>VZTQ01003523.1:543181-627095 GCA_013400755.1 Pelecanoides urinatrix | reverse complement strand
AAAACTAGTGTGGATTGTATATCGTACTGCTTAGTACAACTGCTTAGTTGTTTAAAGGGATAATGTATGGTTGAAAGGCACAACCCCTGTAATAGTAGATGTTTGAAACAGAAAAATTCAAAGGGGAGGAAGCTCTTTTTCTTTCTTGTGTCATTTAGTCAATTATCACTGTGTCTGCAGTAATACTTAAAATGCTTCCTCTGTAGTATGAACTGTGGAAGCAGAGAACACTGACGCTGCCAGTTTGCCCCTTCAAGCAAACCATAGACTTGATATTCTACTGGGCTTACATTTTAGCTAAGATTTCACTTGGGTTTAAAAAAAAAAAAGATGTTTTTAGGTAGTTTTATTGCTGCAGTACCAAAGAACACGGTTGTTTTCAATTTTTTTAGTGTATTTAAACCACTCAAGGAAGGCTTGATTATATGACCCTTCTGAGCTGTTATAAACTTTCTTGGGTGCCAGAATTTTGTGGCACTTGATTGAAGCCTAAGGTTTTGGGCTTCTTTATTTGCATCTAAACAGGGATGCTTAATTTTTCCGAGTTAAGTGTGACTGATGCATGCTGTGACAAGAGTGGGGCACAAACAAACCTAGGCCAGGTATCTAAAATGCCAGATGGCTTTTTATTTAGCAGATGATGCTTCCAAAAGGAGTAAGTTAAGACTTACAATGCATTTAGGTTTTTAAACATAGATGTTGCTTAGTATATTTTCTCTACTTCATGTTTCTGTTCTTATTGTTTATATTTCACATCAAAAACATCATTTTTGATGGAGTGATAGATAGCAACTTAATTTAGGGGTGCATAGCCTCTGAAGGTGATGTTATCCAGAGGCTGGAAACTACTGTTCACAATCTTTTTTTTTTTTTTTTTGATAATCCTAATCTTGAGTGAAGAGGAGGTTTCATTGCAGTCGAAAGGGGATTGATGCAAAACTAGTTATGACACATCCTCAGTAGGAGGGCCGCTTTTCTTTTCCCCTTTCCCCACCTGAAAATAGGTGTGAGCTTTACCAATAGGTTGGAAGCTCTCAGCAGCTGAAATTTGTCATGTTCAGAAAACTGAACCCCATGATAGCTTTCATATTGAACAGCTGGCTGGTAAAAAAACCAGCTGAAATCTTGGATTTGCTGTTGATTACCTTTTTGTTTAAAAGCAGAACAATTCTGCTGGTTGGAGAGAGGAAAGCTTGTGGACAGACTTGACCCTTTTTGTTTGTTTGTTTTTTATTATATAGTATTGCAGTGGCTGCAAATAACAGGCTCAAGGAGAAGCTGTGACCTTTAACTGCTTGTTCCTAGTTGTGAATAAATGTTGTAGTTCCACAACCTGTGAGATTATTCACCCGCCTTTCTAAGGTTATTTAAGACGGGTGCCAGGAGTGGGTCTGGATTTCTGCCACTTATGCCTCTTATGTTTATGATATTAATAAACTGGTGTCAAATGTCCTGGGAACGGGTGATGCAGGTTGAAAGACCTTTGTTTCAGCCAACAATAGACCTGAATTAGTGTGACTAGGAAAAGCAAATAGGCACTTCCTGTCATATTTTAAGGAATACTTGAGTTTGGGGAAGCATGTGTATTAAGAGATTTAAGCTAAATGCTCATCTTTTGCTTTTTTCCCCTAGTAAAATGTTGCCTGTGTATGTATGCACATCTATTAGTCTTTCTAAACATGCTTGCAGTACTAATAAAGTAAGGTAGAATCCCATTTGTTTGAATAGATTCTTTAGGGTATTCTTTAAGAGGAAAAACTCTCAACCTAGGTAACGAAGATCTAAAGAGGGGAATAGTCTTGGTTGTTGCTTTCCTAACCAGGTGTGTTCCTCAAGTTAAAACATAGAGGCCTCCTGCAAAGGCTAGAAACTATTTGAATTAAAAATATCTGGGTGGTGCTTCAGACCACCTTGAGGTTCAGTTGCCTTTCATAAGGTATTGTAAAAGTCCAGACAATGCTATTTGTGGTTTTAAGGAGGACGATGCCTTTAGAGACTCAAGGGAATTATTGTCAGGTATGAATAATCCCTTATTATTGAGTTTGAGGTATTTTCAGGCTGATCTAGCTTGTGTTGAGTTGAGAAATGGCTCTGTCTTGAACTGGTCATGTCTCCACTTTGCAGTAACTTGCAGATTGCGTTATTTGGGTAGTGGTAGTCTTCCAGAGCTGCGGAGGATTGTAAGAAGCTTCACACCCCCCCCATTCCAGGATGGGAAGGATCGTAGGATAGATCAGCTTAGGTGTATGTGTAAAATACATCCTCAGAGGTCCTAGTAATACCTAGGTGAAGGCAGCTCCCAGCGGACATGGAAACTGTACCGATAGGGCTACAACTAATGTTTCGCTAGTTCCACAGTGTGTTATGTTTTTTACATGACCTAATGCTGGAGCTAGTATTAGTTAAATATGCAGTGCCTAAGTGTGGGCAGCCAAGTCAGCAGTAGTTTTTTGTGGTGTTTGCGTCTGGACTGATCTGTTGTAAATGTATGTAGTTTCCTGCTTCTCTGAATGCGATTAGACTGACTGCTCCTTACTCTCTTCTCCCAACTAGATGATGTCTACCTTAAGGGCAAGATAAGGTACTGGGAACTCGTTGGTTTGTAGCTTCTTGTGAAATAAAGATACTGCTGTGGTCAATTTATCCTCTTTCCCCTATGGAAGAAGGGGATTTGCCTATTGGTTTCCTATGCGTGTGTTCTGAAAGGAACTGCAGTAATGTCTTGTCTTAAGGTTTAAAAATAGAAAGTAATTAATCAAGGTGATGAGGGTTAATGATTTCTGTGCAGAAACCAAACAGCTTTGCATTTGTTTATATAGAGAGAAATCTCTTCTATCTGCTGCTGTTATGAGTTTAATATGAGAGGATTTTTCATAGTAATTTTTGAAGCACTTTATTAATAACTAATTTAGGGTTAAAAAAAAACCCCAAAACTATTTAATTCTCTTATCAGATGAAACTGTTTCAAGGCACCAGTTCAAGACTCTTTTCAGCTAACATATAGTAGCCCTATGATTTTTTTTTCCGTCTGTAGGCTTACAACGAAGCTTGCATAAAAGGAATTACAGAATGCAGTGCCAGATTTGGTGAGCAGAAATAAAACCTCTACAGTCAGGTGTAACCCAGTGGTTACAGTAATAGTGGTACAGGTATTGCTTCACCAGTTCCATGGTGGATCACAGTTTTAAATCAATTTAAGGTGTAAAAGTTCCTTTCCAAAGCTCATACTAACTTTTAATATGAATGCTTTAACGCCTTTCACAAAGATCAAACTTTAAAGCAATTTTATGTCGTTTAAGTGGTAGGAAGCATGGACCAATCCGTTCACATTAGTGTATAACACATCTGTTTTCAGAGTGCTTTGACTTGCTACTGTTTGTCATCTCTGTTTTCTCTATGTCACCACAGGTGTCTTGGAGTCATGTGTACTGGAGACCTTGAATTTCCTACTATAGATGAGACAGGAAGCCAGTGGTCTGAGGTTTAAATCAATTTCCTTTCTCTTCTAGCAATGCCAAATTCTGGCCTTGTTTAGGAAACTGTTGTAAGTGTAAGCTTGTGGAGACTGTACATAAAGACAGAAATGCACTTAAGCTCACAAGCAACATGCCAATTGATAGCCTTCTGTAAGCCTTTGATAGCCTTTGTCTGGAGATGTGGTTGCTCCTGAGCATGCTCCTTGCCCTCCAGCCAATTTGCTCATATAGCGCCTTCAGTTCGGTCCTAATGAACTCTGTTAGCAAAAACCAAACTGCTTAATGTAACTGAAATGTGTTAGGGATCATTCACAAAAGTTTGAGGTGGTGGTAAAGTCTGTTGGCGGTGGTGATTATAGTGTTCCCTGTAGTGATTTCTGCTGCTTCTGAAAGTTGCTGCTGTTTTAGCATGCTTGTTCGTTGGCCTCTTGCCTTGGTCCGAAAATGGACTGTGGGGGAAACTGGTGATAAATTTGATGGTGGGAAACTTGACCTGAATGGAGATGTTGAAGCTTACTAATATTGGCCTACAAACAGCAGTTGCCCAGTGAGGCACAGCAATTGTTTACCAAACACAAGAATTAAAATATTTAGCATGCTACTCCCTATATAACTTAGGTTGTAATACGGAACATAGAGCGTGCTTTCTCTGAATTGTGTTTAAATGAGGAAGTTGCTTTGGTATCACGATTAACTTCAGATCACTTAAAGATTTCTGAATGTGTAAGGAGCTGCTTTTCCAGATGTGCACTGTATTTTGGTAGATGGTGATTCTGTTCCCTGCTTTACTATTACTTGGTAAAATACCTCATCTGCATATTCATTATTATTCCAATTTGTAAAGGGTTTTGCGAGTTGCTTCTGTTTCAGTTCTGTTCTCTGTAGTTTTAATGCCATCTTCTCACTGTTGCTCTGCAGACAGGAGCAGCTTCTGTTGCGTAGGGCAGATGGATTTGGAGTTGTATTCTTCTCTGAGCATTGAGCCTAGTAAAGCTATTTAGGAGAATTACTAGCCTTACATAAAACTAATGGCAACAAGATTAAGGCTGGTATCGCTTTACTATTTCAGCGGGAGGGAATGGAAGTTTGCTGCTCAGTAACTGTTGTGTTTTCTAAGAAGGCTTAAAAAACCCAGTTGTTTGCATAAAGTTACAAAACCACAGAATAACATTTTGAGCTTAGTACTTTAGCTGCATTATCTCTAGACTACCTAAGAACATGTTATAAATGCATCTGTAAATTCAAAGCCGTCCTAATATGCGTATATCCTATGAAATAGTTGTCTTACAATACTGGTTCCTTCCCTTAGCTTGTATTGTTCCTGCTTACATTAAAAAAAGTGACTGAATTCAAGCTCCTACTTCTGAAAGCTGGTGATAACAAGAGTTCTTACTGTCATTGCTAGTATGGAGATTTGACAGCATAAAGTCTAAGAAATGGAGGGAAAGTATGGATTTTTAGGACTGCCTGACAAGGTTTATATTTGGTTATTTTACTTAGGGTGAGTAGTTTACGCAGTGAACTTCAGATGTGAAGTACTACATGTATTCACTATTTGGAGACTGGTATCTTGTGTGTGTGTTTTACACATAGATACATGGAGAGTCTCAACATTTAAACATGTCTTTACCAAACGTTGATGCTTTCAGAATAAACGGGGAAAATGATGAGTTCATGATGATTGCATGTGTTTTATTTTCGGCATCGCAGGGCCTAAAGCACTTGGAATGAGCATGGATGCTAGAGAACACTCTGTAAATCTTTATCCTGTGTGTAGGTTTCCCAGATTTGCGCAAGTCAACAAAACCAGCTTAATTACTGTCTGCTGCTTGAACTGCGTCTTGGGCTCCCGCGTGTTTGTGTTCCAACACTGGTAGGGCCAGCAGCAGGGTGAAGCTAGCTGGCCATCACACAAATTCCACTCCCCTCCCTGTCAGCGTGCTTTGTGTGCTCTTTGTGCGCAGCAGTTTTGCAGGACTGGTACTTGGGAGAACAAGTAACCATCTGGCTATTGCAGCGCTTCATGGCGCAGAAGTGAAAATTTTTGCCACAAGGGTAACCCTTTTCTTTACTTCTGTGTTGCATGTATTTCATCCTGTCCTCATATTTCTGAGGAATTAAGATATTTTTAATGCCCTCTCTAGTAAAGAAGAGATCTATTTAAAGGATGTCTGGAATGACTCTTGAGAAGTAAATTGAACAGTAGGAATGCCTTACCCCAGCTGCCTTTGGTTTTGTTGCCTAGTCACTTCTGAGAGACGGAATGAATGCAGAGAATCACTTTTGAAAGTGAATGAAGAAAAGGGAAATGAAGTCGATAGTAAAACCGCTCATGGCAACTTTAAAGTATACAGTCCTTGTGTTCCCTTCCCCCTCCCTGCATATATAAATTAGGGATGAGGCTGGAATGCAGAGGGTGTTTCCTTCTATACTATCAGTACTAAATAGTGCGTGCCATTTTGCTCTCTTATTCTTCCCCTGGTGCATATAGTTGAGGTATCCTGTGTTGGGAGCTCTCTTCTCTGCAAGCACACATATAGTCACTCTTTCTTAATCTTATTTAAACAGCCTTCCTGTTCACTTTGAGATTAACACTTCACTATCTAGCTTCAGAGATTTAATACACACTCTTAATAAGTGTGGTAAATCAAAATCATGCATACAATGGGGTGATGTTGGGATGACTCAGACATTCAGAGTGCATTGTGTAGGTTCTTCAAGTATTTGAAGCTTTGGAGGAGCTTTTGTTTTCTCTCCAGTTTTTTTGGTGGTTGGTTTTTTCCACACACCCCCCAGCAATGAAGTAACTCCAAAACAAAATCATTACTGGAAACAAAGTCCAATGAGAAGTCACAATTTTCTGTCATTAGCTGTGACTTCAGCTTGAGTTTTTGGAAGTTGCCTCTGTTCAGTAGTCTGAAGCAGGAAGGTTTTGCTTCACCCTGGATTAGAAAGGACTAAACAATTCACAAGTGATTTCCAGACACATAAAGCCTGCAAGTTCTCCTGGACAGATAGTATTTGAGCGCTTTGAATTTATCTTTAGAAATAATCTAGGAAGATTGGCTCAGGTATGCTCAGGAATTGTGCATTGAATTCAATTATTTCACTGTCTTTATCCCTCGTGTTTATCCATTCCTGTGCTGCTTCCTCAATTTGAGGCTTTTTGATCTTATTTGGATTTTAATAATAATCCTGAAAGTTGGTTTCTTAATGTTTTCTGTTCCAGACAGTTTCTGAAGTATCCTTGGAATGATCAATTGATGTTTAGCTTGATCAAAATAGCTTATTCTATACTTAAGGCTGGCAAACTAAGGAAGTGGGCTCCACTTCAGTGAATTGTCTTGTTACTCCTTAGGACAGAATTGCCAACCTGTAAGTAATCTGCCCTACATTATGGATGGGATTTGTTTGAGTTACTCCTTTGGAAAATTCCAGAAATGGTATTTTGAACCACTGGGAAGGTGTATAAACAATGAAGAAGTACCAAAATGCTTTTTAAATACTACAATTCTTTGTTCAGTCCCTGGAAACATCAGGAGATTGCTCCACTTGTGTAAACATACTGATTTACTTGCTCTCTGCTTAGGCAGCAGATCAACGTGATTCCAAAAACTTGCACAAAAACCTTTTAGGTCTGGTGAAATAAAGACGCTCTTTGTTCACTGCCATGATTGACTTGCTGCTGTAGAGTAGTAGGTGACATGTTTTGCCTACCAAGCATGTTTTATAAGCAGAGTTTATATAAAGTTCATGGTACATTAAAATAGATAGCCTCTTCTGTACTAATAAAATAACTTTTATTCTATTATTGGAAACAAATTTAATACAGAATTGCGTTTCAGTTTCACAATGGGCCTTCTGGAACGAAGTCATTGGATTACAGTATTTTCTTGCTTGTTTGAATTGATAAAGCTGTTTTTATTGCCTTAGTCCATAGACTTGTTGACAGTGGTAAAACTTGAGGACAGCCCTTTCTCTAATATTTCAGAAAACCTGCTTGTAATAGTGCATGTGTGTTCTTGTTCAGCGTTCACTGAAAAGTGTGGAAGGCCCCCAAAGTGTGAAAATTTTTTTTAATATCTGTCACTGAGTTTTTCTTATTTCAAACATTGCTTTCCTTTAAAGGGGGGAAAGGTATTTGAGATCTGTCGGATTCTTTTATTCATCTATTTTTGAACAGTGTAATCTGCCTATTTTCATTTGAACTGGTCATCTTTCATAAGTCCACTGGCCCAGCACCTCAGTTTTTCAAACCATCCCTGACATGACAGATGAATCGCTTGAAATAGCAAAAGTTGGTGTAATAAATATTGACTGAAAATTCTGAAATTGTGTCTGTTATCTTCAGAAGCCCACTAGGAAACAAGTTAGGTTTGTGTTGAGTGGCTGTTCTCTTGCGAGATGATTAATCAGCAGAGGTGTGTGTCTGCCACCGGTAAAGAATTGCTTGGGAGCTCCTGGTATGTCTCCCTTTCACATGGTGAACTGCCAACAGGTTATTGAAGCATTACCAAAACTTCGAGATAAATGGCTTTCCCCTGTCCCATGCTCTGTCAAAGCTAGAGACCTTGTTTTGATTCCTTTTGGTTCTTCAGCTTCCTGTCTCCATGTCTACCATGGGAAAAGCTAGTCTTGCCTGAATCTAGTGAGGATAAGTGTCCAGACCTTGCGGTGGTTTTGATTTCTATTGGAGCACTAAAAGTGAAGATGTATCATTGAAGCAATACATAAAAAGCTTCGAGCAGGTTGTGAAAAATAAAGATCATGTGCAGGAGAAAAAGAAAACTTGACAGCAATTGCAAGAAACTATTTTGTAGCTGCTGTAACTGGGAGCACTGTCAGGAGGTTTTGAGGACTCCTGGGAAAGCACTCTGCCCTGCTGGCGTGTGCTGGTAGGTCAGGGACCAGAAGCCCCTCTCGACAGTTTGCAGGGATTTTTAAGATTGCTGGTTTGGTTTGGCTGTAGTGTGTTTTGTTTCTTTGAGCTAGGGATACAACTGTACAGTAGTTCTGTGTTTGGTCATAGCGTTTCACTCAACCTGCTGCAAAACAGCAGTTTTCCCTCGGTGATGTACATGCGCAACAACAGTAAATGGACTTCAGGTTGTGTGATTCCTTCCCGCCCCTTTGCTTTTAGATCACTGAAAACCACTATTTGGAAGTGTTTAGTAGTCTCAGAAGTGTTTCTACAGTGTTAACAAGAAGTGTCTATGAAGGGATATTTAAGGGGAACTAAAGGACAACCGTATACATCTGTGCCAAGAAGTACTTTCAAAACCTATAGTAACCTCTGAGCTGCCTGTCCCAAGTTATGCAAGAGGGAGAAGCTTAGTACAGGTATTGCAAGTATGCTATAGGAATGTAGATATACGTTTCTGTCCTGTTTTTTGCTTTTGTCAGAATGACGTCTTCATCTTGTGTGTTTGATGTAGCCCTGTAATGTTTTAAAATCTCAGCACTTGAATCATCACACTTCATCTTGGTGTCAAAGATGTCTCGAGATGCTTGGGGGGAGGAGAGAGACAAATCTGATCTCTCAAGGCATGGGTAACTTTGTGGAAGTCTGTTAACAGATAATGCTATCTAACTGTATCCTGTGAGGGGTATGGTTATCAGATAAGGTTTTGGTGGTTATTTATCTCTGACACTGGTGCTTGAAGAGGAGGGCATTGAAATTAATTCAGCAGTAAACAATAGAATGCACCGTATTTCCAAAAGCTATTGGTGCTGGTGACAACAGAGCACCTATACATCTGCTTCTCCCTCAGATACCCCTCCCTGGTGCTCTTTGCATACAGAAGGGATCATTTCCAAGCTTCTGGACAGTGAGAGCAGCCCTCTGTGTTTGCAAGACTCCCACCTAGAGACTGTAGCAAAAATAGCATGCACAAAAGGGAGGAGGCAGAGAGAAGGCAACGCGTTCTGTGGATGCTCGTTTGCCCGTTGCAGCGCTGAAGGACTAAAATAACCCTACATGTAACTATCATGGGAATGATAGTTACCATTTGAAAAGACAAGGATAACATTGATTTATTTGGCAACGAGGGTGTTAATACAGATGAAAATACACAAGCGAATCATTGCACTGCGGAGGATGAAATGCTTCCCCTGTCAATTCTCAAACACTATTACATCTGCCCAGTTCAACACCAGTGCCTTGATGTCTGTCTCTTTCTTTGACCAAGGTATGGGAATACACTATTGTTAACGGTGAGTTATTGGATTTAAAATGTATGATTGGTTGCTTTGCTCTCCAGTACTGATTTTTGTCTAAAATATGCATCTCAGCCCTGTTTTGGGACTAGTTAGGCAGAAATAATTTTTTCTGCCTACTTTTTTAGCATGTTTGTTTTGTCCTTGGAAAGGGAACAGTACAAGATTACCGTGTGGAACGCATTTCAGATTCTATAGATGTAGCTTTTGTTTAAAAACTAATAATTTTCTGTTGTGATTGCTGCTAAGGAATGTATTTTGTTTCTACTTTAAAATTGATCCAAGTACTTGAAAATAGCTTTTGCATAGTGTTGGTCAGACACTGGAGAGTTCTGAGTACCTTGTCACCACTGACTGAGGCTGCTGGACTTTTTGGAGGTGTTGGGGATGTTAGTACTGAAAGTTTGTTCACACAGTTGAGCCTGTAGACAAAGCAGGACTTGGATCAGCTTGGAGATGACCGATACCAAGCTTTGGATGATCTCGAAAGAAATGCAAAGAGTGAGAATGTCTAGAATGTTACAGAAAAGTGGTTAGCTTTCTGCTACATATGAGACTTGTATAATTAAATACAATACGTATTACATCAGCAGACCTAAGAAAATGGAGGTTTTATCCCTTAGTTTAAGGCTTTTTTGGCTGTTGTTGCTGCCTATTCTAATGATAAGGCTTCAAGCCTAAGGCTTTTGACATTGTAAAACTTTTCCGTGACTTTCACCAAATAAGTACTATGATGAATTTATCCATCTGTTCTTAGATGGATATATAAGATTTTTAAGGCAAATTTTTCTTTGCTGTTCTCCTTCCACATATATGCACACATTCGGATCTGCCAATAACTTGCTGTATTGTCGTCTCTGTTTTAAGACTGGCTTAGCTTGCAGTGTTAAATCTCTCAATGTGTTTCAAAAAAGTAATTATTCTGTATACTTCTCACTATTGAGAGGTGAGTTGTCTTGTTTTTCTTCAATTAATTGATAACTTCCTTAAGCTCTTCTCCTATCAGAGGATTACAACAATGTGGTTTGCATTGTATGGTATAGTCAAAATTAGATTGCCTGGTTTGCACTTCGCTCTTTCTGCACCCTGGATTCGATTAATTGTATGTTATCTTTATGCCCTGTTCACCTGTGAAAGGTACATACTGCATGCCATATCTTCACCTGAATGGTATGCAGTCTTAAAGAGGTGAGATAAATCACTTCATCTTGTTCACACATACGTGAATGAATGGCTAAAGTAACTGTTACCTTCCAAGGGGGAAAAAAAAAATTACGTGCACTCAAATCAAGGTTTCTCTATGTGTGATCTGGGTCCTGGTTTATCGACATGCAAGCTTACATCATTTATGTCCTTTACAGAGTGTTCTGCAGAAATTTCAGCCTGTTTGTGTTTCAGCAGTGCCAGATAATCATGGCAAGGGAGGTTTGTGGAGATGGAATAATCTTGTGTTTATCCTTTGTTATATGGCAGTTTATGCTGTATATTAGAAAACACAACTGAGCTGTATATACCCGTTCGTGCCAAGAATTTGACTCTGCATCTTTTGCCTGTTTGAGGATTTTTGCAGCTGAGTTTGGCCTGCTTGTCTAGGCTGTCTTTGCGTTGTGCAGTTTTCAGACAGATACGCTGCATGCTTGTAGCTGCTGTGTAATGCAGTTATGAAAGAACAGCTTGCTAATGTCCTTGGAGGCCACCGCCCATGTGTTTGGGACAACCTGAGAATGACGTGGTTTATTTTGGTATTAAAATGAATAAGACGAAAATCCTGCATGTTTCACTTCTTCAAAAAGAAACAACCCTATTGCTGTCTATGATAAGGTGGCTTCCGTGATACGCTGTAATAGTGTCTGTTTAAATTCAGACTGAGTATCTTCTGTTCAGCAGTAGCTTTCAGTCTGAAGAGCAGGTACCAGACCTGTTTTAACTCTAAAACAGAGAACGAAGAAACCTTCCAACAGAAAGTGTGGATACGTTGTTTATCTACATTAGGGTGATGTGAAAGCGAAATAGCCTGAAGACTTGCATATGTAAAAATCTTAGGTACCGTCTTCTACAGAAAATTAGATTTATATAGTTGTATTGCAGTTTGGTGTTCACAGAATGATTTGGCTTCTGATTCTACTATTTGAAAGTATGAGGGGCACGTGTGCATTTGAAAATGTGAATTGGTGCTTGAGCTTAAGTTGTAATTTGTCCTCTTTTTTTCTGTATAAACAGGTCAGTTTGATACTAGGCATGACTGGTTTTTTGTCTATGTCTATTCACACTTTAATTTTAGCACTCCATATAAAGTAACTTGTGGTAATGTAAACCTTCCTCATCCAGAAGATACTCAAGGTTTTTTGGGACAGTCTGTTGAATTTATTTCTAGTTTTCTGTAGCTGTTTTTGTTCCACATCCTTGCATTCCTTAGACACTGATGTCTGAACATCTCCACCCTAATACGTTTTGCCCTTAAGTTGTCAAATGTGTACAGAGTCCTCAAAAAAAAAAAAAGGGTAGTCATGACAGAAAAACAGTTCTAAGAAGTGACGATATAAAACCCTTAAAAACAATTTAGTGCACAACACTGAACTTGTAACTGGCATGGTGAACTAGTAACGGGTTTTCAAACGTATACCTTAAAAAAAAATTACTTCTATATTTTTGAAGAAAACTCTGCTTGTATTTTATGACGTAAGTATACTTAAACTGAATTGAAATATGCATTTTCTTTTTTACTTACAATCGTAGCTTTCTCTGCCACTTAGTACTTAGAAGAATTATTAACTTGCGGGGTTTATTTTTGTTCCTATGCAGCGGATATAATTTCTACAGTAGAATTTAACCATTCTGGAGAGTTGTTAGCAACAGGAGACAAAGGAGGTAGAGTTGTCATCTTTCAACAGGAGCAGGAGGTGAGTGCTAACTACTTAAGTATATTTAATGTTCTCCTCTGTTGCCATTCATTCTCTTTTTAAAGAAAAGGAGCATACTTTTATAAAAAGCTTTACACAAAGTGCATGCCTGTGTAATGTTTAAAATAGTGAAATTTTAGAGTGAAGAAATTATTGAGAACTTTGTGACGCTGTTAGAAATTAATTGAAAGATTCTGGGCTTCAGCTGTGGTCTAAAGAGTGTTTAAAGTGAAAACAAAAAGGGGGGGGTAGGACACAAAAAGACCTTGGGGAAGCTGAAGTTCGTTGTTTTACAATGACTCTATTTGGCTGTGTTTATTATTTCATATTTCACTGCAGTTGGGGAAATAAAAGTTGCCCTTAAGTGAGTATGTACCTGTGACCTAAGATGTCCTTTTCCATTTTGATATCAGTGAGGTAAAATATTGATATTGTCAATATTGATTCCTTAAAAGGATCTAGGGTTTTCTGTTAGTGAAAATGTATCACATGAAAGCCTCAGTGCTAGAGGAAATTCTCTTTTCAAACTACAGAGCTACGTCCCTCATGCTGCTTTTGAACTGGAGCTGTGGCTTTTCTTCGTGTCTGCAGTAGTTTTGCTTGCATTTGAGGTTAGCATTCAGACTGAGTAGCTGCTTTGTCTTTTATGCAGAACAGTATTTGTTGGTAGTTTTATTTAGTATATAATTTAAAGTATGACAGTGGAAAACATCAAAGGAAAGTAACTTCCAGTGTAGCGGAGGCAGAGCTTGTAAACATTGATGCCTTGACAAATTGTTTTTCCCCACCACAGAAAGTATGTTTGTGGGTGGGTCTGCTGCATCACTGTTTCTGAATATAAACAAAGTTTGAATTGCTGCACTCAATGTATTTACTTTTAATTTTATGCTGTAAATATACTGGTTACAGCTTTTTGTCCCCCATGAGGTCTGCTTTCTCTGATGCATCCCATCTCTGCGTCGGGCACAGAATTCCTCCATCTCCTCTTGTAGAGTGTAAGCTTGTTTCTTCACACGTGTGCTTAGCTAGCTTTCAGATGTTTACCCTTTTAGGCAAGTGCTATATTTGCCTAAAACCTGAGTTAGAAAAGGGTGTCCAGTACAATAAGTTTATTTCTAGTTTTCAGCAAAATAATACAAAATCTATTGCTTTATTATCTTGTTTGGTCTTCAGAGGATAAAACAAGTCACTGTCTATGCTGGTCTCTTTAGAGGACTCTAATACTGGAAGCTGGTGTGTCTATATTAAAATAAGCAATCAGTAGTGGTATTTGCATATGAGCAATAGCAAAGCTTATTATTAATCTACCTGATAACCAAAGCAATCTGGTTTTATCAATAGAGATTACTAAATATTTTCTGATACTTTTATTTTTGTGTGACACTTCTCAATATAAGCTTAAAGTTAGATTTTCTAGTTTTGTAAGCTGTTTTATGCAGTGAGTACCTTAGCTAATACTAAAATCAGAAGAGAACTGAATCCACTAAGTTCTCTTGTGTGTGAACAAAAGATGCAAATTCAAGGAGAATTAAAGGTTTTATCTTGTGAAGTCTGTTTTAAGTTTCATATTAGTCTCAGAACATTACAAGATAACTGCAGTGCCAAAGTGAATTAGGAGGACAGCTTCCTGTTGTTATGAAAACTAATACAACTTAAGTCACCAAAGGATTTTAAAAACAATTATTAAAAAACAAAACAAAACAAAACACCAAAAACACACAACAAAAACCACCACAACCCCGCCCCCAAAAACCAACCAAACAAAAAACCCACCACAAAACAAAACAGCAAAACCCCACCCTCAAACAATCATCACAAGAAACCCCCTTCCCCAATACCCATTAGGTTATAGTAGCAAAGGTATCTTTTCATTTTATACTTGTTCTTTTGGTCTTTGCAGAATTCTACAGACAAATCTAATGCCAGGAAAGGGCCTCTGCTCCCATGTTAGAGGTGGGAAAGCTGAGGTGGAGTACTTGATTTTTAACTAAGGCTGTGGTTAGAAGTTGTCTTGGTTAGAATTTATTTCAGGGAGAGGATAATCTCACTGCCTAGAGAAGTCATGCTGTAACTTAGAATAGAATCATAGAATAATTTAGGTTGGAAAAGACCTTTAAGATTATGCATAGAGTCCAACCATAAACCTAACGCTGCCAGGTCCACCACTAAACCATGTCCCTATGTACCACATATGCATGTCTTTTAAATACCTCCAGGGATGGGGACTCTACCACTTCCCCGGGCAGCCTGTGCCAAGGCCTGACCACCCTTTTGGTGAAGAAATTTTTCCTAATGTCCAATCTAAACCTCCCCTGGCGCAGCTTGAGGCCGTTTCCTGTTGTCCTGTCGCTTGTTACTTGGGAGAAGAGACAGACCCCCACCTTGCTACAACCCCCTGCCAGGTAGTTGTAGAGCGTGTTCTGTTCAATTTCAGTTCTAAAGATCCTAAACCGCAGGAACTCCACAGCTCCCCAGAAGCAGCTGCTTTCCCTGGTAGGCGGCTGGGGCAGCCCCTGCTCTTCGGGGGCGACTCGCCGGTCAGTTGGTGCCCCCTAGTGGGGTTGCCCACTGGCGAGCCTGGGCCTACCTGTCTGCCTGCAGCCCAGAGGAACGCAGTACCGAGAGTATCCTTGCTGTAATCTTGCTGTAGTTTCGGGCACAAACTCTTGCGGTGTTTTGTTGGGGTTTTTTTTGTTGTTGATTTTTGCTTTTTTTTTTAAGCTCTGAGTTTCAGCTTGCATTCCCTAAGAATCCTTTAATGTAGCTTAAAGCTTAAGTAGCTAATTGCCCATTCTCAAGTGAATTGTCTTTAAATGACTACTTTTGGTTTTGATGCGTAAGCTGTGGCTCACATCCTTACTATCTGTGAATCTAGGTATAGTAAGAACGACCTGGGTTATCAGATTAAGTTGCACAGAATTGGTTTTGGCATAATTCTACTCCTCGGTGTTTAGGGAATGAACAGTGGGGACTGGATTCCCTGATGCATTAGTAGTTAGTTATGCCATATGCACGACTGTCTAGAGCAAGTTTTATATGTAAGAGTATCTAAAAGACAATTGTTTAAGTATTTTTGGTTGGATTTATGTACCACCTTCTATCACACTGCACTCCAGAGTGCTTTACAGACCTTCCAGACAGGAAGAAAAACACCAAAACACAAATGCTCTGTATAGAGTTCTACAAGCTTGTGTAACTTTACCCGCTGCCAAAATGCTGCCACCTCTGGGCTGGAACGTGGCAGCCCTTCCGCAATGTGAAGCAAGTGACACTGCCGAAGTACCAGGCAGGAAATGAATACTGTATCTAATTGAAACTGAAGGAGGAATTTGTGTAGGCAGCCTGTAATTACCTAAATTGGAATGTAACGTAAGGCACTGGAGCCAACACCTCTTCTTGCTTTGCTTTTTTTTTTTTTCCTTCTTGGAGTGCCATGAGATGGTCTGATGGTTTAAATTTTGCTTTTATCCCGAGGATGAATCTCATCTATTACTGGGTTTACATATTATTCTAGTCCTGTAGAGTTTTACTAGAATACGCAAGAAGTATATTTAAGACTCAATCGTTATGGTTGGTATGGAATTGAAGGAAAGTTCCCTGAATCATGACCAGTATTTCCTAAAGCACAATAGATTTACTTTAGAAGTCGCCTGTCCTATGCAATGACCCTCTTTAACTTGTTCGATCTAACTGAAACTGAGAACAAAGTTCCTTCCGTTCTCTAGGGTGGGAAAGCCAGTGTAATTGATAGGTGTGGTACAATATTCTAGTGCCAAATTTTATTTCTAAGCATTTTGTTCACTTTTCCCTCCCCCACAGCTTATTGTAAAATGTAAGAATTCCTGCCAGCTATTAATGTAAGGGTATGAAGCAAGAGAAAATGACGCAAGGAATGTGACAAATGTGGGCTAGCAAGGATCATATCAAGAAGTATGTTTTAGTGAGGTATATTAAGGGATGAGATGAAGGGATGGATGTGAGACACAAGAGAAGGAAGGAGCAAAGTCCCTAGTCCCTAGTCAAGTCACAGGAAAGGCATCTGATGGTGCAACCTCTTGAAGTGGGTGGAACAGGAATACATCACAAAATTAAGCTTGAATTAATTTCGGGTACATCTAGTGAGCACTATTTCAGAAATGGTTCCATTTTTCTGTCACCTGACCCATTGGAGGGAATTTAAGGTTCAGTCCATGTAGTGCAATATGAGTGCTCGGAAGCCACTGCCTAAAACATAGCTTTTGGAAAGAGGAATCATGCAAGTTTGGAGGTTTTTTGATTTTCCAAACAGTTCCATCCCTAACAGGCTAACTGCAGGTGTGGCTTTTAATGTCAAAGATGTATTCAGCAGAGGTGTTAAGCTTTTTTCCCCTCATCTCCAGAATGAGGAAGAAAAAGCTTTTTAAGCTGTTTAGAAGGTCTTGGGGAATGTGGAGATTATAAACCAGAATAGTGGAGCTGCTTGTATAAAGTTAGAGGTGACATGTAGGATTTCCATAGTGCGCCTTGCAAGCCGAACTTCCCCACAGAGTAGATTTGCCATACGTGTGGCTGTGTAGTTCTCTTGGGGAATACTCTCCTTAAAAAACAAAAGTAGAAAAATTAAAGATGAGAGAATGATGAAGATTTTTGAGTTTTTTTAAAAAAAGAAAACTTAAGATGCCTAGAATGTTTAGGCAAAATGGTAGTTTGTAAGTTCAGCTGCTTGGAATTAGTATGAGAACTTGCTGGAGTTGTTATTCATGTGGCTGAGGGGAGTTTCTGGAAACTTTAGGAATCCAAAGCTGCTGCAATAACTGTCTCTTCTCTGATGCTTTCTTAGCCAAAATAGTAGAAACTCTAATCAAGTTCTTGCAAAAGAGATGATCCTCATTTCGTCTGTTCTACAGGCTCGTTAAAATAAGGCAAGTTGTATACCAAAGGATACTCGCGGCAAATCTGGCATAGGCAACAATAGAGTGTAGAAGTCTTAACCTATTCTTATGCTAATTAGCAGTCTGCCTATATATTTTGCTGCATAAATATCTAGTTCTGGCTTCTGCCCGCAGCCTTGAAAAGCATTCTGTACATTGCATACATATCTTGATCATGTAATTCTCTTTTTAGAACAAAACCCAGTCTCACAGTAGGGGAGAATACAATGTTTACAGTACCTTTCAAAGCCATGAACCAGAGTTTGACTACTTGAAAAGTTTAGAAATTGAAGAGAAGATCAACAAAATTAGGTGGTTACCCCAGAAAAATGCTGCTCAGTTTTTATTGTCTACAAATGGTAAGTTATGACTTAATAGTTAATTTTGCACAGAAACCTGTTGTTACATAGGTTCCCTATTAGGATTGTCTAATCCTCTTCACTTTCAAAAGGCTGGAAGCAAGTTGGTTTTAAATGCACGTATCTAGGGATGTGGCTACACAAGAGTTATGCTGTTTAACTGTACTGCTGCTCCGGCTTAACTGGGTACAGAAGCCCCACAGCACGGGGTGGTATGTTAGTCGTTTCTGATTTGGTTGCTTTAGAGCAAAGGGGCTTAGCTAAGCTGTCATGCAGTTCGGGTATAACTGTGTGAGAGCTTCTATTAGTCATTCATAACAATCCTGATTCTAACTGAAACTTGCTATAACTTTTATAAAAAGAACAAACTGTGGAGGAGGTCTTTTTAATGCTTTTTATCTTGTCTTGTTTTCTCCAAGCAGTATTTTTGTCTTTTTTGGTACATGTAGGTGGTCTTGTCTTGTTTGAAGGCTTCATGTTGAAGTGCATCAACTGTGAAGACTAGTATCTTTGCTAGAGCGTTGGTTTGAAACTGTGGCTGTTTCATTTCAGATAAAACAATAAAGTTATGGAAAATCAGTGAAAGGGACAAAAGACCAGAGGGTTATAATTTAAAGGAAGAAGATGGACGGTATAGGGATCCTACGACAGTTACAACACTACGGGTGAGTAGTTCACTCTCTGTGAATTAGCCACATTCATGTGATTTCTCCTCTCCCTCCTGCCCTGGCACACAGATTAGCCTGTGGCTCATTGACCAACTGCCCCATCAGGTTATTAACTTCACATTTTTCTGTGATGCCAGTTGGCAGACACATTTACTCCTGAGGTGATTTTGAGATACTTTAATCGGCTTGATGTATTGAAGGACTGTGATTATGAGTGCTAATGTGTTTGTAGTACATTTGCGTCTCAAACTTCCATTGCTTTGTATTTTGCAGGTGCCAGTATTCAGGCCCATGGACCTCATGGTTGAAGCTAGTCCACGAAGAATATTTGCCAATGCTCACACGTATCACATCAATTCCATCTCCATTAATAGCGATTATGAAACGTACTTATCTGCAGATGACTTGCGGATTAACCTGTGGCACCTAGAAATTACAGACAGAAGTTTTAGTATCTTTTTTGCATTGTTTTGTATAATGGGAACAGCTTGGCTATAAGGAAACTGTTGGATTTTATTTCTTTTCGTGAAAAGCTTTTTGCATAGCATGTTTCTCTATTTCCTGGTTATTTCTCCCTAGTAGTTGTAATGGCTTTTACTTCTGGAGAGGTGGCTCAGCATGAACAATGTAAGGAGAACTAGTGATTTGCGTGGTGAAAAACAGACTCTTTTAAAGGAGAAAAAAGCTTAAGGTTTCAAGTTAGATGAGCAGTTCTGGAAGGCAGCATTACAGTAAACGATCTTGTGAAAATTTTCTTGACTTGCAGTAGGAAGCAAGTCAGAGGAGTACCATCCTTGTCTCAACAATGTTTATTCTCTTTTACCTTCTAACCGAACCATCAGCCCCTCTCGCCTGTGCACCTACAAAGTTGCAGGCAGTAGGATCACAGGAGTATGTATGCAGTCCCCTTGCTGGGAGCAGAGATTTATGGACAAATCAGCAGGATCCTGAGCAGAAATCACACATGCCTTCTTTACAATGTAGTAGTGTAATTAGAATTTAAGCAAAATAATGTTTTATGTGACATATACATAGTACAGAATTAATTACTGCTCAAGTGGAGCAAAAAATTAAGCAGGCTTTTGCTGTTACAAAGATTAACTTCAAACTGATATAGAATGCAATGTTACGGTCTTGCTTTCTAGACAAATTGTGGGACTTAATTTTCACTTTTATCCAGTTTGTGACTGGGTCCCACAGTCTTTGGCATGGAAGTCTTGTCCTGCTTCCAAATTTCAAGCATTATTTTGCTCTTACTGGCTTGTTTTAATTCTGTTTGGCTGTTTCAGATATACTTTGGTGAATTGAGGAAGCATTGCTGAATACATTTAAAGCTGAAAAACGTATGAAAACTGGAGAAAATTTCTTAACAAAATGCCATAGATATTGTAGATATTAAGCCTGCCAACATGGAAGAGCTCACAGAGGTGATAACAGCTGCAGAGTTCCACCCAAACAGCTGTAATACATTTGTATACAGCAGCAGTAAAGGAACGATTCGTCTCTGTGATATGAGAGCATCAGCACTCTGTGACAGACACTCAAAATGTAAGTTCTGTCCTGCATTGTTTATTGTCTTTTTGTGGAATATCTTGCTGTTAGATGAAACTAAGCTCTCAATAAGAATCTATTGAACACTGACGTGTGTGTGTATATTTGTATCGGATTTTTGTAGTATATTGAATAGATATAAACCCTAAAATCTAATTCAGTCTTACAATTGGATTCATGTTTTGCCAGAGTAAAAGTAGTGAATAAAATTATTGGCAGCTGAAGCTGGGGAGTCTGTCTAGACAATAGGACTAGGAATGGCTTTCTGCAGACTTAGGAGGTCAAATACTAGTTGAGTTTGGTCTGTAAATGATGCTTGATGTCTTATATGTGTGAATGAAGACTCTGAATATTAGCAAGTAGTTCACTTACTTAGAAGCTGACATTGACTTGCTATGAAAATAAAATATTACAGAGGATGGTGATTTTATTATAAGGCTTTCTCGTTGAAAGTTATTGTATATAATGCAGGCAAGCCCAAAGTGGCAAGCTTACTGAGAAAATGTTAACCTAATTTGGGTGTATCTTGTTCTGGAAGAGACATAAACTTACCTCTTGAAATGCCTATCTTATTTTTATACAGTGTTTGAAGAACCAGAAGATCCTAGCAACAGATCATTTTTCTCTGAAATCATCTCTTCCATATCGGATGTCAAATTTAGCCATAGTGGTCGATATATGATGACTAGAGATTACCTGTCAGTGAAGATCTGGGATTTAAATATGGAAAATAGACCTGTGGAAACATACCAGGTATTCGGTGAAGATGATGTAGGCTAGAAATTAAAACCTTGAAGGATGCTGAGTCTTACTAATAGTCTTGATGTGGCAGTTAAATTTTTGTCTATAGATCGCCATGTCCAGGCAAAACATCAATGAGATTTGTGGGTTCCACACACGTGCTAAAGGATCTTGCTATTTGCAGGCTGATTGCAGAACCCAAAACCATGTTTGGGTATGAAAAAGCCTCCCTCTTACACAATGGAAATGTGGAAAGGTAATCTTCAGCCATGAGATAGCACACCTCTCTTAGAGTCTTCAGTTGACTTTATATTCTCCTGTTCTTTCCTGGAGAAAATAGGAGGTAGAACATGTCCTTTGCAGAAAATGTTTTTTAGCTGGCACTGAAAATTGCTGTGGTGTTTTCTTTATAAGAAAATTTGTGAAGGGATCGTCTTGATCATACATAGGAGGAAGATCAGTCACCAAAGCATTGTTTTTAGAAAGAAGCAAAGTCTGATAAATCCTTTCAGATATCTAAAAGGGTAGTGAGGGTATGACAAACGCTCAGAGGGAAAGCATTCTGCAGAATTTCCAAGTTTTGGGAGATGTCTCTTTCCCTACCCCGAGTGAGTTGCTACTATTTGAGTTCATTTGAAATCTCTGTAGAGCAGAATATGTTAATTCACGCATCTGTTCCTGTTTTTCTTTATCCATACAGTCAGAGGAGGGAGCTGTGTGTGCTCCTGTGAATAGGGTGTAAGCACTGTCAGATATGAATTACTTTTGGAACAGAATTTATGAAGGTTATTTTACAGCTATGCAAGTTCACTATTCATTCAGTTTATCTAACTAATTTTTTTCCAGGTGCACGAATACCTCAGAAGTAAACTTTGTTCACTGTATGAGAATGATTGCATTTTTGACAAATTTGAATGCTGTTGGAATGGATCGGACAGGCAAGTTTAATTCTTCTCTATATGTACTTAAGACCTTTCGGAGTTATTCTTAAAACAAGCAACTTGAAGCATGGCCTCAAATACCTGTCTGGTTTTATTCATGGACTGGCTTGGGTAATATTTTAGTACTTCAGGAGACTTTAACTTATGTATATTAGCTCTTAACCATTGATGATGTAGTATAGGATTATAGAGAATTGCCTTAGTGTACTAAAGAGAGATAGAATTTGACTAGAAATTGAGTTTTGTCATTTTGCCAGAATGAAAGATTAACCAAATGTTCCAGCTGCTTAAATTGGAGAGGTGGTTGAAGCAGTAAGATTAAAGATGGTTTTCTGCAAACTTTAACTGGTGAAATACTACCAATACCCTCATCCACTAGGTTTATTATCCCTAGTGTTTATCTTGTGGGGGGAGAGGGTTGGGTTTTTTTTTTGTCATCTGTGATGATCCAATTTTGGAATGGTTTGTGTGGGAACAAGGCCCCTGTACTTAAAGCCTGTTCCCTGATTGATGCTCTAACTGTAAGAACCTACACCAGGGCTGTTGGGGAACCTGTGTCGTGTTCTCTATTTAAGCTGCCTTGTCAAAAGATAGAACACTTGGGAAAAACCTTCTAGGAATTTTCGTTCTTAAAATGAGTTGTCAAGTGTGCCTCGCTCAGGCATTGTTGACTAGCCAATAATACCATTTAAGACAGTTATCGCTTTTGTCTTAATCATGTCATTAACTGCTTATTTGCTAGATCAAAATCAGCTCATTGTATCCCTATCAGTATTGTCATACTTTTTTTTTTATTTTTTTAAACTCAGTATTTGTTCAGATATTTTTTTGAGGCAAAGGAAGGGACAGGGTGTATTTGTCTTACTACGTGTATTTGTCTAAGTGTATTTCCAAGTGTGTTTGTCCTACTGAAAAGCTGATACAGAATAAGGATCTTTTATAATGTATTATCACAAACTAGGTATGTTAGTACCTAAATTCATGCAACTTGTGTGTAATTAAAATTACATGGCTAAAAATCCAATGTATTTGGCTTTCATTAGATCACTTCCCCATGTGTGCGTGAGAAGCAAATTGAACGACAACACTCGAATTGAAGTGCTTAGATAACAAAGTGTGTACCTTTAAAAGGTCCAGTTAAGGAAAAAGATACCTTTTTTTAAAATCTGTAAAACATTCAGATGCCTTAGTTTCACTTTGGATTGTGGAAGGTCCGGGCAAGGATGCCTGCTTTCTGCTTATATAAGGCATGATCTTAGTTGGGACCCTGAAGTTTCATGAAAGGAGAGGTTATTTTCAACTGAACTGTTACTGTCTTCCTTCCCCCTCTCCGCAGCATTGTCATGACGGGATCTTACAACAACTTCTTCAGAATGTTTGACAGAAACACAAAGCGAGACATCACCTTAGAGGCATCCCGGGAAAACAATAAACCCCGTACCGTTTTGAAGCCACGTAAAGTATGCGCAAGTGGTAAGCGAAAGAAGGATGAAATTAGTGTTGACAGCCTAGACTTCAACAAGAAGATTTTACACACAGCCTGGCATCCTAAGGAAAACATCATTGCTGTAGCTACTACAAACAACTTGTATATATTTCAAGACAAAATGAATTAGGGTTGGCATTCCTAACTGAAGAGTCCACTTCCTGCATAGTTGAAATAGTTGAATCTAGCATTTGTACCTATAAACGAAAGAGAATGAGAGGTCCATTATGGCACCCCTTTCCAGTGTTTAAAAACGTGCCATATGACAACACACTTTTATAGCTACATGGAGAAAGCTCTGTTGATCCGTCACTGCGTTCTTCTCCATGTCTGCTAGCCATTTAGGTGAGGATAGGGCACTTTTTAATTTAAATGACTACTTGCACCATCTTGCCTAATGGACTAGATTGGACTGTATCAACATCGGTTTACTCCACTTTTTATGCCTTCCATTGTGATGACGTCAAACACAGGGAAAGCCTTCAATCATGCTATGGGATTTAATTGTGTAACCTCATTACTGTATCATTCGTGGCCCCCTTTTTTTATTAAATACAGCTCATTCTTGCTGTGGCTTGTAGCATTCCTCCTCCTTCTGGCCTCCTGGACTCCCCCTTTCCCTTTCATCCCCCTCCACCTAGCCTTGGTGGTGGTGTATAGAAAAAAAAAAACCAAACAAAAAACAAAAAAACAACAAAATAAAGCACATGAAATGGGTCCGTTTGGGGTCAGTGGTAAAGGGGGTCTGTGTTGCAACAAATGTTTTAATAAACAGTTGACTGTAATCACTCCTTGCCATGCCTGGCACCAAAAAAGAGAAAAAAAAGGAAAAAACAAACTACTGAATAAAAGTGACAAAGAATGGAGAATCTGTTTTCTTTTTTTTAATCTACCTCTTTATACAAATACTCTGTGTTTTACCTTAGATGCATGAAAATAAAATGATGTTTTTTGTAATGATTTTAACCAGTATTAATTATTTTTCATGGGAATGAAGAGAGGGAGGGATTTCACAAGTATCTGCATTCATTCATGAATGACAATACCAGCTGTATTATGCGTTGATCACTTCCACTTCAAAACCATAAACTGCTGTCAGATTTTGCCACAATCTGCACAGGTCAGTTACTGTTCCGGTATCCTTGAAGGCTCTTTTTTTAAACTATTGCTTAAATTGGAAGAGGAATAGAATTTTCAGGTTTCAAAATCCATTTTATGGGACTAAAGTCTTAATGTTAAGTTTCATCCTGGTTTCTTTAATGCCTTGTTTTAGGATACGATACTTTTAATGCCTCCTTTAGAGTACGAAGTCCCCTGTGGCTTTTTAAAAAGTTGTCTGGCAGTATGATGTTATGTAGTACAAGATACCAAGTGATTACATAGATAATTACTACACTGCATTCTGAGATGCTCTATTTTCTGTATTTTATTGCTATCAGTAACTGAGTGGAAATGTAGTTTTACCATGCAAGTGTTTCTTCTGGCTTTGCAACGTTGCTGCACTTACAGAAATGTTAAATGGTGCAACGATCAGAAAATATGTGGAGTACAAAAGCTGCATGAAATAAGTGTTCATATGAGAGATTTAAACTCTTCAGCAAATAAGGCTTATCCAAAGATGAACTAGATATTGATGCTTTATAAGGCTCATGAGTTTTTACCTCCAGAAATTTTTGTTAATTGTGCTTTTAGGTTTACTCTTCCTTCACGGAAATGTTCAGAATGAAGTTTAAAGTCGTAGTGAACTTACCTTGACTGGGAGAATTTTCACTTTTCAGTTACCTATATTTAAATTATTTCTGTGGCTTAGTTATAGGTAGTTATTATAATGCCTCTATTATTTGATCACCTAAGATACTGTTTCTGCTGTAAAATTATGGCTGGGCTAGAGATTGTTAACAAGACTACTATTGCAACCATACTTTAATTTTTTTAAGTCCTTGTGCAGTGGTTTGAAAATGTAAAAATTCTAATATTTGTTAGATCTGGTTCTCTTAAATACAGTATTTGTCTTGTAACATGCATGCCTGACCATGAGCCTTTGTAAGGATTTCACCTATTTTTTTTTTTCACCTGTTAGCCTTGTAAAAAATATAACTGCCCCAGGGACAGCAAGCGTTTTCCAGTGGGTGAATAAACCAGTAGGCCCTACTCCGACTTACATAGCATGTGACTAATTTTACTCAAATGACTATACTTGCTAATAGTTAAGGAAACAACTTGTTGAGTAACGTTAATCATGTGTATAGGTGTTCACAGGATCAGGGCCAAGGTTTATTCTTTATCTTATGGCAAGGGCAAAGAGGTAACTAGACGCTTCTTTTGCATCAGAGCTGGTACAATTCATCTCCATTTTGCGAAGAACGGCGTAGGCTTAATGACTGCTATTTGGGGAAGACGGAGGGTCGTGGTATCGAGACTGCTGCTCTTGTGTGTATCTGTATATCCCGAATGATGCACTGAATACCTGAAAAGTTGCTTAGCGCAGACAGAAAAGGAAGTGAGGATGTGAAGATGACACAGAACGGCACAGGTAGATTTCACGTAGAACAAAGTGCAGCCTCCTAGCAATACTACATTCAAATGAAACTGCCTCTCGGACCTCAGCTGTGCATGTTGGGATGGATTCAGGGGTTTCAAAACGAGTCTTGGGAAACGTTTTTGGTTTTGTCAGTAGTGGTGATCCCTGGCATGTCATCTGAGGTTTAATTTATCCTCACCAAAACCAGCTACTGACTTTGGTGTCATACTATCCAACTAGATAATTCTCTAAGCACACTGTCCATTGACATATGCTGTAAATCTTATATTTTATTAATAAAAGTATGCATAGAATACATTTTGTCAGGTTGCTTTTTATCCTCTTTCCTGTCCCTCTCCTTTTCTCTATTTCCAGGTATTTTTGCAATTACTGACCTCTTCCCTGCTGCATGTTGAACAGGACCCCATTCTGCGAGCTGGTGGTGTGGTTCCTAGGCCCTGTCCTAGGCGGCCAGCCAGGCAGGGTGGGTGTCGGGGTAATTCTGCCCTCCACCACCGGGCAGTTAGGGAACAGCAGCCGCTGCATTCTAGCAGTCTCTTCCACTGCCCAGGGAAACCAATGCGGATTCTCCATCCTCAGTCCTTGAATACCAGACTAAATACAGAAGAGGAGTTCTGTCTCCTAGTGTCTTGTCTTGAAGCCAGCGATGCTACCTAAATGCCAACAACTACACTTAAGCGGTTAGTATCTGCAAAATGGCAGCCGTGCTCTAAACCACAGCGATGCTGTTGCCAACAATTAACGTTCAGTGTAAGTTGATTATCCGACTGGTACAATGCTGAGGTGTAGGCAAGTTCCATGGCTGAAGTCCCGTCACCATCTTCCTGCTGAGAAGTGTCTGCTGCCTTGAACACACTGAGTATGCGGCCACACGCTGCGTGCCCTTCCCGTTCTGTTGAGGCAGGACTGTAACTTCTGCTCCAGCATTTATTATTTAAATACATATTCTTTTATTCTCAGCCTAATCAGAAAAAACTCAGTTAGTGCTGATAAGCACAAACGTGTACTTTTGCTCCTCTTGGAGAGGGTCTGCTAGATGATGGAATACTAATATTCTCACTTTTTTTTTTTAATTGGCAGTTCTGGAATTGGTTGTTCTTGGGCACGACATAACTAGGAAGTAATTTCCTGTGCACTGGTCTTCAGCTCGGGCTGTAGAGAAGGTGTATAGTCCCCCACTCGAATGTACGCTTCTGACTGTAGTCGAACAGAAGGAGATGTTTCCTTTTGCCCTTTCCCATGTAATCGGCTGTTGTAAACGGAGGGATTGCTGTACTGAATTGGGGTGGGGAGAGGTGCGTGAGAGGCGAGGTTGCTGTGTAATGGCTATCGGTGGCTTGAGTGATTTCTGTATGTTTGCTCTTAGCAAACATCTTACTTAACCTGGTATAGAAAGGTTTGGGCTTATAAAAATAAGCAGTGGAAGAAAGCGATAGCAGTGGCTGGAATAAAAACACTAAACATTTCTTTCTACTATGATACAGCTGAGAGACAAAGAAATGGCGTGAATTCCATTTCTCTACACAATCTACCCTTGAATTCTAATAATCTCAACCTTTTACAAACAATTCATCTGTTCTCTTTTCACAAGAAAGCGGCACTTGAGTGTTTCCAATGCGAGTTTTTCTGTGCCGGTGCTCTCCACTAGGAGGCAAAACGTTCCCAGCGAGAGGTGGGTCCTTCAAAATGCAAGGGATGAGGGTTAGATGTTGTGACTATCCCTCTACGTCATCTTTGGAATCGCCAGTCGTCTGTGAGGACCGTATGTTCAATCAGATGTTGCTAAATATAAAAGTCAGGAAAAACATTTGCAGTATGTTTCATCACTACCTCCAGCATACAGGAACCAAGCGAGGTGCGTAGGGGAAAGACTGCCTTTGTGTTGGCTGGACGCTGGGGTGGCATCCATCTTAGCAACAGGGTAACATTTTTTTTCAGATTTGGGGCATAGAAGTACTGAATGAAGAAAACAAAAGTAATGGCAGCATGTTTAAGACTTTAGATCATTCTTTACTTAAATTGATTCTAACATTGAAAACACCTTGGAACCATGAGAATAAAACTATTGGCTTGGTTCAGCTCTTTGAGATAAATCAGCTGGCTTGTTACTTGTTTACATTCAATCAACTTAAAGGCTTTCTATAACTTTATAGAAGAAAAACCTTTCTATTGCACTTCAGTACAAAAGGCCTTTCCCAGGAGTTCACGGCCATTGTTTCTCTTCTATTAACATGTGGGTTTCTGTCCCTCCAACCTTGCTATTGTCATAGCATTTTCCATCCAAGGATTCAAATTACTTTACAAACAGTAATTACATCATTCAACTGCCTTAAGAAACCTGTGTAGTGGTTGGAGCACAGGGCTGAAAGTCAGGACTTGTGAATGCTATTTCTGGCTCGGCATTGACTCACTCTATAATCTTGATCAATTTATTTCTGACTCAGAAATTTTAATAGTCCCACTTTACTGATAAATATTCATGCCACAAGTATTATGGCAAATGCTTCCTGAATGATGGAGATGACAAATAAACATGATGCTAGCCTGTGAGTGTTAGGGTTGCAAAGTAGGATATTCCTAGCAGGTTTTCTCTTCAAAATCATAAGGTGCTCATGGTTCTGATTCCAATCTAGAATGTATCTGCGGCCTTTCTACCTGTAAACAGCTGTTTTATTGAATTATTTAAATTGCTGCTTTTGTTTTTACTACATGTAGCTAATTCTGTTCCAGTGATATCCAAAGGACATCCAGCTTTTCCACAAGATTAGATGTTCGATACAGTCACGCAGGGCATGCAGTCAATTTGGTAAGAAAGGTCAGCGTTACAAAAGGAGGATTTCAAATGTCCGCACTTCAGTATTTGGACACTTGTCAACATAGCGAAGATGAATAGAAGATGAAAAACATTTGAAACCAGTATTCTAGTATGTGACGATTGTCACATTTGTACATACAGGCTTTTTCTCCAGCTAGAAATAGTTCTGACAGAAAAAAAATGTGATTTCTTTGCATGCGTAATGGTGAGATAACGAAAGCAAACAAAAGAAATGTATCTGTGTGCCTTCAGCCTCTGATGGTATCACTGCTACTGAACTCCTACTGTGGGGACAGTAATGTAAAAAAACACAATTTATATTCTCATGGCTGCTGATGGCAGGGGTTTATGATATAAAAGGCTCCTTTACTGCTGTTGGGAAGCAAATGCGTACATGTATGTGTGAAATGGGACTTAAGTTACAAAGTTCCACCAAAAAGACTCTAGGCCTCAATGTAAACCTTGAGGTTTAAGTGATGTCAAACAGTGAAGTTAGTAAAGTTGATTTCTCAAGCTGTGAAGGTGAATTAAGTAATAATCTGTGAGGAAATTAGTCTCGCTGGTTCTTTTTATTAGAGAAAGTCAGTGAAAAAGGAGATTAGAAACAGGAGAATTCTAGTAAAGGTTCTGCTAATCACCATACCAAGTATCTATGAAAACTCGCTCTGTTTGAGGAACTGACTCGCTTGATTTTCAAGATAAAATTGACTTTTACCTTGTAATTAATAATTTAGAAGAACCTGATTTTCTATATACGATCATTTCATGAAAACTACTTGGAATAGATAATTGGTACCGAAGCTACTAATGTTACGACTGAAGAAACCTCAGCAGGGTAAGGTAGATGTTTGCATCTCAGTGCACTTGGAAGTCCCTTCCATGGAAATTCAGTGTTCCTCCCGTTCTCAGTACAGCAGTATGTGCATAAATAGCCTGAGGTTGCCTCTTCATTTTCATACTGAAAGGAAATCGTGGCGCACACTAATAATTTTACTTTTTAAAGCTATACTTTTGTGTCCCTTGTTAAGAACAAGTCTAGTTTTGTTACAGATGCCACCTTCTTTCTCTTAACTGTCTGCCAATAATTAAAAAAAAAAGCCATGCATGAGATTGGTTTGCCTGCTAAACACTATCATTACTTTTAATCTTAGAAACCATTAGTTCTTTCAGACTGTCTTAACTATATTTCATGGACCTACCACTTGGCTTAAAATTATCTAAGGCAAAAGCAGGACTGAGGAAAGAAGTGTTCGAGACTCGTACCCTTGCGCCATGCCGGTTTGACAGGTTACCTCGCACCCCTCCTGCTTAGGGAGGAGGATTTGCTGCCATGTCTCACGTGGAAACTCGTCTCAGCTGGAGGCTTGATGGGCACCGCGACACGGGTTTGAAGCACGGCCCTGAAAGCGCTGATCTCGTCCTCCCTGGAGGCAGAACAGGATCCACGGCCTGGAGACGCGCTGGAGGCCCTGGGGCTGAGGGAACGCGATCAGCTGCCTCTCCCGGGAGGGCGGTGACGTCCGATGGCTCCGGAGAGCCGCGTGGGGAGGGCCGGGCACCTCCAGCCCGCCTTTCCCGGTGACTTTGGGTTCGCCAGGCGGCTGGAGCCGACGCCCGGCACCGCGCAGGCCTCGCCGCGCTCCCGCGCCTTTCCCCTCACAGCCCGGCGCACGCGCGGCGGCGGCGGCGGGACGTGCGCAAGCACCGTGAGCGCCATGGTGCGCCGCACGCGCCCCGGGGCGGCCGGCGCATGCGCAGCGGCGGAGGGCGGGAGCGGCGCGACCCGCGCCTGCGCAGCGCGAGGAGGCGGGGTGGCCGGGCCCGGAGCGGAGTCCAGGTTTGTTGTTGTTGTCCCAGCCCCAGCGGCTCCTCAGTCGCCTCAGCCGCCGCTCCTGCGCCGCCATGTCCAGCCCTCAGGAGCCGCCGCAGCACAACAACAACAACAACCCGCCGGCGGAGGGGACGCACACCGAGCCGGGCCTCAACAGTGAGTGCGGCCGCATGGGCACGAGCGCAAATGGGGCGGGGGGGGGGCCGGGGGCCGGTGAGGGCTGCCCCGCGGGCCGCGACCCCCTTCCCCCCTTCCCTGGGCCGCGATTGGCGGAGGACGAGGCGCGCGAGCCGCCGGGGGCCAATCGGCGTTGTCCACCGGGGGGGCCTGTGAGGAAGAGGCGGGTGGGGAGGCCTGAGGGGGCCCGGGGGGGAGGCAGCGCTGCGGCGGGGGCCGCCTGACGGGGAGCGGGGTTGGAAGAGGGATGGCGGGGTGTCCGCGGAGCCCGGGGCGCTGGCGGGCAGCGGGAGCCGCTGGATGCGGGGCTGGGAAAGCGGAGGGGGCTGCCTGCCAAAAATGGGATGAGCGCTCGGGGCGCTGTGGGGAGGGCCGTGGCCGGTGGGTTTCGGGGCCGGGCCGCTCCTCACAGGAGCGCTGGCGGCTGAGGCGGCAGCCGGCGGGGCTGAGGTGAACCGGCCACGGCGAGCGCAGCCGGAGGAACGAGCTAACGCCGTGGCTCGGTGCGAGCCGTGGAGAGCAGGAGCAGGTTCGTTTCGTGGTTAAACTGAGTTTATTGGGTGGCTGGTGTTAACAGCTAAGATGGGGATACAGCAGGGGAGGGGGAGGAGCGTGACTGTGGGAATGAGTTTATTCAGTGGCTGAGTCAATACCACTGACGTGAGCTATTTTCCTCTATATCCGGCATCTATGTCAGCTGCTCTGCTGCATCCTTTTGTTCCTAGGATAACACTAGTAAGGCACATCCGTGGTTTTTATGTCGGCTCTCGTACTCACTTGGCAGATGCTTTTCCCTCTTTTTAAACAGCTACTTCAATGTGTCCTTTCATTTGTCTGTAATTATTAAGGATACTGCAGTTGAAGAAGTGAATAAATTGCATTAATCATTAACTGTTACCTTCGTGGTTTACAATGAAGTTGAACTGACAACGAAATATATTGGTTGGTTGATCTCCTGTAACTCGGTGTGAATTGTATTGAAGAAGAATAAACTGTGCCCATTTCATAACACTGCTATTGTGTTATGCTAACATTACATCTTGTGATAACGATGGCAGTTTACAGCAATGTTCACCTGAGTCAAATAAGTATTTTAGCAAATTATTCAGGGCTGTTAGCATACTTAAATAACAATTATTCAGTCTTAAAGTTGCGTCATGCCTAGTGCCTAACTCGATGCTTACTTTAGAAATTGCGATCTTTGATGCTTCTGTAGTTTAATATTTCCTTTTTGTTTTCTGTTAGCGTGTTAACTTACTCTGCGGGACACGTTAATCTGCAGTAAGATAGGAGCAACAAGAGATGAGTGCACTGTAAGCCTGTGCTGGGTCTGCCCACGTAGATCTTATTGCTGGGTCAGCACATAAAGGCTTAGCAAAATCAATGTGATTACTGAAGGTGGTGAGCACAAGGTATGAGAGGAAATGTTTGATAGTCTGTGCTCCGTGAACAAAACAAATGCAACCAATCGGCTCCATGTAGGCTTAGTACTGCATTCAGATGTTCAGCCGCTCCACAATGCTTTGGTGTTATAGGTACATTTTCTGCCATTATATAAACTTTTCAGTGAACCTTTTCAGGCTAATGAGTTTAGACACTTATTCATTTCGTTCTGTATGTCATTTGTGCGTGTTTAGGGCTTTTCATTCAAAGATCCCTTAGCACTTGAATTGAAGGTCAGAAGACCTGGGAATAAAACTGGTATCTGAACCTATGCTTTGTTGGGTTCACAGGAAAAAAAAAGGCTGGCTTGCTCTAGGAATTCTAGATGCTTCCTATATTTTAATTATTATAAAGCTCTGTTACATATTGACAAAAAAAAGAAATCCCACCTTAGGCAAGAACCCATCTAGCTCTGTCATGGAAAATCTGCTTAATAATTACCATTATGGGAATCTGAACAGCTTTCTCTTCCTTCTTTCTCTTTCTTTTTTTTTCTTTTTTTTGGTTAATGGTGTACTTCATTGTAAAAGTGATATTTCTTAGTTTATTCAAATGGATTGTGGCTCAGACTTGTTGTGAGCTACTAGTTTAGAGTATTTTTATATATATGTAAAATGTATATATCTATATAATTTATATATTGTCCTTGATATCTCCCACACACACACCCAAGTGCAATCACAGAATGAATAAACAAAATGAGACCCCTTTTCCCCCACACGTTTAGCTACTGTCCACCAGTTATGGAAAAACATGTAATCAAAGTCAGTTTATATCAATTCTTAGTGAAATAATTAGTCTTAAAGCATGGCCAAAATGTGATGATTTTGGAGAAAAATACCATTCATATAAACAGTTGTGTTGGCTCCCCCCCACCCCCCAAGTGTGGGTTATGTGATTTGTGAAAGGAGGAGAGTTCTACCATGTTTCTTAATTCTACCACACTTAATTCTGCCATATTTCCTGTTTTACTGTCGAGTTGGAAATATGGTAAAATTGAGATTTCTCATGTGGGTGATTAATGTAACGTCCTTAGTTTTGAAGAAAGCTTAGGGCAAAGAGCGCCCTTTATTATTTGGGCAGTTTAATCTCAAATATATTTCTTTGCATCTTTTTAAAGAAGCAGAGATTTGTTTTTTTCTAATCGGAGTCTGTGAGAGTCTGTGAAACTATTAGAGCTCTCTGTCTCTCTCTCCCAAACCGGTTGTGACTGCCAGTGGGAGTATGTAGCATGTTTTAGCTTGATGTCAGATTACGCTTCCTTGAATGTATTTTGACTCATTAAAAGTGAGGTCAGATGGAGAACGTGCTGCTTGTCATGTAAACTACTGCTCGACTTGTTGGGACTCTTTACTCACAGTTTAATTTGAGTGTTCTTCCTAGTATGGCCACAACACGTTTTAGATAAACGGCAAGTTTTGTCAGTCTGGGATAAACATTAATAAAGATTTTATTTGTGCATAATCTTAGGTGCTGTGGAGGTGTGTTTAGTAGCTGCAGACTAGAGCAACCAGTTCTGATCATCTTCCGCTGGGCTTTTCTCTGCCTGTGCGTGGTGTCAGAGGAAGACGTCCCCTTGCACCTTTGCCCTCTGTTCTTCTCATGTCGTTTTTCACTCACTGCTGATTTTTTAATAATAGATGTCTTTGCACATTATAATTCTCCCAACAGATGCTCTCTGCTCCAAAATGGTTATTGGGGAACGTATAGCTTTCTGGCCTAACTGTCTTCTAACTGCAGTTGCCACGTGCTTTTCTGCAGGTGTGGCCTCTTGCTGTGAAGGTGTTGCTACAAGGCAAATCTACCTTCCTGCTGTAGTGCTTACAGTGTGGCCTTTTTATTTTGAAATTTAGACACCAGCAATCATCTGGTGTCTAAATAAATCTGAAGTAATACAGTCTCTCTGTCTCAGGCTGACTAGTCTGAGCAAAGGCTGCCTTTTCCCAGTTAACAGTTTGTTATCTGAAAAGCCCAGTGTGTAGTACAGTTGGTGTTCATGGTGTGATTGTGCACAAGAGCTCTGCGCACCCTGAATTCCTTGTTTGTGAATACAGCTTGGAGAAACCAGACTGTAAACCACCAGGACTCTTAAGAGTATGATGCTTACATGGTCATCAGTATAATGGCATAGTTAATAATTGGTACTAAGGATAAACTCTGTTTCAGCTTCACAAAATCAAGTTGGAAATAGGTGAACTCGTTATGACATACACCCCTTCCTGTGTCACTGATACAGTTCCCAGAGCTAAAACTTTGCTATAAAAAAGTAAGTGCAGGAATTCTAAGGTGCATTCAGAAGTCAAGAAATCAGTGCTAAAATTTAGAACCTGTACAAATAATCTTTAAAAAGAAGTTTCAGTTGTTGTATTCATATTTTTAGACTTTCTTCCAGTGTGTAGTACTTTACCTCAGTGATGAAGATGTCAAAACTTTAAAAAATAAAAAAATCAACCAAACACAAAAAACCTGAAGGCACTCGTCTTCAAGTGGCATAAATTAAATTACACAGGAGTTGTGATGACATAATATTCATGTGTGAAATCATTATTTGATGGATAATGAGAAATAATGTTGCATTGAAAACAGTAGGCTTTTGAGAAATTGGAGATCTTTTCCTCCATAATCACGGCTAATAAAGTGGCTGTATGGCCAAATGATTCTTGTTATACGTCTAACTGAGAAGGTTGGAATTGCAGTTGGATAGGGAATGTATTTAAATATACATAGAGCAGTAGAAGTCTACTCTATCTTTACTGCTCAGGACATTAAATGGTATGTTAATGAATTAAGAATATTTCCAAAACCTGTTTGTTTCCAATTGTTTCCAACTGAAACATGTCACTAATGAACATACCAGTAAATACTGTTTTACATTTAGTTAATCTGCACATAAAATAGCAGTGAAGACATTTAAAAACAAAAATAAAAATCCTTAAGCTAACTACGGAGTATATGAACTTTTTAGCAGAGGCTTTTATCATTCATGATACACTCTTGCTCTTTCGTCAAATCTCAGTGCCCACATGGATATCCTATAGTTATAACTACAAAAAAAAAAGCGAAACACAGTAAATCTCAACTTGTAGGCTGTACAGCCTTTCCTGGCTAAGGAAAGAAAAAACAAAAAAAAGGGGTGGGAGGGAAAGAGGCTGAAGTGATGGCATTGAAATTATTAACTGTTATTTCATGTGAGAACTCTGGATTTCTCATGCTACTTTATTTTGGCTTATTAGCAGTGAAATCTTTTAATTTAACTGCTATGAAATGTGTGTTAGCATGGTACTTCAGCTGTGTAAGGAAGCTTACTGCCTGCCTCAAGCTTCTGATGGTTTGAATTGTGGTGTGACCCATTAAGGAGAGGTGGCCTTGGATGGGAGGTGTTTGTTAGAGGGCCAGGGCAGAGAAAGTTGAATGGGGCCTGATAATGGCAGCCTGCCTGATGTATGTAAAAATCAGGGTTTGATTCAGGGCCTTTGGAAGTCGAGGGAAGAAGGAGAATATAAAATCGCAGATGGGGGAGTTGTATAGTAGGGGGCTAGGGGATGAAAATTTTGTTTCAAAAAGGAATGTAGAAGTAGAACAGGAAAGTGGGGAGTTATTGAGTGATATTAGATAATTGAAGCTTCAAACTGCAGAGAGAAACGTGGCCTGTTAAAGTATTAATAGGTGAGGAGAGAGGGGACATTTTATTTGACTAGCTCTGGAGGTAGGTAGCAACAAAATGTAACTTTTTAGGGGTGTGTTTGTTGATGAAAGAGGAAGAAACATGTCACTCTTGTCTCTAGTACATGTTTATGAGCTTTCTCCTAGCAGCAGTGTATGTTATCTGAATTCACCATATTCGTGTTTTTTTCTGTGTGTAATTGATAAACGTCAGATGGGTTTTAGTTCCACTGCTTTTAATGAAATGACGTCTGGCTGGCCCAACAGGTTCCTGGGTGGAGTTACAGATGAACGGCAATGGCAATAGCAACGATAATGGTAATGGGAAAAACGGAGGTCTGGAACACGTCCCTTCATCATCCTCCATCCACAATGGAGACATGGAAAAAATTCTCCTGGATGCCCAGCATGAATCAGGACAGAGCAGTTCAAGAGGTAGTTCCCACTGTGACAGGTAAAGAGATGTTTGCTGTCCTGCATGCAATTTATTGCCGTTTTCATCCTGTAGATGTTAATGGAGAGGTAAAGCTTTTTCTCAGGCTTAAGTTTGTCATGCTCCAGTATTTGGAGTACTTGCTGGCTCATGATAACTGGCTATCAAATAAGACATCTGACTTGAAAAATACATCGTTGCTACAGAAAGCTAAGGAATCCAGGAGCGGGAAAGTCACATCAACACTGCAGTCAAATTTCATATTGTCATAAATCACGTGCAGTATAAAAAATACCTAATTTTACTGGCTCATTAATAATAATGTTATGTACATGTGCTTTATATTTAGTCAAGCATAATAAAATATATTACTGGCCTTAACAGATAAAGAGATTCTCAGAATTTGTACTCCTTGCTTTCAGTATTCTACTTTTTTTCCTGTGAAGGCAAAATATTTCTTACCTAACAATATAATCCTTCGAGGCACATGTGAGCGTTATGATATTCTTACGTGTTCATTATACCTTTTTTCTAGGAAGCTTTGGGGCAGTTTTGGAAATCCTTGAGCAGTTTCTATGTATAATTTCAGCTGTCCTTCTGCTCGTGCCTCCTCTGGTTTTGCTGGGTGAATCCTGTCTGTCATGTCTACTGTATAGCTTATATAAGCGGTTGATCAGATATAAAAGCTATTTAAAATTAGTTAGGCCTGATTTAATTACTGAATGTAGTAGACTGTTTGAAAATAATCCATGCAAGTATTTCAAACAGAAGGGTTATGTTTATAGAAAATAAAGTTTGTTACATCTGTGTTGCTAAGAAACTAGCTGTCAGTAGTGTAGTACTTTCCAGTCTAACTAGGAACGTTTGCTAGATGACGGTTGTATAGTTTCTTTTACTAGCATAGGATTTTTTTCAGTCATTACCCACGTTTTAAGTGAATGAAGACAGATTCCTTTTTTCCCTTAAAACGTAGTTTTCCATTTGTTAACTTTTTGGTAATTCTTTTCCCCTTTTGACAGTTGATGTAACATACAAGAAAGGGGAGGTACTTTGAGATTTTGCATTCTTTTCTAAAAGTTCTAAACAGTAAGTTGCTCTTAAATCTGGTGTTTTGGGTTCTTTTTGGATATTCCTAAAATATACCTTTTTCATGAAAGCTTAAGTCAGGTTAAAAAGATGCCCTTAGCATTTTAATGAGAGAAACCCGCATTGGTGCATCATACAGCCTTTGGTATTGTTCCTGACTTAAATTCTCTTGTGTTTCCTTAGTTGATGTGTGTTAGTTGATTAATTTCTCAAGTAGATTACCAAATAGTGAGGCTAACAAGGGGAATATGTATCCTTGCCAAGCATTAAAAGGTGTTTTCATGTGTGATGTTTCTGCTTGTAATGATACAAAAAGAGGTATCATTCACAATATTGGCAGTGTTATCTAAAAGAAGGAAGGGATTTACATCTTTTGTGTAGTTGAAGTTTTGTGCAATGCTTTCTTTGCTTCACTGGAAGGACAGTCAACCCTGTTGAGAAAGGTAGGATTATAAATGTAAAAAAAATTGAAAAGACGAGGGATTTTGGAAGACTTTCTAATACTGATGTTTGTGATGTAAAGGGTAGTGTAGTCTGTAACTCATCTGAATAGTGTGCAGAAATGCATGGGGAAATGATTCAGCTGAGATGCTATTTACACTAATGATTCTTTAGTGACAGAGTGTAGTATGACAAAATGACATAATTAAATCAATTTTTCTTTAGCCCTTCACCTCAAGAAGATGGACAGATAACTTTTGATGTGGAAATGCACACAAGTAAAGACAGTAGTTCTCAGGTATTTTCTCATTAACCTTTAAAATACATTAACTTTTTTAAAAGTATATTTTTAAATTGTGGATATTGTATATAGATCATCTATTTATATAGATCTGTATTGGGAGTACTTGAGGGGTAGAGCAAGCTCTCTGTCATGTCAAAAGGTCTAAAATGTTACGTATTTTATGTGTCAAAAAATTGCATTAGACTACTGCTTGCTAGCAATTTTTTTTTCATTCTGAGACCCTAATCTTGGCTGTTAGCTGCAGTACAAGCAAATGAATTATATAAACTTTATTTATTCAAAATTTGGAGGTGTCTGTTAGTCATTTAGGTAGGGCTGTTTACTTGTCTTGGACTTGGTTCTTGCAGGTTTTTACTCAATCTTTTTTACTAGAACTTTATTTAGTACCTCCTTGTAAATACATATAGTAAATAATTTTTGTGCACTCAAGCTTATGTTAGTTTAACTGAATTATCTTTTCTTTTAAGGGGTTGTTTTCAGAATAAAGTTTTATTAAATTAAAACACATTCCAGAGCAATTATTTTTAACAAAGAGGCAGGGTTAGTAAACTTTGCTTAGGCTTACATTCTGTATTAATTGAAATTTGACTTGTGGAGATTAATAGCTTTGGAGTGAGGGGAAAAACAAGGCTCCATCTCTAAAGCTGAGAAATGACCGTTTTAGTAGCAGTCTATTATTGTTTAGCGCTCTGCTTGCACTGTGTGTGTCAAACCTGTTTCAGTTTTGAAATGTTTATATTTCTGCACAAGATTTCAGGGTGTTCAGTTTATTGCTCTACAGATAGTCAGCTCACATGATAGTGAGTAATCTCCATAATACAAACTGAGAGGAGACTAATGCTGAACTCTTAGTTTGATCATTTAATAGAATTTGCTGTCTTCAGCAGTATAAATAAAAAGCATTCCTGGAAGAATGAAACCTTGCATTTAATTTTGTGAAAGACCTGGCCAAACAGTAGGACTGTTGCAGTTCTGCCCTACAGAGCCACAAGGATCTGAATGAAGTTGTTGCTCTGTAGGACTGTTGCAGTTCTGCCCTACAGAGCCACAAGGATCTGAATGAAGTTGTTGGTTAGGTCCGCCATCTCACTTCTGTGTCTGTCATATTTGATTGCTTCCAGTTTTGGTATGGTTCCCACGTTTTAAGTGGTTTATCGTATTTTACTAAGGGTCACTCAGGAAATTGTTTTAATACTAAGGAGGAGTTTGTACCAAAGTCAGTGGAGTTCTCTAGTCTTTCTAGTTTTTTTTTTCCTACATGGTAACATTTGCATCTAATGATGTAATCTTAAATCTTTGGATCAAGACAATTGTAGTGAGTGCTTGCCTTTCCTTACTGCATCTGGGATGCACCCAGTAGAAGCTGCTAGTTGCAAATAATATAAATTTTAAATGACTGATAACACCTTTAAAAAAGACAAAATACTGTTTTTGAAACCTTTTTATTTGGCCGTCTTTCTGTGCTTTGCCATGTTCTGTATGCTTTAAATCGAATGCCATCAAATTAAAGTTCTTGCCATTTGTAAAAACTTTGTTTAATATTTTTTGCATATTGCTGGTTTATTACATTTAGGATTAAAATATTCCTTTTTTTGTTAGTTTTAAAAAACCCAAAGAAACAACTTGCAATGATGTGGAAGTCCTGGATATAGTAATAAAATTTGTGGTCTACTGACTTCTGGAGGTCCTGCTGTTAGCATAATAAAATATCTTCTAAATAATCAGTAGGCCAAGAACACTTGCTTGTTTATCAGGTGCCACCATTTGGTGCTTATCATTTTACCACTGTTGTTGTCGCTCTCAATTTAACACCATAAGGAGGAGCTAATTGAGTGTTATAAGGCTTGTCCCATGTATATTTTCAGTCTGAAGAAGAAGCAGTAGAAGGAGAGAAAGAGTTGGAAGTTTTGAAGAAAAGTGCTGACTGGGTGTCAGACTGGTCAAGTAGGCCTGAAAACATTCCTCCCAAGTGAGTTAAACTCTTTTTTTAATGAATATTCTTTTATATGAAGGCGAGAAGAATCAGAAGTCACAATTGCATGAAATTACTCTGGCTCTCCAAATAAGATCATCCTAGAAAAAGATAGATTTCTCTTTGGGGAGGCTACAAAAAGTCAAAACAATTAAGTATGAAAATCTTAATAGCAACAGAATTACCTTTTTATTGCAAGTAATATAAATCCACAGCAAGCTGATTACAAGGTTTCTTGACAAAATTATAATTGGGAGAGCTGGGTACTTGGAGCTGGGATTCATGGGATTTAGTTTTGACTTATTGAATAGAATAGTGTTGAGCAAATCTCCTAAATTCTCTGTACCTTTTTTTCTTTCTATGTAAAATATGTAATGTTCATCCACGGAAGGGGAAACGTTGAGATCCTTGAATGCAAAGCATTTTTATTAAAATAGAGGATGCTGTCTAAATCTGGCAGACTTCTGTATCTCTGTTTGGAACAAAAAATGAGGCTCTTGCTAACAAATCACATCCTGAAATTCCCTCTCTGGACCTACCTCTCTCTTCAGCTACTGCTCCCTTTGTCTCTATACTGTCTGTGTAAGTGGTCTCTCCACAATACCTCCTATTATTCTCTTTGATTCCTTACTCTGTGTAAGGGATCTCTTGCTTTGATCTCTAGCTCTTTGTACTTTTAAAAAAAATGTTCCTACAGAGATCTGTGCATTTGTGTGCAAAAAAAAAAAAAAAAAGGAAACAAAAAAATCTTGTTGAATTTTTCCCCCCTCCCCCTCTTCTTTCAGGGAATTTCATTTCAGACATCCAAAACGTTCAGTGTCTTTAAGTATGAGAAAAAGTGGAGCAATGAAAAAAGGTGGCATTTTCTCTGCAGAATTTCTTAAGGTTTTCATTCCATCTCTGTTCATATCTCATGTTTTGGCTTTGGGACTAGGGTAAGTATTAACCTATATCTCACTTCAACTTTTGCATCTGGCTTTGCTTTTCCACTTGTATGTCAAGTGCTGCTGAAAAGGGCTTTATCTACAATAACTAGAGTATTGTTGCACCTTGCCCGAGATAGACTTGGTGCACTTTTTGAAATGTAGGAAAACTTTGCAGCAATTAAAACTTTGCAGCCATTAATATGTTTTACTTCTAGAATAGATCAAGTTTCTTATACTGAAAATGCATGGATTATCACGAATTTGCAAATAACCTTTGCAATTATAACATGTGCCGTTTGATAATCCAAACCTTCTACTTAAATGCTTCAGGTTATAATGTAGGGAAAGTAAGAATAGAATGGGTGGAAAACTGCTGTCACTTTTACTAACCATTACAAAAACACATTGTATAAATAATGATGCTTAAGTTCTGTGTGTATGGCACATACTTGTCTAATACAATGTCTAATGCTGCAGTTGTGTGATATTACTGAAAGTCAAGGCTTGACTACTTAAACAAAGATACATGAAATACTGGATGTGTCCTGCAAGATCAGCTATGATTCTGCTCAGCAATGTTTTCATTGCCTGCGTAATCCGACATAATCTCTCAGTTTGCTTAAGTCCTTACATTATGTTTATCCATCTTATGTTCTTCTGTGATGGGGGCAAAGACATGTACTCAAAATATGTTTTTATTTAGCTTCATATTTGTTTCTGGGGGTGTAGTTCAAGTGTCTCTTTAAATTCTTGTAAACTATCAAATAAATTAGGAGGATAGAATATATGAGAATATATTGTAAGATATTTGTACTATAGCAAAATTGTGTATTTCTGCGACGAACTAAATCTTGCCTGGATTTATTTGTTAGAGGTCAGGGTTTGCGTAGATCCTCAGTGCTCAATGTTTTAAAGCTCATCCCCTCCCTTTATAGGCAGTACTTTATTTGTTGTACCGTAATAATCTGGGAGTGTTGCTCGGCTGTTCAAGAGCCCCTGCGTCAGGTACTCTGCAAACAACACAAAAGCTGTTGGACTGGGGTTTTCAAATGAGCTTGGGACTGGAAGAAACCCACTTTTACTGAACGTTGATAGTATCGGTCCTTCTAGGCTCATCTGAAAATCTCATGCTTTAAGTAATTTTATAGAAGAGAAGTGAAGTCCTTGGAAGAATCTCATCAGACCTACTTGAAAGACAAATTAGAATAGCTGAGTGCATGAGGACTCTTTGGAAAACAGGGAGTATTTCTGTGAAATACGATATGCCTTATACTTTTTATTTCAGCATCTACATTGGAAAACGACTGACCACACCTTCAGCCAGCACTTATTGAAAGATGGAGTGCAAAACCTGGAAATCCACGTGACCTGCGAAGGTGTTACTGTCTCATTTAGTACATTTGACTTGAGACCATTTTAAGCATGACCCTGACTTCACCCTTTCCTTACATATCCAGGTTTTCGCTAACTCTGGAATTCAGTATTGTGTTGGAACTCTGTTGAGGTGTTTCGCTATCCACATTCTTTCCCTCTCTCCTCCCATTCCCCTGCCTCTTGGCCTGCAAGACACGTCAGAGTTGCTGAACGGAGTTTACAACTGTCTATATGTTGCAAGGGCTTCTCTCAATGCAAAATGCCACCAGCAAGTTTTAATTTTAGCAGTGATGCTGTTGCCTCCTTAGTGCAACCTGACTTAAATTGCAGTTGTGCATGGTATAAATGTTGGCTGTATTATGGTGATAAAATTAACAGTCTCTTTGGAAGAAAATTATTGATTGGAGTGAAAATGAATTTTTCTTTTGAAAAACAAGCTGGTTGTGAAATAAACTAAGAAATCACTGGCAATAAAAAACAGTCTAAATCAGCTTTTGGGGGAATTTACTTGGCCCCTTGTATTGGCTAACACCGTTTGATTTGCAGGAGGCAAAGACTGCATAAATTTTAAAGTAGGATAACTAAATCCATCAGCATATTTTAATATTAGGTAATTGTTGTAATCGTGTCTTTTCTATGAAGTCAGCTCCTTATTCCTTGTAGGAAAATCTGTCTGATGCCTAGAAAATATTAGAAAAATTGCATTGTTTGCATGTGAAGAAGCTTTTCTTTTCCTTACCTGTTTTCTTAAGGGAAAGTTTTAAATGTGAAATTTTCCTTTTAAAAGTAGTTTTAAATTAAGGCAAAACCCAACAGCTGTAGGTGTAGTTAGACTCTGTATAAAAGGATATGATTCTGTTTGTTGTGGAACCATTTACAATTATGATGATATGGCAGTTTCAGAAAGTAAAGCGTTTGACTTATCTTTAAGGGGGACAATCTTGCAGGTGCGTAAAGGTTCAGAAGTTGTAAAGCTCTGAAATGTCTTCTGCAAATGAGTTTTCAATATTCCTATCTCTCATTGTTTACTGTACAATCTCCTTTGGGGATACATGGAATCTGAAAGTCACTCGTGATGTCTCATGTTAGATAGACTTCTCACTAATGTTGAACTTTTATCTTAGGGAACATTAAGCCTTGTCCTCCTTCAGTGACACTTCTTTTCAAAATGTGAAGCTTTAGTACCAAATTGTTACAAAGCATTGGGACAGTCATGTCCTTAAGTAGATTTTATTGGATTTCAGAACATGTAGCATGACTCTGAAGGATAGAATACTCTTTTTTTATATATATATGAATATATAAAAAAAATGATATAGACTTTAATACTAAGTATTTAGGGAACCAATGCTAATTTTAAGACTAGCAAAAATCTCATTTAAATAAAAACTTTAGTAGGCTGACTTGTAGAAAATAATAAGAAAATATAGTCAGCCAGTTTGGAGAGAACAGCTACCTATAATTGCTTGCATCAGACTTTATAAAGTTGATTATTTGATATAGCAGTGATCGCTTGAAACAGTTGATGCATCGAAGCTAAATCCCAATTGAGATTTGGTTTAAAAGAACTTAGTTAGCTCCCAGGAAGTAAAAAAGTTAAGTATAAATCCACTGCTAAACTGTATTTATTTTTATTCTCTACTTCTCAATGCTGTTAGAGAATGCTTTCAGGGTGAAAGGGCAGTCTAGCAAAAACGTGTCTTGAAGACATCCGCTTTTTGTCTTTTAGTTGTGAATACTAGTGGCACTTGAGTTGCCTACAGCTGCATATTTGTTTCAAGCGTGGATATTGGGTTTCACCCAAAGGTGGGGGAGGGAAGGGGGAAGTGGTGAAGGGTGGTTTAGATAGTATCAAGTACATCATTTTACAGTCCTAAAAACTGAGGGGGCGGGAGAAAGACTGAAACACTTTCAGTTCTAATTACAGCACCTTGTTTTGTACGGAAATTGGAATAGTGGAAAAATAGATTTTTACTAAGTAGGGAGTACTTTTTTTCAAAAAAAAAAAAATTACCCTGTCCTAAATTAAAAGGTAATTATTCTTCAGAATATCTGATAAATAATATTGCAAGCTTGTGGCTAGAGTATCAACACAGCTTATAATATTTGAAGGAGCCGTGAAGTAAAAATTGTGAAAACTATAGATGAGGAATGGACACATGATCACTGTAACACTTGCTATGATACAATGCAGTATTTATTGATACCCTACTATAAGCTTTGGATGAAAGTCTACAACTTCTAGTTTTACAATGAACAGAAACAGATTGTTGTATAATTTGAAAAGGGGTTTCAACTATTGATAGTTGACGTTTTGTTAAGATAAATGTTGTTTAAAAAGCTTTATACCGGTTTACAGTTTTGGAAAAAAAAATGCAGGCTTCATTTTTCTTACATTCAGTGAAAACTGGCCTAGAATATTTGTAAATAGGATCAAGAAAAAAAAAATGCATAAACTCGCACATTAAAAATGCAGCAGGCTAACTTAACTGCAGCAAATGCATATTTACTTACTGTTTTAAAAAGTGAAAGCTGAAGATTGTTAGAAATTCAAATTTTTTAATTGACGTTTGTTGAAATATTGGAGTTAACTGAGCCAAAGTGATTATGCATTCTTCATAAATTAGTTAGCACTTTGTAACATTATATACAGTTTACAGTACATGTATAAGTTGTAGCTTATAAACATTTTGTGCCATTAAAGCTCTCACAAAACTGGTTGTCTGAAATTACTTCATGCTGCGCCTTTCTTCTGTTTTTCTTTCTTCTATTTTCTTTTTTTACAGGACTGCTTTGTATAATGTTTTATGAAACTATTGTGTTCTGGGTTATATGAACATTGAAGCTGCTGTTTATAGACTGGAATAATTTTTTGAAAGATTGCTTGGGTTTTTGGTTGTTTTTTTTTTTAGTGACTTGGGATCATCCGCTTCTTTTCCTGAAGCACTTAATAAAAATATTTCCATTGTCAGCATTGTATACCTGCGCCAAGTCCTCCAGCACCTTGTCAAGGAAAACTTTTAAAGCAAAATAATGTTGTGGCATATGAAATGTAAAGTAGAATTGATGAGATTTTGTATAATTGGTCAACTCTATTGTACTCCTTGTATTTCTCTTCTGTTTCCTAATTCTGTTAAATTTGCAGATTAAAGAATAAGGGACATATACCCTAATTGTTAATCTGCCTCCATATTCTTGGTTCAAGAGCACTGACTATTTCTAGGAGTATCATGTGGAGAGTTGTTCATTCTAAGTGTGAAATGTCATTGTTCTGATACTGTTACTGCCCATTTTAGTTACCTAGTGATTACTTTCCATGTTTTTAATGTAAAAATCCAGACCTTTGTGAAAATGGGAATAAGATAGATAAAATTTGAAGTCCTACTTTCAGAAAGTTTAGATGTCTGGGACTTACAGTGAAACTTGGGCTTGAAGTTTTGAATTACTGCTATTTTGAAACTGCATTGGAGAGTGAGGTTGTGCGGGTTTTGAGGAGATTGTTTCTCTGCAGCCAGCTGAGACAAACACATTTATTTTGTAGGTGTTGCAGGAAAAAAAATTCATTGTGTGTTTTAAGATTTTTTTAGTTGTAATGCAATGTTTTGCAAAAGAATAAATACAAGATAATATTGCATAAAGCAGCAGCATCTTTGGACTAAGATTATTCTGGTATAAATCACATTTTGATGGAGTTTGAGGACTGTCCTCAGGTTTCTTTCCATTCCAGTACAAGAGTGTTCCAGTAAAGACTGAAGAGAAGGGATGTATTTGCGTACTTAATTTAGAGCAGCATAGTGATATTGCTTATCTGTTCGACTAAATGCAATGCAGCTAGACAAATGAGCTGCATAGTGTCTTCCTTTCCTCTCTAATCGGCACCGAGAAGGGTGTTCCATGTTGCGTTCTGGGAAAGTTACCTTCTGCCTTTACTTAACTACAATGCACCTAGAGATTTAGCGAAGTTAGCTATTCACATGAGACCGACGGGGATGTTGAGTCCTACTTACACTCTGTTTTCAAACTTAACTGTATACGTATGAAAAGATTAGCATTTACGCTGAATTCTGTGTTTTATGAAAAAGTTCTATATAATAATGTTATTTATACATTTGTGTGTGTGTGCATACATGTAAAAGTTCTATCTAAAAATGAAATCCTGATTCTGTGCAAGTGTTTGTAGGATCTTTGCCTTGTACTTAGTTATATATGAAGACTCCTTTGTGTTTTGGGTCTTGAAAACCAAATAAAATGCTAGGACTCTTGAACTATGCTGTATAGTTCAATCATCACTTTAAAAACAAAACTAAAACCTTAAGATACTCCTGGAAAAATCTCATGCTGCATACAGCACCCACATGAAAAAGAAAAAGCTAAATTAATTTCCATTTCATTAAATCACTCTTTGTGTCCTGCACTATATGTCAGCTTGGCTAAGCGCAGCTGACTCAGCCAGACTTCTGCTTGCAGTACTTAAAGCATGATTAGTCCTGACATTAGGGGGAGAGCGAGTGGTCGTTTTCCATTAAGGAAAGTAAACATGACTTAACTTTTTGAGCTGCTGCCAGAAAATTGAGAGTATGGAAACTAGCATTTTTCTATTTTAAACTGTTTCCTAACACTTTCGTGATAAGATTGTGGAGTTTGTTTAGAGAGACTTCCTTTTCTTTTTTTCATTGGTACAGTTTGTTTAACTGGCAGTTTGTTGTCTAAAGACAAATTAATGAATTTTAAGGCCAGAAAATACCATAAATGCTTATTCTGGTATATATAATGAAAGGGAAGAGTAGTGAGTCCTACAAGTGTTTTAAGTTGCTACAGTTAAGGTATGTAATTTAGGTCACAGAAGGACGCATATATCCTCGCAAAGATTTCTGTGTATGGAGTTGTGCTGGACCTCCCACTTGATTCAGTTGTTCCAGCCTTTAACATATCTTGCTTTGGACCGAAGTTTAAATTTCAGCCACTGGATCCTGAAATGCCTTTCTGTGGTAGATGAGGGAGCCTTTGTCTCTCAGGTGCATATTCCTTATAGACTGTCTCTCTTCCTTCCTTATTTACTTTAAAAATGTTACATGAGCTTTTGATCAGAAAAATACAAAAGGTGCATCTGTGGCATTTCAAACGGAAGCTACACTCCTCGTTCTTCCAGATTTGTGAACAGGAGCAAGCAATTTGATGGTCTTTCAGGTAGAGTAAAGAGCTTTTGTGGAACCATTCTTACAGATCTGCAGCTGGAACAACATGCCTCCTCTGCAGCTTACTGTTAATTGAGAACCTCTTGCTTCTGCTTTTCCATTGTCCACCGTGAAGTTCATTGCTTGGATGCTTCTGTTCTCATCTTGCTTCATTGCACTCCTCTTTCCTATGGTCTGCCCAGTCTTCTTGTTGCTCTTTCCGTTTCCTTCATTTGCTTGTATTTTCATGCTGCTGCTTATTTCTGGTCAAGTAACATGACGGAGCACAGTATCTTTGTGTACCGACCTATTTCATGAAGAGTTGTAGTTATTGAGACAAAATACTGCCTTGTTTTGTTGTGTATTTCCTGGTCCCATGAGATCTGCAATTTCTGCAGGTAGGTATGTGGTCACTTACACAGCTTCAGATCTTGCACTCTGTTAATCTGTGGTTGATCTGTGTAATTGGATCTGGTAAAGCCCAGGAGGGTGTGTGTTCAAGAGTCACTGTTTTGCTTTCACCTCAAAGGAAGTAGGTTATAAAGAAAGTAGTCTGTCATGTTTCTAGGTAAGAAGGTGATGCAGGCTTAATCCCTTAATAAATTGGGATTCATCTCCAAACTGGGAATCATCTTCTGGACTTTTCTGTCTGAGCAGTTCTCCTGTAGGCCTGGAGGATGCTCTGTGACCAGTGTTCACTTCCAGTGGTGGTGGATAAAACATAATTGCTTACAGCTCTGAGTTTCATACAGAAGGGAACTCACAGAAATAAGTCTCTGTTTCTGCCAGTGTTTTGCTTGTCGTTGGAGGTGAGATGAAGAAGAAAGTATAGCTGCCAATATCTGAGTTTCAGAAAGACTAGTTAGGTGTCGGTGAGAGAGTGGTGAATCAAGAGGCACTGACAGAAGTCCTGGTTGTCTGCCTGGTGCTCTGCAGTCTGCTTCAGATGGGCAGAGGTCCATAACAATCCCTACCTGCACTAGCGGTGTAGCAGAACAGCCGAGGTCTGAACAAGCTGCAGAAACTGGCCTGTGCAGCGCCGCGCCGGCGCTGGGACAGCGTGGCAGGGTTTGGCGTGGCTGGGCTGCCCCAGCGCTGGGAGAGAACGGAGTGTTCCTTTTCCTGGGGTTATCTAGTCAGCTCTAGTTGCAGGATTCTGCTTTTTAAAAATATATATATTTTTGTAAATACTGATAAGGTAGGAACAAATGTTCATATCAGAGTCAACAAGAGTAAGATGGATGCCGGAGCTGGATTCTTCAGCTTGGTCTTTGCAAACTCAGAAGTAAACCCTTGTAGTGTGTGTGACTATGCTATCCAGTTGGAGCAGTGCTCAAATGATTTTGCAATGAGCGTGACACAAAAATCTATTTGTACTCATAGGCTTTTTAGGTGTTGCTGAGTTACTTGGGTTTAAAGCTACGTGCCTAGAGTTCAACCTACAGTCTCCTTTTGAATTCTCACAGAGAGGGCCTGCTTTTTTCCCTCTCACATGAGTAGGCTGTACCAGAACCAAAAGACTATACGGACTTGCTTACTTGATGTACCAATTGTCACTTTATTTCAGAGTGAGAAGCAACTGACAATTACAGCTGCTTCTTAAAGAGAACTGTCTGACAGGTAGAAGAGATCTCTGGGGTTCCTACCAATTATTTTAATAGCTTGCTTCATCCTGTGACAATATTATGTGCCTGTTTCCTATTTCTCCTCCTAGATGGCAGCTGTGGTGAAGTATCTCTGGTGTAAACACAGCATGCACTTGCAAGCCTCAGTTTGCAGCATTGCTGCTTACCCTGATCTGATGTTGGGCTTTGCTTTTGTGTGCTAAAAATTAGGTCTTGTCTAGTTAAATTAACATATATATCTGGGGAAAGTCAGAACATAACCCTAGCTTTAAAATCTCTGCTGTCTTTTCACAGGGTTACAGGCATGATTGGGCTATTTGGCTGGAGATGAATTTCTTTTAATATGTTTGGGATAGAAATACAAAGACTGTTAGCTGCACGGTGTCATAACAATGAGTTAAAGTGATCAGTGACTTAGAAGAGGAAGCTTCTTCCTCCCACTGAAATTGCTGAACTCAAATATGAATCTCTAGAACCAGCAGGAAATTCTTACGTGAATCACTGCCAAAAGCCTAATACTCGGAAAGGGATTTTTGCTACGCATGGTTGTTTTGCCTCTGCTGTGTTCTCTGTGTATGTGCATGTGTGTGCGTACGCACGCTGGATTTGGAAAGGGGAAAGAGGAGGTGTGGCAAGATAAGCATCAACAATAAAAGAGTGAGTCCTTTCCCAGTGCTGTAACATTTTCCTATAGGCTTCCCTGCTAGGTGAGAAATAACGGCTGCATGAGAAACCTCCCCAATTGGCTGGTAACGTAGTGGTATGATAAGTGATGTCACGCCGGCAGGCCTATTCACAAGATTCTCTTCTGGCACTTTGCAGGCTTGGGCTTTTATTCCTCAGCAGAAAAAGTGTGTGTGTGAGAGAGAAAATGGTGCTGAAACGTGCTATGTTCCATTTCCTTCTGCAAAACTGAGAGTCGCTTATAAATCATTACTGTTCCACTTACGAGTGCAGTCAGAGCAAAGTTAATGTAAAATTAGTTGGGGGGGAATTAGATTTCAGTACTTCCGCACAAGAGTTACGGGTTTCCGAAGAGTAGGCAAAGAGCTGCCGGAAATAGTTACACTGATGAACGCACGAGGAAGACAAATGCAGTGGCACTGAAAGTATTGTTAGTGATGAGCACTTATGAATAGGTGATTGGATGAGTGTAACAAAAAAGAAGGAAAAAAGGCACAGCAGAAGAGATTTTCTTCCCAGCCTGTGTCTCTCTTAACCCTCTGACTCGGGTTTTGTGATATTGAATTCTACAAACATGGGAAGATGTCTTTTTTGCCCCAAAGCGCTTGTATGTTGTTCTTGATGTACACACCTAGCTGAGCATGCAAATTTGCATGCATAATTGCCACACCCACCGAAAGCCAAAACAGTGCAAGCTATGCAACTTCACCGTTTACACCTTTTTCTTACCAGTTTATTTTACTATTTACCCCTTCTGGTGAATTTGACAGTTTCTTCTTTTTTATATGTGGTTTACTTTGAATTTGTTCTGCATGTGTTTAAGCATTTTTTTTTTTTAATTGGGCTAGAAACATGAATTGTGGTTTTGTTTTCCATCATGAGTATTTAAAGGAGCAGCCTTCTTTATGCCACTGACTTAATATTGGCTTTAGGAAAGTCTTTGTGACTCGGTCCTCATCTGTAAAATGGAAATATTAACCTACCGTAGAAAGGTGTTATGTCATTTAGAAGCAAAGGATTTCTATAATCCTTTTGTGTAAAGGTCTCAAACACCAACGATACTTTTTCGAGGTTCTCAGCCAGTGTAGATAATTTTAGTGTCAGCAAATTGTAGGCTGATGTGTGCTCTCTGGCCTGTTCTGGTTTGATTAGTTTTTGAAGTAGATTATATGGTATGTCTGTCTTTGCTTATAAGGCCAGATTGGATGACCCACGAAGCAATTACTAAATTTATATTCCTATAGAAGAATATTCCTATGAGACTCAAATTTGTGTGGAACGTGATGATTTTTGGTGAGCTGGTTTTGTGGGCCAAATCTTAGTGAAGCAATGAGATGGTGGTCTTTAATCTTAAATTACTGGTTTGAACTGGACTCACATGTTCGCGTGCTGAGTCAGTAAGGGTATTTTTAATCTCTGTTTTTGATAGATAAAGTGTAATGTGAATATTTCACATTCATATACAGTACAACACTGTACTTGCGCAGTGTGATCAAGCAACATGATTGCCGTATGAACTGTACCATGAGTAAAATCTATTGCCTTGTTTCTGCAATTAATACATGTGGAGCCTCACTGGAGAGCATGGGTCTGTGTTTGGTGTCTGTGGATATCAACTTACCTGTGTGAACCAAACTGTGGGATTATGGCACATTCTGTCCTGCAGCATAGCTGCATACTTGTGCACTAGAATGTGGATGGTACGAAGCGGGATGACTGGTGCTGTCATGTTAAGATCCTTTCTCTTTCAGTCCATACACAGAGCCCGTTATATAATCTATTCCCTACCGTTTTTATCAGCAAGGAAATCTGCATTGTTCTCGAGGCAGAATCCAGCGGCCTTCCCAGACCTCCTGTGGAGCGTGATGAAAACCTCATTGGTAAGCCTGAAATGCTTTTATCACATGCAGTGGGGCAGTGAGCCAGAAACCTAATGATGATCTCTAGAGGTTAGGCAGAGCGATTAGAATATTGGTTGGACAGAATAATTTAAACCTCCTGAAGGCTTTTATCCAGTGCACCACTAAATGTCATCTTCTTTTGACTAAGAGAAATGGGGCTTGATTAACATTCAAATGTACTATGCTGGCACCATTGGTTTCTTCCTTCGAACTATGATTATATTCAATCATCAGCTGCTTTTTCCTTTTCCTGAAGTAAGTTTCTATGTCTTTTTGGGCAAGCTTCTAAAAGCTGGCTGAACATATTTGATTTTATCATCTCTGCCTGAATTTGCTAGCAACCTGAAACAGCAGCTTTCAGGTGGATGAACTGTCCCATGCAGGACGGTGGTGGCTGCAAGACCTGCTCTCTAGAGCCTGTGGCATCGTCGTGCTGTCGGAGGGCTCTGAGCTAGAGCTGGGTCACTCACCCGAGCTGCTGGGGGAGAGCTGTGGCAAAGCGGGTCAGGGTGGGGAAGGTTCCTGCGAGGGTCCTGGAGGAGCAATGGATGCTGTCCAGTGTCCTTGCGTCTGTCAAAAGAGGCTGGTTTAAAGTATCAGGAAGAGAGGCTGAGGCTTCTAGGCAGGCTGGGCACTGGGTTAGAGTTACAGTACCCCAGGTTTGTGCTATGCCTCATCCTTCACTGGGAGTTGTAGATTTCAGCAGGGTCAAGCAAAAGCTTATTTTCTGAAGAATGACGGTATGAAATATAAGCAGCTTTAATTCATCAACTGTACTGATAGGAGACGTGGGTCAAGTTCCCCATGTACAGGCCTTCTTTTGTGGGACATAAGTGCTGCCCAGGCCTTAGGCCAGATCTCTGCTCAGAAGTGACCCTCATTCAGACCTCTTTGAAGCAAATGCAAAGCTCTTCTCCAGTGTTGCGACCTCCCAAGCGATTCTGGGTTGCCATGGCCACGCAGCATATTAGTGGCAGAGAGCCTGATTCAAAGCCAGGGTGAGTCTTTCCACTGGCCTTGGCAGGCTTCAGAGTGAGGGACGGAGCACAGGAGTCTCAACTGACAGCTCTTCCTTCTGTCTTCTTGTTGGTGATCTGCATTCCCCAGCCCAAAGCAGGGATTTAGTAGTGGTCTGGCGCTGGGGAGCCGGCATGCTAACACGCTTCTTTCCGTGAGCTCTTCCGCTGCGTTGAGTTCAGTTCTGTCTCCAGATGCTCTCCACACAGCACTCGAACATGCTGTGCTGCAATTAGTCTAGCAGGTGCCCAGCACTGCAGTTTATTATTAGCCATCCCTAATACCGTGCTGCAGATGCACATGATGCTTTGCAAAGAGAGGGATAGCGATTCCTTGCCCCAAGTACCTACCCGTTTGTCTTTTGTTCCTGAAACCTCTATTCCCTAGCAACTCGGTGCCTCACAATGATTTCTTCCCCACCCCATGTGTATTCTGACAGATAATTAACCTTTCAGCAGCTTGATTAACCAAGAACTACTGCGATCTACCCTTTCTGGTAAAGCAACAACTTCCCTAGAAAACCACACTTTTCTCTCCTCCCAACTTGATTTTTTTTTTTTTTTTTAATTAAATCAATGGACACTCATACTTCATCATGTGATCTTTGTGTGTGTTGGTCCTGCGTAATGTGAAGGAAACCCAACATCTGGCTTTTGGCTAGAGCAGATTATTATTTTGAAAGATTTAAAAAAAAATTTACCTACAACCTAAGTAAAACTGACACCATATTTTTTTTTTTTTTTGGAGATATTTTGCTGTTACTATTTTGAATGTTTAAAAGAGAGTCTGCAGTCTTTTTGTTTTTTTGTGTGTGTGTGTCTTGAGTGGGGGGATACTTCTTTGAGATAAAAAGTTTCACTCAATGCATAGATTACATTGTGTTTCACTTTGAGGATAAGTACAAGGAGATTTGGCCCAAGATGAAGGGAAATAAAATGAGTAAAATCTGTATCTATTTGAATGGTCATATGAGCAAAGAAGAAGGTGTGATACACATTTGTAGTATTAGGATCAGCCAAGGAAATAAGGAATAGGATTTAGCCTAAAGATGCTTTTGTAAAGCATTTAATCACAGCAGCCTGGACAGCCTCATGTTTTACTTGTTAGGTTGTATTTTTTTCTATCTGTGTGTATTTTTCCTTTCTAAACATACCAGGATGGGATAACACAAATTTTTGTAAGGCCCATTATACGTAAGTTGAGTATAAAGCTTGTAACAGCTGTCTATGCTGAGCTGTAGTCTCTGGCAGAGTACTGGTAGATGCATAATTTTGGATTAATCTGATGAGAAAGCAATGGTCAGCCTAATTGCAGGCATAAGTGACAGTAGACTTTCTTTAGACATTGTCTAGGTTGTCAGATGCATTGGATCCAAGCAGGTTCACAAAGCAGTCTGCAGAGGGAGGGCTAGCAGCTAGGAAGCGGCTGGTGTCTCGGAGCAGGTAATGGCTGGTAAAACCACAGTACAGATGCAGTTGAGTTTCTGTTCTGCTTGTCAGTCCACTGGGGAGTCTTTGTTTTCTTCCCTTCAACCAGTTTCTTGGTAACCATTTAAATACGGTGACATGTATTGTTACTGCCCTGCCTTTATTTTCGCTTGGCCAGGTAGCAATCAAGTAATGTGTTTGTATTGCAAAAGAAATCACTGTTGTCTTCCTTGAGGTGCAGCTGTATTTATCCTTCCACCCCTGTCGCTCCAAGCACCTGCATTGTTCTGTCCCTTCCAAGAGGGACGTAGAGTTCCCTAGATGTAAGCAATAAGCAGTTTTTCGTTTATGTGCTTTCACAGATGCTTGCAAACAACTCCATCCTGAACAGCATCTCATAACTATTCTGTGTCAATTAATGCCCTGATGTTGCTGTAGGCTGTTCTTTCACTGGATGACTATTAAAATATCTCTGATTCAGAAAGGTAATTTTCCAAGAACTTTATAGGAAAAAATACAGGTAGATTCCTATAGATTAGAACCTCTTATGCCCTAGGTAGTAATTTTAGGGCACCTTGGGTTTCCTGAAGAAGCTAAACTCTTTCAGAGGGCTGTTGCAAAACTAGGCCGAGTGCATTGCTAGCACACATGCTTCTCGCTTTCTGTATTGGCAAAGCAATACAGACTCTCACCACCATTTAAGGTTGTCTCCAGGGCTTTAAAGCTCCCTGCAGCTGAGGCCCCTGTTTAGTGGCCTCCTCCCACCTCTTTCAGGGTGTCTGTCTGACAAATGAAGGGGGTGGGGAAATAAATAAATAAAAATAAAGAAGCAATACCTTCTTCCTTCCCTGATTCTCATCTCTATTTCCTTGCCATGGAACAGAGAGATGAGAACATCTCTCTCTTCCCATGTACCAGGAAATGAGATGCACAGTTTGCTGGAGGCAGGCACACTAATAGTCTAGACCTCTGTAAGACGTCTCAAGTTGGGAATCTTAATTGCTGAGCACTTTTGAAATCCTTGCTGTAAACACTTAAAGGTTTTTCCTGTCAGGATGGGCGTCTGGCCAGTGAGTTTCTATTCTGCACCCTCCCTTTAACATCAGGATCTTCAGAAAAGCTGTTCATGACAATGGTGTTGAGTGTTGGGCTGCTCCCAGCTGTTATTTCTAGGATCAGCTGCCTGACTTTCCCGATTCAGAAATCGTAAGAAAAACAATCGCCATGGCAGGAAGTTGCTGCCCTTCAGCACTGCAGCCTGGCTGTCAGACCCAATATTTCCGAAGTGTCACAGCAGATCCACCCATTCTGGTATGTGGGTCTGTTTGCACTAGCTTGCTTGTTCTGCTACGCACTCCTTGATCAGACTGGTGTCTGGGGCTGCGCTCTTGTTGAATTTATTTGCGCTTATGTGTTAATTCAGGGGTGAAGGATTTTTTTGTTCAGCTCTACACAGAACCCCAGGGAATTATTAAGAACTGCAGGTTTCAATGCCTCCCCATCTCATATGATGGGGATGGGCTGACAGAAGGACTTGTCCAGCTGAGAGCTTCTCCTTTGCCTGTGTCTGAGCAAGCAAAGGGAAGGAGGTCGGTGCAGAATGAGTCATAAACTGGATGAATTGTTCTGGCAGGGCCTGACCCTGATGTATTCAGATGTATCCAGGCATAGCTGAATGAAATGGAATGGTTTGAAGTCCTGTGATCATCTTTGCCTAAATTAGGGTGGAGTTTTTTCAGCTGAAGTCTGGTATTTAAGTTCCTTCTGTTTCTTTGCTCTATCCAAGGCTTACTCCCTCCTGCCCCCCAAGTTTTAAGGTTAGATGGCCATGCAGATGCTGTCTTGTCCTTCCACAAAAAAAGAAACCTGCATGTTTGCTACATCCAGAAAGATAGCAGGCAAATCGGATGTACAGCAGCCATATTATACTACCTGGCCTGCAACGGTCCTGGAGAAGAGAGGGCCCTCATTGTGTCTAGGGGCCAATCATCAAAAAGGGGTGATTTGTGATGCTGAGGAGAGGGGGAGAAGGACTCTGGCTAGTGTGATAAGTGCGTAAGAATGATCATAAGCTGGGCCCTTTTGATAATTGATTAATTACTCTAATTTTATTAAGCAATGTGTTAAGTAGGGTTCAGTGCACTAAAACCTCATTAACTAGGGCAATCAGGGACAAGCACAACGAGCACACGCAATTTGATTTTGACAAGGTTTGCAAAACACCCTCACGTATCCACAAAACCCCTTTGAAGTCCCAAAAGTCCCAAGTCATCACATCCTGCAGCCTGGAAGAGCAGCACAGCTAAACTGCTCCACCTAGGACTGTATGTCTCGCAGGCCTGTCAGGACCCTCTCTTTGGAAGTTATTGGGACTTTTGCTTTTAAAACTGTAGTGAAAGGAAGGCAGCTGTGTATGTGAGGAGAGCTGTGGGAAGAGTTCAGCAGCCTCTCAGCAGCTGAGTGGTTTAGCCTGCATCCTCCATGTGAAGGAGCAGGTTAGTTGTTTGGGTGAACGTAGTAAATGGGGACAAGTCCGTAGTCCTTGCCTGGCTTGGAATAAAGTGCTGCCGAACTGAATTCAGGTTGGAGGTTCTGACAGGGTCGGGGCAACAGGTAACACCAGAGTTAAGTAACTCCCTAAGAAAGCCACACCAATACACATCCTCCCAACTCTTTTTAGTGTACAGCAGAGCCCTGCCTCATGCACCCGCAAACCAAAATGGGAGCTGGATCTTAAGTCCTCTTTAGCAAATCTTTGGCTGTATTGTCAGTAATTGGGTTGGCAGTCTGTTGTCAACTTTGAATATTTTGTGGAGATTGGGACCACTTTTGGAACACATAATGGAACTCATAATGAAAACGTAGTTTATTTTAGTGTGCAGTATGGCTCACTGGACCATTTACCATGGCCTCATAGACATTAGTGCTTTGTAGTTGAGAACCATTGACTTAATGTAGTGCTGAAAGGTAATTTTGCTGTTATGGTGATGGATGCAGCACAGTAACAAGGGGAGAAAATAGTGTCTATTTATAGGCCTCTCATCGAGATATATGAACTATAGAATGAAACCTTTTCTCAGTGACAATCTGAAGAATCGTGTGAGAACCACCGACAGCTTGGACTATGGCCTGTGGTGGTGAGGTACAGAGAAGCATAAAAGATGGATACAGCAATTACGATGAAGGCAAAGTCAGCTGACAAATTGGCCACTTCCTTGTTTCCATTCGGTTAGGAGTGACAAATGGTTTAATTTATATTACTTCCTTACATTAAACTACAGCATGGCCAACTGCCTGGAGATTAATACAGTCTATGGATCTTGCAGATCACATTTAATATAATGTGTTTTCTTTTTAAAGGTTCATAGTGAATTTTGCTTTTGGTTCTAGTCTGTTAGGTCCCTGAAATGTAGTGTTTGCAAGAAACTTAGCTGAAAGGATTACAGTGCAATTAAAATTCCTTGTCCTTTTTCTTTTTCCTTTCTGGTGCTCCTGTGTGTAGAGTGGATTGTTTCTGTCTGGAAGATTTAATTAAGCTTGCAACACTGAAAGAGGTGGTAAAGATTTAGAGGTGGCCTTTTCAATTCAATATAGGTGGAGCATGACAGCTGCATGATATCATATTTATTTCATGTTCTTATGTAATTTGCACTTGATATGACAATTTGAAATACCATAAACATAGATAGGAATGATTGTTTAATGGAGTCACATTGATTTACAGTGCTGAGAATGTGGCCTGTACTTTCCAAAAATGGGATTAACTGAATCTAACTTGCTCTCTACGCAGAAGAATGCAGAGACCTTTCTCAGTATGTGTTAACATTTTCATGGGCTCTGGATCAATTCTCCCAGCCAGTGCTAAAAAATAAAATCAGATGTTATTTTTAACTGTGTAATAGTGGATACAGAAAATAGCTAGTTTCTAGGAACAGGAGAATAGTTAACAGAAACAGTAAGCATTGTTTTCATTGGATTTGGCTTCATTTTCTTCTTTATATTTATCCACTGACACATCAAATTTTTTCTCAATGTATGTGTTTATCAAAAGCAGCCACTGATTAATCTCTGTATAAATTTTGGTCTGTGCTGTGTTGATGAGTGTTCAGCACTCTTAATCCAAGCTGGTTTGAGTACATAGGCCAAATACACACCCCCACCCCTTGCCTAGGACCTGTGTGTAGCATTCAAATCTGACTTGCATGCTTTTTTGAGTAGATTGAAATAATGCACAGGCCTAAAGTCAGCTCCTCTTGACAGAACAGAAATCACGTCAGCAGTTATCTGAGGAAGAGGAGGCTACTCACAAAGGGGGAGGCTGATCTTGTGGATCTGGTATCGAGTGAGGACTGAGCAGATGTGGTTTCAAAACAGGCTGTGTGAGGGGTACGGGCTGTGTGAGGGGTACGGGCTGTGTGAGGGGTACGGGCTGTGTGAGGTGACGGAGCACGTGCCCCTGCGAAGGATCTCTAAGCAGCAGCTACAGCCTTGTCATTTCCTGCCTTTGTCCTTCGCTTTGCAAACTTTGCAGACCCGTCTGCTGCGCTCTCTAGAAATCCTGCCTCTGAGCTTCCATTCGTCCACGGTAAAATGGGTATAATGGGATTTCTTTACATAGTCCTTCATTGGACTATGAGGATTTGGGCTTTGTGGGGCAGGGACTGCCGAGGACTTTAGGCACACGCAGCACCAGCGATGCCCCCGTTTCACTTCTGTCTCGCCGCCGCTGCTAATTGACAGCAGAGTGCGTGCCAGCTCCTCGGGCTGAGCGTATTTTGCTGTGAAACCTACTTGCATAGTCTTTGTGGCTAAACTAATACAGCGGTGTGTCTTCTGCTGCTGTTTTTGTTATTTCTCACTGACCTTGTGATTTATACAAGACCTGATGAGTGATGCACATCCGAGGGCATTTGCCTCAGGTTTTTTATTTAATTTATTCATTTAAGTCCAGCTTTCTACTGCGCTGGCTGAGAGGAGAAATCTCTCAAACCAAGGCAAAGGTAGATTTCTACAGAGCTTGCAAAGGCCTAGGCTTGATGATTGGTAACCAAGGCAACGAGGCCTCACGTGAAATAAGTACTTGCTGCAGACCCCCATTTTGTGCGGAGAGCTGGTCAGCATTAAAAATTAGAGAAGACAAGGTAAGATCTATTAGGCAAACAAAACCGTCGGATAATCAGAAGTGCCTGCCATCCAGCTGACTAAATTAAAGCAGGCACCACGCAGGGACGAATGTTCACTGCTGGTTTGATCGTTGCCTTGCGAATGGTTAAAGAGGGTGGTACTGCTAATCAAGAAACGAAAATACAGATTGCAAGGAAAAGTTTTTATGTAAAAGTGGTTGCAGTCTGCTCTTTTTTCACACTGTAAATCTGTGGCAGAACTCAGATAGCAACTGTTGTAATCGAGGGTGCAAATGTAGCCCAAAGCCTTCACTGAATGGGAAAATTCCTACAGGTCTGATTTTAATTGCTCTATTTGACATGGGGATATGCGGGAGAGACACACAAGTGACCATTTTAAGCCACTTTTGTGCTCCCATCATCTGTTAAAAGACCCAGGGGTTAACAGGTATTATGGCTGCTTTAATTTACATTCGTAATGTAATGATCTTCGGCTGATAGTCTCTTTCTTTTCACTTAATAACCCTTCAACATGCCCTGTATCTCTCCTGGTCAACATTTAAGTTGTGATTTCAGTCTTTTAGAAAATGATCTCAGATGCAGGGGGAGGATCTTGTATGGATGCACCTGAACCAGACCTCTGTTGCGGGGTTGCTTGCAATTGCAGGGGGCTGGTCTGTGTGCCGGTCCGTCCTTCTGGTCCAGTATTCCCCAGGGCTTTTCTGCGTTTGTGTCTGGACAGTTGGATCTGCTAAGAGATGAGCTTAGTTTTGCCTCGGCACGAATGGAAACTTTGATCCCTAGAGCTGAACCGACAACACTGTATTAATTTCAGATGAGCCACATCCAGGACTCATGTGCTATGGGCTTAAGCCTTAGTTGTGTTGAATCTCGTTGTAGGGGTTAAGTCGGTCACTGGCTCCAGCTCTGCAGGTAATCTTATGGCAAGGTTTGAATCTGATCCTGAACATCTGTCCTGCGGAATCCCTTGCAATGCACTTGTCACGCTGCTGGGCAGTGTGATCACATCCATCCCCCAGCAAAAATTTAATGTGTTGGAAGTGGACAAATCTGTTCCAAAGCTAAATGTGTGATAAACTGAACAAAGGCATTAGTGGAGGGGTCTGTAGCCACAGATGTTTTTACTGCCCAGTGCTTTTAGTCACATAAAGTGAGCCCAGCCTCTTTATTGTGCAGCCATGGGTTACTTTTTGGCTGCTTCAGCACCTGGAGAGTAAGTGGGTGGATGGTTGTCTTTTGTCTTCAGCTGGGCCTCATTTCAGTGTTGTTTAAGCTGCTGAAGCTAAAATTCAGTGATCTACAATAAGCATTATATAGAGGGGGGAGTGTATTGGCAAACTGGAGCTGATCTGTGTTTGGCAGCCCCGAAGGTGGAAGAGAAGCAGACCCCTGCGTTTCTTTAAGAGCTCTTCCTGCCCTCTGCAGAGCACCCATTCTGCATTCTGTTGCCATTGCTATAGTAACTTTCTGCCTCCTGATTTTGTTATGAATGGCAATGGGAAAGCCTCCATGCAGGCTCCAGCTGATACCCTGCTGTTTCAAACATCCTTAAGGCTTGCTTTCATTTTTAACCCGTGAATGGATGGTGCTTTTTAGCTGGGGGTTCCTTTGTGAGCCTGTGTTTTCTTCCTTTTGTCTCTGTGCATTCAACAATACGCCATATGTCCATTGTACACAAAGAGGAGAAATTTGGAGCAAGCAGCTTTAGAGAGGCAAAAGTCTGGATCTTTGGAGGAGGGAGTGCTGGGTGTTTTTGGGAGGTGGCAGTTTATAGTGGTGTTTTTGTGAGATGAACGAGAGCCAGTGGGGTTCGGCAGTTACCAGTGCTGGGCTCTGAAGGCTGACTTTGTCTTCCTTTATCACGATCCAGGCATCCCCTCTCCAGACACAATGCAGCTCTTTTCCTTCTGCCAGCACGCTCTCCCTCTGGGACTTGCTGCTACCATGGAAAACAGCATAAAGCACGGGTGAATCTATTCTTTAACCAGTTGTGAGCAGCAGGTCAATATTATCGCTGCCATTTAACAAATGTGTAGATGGATCCTACAGAAGGGAACTGGCTTGCTTAGGTCAAAAGAATGAACATCAGAACTGGGGAAGGAGCTCAGGAATTCGCAGATGCTGGCACATTAACAATTTTTGTTTAGAACAGTACTGAAATGTCGTGACCTTGAAAATGAGATGTGACCTTGAAAATGACCCAGTGCTAGAGGCTGTACATAAACAGGTAGCTACCAAAAAAAAAAGGATGGTGGAGGAGAGACAGTCATAGGTGAGAGAGAGACTGAATCATTATCTCCAATGAGGAGACAGGTTTCCAGAGACAGAGTTCCTTGTGTTCTCCTACAGGAATCAAACGCAGTTTCCAACTTAATTATTGTTCCTAGAGATAGTAGTAAGCATTTCCTCGGCCCATCGATCCGGCCTGTCCAGGTCCCTCTGCAGAGCCTCCTGCCCTCCAGCAGATCAACACTCCCGCCCAGCCTGGTGTCATCTGCAAACCGACGGAGGGAGCACTCGATCCCCTCGTCCAGATCATTGATACAGATATTGAACAACACCGGCCCCAGTACTGAGCCCTGGGGAACACCGCTGTGACCAGCCACCAGCTGGATTTAATTCCATTCACCACAGCTCTCTGGGCCTGGCCATCCAGCCAGTTTTTTATTGCCACTTACTAGGCACAGGTGACTGCAGTGACAAGCCGAAGGTCACAAAGTGAGTCCGTTGCAGAGCCAAGCAGGGAGCCTGCGTTTTCATCCCCCCTCCTGTATAGCAGACAACTGACGATGCTGCTTCTCTTGACAGGTTTTGGTATGCAGTGTAGAACAGAGAAGAAAGCGTGCTAAAGTAGGCCGGTTAGCTTGTGAAGACTCACTCAAGTACGTGTATTTATTTCACTGCGTACCTAGCCAAAGGAGCCTTGCGGATTAGAGTCCTCTGCCCAACTCTTACATTCGCACACATTAGCGAAGCAAACAGGAAACTGTAGAGCAGCCAGTGCGTATTTCCCACTGAAATGCTGATTTGTTGGCTTCTGTTTGGGAAAGAAATTGGTGAGTAATTAGAGAGAGATTGTTTGTTTGGTTTTTTCTCTGTAAGACTGGAAAAACTGATCCAGATTAAAAACTAATTGGGAACTATTGGACCTGGGGAGAATTCTGCCATATTCTGGAGCTCAGACTTCAAAGTGTGGAGCATTGAATTCTGCAAAACACCTGAATGGTAGCGTAAATCTCAGTGGGAGAATTGCTCTACCAATACTGCTGAGGCCCTCGCGTGCTTCTGAATCTGGGCTGGTTGTTTGCAAGGAGATGCACAGATCAGTCAGGAGATGTAGGTGTGATCCATTTTCTTTCACACCTCTGTTTCAGTATTGAAGCTGCTGAAGAGTAACGTCTGTCTTCCTTAGAGCACTCTTGTCAGAGTTAGATACTGAAGCCATGCTTGTTGTTTGGAAACGTTCTTACACTTGCAGTGGGGCAGCGTTGGCAATGCTGGGATCCCTGGGGCATTCCCTGACTTTGTGTCTTCCAAATGTTAGCTCAGCTAAACTGGCTTGGGCCTGGGCATTGTCCCTGCTAGAGATTTGTAGTGGTTACAGTGTGACGCCTTTGTGAATATTCTTTATCCAAATATGTGAAGTGAGTAACAAATCTATCTATTGAGCCATGCTTAAAATGGATTTGAACACTTCATCGAATTGTTTGAGAGAGAATTTCTTTCCTTTTTTTTCTCTTTAAAGGGTTAAAATATTTATGCTGGTTCTAGAAAATCTGCAGTTCTTCATTTTGAAGTCAGAATGTCTTTCTACGCAAACATTTCCTTTGATCCTGCAAAAAGTACAACTAACCTTAAAAAAAACTGTTTAGCCCCCCAAATGAGATGTTTCATATCAGATGGAAGGCAGGTCAGTCTGAAATTTTACTTGATTCACTGAAGTTTGTTTAACGAATTGCTTCATGTTGACCTCAGATCATTAAAACAAAACCCCAGCATACAAGGGGGAGGAAAGGCTGTTTTGCACAGAATGTAACACAGAGCCTGACCTCTTGGTACTGCTCTTTTGGAAGAATTAGTAATACCCTTCATTTTCACTGAATTACAACAGTCTCCCTGGATGATTTTAAACAAATGTTTCCATATATACAGCCCTATTGGAGGGTATGCAACTTGTACGCTTTTTGAAACACCAGTACCAAATTTATGTGGATGTTAAAGCAGCATCTTAGATGCTCCCATCCTCCCTAACTGTTTAAAAGAGAGTATGCATTTCACTGTTGGGGAAACAATTGTCCTGTGTGTCACTCCTCATCCTGCCCAGGGAAAGCGGGGTGTGACACTGGCATACGTCTCTGGCTGTGCAGGGATACCCTGGCAGAGGAGGATGAGGGGTCTCCATGTGCTGGTGACACATTACTGTTCCTTTCAAAAGCAGCAGCTGGCAGCCCTCTGATTAGTATGCCACAGATGGCAGCAAGATGCAAAGGGCCTCTCTCGTCCCCTCACCGGAGCACCCTCCATGCTGTCACCTCCCTCCCTAATCCAAGGGAACCCGTTGCTGCTGGCTGGGGTTTCCTGTCCTGACAGTCGCAGCTGCAAAGCAATGAGCTGTGTCCAGGGCTTTGGCCTGTAATACATGCAAAGTGCTCTGAGCCCGTTCTGGTCCTTGGGAGCGAGGTAATCGGCAGGGATGATGGTTTTGTCAGGAGTGCCTTCTGCAAGATATGGGGAGGAAAGGCATAGTCCACTCAGGAGCTAATTCTCTGGGTGATCTGGGAAGCACACAGATTTATGAAATAAGAGCTTGTAATGCAGTTTAATAAGATTAGATTTATTTAATAAGTGCAACATGAGGATGTTGGTTCATGCTAGCAGCAACTGCAATGCCCTCAGACTTAATGGGTTCTACAGAGCAGCACAAAGAGGTCTGGTTTTTGCATTGCTTCTTTCTTACTGCTACTGTTATTCCTGGCTTTTGCCTGTCTCAGCCCCTGCCTAGAAAGAAGGGCTGAAATCTATGGAGGCAGAGTGAACAGAGCAGTGGTGGTGGCTAGGAGGATCCCCAAATAGGGCTGACCACAGACAAAGAAGAGCCAGGACCAGTGTCTTGCTGTTGCTCCATGTGACAGGCTTCTTCTTCGGTTTTAGGTGGGTCATTTGAATTTCTGTGCCTCATTTCCCATGTGTACAGTGAGGCTAATAATGCTGCCTTTGTCTGTCCTGTCTATTTAAAATGTAATGAGATGAGATTTTCAAAAATGACAAATGATTTTTGGTGCCTCGTACGAGTGCTTAGCTGAAGGCGTCTTCAGAAGCGACTGAACTCTCTCCCACTGGCCAGTATGGCCTGATGAGGTTTTCAAGCTGTGTCAGCAAAATGAAGAAACCGTGCAGTACGGAGACAGCCCAGTGCAGGTTTCTGCTTGAAGCTTTTTGTTCTTAGCGTAACTTTTAAATTCAGCAACACCAACATGTCTTAACAGTTAGCATTGGTTCTCCCAGACATCTCTTGGAGAGAAGAGAAACCTTTGTAAAAACAAGGAAGACAAGTGAAGTTTTTCTTTTTCTTGCTTTCCAAATTGTGGGGTTGATGATTTGATTTTTGCTTTGAAATTTCCAGCATCAGATTTTTGTTGAACTTGTCCTTCACATTCTTCTTTCTGCCATTGAACCAAATCCCAGTTCAGCATGTCCCTTGAAACACTGGGCATCAAGAAAATCTTTGCTTGAGACCTTTGGAAAAGACTGCATCTTTTTTGTACGTTTGTAACGTTACATAGCACATGACACACTACAACAGTAATATGGAGCATATTGGGAAGCTTTAGTTCTATCTGTTTCACTTGAAAGCGTTGCACTACTTGGAAATCTGTTTGCTTTAGTAGGGTTATTCCCTGGTTTTGCAGTTGGAAGTGGGACCAACCTGGCACGATGGCCCAGCTTAGCCATAATGTTCATTAGCTTTCCAGTGTAGTGATTCCTTCTTCTGTATTATTGTCACCGGTTGGCATTTTTATTGCAGAACAAAGCATGACGGTCTTTTTACCTTTATCAATGGACTTTCCCTTTCTCTCTCCATGGGTTCACCAAGTCAGTCATTGTGTGTGTGTAAACATGATTTAACAGTGTATTCAGAGCTGTATTCTAAATGCCTACCTGTGCAGACTGGTGCGATGTGTTTAAAATAGACTCTAAAGCCACCATCAAACATAAAGCCCATGATGTGAAGCTTCTTAATGCAGCTTAAGAGTAAGATGCTTTTGTCCTATGAGCTGGCAGAGCTTTCATCCAGTGATGTTGATAAACAGAACCATCAGCATAACTAACATCTTCTGAACTCACTTGGGCATTTTCATCCAGCATCCCTTCTTTACCTGGACCCTGGATGTGCCCTCCCTCTCTTTTCTTTTAACTTGTGTAGCTTGGATATCTGCAGTGAAAAATCTTGAGTCTCTGATAAGGGATAGGAGAAATATTTCTGTGCTCGTGGGATGTCTGTTTGTGCATGCATGTGTAATGAATTTTCTAAGCACGGCTCTGATCCAAGTGTTGATTACATCGCTGCCTGTGAGTGCAGAAAACTGGTTTCAGTGTCCAAGGAAGCCTCCTCTGAGCCCATCATCCTGTATTATGGCCCATCATCCTATATTATGAGTGCAACATAGCAGACGATGTCCCAGGATATTCTGTAGAGTTAAGTGTTTCCATTCCAACAAATGGAGAGGCAGTTCCACTTAGTGGGAAATGCTACAGGAATTAGCCATGAAATAGCAGGAACAGGAGAGCAATTCTAGAGCAGTTGAAAGGGAAGGTGAAGCTGGACTTCATCTTCGATACAATAGCAGCATGTTAAGCCAAGTAGTATTTGTTTATGGTGAGTCTGGGATAATTCTCATGTTGAGTTTACTGCTGACTTTTATTTTTAGTGCTATTGTGTCCTGTCTTAAAGGAAAGCAGAGAGCTGTAATACTCAAAGTCAAATGAATGAATCATTTGTAGAGCATGATATGCTTTATGACCCTCACTATTATTGTTGTCATCATTATTTATTAACATAGTGCTTAGAATGTGTGTGAAGCCATGTGGATCACAGCTCTGGCATGCTTGCAATGGAAAGATCTTATCTGGAGAGATAGAGAGCTGTCTAAGACATCTGGGTGACAGGACATAAACAGTAATATTCACCCATTCTTCTCCTTCGCTTTTTGACCAGAGCTCCCTGACTTGGAAGGTCTCTATTTTAAGTCATGTTGCAATAGTAAAGATTGTCATTGTCCATTTTGGATCCTTTTGGGAAAATGCTGGCAAAATTTTAAATAATTTTCAGTCCACAAATCAATAGCTATTTCCTGTTGAGTCCCAGTTCCATATAGATTTTAATGATGGTAAGCCAGTAGCTGTCATATTCTTAGAGAGGTGTTCAGAGGAAATGTTAATATTTAATGATGCCTTTTTGTGGTTAGACGGGTGAGTTCCCTTAATGACACTGTCTGGAAGAAGCATACCTCAATCCTCAGCTGTAATCAATCCACACAACCTATTGCAAGGCTTCAAAATTTACGGACCTTACAGGATATTTACAGACCTTAATGAAATCAGCAGTTTTGCTGGAACTTTTGTCTTAAATACTGAACACTTCAGAGAGATTCCTATTGCTTCTATCCATGATTATCATCCTGGGAATAGCGGAAAAATGTCTGATTTCAAGCAGGCTCGTACCTTTCACATGCATTTATTTTATAAAGACTGAATTAGTAAGGAGAGATTCTCTCCACTCCCTCTGGAAGTCAATGGGAGTTGTGTGCCTAATTTCCATTTGTGCCTTTGGAAAATCCCCTTATAATTGACTAAATATTTGTACTATTGGCTGTGGGCACGGTGGCACAATGTGGCTTTCAATCCATCTGTTTTCATGGACTGAAACCCACTGGCAACAAACCTTGATTGGCAGAAATTCACCAGGACTGGTTTACATTAGTTGAGGTTGCTGAGGACAAAACCATAAAGGAAAAGAGAGGCGTAGGATAAGCAGAAATAAAAAGAACCATGGAAATAAATGAGCTTTGTTTCAGCATTTGAATGGACTTTCCTCATTTATCAAAAGACTTTCTTCTGGTCTTTAATGTTTCTGAAATAACATGTCTTGTCTTTGAGTGCTCAACGCCAAGAAAAGCTGTCAACCACTCCAGCAATTATCATATCCCGAAGTGAAGTTGGTTAATGATTGCTCTGTAGACAACTTGGTCTTTCAGTTTTTGTGCTATGCCAGAACAATTCCCACCCAGTGAAGCATTTTAGGATTTGTTTGATTCTTAACATTCAAGGAATATTCTGGAAATATATTCATTCACTGCCACCTCTTGATACTAAGCCTGCACATTAGAAAATGAAAATTACAGAGTCAGATGCAGGGATCAGCAATAGGTAAGGCAACAACCAGAGGAAAGATGGCTTTCCCAGCTTGTGGTCAGGCAGGGAAATTCACAGGCTATTGCAGTGGCACATGCAACAAGTTGGTATTTTTAAGGACTGTATAATTTTGTAAGCAATGATGGCTGCAGAGGTCGGCACAGGCTATCCCAAGTCCTTGCTCTGAGCATCCTTAAAATCTGGTTGTGGATTTATATTCAAGCTCTGTTCAGCTTCTCTTTGAAAATCACTTGCTAGTGTATATAGGAGTGGTCATTGCATCTCTGCTTTTAGCCCCATGCTCCCAGGCATGATGAAGATCTTCCTCTACATTCAGTAAAAGCAATTAGCTACCTTCACCATGGAGTCTCCTCTCAGTGGACCCAGCTGAAAACACAGTATCAACTTGATTTAATTCTGAGGACAAAACTGTATTCTTAAATTGTGACCCAATGAAATTTAATTGAAGGATTGCCATTGACTTAAAAATGTCTAGTATTTCACTTGAATTAGCTCCTGAGTGTGAATGTCAGCTGTGCTTCAGCTAGCACAAGCCCGTGTTTTGGCACATACACCTGATTCATTTGTATGGATAGCTGCAGCCTTCTCTGGTAAGGTTTTGACCTGTGCTCCTTAGGTATGTTGTTCAGATGTTGGAGACATCGAGCACAGTGTCAGCCAGGGACAGGTAAATCTCCCCTGTGCAAAGGGGCTTGTTATGTTCGTGATTATCTGCCAGATACCTGGTTGCCATGAAAACCCTGGCACTGGCTAGATCTTGGGGGCCCTGTCCTACGGAGGGCCCAGGCTGGAGTTCTGTAAGCCATGCCTGAAGATGGCATGGTGGCTCATACTGGTCTCTTTCTTTGCTCGTTTTCACTGGAGAATGTAGGTTTTGTGGAGTTCTGCTTTTGCAAATATCCAAATTTCAATGGGATCCTGCCTTGCATGATAAATTTTGCACCCACTGGAAGTATTAATAATTAATTATTTGCAATAGGAAGAGCCCCAGATTTGGAAGTAGTTGCTGTCATTTATTTTAATAATGGCAATTTAATGGCAGAATATGCTGCTGTAATTTCTGACTGGGTTCTTAAATAATGAAGAAAATTCTGGATTTGCAGCCATTGTCTCACTTAAGGATGGTAGGCAAATAAAGCAACATAGAGTTTATATTGCATTGTTTCTAATTTAAATCAAGTTTGATTGCTCAGCCTTACCCTGTGTGTGTAAGTAACTATGGCAATGACATGTAATAAAGCATCATTCATCATTTTATGCATGAGCAGTAAGTTGGCCCGTCTTGGCCAGACGGAATAGAGGATCAGAAATCACTAGAGCCATTGATGCAACGCAGGTTAGTGAAGGAGTCCTATGCTCCTGAGTTTTTCTAGGCAGGCCACAGATACCACAGCACTGTAGCATGGAGGGAGTATTAGTATGTAAGTAAAGAGACCTAATTTTCCCCTTGTATGACAAAGGGACTGCCTATTTCATATCTTTGTGCTCACATTTTCCCCTCTATGTCATTGTAAAACTTTTGCAAAAGGATCCTTGTGAAATCCTCGTGCTCTTCAGGCGGTCCTTTTTCTTGTCTTTGCCAGGGCAAATCCCCAGGCAGGGATTGTCTTTTGTCATGTGGTACTGCAGTGCTTAAGGTAGTGAGTACTTATGTCACGTAGGACTTTTGTGCACCAGCATAAAAGAATCTTAAATTAAGCCAATTATGCCACCGCTTTCCTCTGCAGTTTCAGGCAGGCTATGCAAGCTCTCTATTCATCACTTTACTTTTTTGCGGTGTTGAGATACTACTATTAGAAGTCACTTGCCCAGAAGTGTCCAGAGTGTTATGATGTTAAGAAAATCTGATGTTGTGATTCCACTCAGTTTCCCTCTTTCGTTCCTTTTGTTATAAGGTGTGGATAATATTAACTGATAGAATTAACTAATTTTTCATGTATTGCTAAATGGTTTATCTGCAAATAAGTGTTCAAGTTAATTATTCTACTCTGCATACCTGTATCAGTGTGATATTGCAAGAACCAATTAATATTCATTACAGGATTGGAATATGAAATCTGCTGTATGGAGACTGAAGGCTACCTGTGTAACTCCAACTGGCCTGCTGTGTTTCTCAGGTTGTGTTTATGTCACTATTCAGTGTTTCTCCACCTTTGTGGTCGATAATGCTAAGTACGAGCTGTTATCTGAGGAATTTTTCTTATTGATGCTGCGTTTATGAAATTCAGATGAGGGTCAGTGTCATTTTCAAAGTAATTTATGTGGTTCTCAGTGAAAATAGACACCCTGTGGGATGATTAAGCACACAGATTGTCAGCGTATGGTGATTTTTCAGCAAAATTTGGTTATTTCCATGCTTAGAGCATGGGCATATCCAATTGCTGGTTTAATGTATCACCACTCAGGAGTTGTGCCGTGCTAACTAGCTGTAAACAAACTCAAACTGAAATGTAAGTTGCATCAGCCTATAGTCTTTTTATGATAACAAAGTTGATAAGGAATCTCATATATCTGGCTGGGAATTCTGGGATCTTAAACAAGACCTGTGTGTCATACATTATAAAGGCTCAACGGGACTCATGTAGACAGTAAGTTTCTATGGCTGGTCCCAAAATGAGAGTGGTTTTGGGGGTCAAAGTTCCCAGTGCACTGGCTGGTTGAGCTTTACTCATGATGGCACTCTTCCTGTAGGAAAAAGAATATCCTAGGAATAAAGCTAGTAGGCGTATCAAAATGTTTCAGTTCGAGTAAAACAAAAAGAACGAGTAGAATCTGCTACAGTTGGACATTTCTCAAGATCTGATACTTGAGTTTCACAGATCGGAACAAAAACTTTTGAAATTACCCCAGTATTTTTCAGTGTCCATAAAAGGACCATAAAGACAGAGAGAGTACTACACAAACACCCTGTGAAGTGTCCAAAAAGAAGAATACAGTCAAAGGAGGATTCCTTTTAGTAGTTCAGTGATTCTTTTGGAGTGCCTGAGTTTCCACGCGGGGGATTGAAATCGTCTTCGGTTTGATGTGTGAGGCCAATCAGAGACTCAAGAGATCAGCCTGTGGTAAGGTGTCTTTGATAGACTTCCCGTGAGCACAACTGGAGCTGAACACGAAATAACTGAAGACACTGCTGAGCCTGTCCTCAAGTGCGTGTGGAAAGGGGAAATACTTGGAGATGGCTGTTCAGTGTGTGATTGTTGTCCATGTTTTGGGGGTTTATTGGAAAAGAGAGTCAGATCTGTATGGTAGGAAACCTCAGCTTTTGGGAGGGACCTTTCTCAGGTCTGAAACATTTGGAAGTTGCAGTCTTGTCTGCAGGATTTCATTCTTGTCTCAGTCACTTCACAGCCTCTAGGCTAGCTTATTGGCAGATCATTCACTTCCCATCCCTCCACAGAGGCCTGTGTCCGTGGCCATCTGAGCATCTTCCAAGGATGTGCCAAGTGGTGAATGAGCTTTATTTAAGGCTATCCCTGAAAGCCACTGCATACATTTCAGCAAACTGCAGAACGTGTCAACACAATCGCGTCAAGGCTTTCAGCTTGCTGGAGCCTCTGTCAGCACTCTCTGCAGCTTCTGTGGACTGCCTGATCAGCAATGCTATGACTATTAATATTTATAAACCTTAAATAATACAGGACTTCAGTGTACCTGAGAGACCATATGTTGGCCTCCAATCCCCAGCAAAGCACCTGAGATCAGCGTGGCTACAACCCTGGCTGACCCACTGTTACGGTCCCAGAAGGGGAAGGAGGTGGAGCTTTTCCCCTGGAGGGCCTCCGTCTTTGGATTTCTCCCTCCTTCATTAGTTACCAGAGCACATCATCTTCATCCTTGAGGGCCAAGCTGCAGGCTTATTTCTTTCCTTTAGTCTGGAGTCTTTTATCACTGTGCTGTGCATTTATTACAGGGCTTCACTTGCTTGTGACCTTGGTTTGGGGTTTTTTCCACCCTTTAGTAAAAATGCATTGATTTGGGTGTGGTTTGCAGGGAGATAAATTTTTATTATTATTTATATATTTTTTGCTTTTGGTGGTGTTTTTTTTTTTTTCCTGGATCTTACGGAGGTGCTTGGTAACCATTTGGACACAGATGCCTCTAAATTAACATTTAACGTATGCATGTGCAAAGATGCATATCAATGAATAATGCATAGTAATAAAAAGCTTGGTGATTGCGTTTGGTTCAGAGCGATATTACATATGGATTAGCCTGAAGGACCCAGATCAGCGCTGTCAATAACACGTATCAGGTGGAGACAGCCAAGCTAAACCTATTGTGTGCTGCAGCACTTACCTTTGTGATAAAAATGTCTCTCCTTCCACGTTCACAGCCTCAGCCGGACTGGCAGAGCCGTTCGGTGTTCTCTGCTGAAACAAGCCCTTCGGAAACGACTAAGGCAACCCTCCCTCCGCATCGGCAGCTGCCGCAGCGGTTTATTTAGGTACAAACCTGAGAGAATAAGTAAAAAAGGATCCCTGACACGCAGCTGTACCAGCCAGGAGGAGCGGGAGGGTGTGTGAGAACCCAGCAGCTCCTGCAAGGCGCTGGGTGGCGGACAGGGGGCTGGGGGTNCGCTGGCCCCGGCCCCGCTGCCCCTCGCTTTCTCGCTCTCTGCCGCCTTGCCTCCGTCTCCCAGCGCAGGGACGCTGTCAGCATGGGGGAGAGCGGGGAAGCAAGGGGCTGCTGCTCTGTCTCCTCCTCTAGAAACCTGCATTCAGCCGGAGCCGCCTTCGGCTGCCTCCCCTGATCCCCCGCAGGGAGGGACTGGGGGGCTTCTGGCATTGCAGAGGCTTAATTGACTAGCAAGGTCACTAATTTCGGCTCCTGGAGGTAAGTCCTGGTTAACGGCTCATTCTCCTCTCTCCCTCGGTCCTCACACCCCTCTCCCATCTGTCTCTCTTTCTCATTCTCTCTCCAGTGCCATCAATCAACCCATTTCCCCCCTGAAGAGGGTCCACCTGAGTCACGGCACCAGCGATGCCCCAAAACCCAGAAAGATGAGTCAGCGTTTTGCCTCCCACTAACCCAACCGCGGTCTCATCTGCTCCCCACCCTCCGGCTCTGCTGCTTTGAGAAAAGTGAGGAACAATAGGGCTGCCGGAGCGCTCCCTGACTCCATTGCGGGGCTGGGGGAGGCAGCGGAAAGGGTGGTGGGAGGAAGGGGGCGATCCTGTCCCCCCTGCCCGGGGAACACGCCTCCGGAGCAGCCGGAGGTGAGGGGGTGCTCGGTCCCCATCAGCCTCTGTGCAACTTGTAGCGACAGCAGCACGCTGGGGAAGGGGAGGGGGAAAGGGTGTGTGTGATGGGGGCTGTTGCTCCAACCTGATCGAGTCCATTTGCCAATTCACCAGTCGCATCACTTCCGGATCAGTCCTTAGTTTTTGCTGCAGAGTGAGGATTATTTTTTTTTTTTTCCCCTCTCTCTCTTTTTTCCCTCCCTCCCCATCTGGATGCTGGGAACTTGAAACCTCCTCCCTTGATTGCAGCAGGATCTGCCCCAACCTTCCCTCAACTTTGCGCTGCATCAAAGAAAACAGAGCGAGCCACAGGCTATATTGTACCGATGGGGGCAGGGGATCTGCCAGGCACAGCCCTTTGCAATTGATGTTGCCGTATCTCTAGGACCCAGAGCGATCTCTCTCTCTTTTTTTTTTTCTCCTCTTTTCGCATGTGTGTGTGTGTGCGCGTGTGAAGGATCCTCCTGGTTACCACTGTTATTATTTTCCCTTAGCAGGGAGACCACACAAGCCATGGCTGAGAGGAAGCAGTCTGGCCGGCAGGGCGAGGAAGAAGAAGTGCCAGCCTTCTTCAAAAACCTGGGCTCGGGCAGTCCCAAGCCCCGGCAAAAATTCTGTGGCATGTTCTGCCCGGTGGAAGGCTCCCTGGAGAACAAGACCATCGACTTCGACTCCCTCTCGGTGGGCCGCGGATCTAACAAAGTCGTGGCAAAGCAGAAGGATGTTGCCCACCTGGGTCCGGATGCTCAGTCCGTCTATTCCAGGCAGAGCGGGAAGGGAGGGGAACCATCTGTTGATTTCGGGAGAAAGGTGGAGATCAGGAGTGCCACTGGGAAGGAGGCGTTGCAGAACCTGAATGACAAGGTGGGTACATACATATGTGTGTGTGCGAGATGCAACTTGAACACGCGATAGGCTGCAGAAAGGATGTATCCTTTCCACCCTGCAGTTTCTTGCTTTTATGTCACTTGCATTTATGTGGCAATGTCTTCCTCTGAGAAGCAGCATCTCTCCTAGAGCCTTCTTGCCAGACCTCTAATGTTACCCGTGTGCTCTCTGCAGGTGTGTGTGCATGTGCACAGGGAGGAGGGCAGAAGAAGAAAGGAGCCCCCGCACACGCAAGCACCCTCCCTTTCCCCACCCTGCCTTCCGATTTGGTGATAGAGACAGACTTTCGTGTTTCTTAGGCGATTCCCCCCAGCACAACGGTAGCAAAATGCCCCACCCAGCTGGTGAATGCAGCTCACGGGAACAGAAATGCAATTGTTAGCAAAAGAGCATCAATGAGCCTCCACCTACAGGGAGCAGATCCCTGCAGGCTTCTTCCAGGGGAAACTCCTACCGGCTCCTCCCAGGGGAGGACAGACCAGAGTGACCCCTGGGAGCTGTATTTCAATACCAATTTTGATCAAGGCCTTTGGCCACAGTGGGAATTTTTGCCTCAGGAAGATCTGGGACTTTCACAGGAATGCGGCGTTCTCTTAGAAACCCACTGAACTCCTCCCAGTCTTTTAAGACTCCTGAAGCTATTTTCTCACTCTCTGTATGTGTCGTGCTGTAATAAAGCCTATCCTCTTGCTGAGGCAAACACCATTCAACCCACAGGTCTAGCTGACCATGCACATTTGTTTTCCTCGATAAATAGATTTAAGCAGGCTTTATTCAGATCTGAGCCATGAAATACTCTCTGTGTTTTTCTGATAATGCTGGCTCCTATGCATAGGCTGGAAGAGTGGAAATGAATGAAGCACCCATCAGCAAACTGATAAACTTCCAGCATACTGGGAAGGAGTTTCTGTGAGTAGTCCCCTGGCGGGTTTGCAGAGCGGTCCTTTCTTCTGGACACTGTTTCTGGGATGCGCCTCCTGATTTTTACTAGTGGTATATACTATATACTAGTGGTATATACTATATTGTATATACAGGGCAGAAGTCTGCTTGGAATTTATAATTTGGGCTTATTCACGGCTTTCTCTAGCTTTGAGAAATGGGAAATACTATTAGGAGTATTACTGGGGGCCATCCTCCCCAGATCAGACCCCACCCTGCTTTTTCCTACTGCAGTAACCCAAGGGCTCCATCCAGCCATATTTACATGCGTGAACAATTGCCGTTTACGGCGAGATCACAAAGGTAGGCCCTGATTTTCAGAAGTGCTACACACCAACCTTGAATTAGAAGTGGGATATGCTCCACGCTGCTTCAAACCTGATTTGCCAAACCCAAACAAAAGTTTGCCACTACAAATGCCTATGGTTTGATTTGACCATGTTGAAGTGCCTGCTAATTGAGTAACTTTCCATGATTGATTAGTCTTGTTGGACTGACCAAAGTGCATCTCAGGAGTAACGGGTATACACCTTTTCAGCTTTGTGAGTCAAAGGCTTTGCAATTCAGGACATTTTCAGAACTAATTCAGACAATTTGATGCGGTGATGTCCTGCAGGATTATAAGTATAAACGGGTGATATATTAATTCTAAAAAAATTAATTATTTTGTGATTGAAGGATACCAGTATAATAAAAAACTGTAAGTACAATATGGTGAAAAATCAGAAGTCCACACAAAATATTAATTTTTTTAAAAAAGTGTGGGTTTTGGTTCTATTTTTAAAGATTGACGTATTAATGTTAACTGAGGGTATGAAATAATTGGACAGCACAAAACATTTGAGTAGTTTCTCATTAGCTTTACATAACACTGATGCCAATGGATTGTGTTGTGAGAGATTGTGAGCATTTGGGTAAGTGCAGTCTTTTATTATAAATGTCTTGCTATGGATTGGCACTTTATTGCAGGAGTGTTGTAGCTTTCATGGTTTTCCAGCTGACTGCATCTATATCTTGGATCAATGGTTAGATCCTCAGCAGGTAAAACTGGCTTTACTTCAGTGTAGTTAATAGAAATGTGTAATCATTGATGATAATAATTGATGATAATCAAAGCTTAATGTATTAAAACAAAAGGTAAAGAAAAATAATGTTGCAGAAAGTGGCATTAAAGGAAACAATGCATTAAATTTCAGATAGGAGTTAAAAGGCTTCCAAAGTTTTGCAACTGAATTTGGCCCATTATTTTCAAACCTCTGTCTTAAGCATTTAATAACACATCTGAAATAGGTTCTCCCTGGATAGACACTATTTCCATGTGTTAGGAATCTAAACAGTGGAAAGGAACAGTATGCTAATTTATAGGATCTTGAATTTATAACTTGCATAAATTATTTCACAATAGGCTAGAAATCTTACTGCTTCTTTTTCTTTAGATGGAGACTGACAATAGTTGCAATTTTTGTCAATACATGTGACAATCAACATACAGGACGGTCCATGCTCTGTTTCAGCAACCACAGGACCATATCGTGAGCTGATGGGAATGGGTGCCGATCAGCCCGAGGCAAGGGAGATAGGTGGAAGTATTTTAGCCAGTGATTGGGTCCAAAGTGGTTTAAAACACAGTCATCCTTTCTGTCACTGTATAGAAAGATCTTGTATTAATCTCCACTGAAATAATTAACAAAACAGATGGACAAGCTATTTTTTATTTTTCTGAGGTCTTAACTGTCTAGAGGATAAAAAAAGGAATCTAATTATTCCACATTAAATTGCAATATATTGTTCTGCAGGTAAAGATAAGGGTAATCAAATCTCTTTGTGTCTATCCTGTCTAGGCTATTCTATAGGCATCTATCACAGCCTCGCTTTATTGCCTCTGGGCCTTGCTGCCTCATAATTCAGGGCTAAGATCATCTCTAGAGGCACCAGGAAGGCTCTCTGTCTTAGTTTAAACAGCTCTTTACAGTGAGGCCTCTGGAGGCAGTGTGACCTATTCAACAGGTCTGCAACTCAGCAGATCTGAGGCAAGCTCTGCTACTTCCCAGCTGTCAGGCCTTGGAGAATTAACGGTGCTTCTATTCCCCATCTTAAACTTTGTCATCTTCCCTGTTTAGACTGCTAATGCCTGGTCCTGCAGCTACTTGTTCAATGTCTGAGCACTGCTTAGTGCTTCGAGGCCCTGACCTCAGCTGGGCCATCACTGCAGTCTAACAAGAATGTCATGTTCAAACCTGGGACTTCTTGAACGAGACAGTAAACACTTGCCCTGGCCTTCATGAATCGCTGTGCACGTGCAAGCCCATTTCCTACAGTGGGAGTTGGTATTCAATAGCATCAGGGCAGGGACCTGTGGAACTTACTCACAGCACTGCTTTGGCTGCTGTCAGTGCAGAAGCTGCAAGCTACCTTGCCTCAGAGCAGGGGGACTGATAAAATGGCTTCCCAGGGCATTAGTCATCTGTTTCTTAGATGAACAGTCTTGAGACACATGCATTCATCTGGATTTTGAAAACCCTTGGCCATTGCTTGCTTGACCTGGGTCATTTCTCTGTGTGTACTTCCCAGATTTCCCGTGTGTATAATTGCTATTCCTTCTGTCTTGCTCATCTGTTGAGATACTTCGGGACAGAGACGGTCTTTCAGGCAACATCTACAGGGAACAGCAAGGTTTGATTGCAAGTGGGATCAGCAAGCCTGGGGCTCGCTTTAATCTAGTTTGCATAGAGAGCTTGAGTGGGTGCTAAGACATTTCAACACAAGTACAAGCCCTGGGATCCCAGGTCTCTTCTTAACTTGCTAGCTAAAGTTCCCATTGCCATCTTGTCGTTACTCCGGTGATTCAGGTGGCTCCCCTGTGCCACAAACAGTCACCTTTATGTACCTTTTTTGCATCCCTTAGAAACAGTTCATGGACCTTTGGGAAGTGCAGAGCACTGCGTGTAAACTACTGGTCTAAAACAACAAAGCTATGTCCTATTGTAATAAGATAAGTAACAATAATGAATAAACAGAGACTAGGAAAATATTTTTATTTTAGAATTGACAGGAGAGGAATCAGTTGCAAAACACAGTTTCATGAAGCTTTTGACATGACTGGACTTTTTGCTAAAACCTCAAAGCTCTCAAGATCATGGTTGTTCATTCCTGGAGAGAAATAATGAATAACAGGATGTTGTTGAGAGCTCAGTGATCATAGACTGTGGAACATTAATGGAACTGTTGTGTAAAACAAAGAAGCTGTTCCAGATAGTTGGAAATGCAGTTCTGAGTTTAATTTGTTACAATGCCTGTAATTTTTCTAGCCTTGTTTCGACAATCATTGCTTGCAAAATAATCATACAGGAGGATGACTTGCATGTTCTTCCATTGGAAGATCATAATAGTTTGTCTGACTACTGAAAAAAAAAACCCCATAAAGAAACTAACAATGATAAGCACAAATGCCAAATTCCTCTTAGCTTTGAGAGGCATCTAAGAAGTTATCAATCTGCATAGCTGGAACGTGATATACATCCAATGGGCGTCTTGTGGAGTGGTCTGTTAATGTTATGTCAGGAATTTACCAATACCGCGCTCTCTCATGCAGAAATGAGCAAGGGGCTTTGATACAGGGCCAACTTATTATTTGGGCTGAAAACTGGAGGGAAAACTTAAACACCTGGGCCCAGATCTCCCCACCCAGTTTGGAGCTGAGCCAATTCAGAGGTCTGGTCTTTGAGCAGCACCATGCGATGCAGGCTTTATCTCAGGGGGTAGATACAGTACCTGGCACAATAAGACTGGCAGCTTTGCATGCCACCCTTATGCCAGTGCTATGGCCACCATTTGACATGAGCCATCTGTTTTTAGTAGGTGCTGAGCAGTTCTTTAGGTCTGCCTGAATTTTTTTACCTGCAGGACCATGTCTAACTCCCCGTATCTCTTGTCTGTCTTGTGGCACATTAAATCTGAGTCTATCTTCTGTGGTGGTGTTATAAAGTTGGGAAATGATGTAGGCAGCAAAGCTCACGTGAAGTTGATGTGTGTGTTCTGCATGAACTCCCTTACCCTAAAAAGGGACAGCATCTGGGAGCAGAGCAGTAGGAAATCTACCAAACCCCAAACCTCTTTACTGTAAGATTCACACAGAAGTGCCATGTCCTGTTCTTTGGTCACCTCCCAGAGATCTGGAATGAATCTCAGGGTGGGAGAATAGAGGTCAGAATTTCATTTTCTCATTGTCTGGAGTAATGATTGTCTTGTACGTCAGGGGTAGGCAAAGCTGGCTGACACAAGCAGTGACAGCAATTGCTGAGAGCCCTGTAAGTTTTTGGGGAAGGAGAAGGGATTATAACGTTAAGAAACAGTGCAAATCGCTGTGAAATTAGCCATTTCTTAGACCCTACCCATGGTTCCCATGGGCCTGGAGATGCTAAACTCTCTCCTCTGGATGAAAGGGAGGAGCAATGACAAGGATGCCCAAATGTCCCATGTCTCTGTTCCAGCAGTTAACGATAGTAAAGGTCACAGCACAAGTGTAGGTTTGTAAGCTGTTTAGAGAGAAGAGTGCATTTTTGCTATGTCATGCTACCCACGACAGAGTTGATCCCTCCCTAGAGCCCTGAAGAGGGCTGTCTCTTTCCTGATAACATGACATGATAGTAAATTAACTGTGGAGCAGTGGCTCGGGCTTGTTTAAGGACAATTAAGACTGTAGTACATCTGAAATCTCAGGACATTTCCTCTAAAAAACACACTATAACAGTAACAGTCATCTTAGAAAGTTATTTCTGAACCTTCTCAAGGTATCCTGGGATTTTAAAGGAAACAAAATCAATTGGAAAGTTAATTTTAATTTGCAGATCAAATGTACATTTTTATCGACCTGTTTGTGTGGCTAGAAAGTGAATCTCCTCCCTCACAATCTCAGTCTGTATTAAAAAAAATTAGGCTATTTCTCTGAGAACTTGTATGATTTTACCTCCTCATGTTCAACTTCTATGATCATTTCTGTATCATAACACTTAATTTTAATTTTCTCCTGTAAGATAATAAAACAAACCAAAGATGCCCATTGGCAAGCATAATTCCCCTCTGTAATTTAATTTATAGTGATTAATAATGGACAGTTCCTCCATCACCTTTTGGGAAGGACAGATGTACTCCTTCTGCCATGTATCAGCCTATATTTAATCCTCCCAACACTTCATAAGATGCAGGGGGTTGCTGGGTCCGTGCAAGATCCTTGCAAGTCACTGAGACTTGGAGCTGATGCAGCAATTGGCACGGGCAGAATCATGACAGAAAACTGGGGCCCGATCGGTGAACTCATGAAAACTCTTTTGGCCCAGTCCTGCTGCCTCTGATTGCAATAACAAGAGCCTCGCTGACTTTGGCAGGGGGTGATTCCCCAACAGGGAGTGGGGATTATTAGCATCTAACAAGCCTAAAGGGAAATCTAGAGCTTGTTGATGCTGTAGTGCTAGAATTTCACATACTTCCAGGAATGCTTTAAATCCATCTCTGATCCCTCTTTTCACTACATTTTCAAATGTATATTTCCATTTGCAGGTCTTATAATTTCATAGCAAAATGTGGATAAACCTTTAAGAATTCAGTAGGAATAAAAGCAATCTGGTGTTGCAGAAATTCTGTGGGGTTTGTTGCAATTACACTAAAATTCCACAGAGAAAGGGACTCTTTTAATAGTTCTTTCCCAACCATCCAGTAACTCCACAGTGGGAATAAAATTCCTTGCTAAGTGCATTATGGTAGTCCACAGAATCTGTAAAGTTAAGATTCAGAGCTGATGTAAATTGCTTTCCACTGATGCCTGTGATGATTTATTTTAGCATAGATTATCACTGTACAGAGATTCTCATATTCTTGTGCCATTTTCCCTCTAGACCTTTCCAGAAGACAAATTTAGACATAGACATTCCTTTAACATGAAATGTATTTCTGCCGCAAAGAGCCTGCACAAGATGTCCTACACGAGCTGATATCTGTGCAGAAAGGGCTGACGGCAACCTTGAGTATCCACCGGCCAATATACCCCCGACTACCCTAAGCCAAAGGAGGGGCCAGAGGCACTTGGCACAGCTCTGTATGTGGCCAGGGTAGAGGCTGGCAGTGCAAAAGTGGGCGTAATGCTCAGTTTTGTGCATTTCCTCTCCTGTTCTGCCATTTGGGGAATATAGTCAGGGCCGCAGAAGTGCTGATGTAGCGTAATTTATGTTCTTTTGCTGTTCCTCTACCATTGATGTGACTTGGCTGCAGCAACCTTGCTGGTCCGGACTTAGCGGCTGCAGTCAGGGAGCTGGGCTGGGCTGGCCAGCCGTCCTTCATCACTTTCCTTCGTTAATGTTTGGCAAGGAAGATTTGGCAGGGCGTGTTTCTCTGTAGCACCTTCTAATTTTAGGCTGCTCAGCCTGCCGTGTGCATTAATAGACCTATGGAAGACCAAGTGCATCAACATTATCTAGAAATCCCATCACTTCCCACAATACCTTGGCAGGTAAAGGCACCGCTGTGTGACAGCTGGACTGGGTACAAACCTGCAAGGATTTTAGAAGCAGGTTCAACTCTCCACTTCTAATCTAGGACTTGATGCCTGCCCCCGACATTGCATAAGTAGTTACCTTTCTTCATTTAACTTACAGGGGGAATTTATCCATAAACTATAGCTTTACCAGGGGAATGAACCAGCTTTTGTAAAAAAAACGCAGCTGTACATCTCGGTATTTTCTGACTCTGTTCCCAACTTGTTCTCATCCCAACATTGTCCTTTAGCTTCAATAGCTCTTCTCCTTCCCTCCTGATCACCCCCTCTCACGTGTGTTTACACAACAGATAATATCCGTTCCTTGCTGTGGTTTAGCAAGGCTAAATAAGCCAGTTTGCAACTACATTAATAATTTTTAAATTATTTATTTTGACAACCTTTTAGCTCATTGCTAAAAGGAAAGAAAATTAGGCCATATTGGCAGTTGGTATATTGGAGCTAGGTGATGCAACTGGGAGCTTAGTTCTGGTCCTTTGGGTACGTGCTAAATCATATGGAAGTTTTTAAAATCTGGTGCTGTGTAGATGTTGAATATTGGACGACCATGTTTTTCAGCCCTTTAATCTCTTCATTTATTTTATTCTGTACTACTTAGGTTCTTGCAACATGGTGATGGGAAGGAAAAGCTAAGTGTCCTCTGAAGATTCGTTATTACTTTCTGAACCTAGTTCCTATTGGATTCAAGTTATGGAATGTATTCGAAGTTCAAGAACTGCTGTTCTGAATTAGGCCCATGTGCAGTAAGGATTACCTTTTTAAAAAAGTATTTTAAATAGCTATCTTTGAGCACATGAGAATAGCTTTAGAAATATTAGCGTGCTGATGACATCATCCCCTTAAAGGTGCTTCTACTTCTTCTTCCACAACTTCTAGCGTAACGTGGAGAAATGACCTGCCCAAGGTCAGGGAGGCGAGTCAGTGCTGCAGATGTACGCTTTCCTGCGCTTCTGTTTGTGGTCATTCCTCTGCAATCAGGTTGCTGCTGCCAGGGCAGGATCCTGAAGTGGTAGCTGGACTTAGCGCATCTCAGATCAGCTGCCCGAGGGCCTTGACGCTCTCTCTCAAACCCTTAGGCAGTGTTTGCTTCCTCTTTCATAGCTTTGATAGTGCTTTTACCTGGCAAGCAAAGGCAACAAACCATTCAGATGTAATATTGAGAAGAAAAGCTAGCATTAAAGAGGAAAAAAGAGGAACAGTTGCGCTGTCTAAATTTAGAAATCTGATGTAGATGCTTTCTTCCATGTTCTGAGCAAAAATATGCTGAGGTTTCAAAACTTCTTCCAGCACAGATCAGAGAGGGGCAGGATAACTCATTTAGTATTGTCTATTCTAATCATTAAATCAAAATAAAACCCTACAGGCTAACAAATTAATCATTTTGCTACTGTCATGAGCCACTTTTTCATTTGCTACTAATTGGATATTAACTGATTGGCATATTAGCTACTTAAATGTTGCCTGATGCCCTACCTATTCCCAGGAAAAGCTCTTTTACTCTCTTCTGTATAGCCTCCTGTGAACTAGTGTACATAAAAGGTCCTGGTAGTTGTCTGTTTGAACAGATGTTGCCTTTGTAATGATTTACTGGAGTAATATACTGAAGGTTTTAATTTCTTATGGGCTATGCACAGTGTGTTTCACGCAACTATTTGGGTATGTAAAGATCACTACATTTTGCGGTAGGAGAAGCTTGTGTGACATGAAATTCACCCATGAAGAAGGTAAGTCTTTGTCGGTCATTAATCGTCTGTTATAACCTTCAAGCAGAAGTGGATTTGTGCTATTTATGAGTTCTCCAAAAGGTGTCTTGTACCTTCCCCCAGAGCAACTGATGTAAACAGAGGTATTTTGAATGGTTATCCCACACTCTGGCCATGAATCCCATCTCTCTTCATTGCACTGGGGCAAGTGCATTGTAAATAACAAGGTAATATTTATGCCACTTAATGCATTTCTTTCCTTGAAGTACCAGCTTATGGAGTTCAGGGACTGAGAAATTTAAGACTCCAGGCGTGGCTGAAACATTGAACGGGCGTTTGCAACGCTGCTGCGTTAGTAAGAAATGGCCAGAGTGAGTGGAGAGGACCACCGTGCCGGCGTGCGGGGCTCTGATCCCAGATTCCCCTGGCACTAAGGCTTCAGGTTAGTGACACAGGAGGGGGGGACTTGCATCTGGGCTGTATTTTCTGGACGAGGAAGGGTGGGAGAAGGCATTCAGAAGGCACGGCTGACATGCTGGGAAATCAAAGGGCCGGCAGCGGCTTCAACCTTATTTTTCCCCCCGCGATGCGCTAACGCTTCCCCACAGCTTTCCGCTCCGGTAGCGCCGAGAAAGGCGGGGAGGGACAAAGAAGATGGAGGGCAGCGCCTTTCCCAGCGCACCGGCTCCCCGGGCAGCCCCCTCTCCTCCCGCCGGGCTCGCAAACCCCGGCGCGGGTAGAAGGAGGGTGTCCGCAGCCCCGCAGGGGGGCGGGGGGGGGGTCGTTTCGCACCGCCCCGCAGGTGCTGGGCCCGCTGCGGGGCGCGGCCGCCGCGTCCCCCCTCCCAGCCCGGCAGCTCCGCTAACCCGCCGCTTTGCAGCAGCCTGGCCCCGCCGGGGCGGGGGAACGGGGGCCGGGGCCGGGCTGCGGCGGG
>VZTQ01003523.1:42155-542859 GCA_013400755.1 Pelecanoides urinatrix | reverse complement strand
TGGGGGGGGGGGGTTCATCGGCATCAGCCGCGGTAGCGCTGCAGGCGGGCGGGTGTCGCCGGGAGAGCCGCGGGCACAGCGGTACCCCCGGCCGGGGGGGCTGCCCTGCCTGCCGGGTGTGCGCCCGGGGGGCTGCGGGGCGGATGGGGATGGAGCAGCCCGGCGCCCTCCTGCCCCAGCCCGGCTCCGGGGGAGCTGGAGCCCCCTGCCCCGGCGGGCTGGCGCTGGGGATAGAGCAGGATTTCCTTTTCTTCCCCAAGAAGCTTCTCGCAACGCGCACGTTTCAGTCCACTCCTCGATGCAATCCTGGGGGAAAAGGGAAGGAGCCGTTATATAAACCCCTCCCTTGATTTCGTTATTGTGGGAGCCGATTTAGGGCAGGTATTGCAGAGCCAAGGGTACTAACTTTTCGTTACGTAAGGCAAGATGTTCGCATCTAACGGGCTGTTACAGCCATTTATTTTTTTGACACAGAGTTTTTCATTATTGGCAGCGGCGCGGCGGCTCCTTCTCCCAGCCCCACGGACACACCCATCCTAGTCCTCCTTCCTCAGCCTCGGAGGCAGAAAAGTGAGCTCTGAAANAAAGGTGTCTTGTACCTTCCCCCAGAGCAACTGATGTAAACAGAGGTATTTTGAATGGTTATCCCACACTCTGGCCATGAATCCCATCTCTCTTCATTGCACTGGGGCAAGTGCATTGTAAATAACAAGGTAATATTTATGCCACTTAATGCATTTCTTTCCTTGAAGTACCAGCTTGTGGAGTTCAGGGACTGAGAAATTTAAGACTCCAGGCGTGGCTGAAACATTGAACGGGCGTTTGCAACGCTGCTGCGTTAGTAAGAAATGGCCAGAGTGAGTGGAGAGGACCACCGTGCCGGCGTGCGGGGCTCTGATCCCAGATTCCCCTGGCACTAAGGCTTCAGGTTAGTGACACAGGAGGGGGGGACTTGCATCTGGGCTGTATTTTCTGGACGAGGAAGGGTGGGAGAAGGCATTCAGAAGGCACGGCTGACATGCTGGGAAATCAAAGGGCCGGCAGCGGCTTCAACCTTATTTTTCCCCCCGCGATGCGCTAACGCTTCCCCACAGCTTTCCGCTCCGGTAGCGCCGAGAAAGGCGGGGAGGGACAAAGAAGATGGAGGGCAGCGCCTTTCCCAGCGCACCGGCTCCCCGGGCAGCCCCCTCTCCTCCCGCAGGGCTCGCAAACCCCGGCGGGGGTAGANCCCCCGCGCCGCAGGACCCGCTACCGCCAGGAGCGCGCGGCCCCGCGCCCGCACTGACGTCTCAATTGCGCCACTTTGCATATCAGCGCCTTCTCCTCTCCCCATTGCACGGCGGGCGCTTCTCATTTGCATCCCCGGCAGGCGCTCGGCCAATGGCACCCCGAGCTGCCCGGCCCCCCGCCGGGGAGAGGGAAGGGAGCGGCCGCCGGCGCATGCGCCGCTGCCGCCCCGCTCGGCCGCCGCTGTTGCTGGCGGNATAGGGCTTTGAAGTGTGACATTTGTGCAGGAGCCGCTGGGCTGTACAGTTATGTTTTAAATGATGTTTAGGAAATGCAGGGGATGCACAAAATCAGTATGTGATAAATGGAGCATCCTCNGCTGGGCTGGGCTCGGCTGGGCTGGGCTCGGCTGGGCTGGGCTGGGCTCCGCGGGGCTGGGCTGGGCTCCGGGCAGAGGGAAGAAAGGGAGACGCGCAGGGGTGGCTGCTTCTCCCCTTCCTGCCATTGCGGAGAGCAGGGCTCGCCTCCCCGCCGCGCCGCGCCCTCCCCGGCGGAACCCCCGCTCCTCTTCCTTGTGACCGCATAGATTGGGGCTTGGGGGATTTATTTTTATCCTTTTTTTTTTTTTTTTTTTTTTTTTTTTCCGGTGGAGGGGAGGTCGGGGAGCAGTTGCTGCACGGGAGACAATAGCGATACAGCAGCCGCCCCGCTTCTCCAAAAAAGAAAATAATTATTAAATAAATAAATTGGGGAGCGATTTCCCAAGATGTCTTATCAGGGGAAGAAAAATATTCCACGGATCACGGTGAGTGGAGTGCAGGGGAATAAAAGCGGAGCGGGGGGAGGGGTGCGCGGGGATTAAGCCCTTTGTGTGCTGGGAGGGCGATGGCAGGGGTTTGTGGCAGGATAATGAGATCAGGGGCTAATGCAGCGCTTCCTGCGCTGCAGCGCGGCTGGACGCCCCGGGGAGGGGGGGTTTAANCGGGGGGAATAGTTTCCCTCCAAGACTCCAATGGTAGAGAGTTTAAAAAGATGCCTACGTTTAAATAATGATGAAGGTTACTGCTGAATTGCTGTTGTGGGCCAAAAGTAGTATGACGCATTTTTCCTATGACTGAATGCTCTGATTTATGTTGCATGCACCCGATGCAGTTCTCTTGTAAAGATAAGGGATAGAAAAAAATCAAATTCTGGTCTTACTTGCTGTTATATAAACCCCGAATTGATCTACTGAGACTAATGCTTGAAGAATAAGGATAATTGATGTCTAGCTGTCCTGTTTTGACTGCATCAGTAGGGTAAATATCTACAGATTTAGTGGCAAGGCTTTGCACAGTTGCAAACTGCGTGTGCTTTTGTCTCCAAGGTGGTTGAAATGAGCAGAAGGATTCGCACTGATTTCAGAGCCTACCGTTCAGCCGCAGCAGGAGACCTGTTTACTAGCAGAAGCATTCAGAGCATCATTAAAATGGTCCAGGCTGCATTTTTGTTGGTCGTTATATATGTTGTTTTTTCTTTTCTTCTTTCGTAATTGATGCCCAGTGCATTAGGACTTGGGCTGTCAGTGACATCGATGGCCAAACTAACCGATTTCAATAGTAGCCGGCCTTTTTAATAGCACAGGGAGGCTGCACTAGAGGTGGGCATAAACACTGCAGTGTTTCTGGAAATGGTAAACATGTAGGACAGTTTGCTGTAGAGGCTGGCATTGAAAGACAAGTGGGTTTTTCACGTTAATTCATTCAGGCTTATTGGCATTCACAGCAGATTCTAAATTTAAATCTTGGGGTTTTCTTTCTTTGTTTTTTTTGAATTGGTGGCGTTATTCAGGGAAACTCTCCATTGCAGCAGTAGGAGGAAGGAGAAGGAAAAAAAGGAGGGGGAAGGAGAGACACTTAACATCTCATAGAATGTTTAGCAGTTACATAAAAGATGGATATAACAGTATAAATTAGTAGCTGATGCAATTCATGTAGCCCTTTTGGCGTTAAAAGAGACATGTCAGCTTGAGAATCGGGTGCTCCAACTCTTCAGTTTTATTATGAGCTCTTTGGGAAAATGCCTGATTCTTCTGGTGGACCGGCAGCGTCCTAGCTCGGAATAAGAGCCCTGAGCAACGCTCTCACTATATTTGCTCTAAGTTCAAGGCACCACCAAGTTAAAGTCCTGCTTTCTGCCCCTTTTTGAATTCAGCATTTGGCTTCACCAGCCTGGTTCTTTGTTCTCTTACAAAGACGGTTTTGGGAAGAGGAAGGAGAATCAGAGTAAGTGCAGGTGCAGGGCTGAGGTATAGTTTAAACTGAACGCTGCATAATGTATATGTGCTTCGCTTCAAACGTACGCATCTGTAATGTAGGGAATGAAGGAACCAGAGGAACATAGCAGTCACTTTTAGCTTTCCTCCCCATCCAGAGCTCTGTAGGGTGTGCTTCACTCTTGTTTATGGCTACTGCAAAAAAAGATAAATTTGTTTTTGACCTAAAGTCTCGCAGAAGCAAGATGTAACCTGGGCTGTGATAAAAGCACATCACTTGATAGCTGCCTTGTTACAATTACCTTTCTGTTCCTGCCAAACTGTCTTCTATTTGGAGGGAGTTTTAAGAACTGGTTTTTAAATCCTTCTCTTAATTTGCTGATATGTGCTTATTTCCATCTGAGTACACCGTAGTGCTCTGGAAAGGCAGTAGAAGTATCCACTGCCTCGAAACATCACTAAGTTGGACAAAATGAGTTTGTTTGTGTTGTGTAACCCGTGGCAACAGACTTTTGGTCCATTTCCCTGACAGCAGTTGACTCACCGTTAGCCAAGTAGTGACTCCAGTGTGTGGGTGCATATAGGAAATTTTGCATACAACCAGGGCAGAAAAAATAGAGATGTGGCTATTGCGCATCTCTCAAAGTATTATCGAATGCTTTTGCTGTAGGTGATGGTGGCAGGCTGCAGGTACGAGTGAAGCTGCCAAGTAGACAAGCCCGCTGGAACTCAGCTCCTTGTCCGTTCTGATTTTTTTGGATCATTAGTGTGATGAAAGAACTTGCAGATGAAATAAAATATTTTATCTTTCCAGTTGAAAGTGCAGCAGTTGACTTGTGTTTTGACATGCACTTTTGAATAATGCAGAGGTTGTTTCCATCTCTACTCTTTTATCTCTGAAGTGACACTGCAGACTGTCAGCTTTCTCACAGAATAATTATGTATTGTTGTATTCTTCTTTGTTGCAGAGTGATCGTCTTTTGATCAAAGGTGGTAAAATAGTTAATGACGACCAGTCTTTTTATGCAGACATTTACATGGAAGATGGGTTGATAAAGTAAGTGAAGCCTGATACCATGTTGCGATTGGAAATGTACAGAAATGCACTGCAGATTAGCAAGGAATAATTTAGTGAGCTATACTAAATTGCACTGCAAAATGAATATTTCACTTATATCATATATGTATTCCTGGTGTTTGATGGAGGAACTTTAAAAACAAGGTGTTGAATTAAATAAACAAATGGGCCAAGACCCCACTGTTATTAAAGCACGGGCCAAAGGCGGTACTTACATGTGCTTAATTTTAGCCATGTGAACAGCACCATGCTGAGATGACACATATGTTTGAAGTTATCTGTGTTGTAACGTTTTACTGAGTTATGACTTAAGATACTTTGAATCCAGAGTTCAGCATCCTAATACAGTTAATTCTGGTTTAGGGTAGGAGGCTGCACTTAGGTGACCTCCTGAGGTCTCCTGCAGCGCTGTCTTCTGTGATTCTATGATATGAGATCAATCTAAAGCCCCTTAAAGTTAATAATGATCCTGTAGTTGAAGGATTGAGGTTCAGACCTCTTTCCAGCACGCTTCGGTGTTTTCAGTCCTGAAACATGCATTTCTGGCATGTTAAATATATTACAGATTTCTTTGGAAAATTACTCTTAGGAAAAAATGGACAAGCCAGGGGTTACAAACAAGGAATTTTCCTGTTCTGGCTAAACAGTCAGCACATGTGCTTTGTTAATCAAGGTTAAAAGTTAAAGGAGCCAGCCAAAGCTAACTAATTGCAATGTGTCATCCTCTATTGCACTTTTAAAAACATATCTGTGAAGAGCTAGACTGGAGAGGGCTTTGGGGGTCTCACCAGGAATTTGGTAACCGGTATCTACATGGGTTTATATTTGTGCAGGGACTACATAGTATTTACGCATGAAAGGAAAGTAGACAATATAGAGGCAAAAATTCTTCCAGTTCTCCTAAAACAACACTAACATCTAAATCGCTGTTAGATAGCTAGAATCAAGTGTTGAACTGCCACTTGGCAACCCCAGTCCAGTCCCAATAAAGCTGCTTGCAAGGCTCTTGCTGTCTTTGGTGCCACGATCATCTGATTATCCGCATGGTCCCTTCTCCAGCTGTCTGCCGTGTGGCTCCTTCTTTTCCTTCCTCTTAAGTCTAATATTGCCCCGAGGTCCTGAAGTAATTGCAAACTTTGCTCTCAATTATGCAACTGCTTCAAGGGGAAGCATAAAATATTATCAGCTATGTATGCTGGTCCTGTACGTTGCTTTATATGGAAAAAGAAAACACTAGCCAGGTTAAGTAGCACAGGGGTGTATGTTTACAGGCCGTTTGCCTTGTCTCATGTTTGTGTCTGACTTGCTGTTTGAAATGCATTTACCCAGGCAAATAGGAGAGAATCTGATTGTGCCAGGGGGAGTGAAAACTATTGAAGCCCATGGCAGGATGGTGATTCCTGGAGGGATTGACGTTCACACCCGCTTCCAGATGCCGGAACAGGGGATGACATCTGCTGATGACTTCTTCCAAGGGACCAAGGCTGCACTGGCTGGGGGCACCACCATGATCAGTAAGCTGGCTGTTTTTTCTCTACCAAGAAAGCTTTACTTTTTTCTTTCTCAGATTAAGTACAGAGACTGTGGGCTTTATAAGTCACGTGATATTTTGGACCAGGTGTCAGCAGTGGAGGATTTCTGATGTCTGTCCAGGTTGCTGAGAAAAGCTTGTGCAGGGGTGGGAAATGGGGTGGAAAATCAAGACCCCGGGATTTCCACATCTTGCAGCTGTCAGTCATTTCACTCTTGTCTTCTCTGTTGGCAGGGTTTACTGTGCTACTTGTGTCACTTTGCCAGATGCTTGGGTCTGCTCCTAATGAAACCAGTGTCACTTTGACCTCTGGCTCCAGTATGAGCAGCAGATTCTCCACATCCCTGTGCCTCGGTTCCCTTTCTCCTTGATGTCTGTGACTCCAAGAGGCTGGTGCTCTTTCATCTATAGAGTTCAGCCTTTTTGGAATAGTGGTTGCTGCACATACAGAGAGAGGAAGGAGAGGTACTTCATACAGGGTTGTCTGAGGAGGGATAGATTGTCCATCGTATGGTTCACACCCAGAAGCTTGATGCCAAGGTACTATCTACCTTTGAAAATTGGGCCACTTATTTAAGGATTTGCACATGCCCACTTATGTACGCATCTTTAGCACCAGGATTTTTGTTAGCGTTGTTCCTTTTGTGCTCACATCCTCTTTTGGAGGAAGAGAGGAATCGGGAAATGAAAATAGCTCAAAATAAAAAGGCAGACTGACTGGCTGTCCTGCTGATACCAGGATTAGACACTCATGGTGTTCCACTCTGGCTCTAAAATGCCTCATGAATGACTTCCAGGCTATCTCTCCCCGCTTGCGTTGGCTACAGATGCTTGGCTTGTCAGAGCCAGGACCTTAAAACTCCATAAGTGAGTCATTGTTAACCTTGTTTAAGCTAGAGAAAAAAATAAAAACCTCTGTTGCAGTGCAGCTGATCACGTGTAAACTGTAACGCGGCGCCCTGGAGTCTGTTGCCGCATATGGGAATCGAGGATAAAGGTGTAAAGTGATACAATATCTGAGCATCTTGCATTCTTTCATGTACTCTGAGGTGCTGCCATTTCACAGGAGGGGAGTTAAGGTACAGAGAAATAAAAGAGCGTGGTTCAGAACAGGTACTGCTGTCTATTGTCCAGTCCGGGGCTATGAAGAGAGCTTAGGCACAGCCAGGAATCAGCCTAGCTCTCCTCAGTTCAAACCTAGCTCCTTATGGGCTAGAACATCCTCATCTCTTAGAGGATGGTTATGGGCGATCTTTGATCCCTGGCCTCGTGGGTGGACTCGGATTGATTGACATGGAGTTGGGAGTGGGAGCCAGCGGTCCAAACACAGCCAGCCTGTCTGTGTTTCAGAAACAAATCTTCTTCTGGGTCTGGACCGTGCGAATAGGTTGTGTCTGGCCTATGAACTTGGTCTAATGCTTCAAATAAATACCCATAAAATAACCCGGGAAATTATTTTTCATCATGTCACCATTTTACAGTATGAAGTTTGTGTGTGAAGATAACCTCACACGTACAGAGAACGTAAAGTGAGAGTGTAGCCGTGGATGGTCTCATTGTGCATACTAATATGCAGTTTTTCTTCAAGTCTTTGCTGTCAATTTAAATTAATAACACTGAAATGGTATTTTCTTTTCAGCTTCAGTTGAATTGGTTTCGTTGGTTGTTCCCTTGTTATTAGTACACCTGGTTCACACTTGAATTACCATTTTGTTCTTCCTTGTTAAGTTGAGTTAGATCAAAATAACATTCTCTGTCATCTGCATCTGAGCTCTTGCTAGCATTATTTCCCCCAATGGCACTTTTAAAAACACTTTAAGCAGAAACTGCCTAGGCAAAATTTTCTGAAGTAGCCCTTTGGTTGCCCAGTTTTACCTATGCAGAGCCTCTTGTTTCAGAAACGCTTGGACCTTTCCATATATGCGTAGATGTATATTGCCTTTATGACTGTAGTATCTGAATATCTCACTAATGGTGTTCGTAACACACCTCTGAGTTAGGGAAATTGGGGAGAGTCCCCCATTTTGTAACTTCTCATTTTACAGCTGTGAAAAAGTAGCACAATGTAGGTTATGACTGTGGGCAAACCATGTAGAGCAGGCTGGTGGCTAACCTTGTCCCTCCTGCCTTCCTGAGTGCCTGGGATTAGGATACAAAATACACAATCATCTCTGAACAAAAAACATCTTCCTGAAGCGTAGCAGCAAGGACAGTAATTGGACTGCTTAGGATGCTGGAGAGACATTTCTGATGGGTGGGTATCAGCAACTGGAGCTGAACAGTGGAAAGCGGGATAAATAATCCAACTAGACTTCAAAGCTTTGGAGATGCTCCTCTGTGTCAGCTCAGCTGTTCTCTTAGCAAAATTATACGATTTGCAAAAATGTTTTTCCACAAGAAGGCATGCAGAACTGCCCTCGTGAACATGCTCTTGGTGGGTGGCCTTTGGTTTTCCCCAAAGCAGGTGGGAGTCGTGGTTGATTGCAGCGTTTTTTCTTTTATAATAAATAGGACAACGTTTAGTGCACTATATTCATAATATCACAAACAGATTGCAGCCTGAAAATGACACGCTAGTGTTTATGTCATTGTGTATTTTAAATACCGTGCCTGGGACTTTTCAAAAAAGAATATCCTCCTCTCATGCAAACGTGTCTAGCTGTGTGCCTTCATTCTTCGAGCTTTTTTGGACAAGCTAGCCTCATGGATATGAGCTTTGTGGGGAAAAAAACACCCATGTTTCTTCATTTGTGCTTTAAGCAAACTTTGTATTATTTATTTACAAATACCTTTACTCCATCCGTTTTTCTCTCTTATACATAGCCCTGATTTTGTGCAAGAAAACAGGTTAGTCGGCTTCATGCTTCAATTTGTTTCACATTTTCATGCAGGACGGCACTTTAAGGCTGTTTACTTTACAATCATTGTAGGGAAATACTTGTTTTATATACATTTTCCAGTGAAATTAAAACAAGAATCTTGGCTAGGTTTCTATTGATTGTTGGTTTTATAAAAACTGTGGGTGAAATCCTGGCTTTGGCAAAGTAATGGAGAGTTTTGACCTCAGGAACACGAGGGATTCACCCTGTATGTCTGGTTTGGTTTCAGTGAACTTCATTTTCAGCTCAGATCAAATTCAATGTTATTCCTTTAATTCTCATGGCAAACGCATCCAAGGGAAGCACGCAGGAGTTCAAGAATGTAACCTATTGTTTCCAAGCCCTGTTCGCATTTATTTCCGTTCCCCTTTAAAATAAATTCACTACTACAGCATCAGAGACAGGAGAATCCAACTCTCAACTGGTATCAAATGGAGTAGCCCCATTTTCTGTGCAGAACCGATGGAGATTTATCCTGGTGGGAAGCAGATGTGGCTCCAATCCAGCGCTTCCCAACTCATCCACTGGTCAGCTGGAATGAGGGAGAGTGGCTGGTGGTGATCTGAATTAGCCCTTTTCTGCTCTACATCACCTATAGGTGATGCATCCATAGGGCTCTCCAGTCCTTGCTTCCCTGAGCCCTCCTCGAGGTTGCGGTTTCTTTTTCTAGCTACTCGTTCCACCGAGGCCATCTGAACAGGAATTCCAGCTATGATCCTTCTGTCTCTACCCTCTCCAGTGCCAAAGGCGACTCCAGCTGACTTTGCTAACGTATGAAAAAATAGAGCTGGTTTTGCTGTGCAGAGCTGAGAAGTGATATGACATATTGTGTGATATGATTGGGGTTTTTTTTCTGAAACGCCAATTTGCATGATCCTTTCTTTGTCCCTACCTTAAAACAATATTAATGTGGGTATGTCAGCTGAGGGCGAACAGAACTGCGCATGTTTTAGGATAACATTACTCTGGAAAAAACTTGGATTATCGCCCTTTTAAAATGTCAGAATGCAGTGTTTGGGCGTTAAGTTGAAGGGAGGATTCCAGGATGATCCACAGAAGACTTTGGAGGAGAGAGGAGCATTAGATAGGCTCCAGCTTATTCAGGGTAGCTTCCCGAAGCTCCCCTGTATTCCATGGGAAGAGAACAGTCCTTCTGGAGTTTTGGAAAAGAACTCTGTCTAAAGGTGCCCTTACAAGAGGCTCTTTCTCACTCATGGAGCCTATGGAGCCACAGTTTTGTTGAGCTAAAGACGGCATTTTTGAGCCCCTGTTGTTCCAACTTGAGATAGGTTGATGCCCCAGGATATAAAACAGTGCCTGGAGCTTTTAGAGAAGGAAGATATCACTGCTAAGAACAGGGTGGTCTCTGCAAGTCTTGTGATGGTTTGGTCGTTTATTAACTGTGATGGGTGAAATCTCCTTCAAAATCAATGGTAAAACTCCCCCTGATTTCAGGATTGCCTTTCTCTGCTCCTAACCCTGCAGAAAGGATGAAGCTAAGCTGTGTATATTTACCGGCTCTCTGATCCTCTAGCCTGTTTAATGTCCTACGGAGAACTGCATCTAGCCAGGCCAGCTCCCACACACATTTCAGCCCCCCCTCCTGAAGACTGTGCTTCTTCCTGGGTATCTGCTGTCCTGGAGTGAAATCGCTTGCTGACATTGCCTGTGTTGACTCAGTCAACCACTGTTATAATCACAGAGAGAAATTACAGTGAGAGAAATTATAGCTCTTTCTGGCGTGCTGACTTGGAAGCCAGCTGCCTTTTGAACTTGACTAGCAGTTATCCTAATAACACGGAGAAAGTACGCTAGGGATATGAGCCTTTGTATCTTGGGAGGTTCAGAAAATGAAGGGGAGCTTCAAATAGGCTGCCGTCTGCTTCCTAATGCTTTACCCTGCTATTAAAGAGAGAGCTGGCGTGCAGGGTGGCAGGGATTTTCAGGAGCATGTTAGCTGCTTAGCTCCGATCAAATTTGTGGTGAGCTGACAGCAGGTCTCCCAGGTCATCCTGAAGATCACCACCTCGCTAGAAGGAAATGTTTCCAGTCTAGTATTCTTCCTCACCTCTCAATTTTTGAACTGAGCATGACTTGAGAGAATGGAGCTGCCCCAAAGGGGATCAGAGTCTAAACCTCGACATAAGCTTAGAGTGGGGTTTAGAAAAGGGCTTCTGGAGCAAGGGCAGCTTGGCATGGGGTGGTATTTAGATCCACCAGTGAAGACTAGATCCTACACTGCCCTACTGGGTGCTGCTATTTTATATTATCAGGGTTAGCCCTATCCTGGAAGAGAGGAAGGTCTAAATGGTGGGCAGAGGAGGAGGATGGAAAGAGAGGCACAGAAGGAGGTGGCACAGCAGTGGTTATGCAGTAACTTGTGACTGAGCTGGAAGTACAAAACCAAGCGTTTTGAGTCCAAGGGCAGTGACCACAGAGCTGCAGTGTCTCACCAAGTCTCTGTGGCTCTGTGTACACAGCACTGCATTGTTCCGCAGACACCAGCCTGAATTTTGTTGCTTTTTGCACCCAGCAGCAGAGAGAAAAGAGGAAACTGTGCAGCTGGGGACTAGCACTTCAGACGGGCTGCGTCGGGGTGTATGGCTTGTTTCACCTTCTAGCAGCTGGCGGTAGTTCTTCTGCAGCAAAGAAATGTTTAATTCTGTAGAAATATAATGAAAATGTTCACTTGGCTGTATAAAAGATTATTGGTGATTTATAAGGGTAGAGGCTTCCTTGAACTCTGTTACTAAGAGAATGACTTTACCACACGGGAGTGCAGAGTCCTTCTGGCCCTTTCTCTCCTCCCTCCAGCTCCCCTCGGTGCCTCTTATACCCCCCGACTCTTCAGCCTCTGCACTGATTCACGCTAAATCTTGTTCGCTTCACTGACTCTCAGCTTCCTGCTGATGTGTTTGTTGCTTTCATTCAGAGCGGGCTTAAAATCATTAATGAGAAAGTTGGTCTGTAAACAGAGATGGGCTCTCCCCCGTTGCGAGCTCCTCTTCTCAAGCTTTTAAACCCCTCTAAGTCCATTAGGCATCTCTGCCCGCAGTAGTGTGTGCAGCTGCTGTACGGACAGCCTGCCTCGCTGGGACCGCTCCGCTTCCAGCCTGCGCTGCTGGCTTTCTGCTGGGTGGGATCGCCTCGTTCTTCTGGTGGGGCTTCCAAAGGGGTCTCGCTGGAAGTGAACGAAACGGATCTGCCAAGCCCTGGATGCCTCGTGCCAGTTAGCACAGGAGGAAACAGCTGTTCAGTCCTCAACATACGTTGTCTGTTATTGTCTGCATTTTTGAATTTTTTTTTTTTTTTTCCCTTTGGGCTACAACTATTGTTTGTCATCTCTTTGCCGCTGAGAGAATAGGCTCCTGTGAGGAACAAATGAGGACTTCAGGAGCTGTGTAGCGTTGCCTGAGGTTATGCAGGAGGCCTGTGGTGTGATACTGTCTTTAACCCTGGCTATCAGATATTCAGGCTAATGACTGCCTACCAGCTGGGCCATCTTTCCTCCGCAGTGCTGAAAGGTGAAATCAGCAGTGTCTGGTTTTGGGCTGGAGTCCTGTGAGACCACTGCAGTCCAGCGTGGCTTGCGTGTAAGTCCATCAGTAGACCTTTCCTTATTTTCCCGTCTTCTGCCTTCCCCAGAGCTGCTCTGGGTCCTGGCCCTCGCTCCTCGCCCAGCCTTCTGCCTCTTTGGCAACGCTGATTTTTTTTTTTAAAGAGCAGGTGAGTGGGGCCCTTGCTCTCTTTCTGTTTTGCCCCGTTCTGCTTTGGACCCGCTCCACCCCTGTGACTGCAGAGGAGGGAGTGGATGGAGGCTGTCCCACGCGTGCTGGAGACTCTGATTTAGTTACGAACAATTGAATGTTGAAATGGCAACAACACTGACAGTGCAGATGTGACTGACCTAGATTTTTCCATGCATCCAAAAAGAGGGATTTGGCACTCACTCGGGAGAAATAACCAATGTTGTCTGTTTATGCAATAGCACTTAATACCTCTTATTCCACATAATGGTTGGGATCAGTAGTGCTGCTTTCCCGCTGCATAGAAAAGAGTTTATGTTCTTTTGTTTGAAGAGCTGCTTTTAAATGCTTTTCTTGCTTTCACGTGTCCAATGCTCTCGTGCCCAAGTCCCATGCCTTATGGATGACACGCAGGAGGAGTAAAGAGCTAGCGGATATCACCAATGTGTTGTCTTCCATAGCCCCTTACATCAACGGAAAATGCCTGTGATACTTTGAAGGATGCAGGTGTAAAAGTTGGGTCCTCCAGCTAACGCCTGTCTACTGTAGATGGAAAAGCAATCTTAAAAAAATAAAATACAATTATCCACCTCCATTAGTGTAACATCATTAGCTGTCTGTGATAGATTTTCAGGGCATGTGAGTTAAATCTTGCTAGATAACCTGTCTTAATGACCTTCAAGTTGAGACAAGGTCTTAAAAGAAATAGCAGGAAATGGTGCCTCCAGCTCTTTTCTTGGCTTGTTTTTCTGGGCACGGATTTTTGTTCAATCCCTTGGCTTCTTTTACCTTCCCGCAAGCTTGACTCAGCAGAAACCATCCTTGTCAGACAGGAACTTTTAACCTTCCACGCTGGGAATTAGCTTTGCATGTCAGCGGAAGGAAGCAAGTGATGCTTGAAAGAAGTGATGGCTAAAACTAAATGCAGTATTTCTCACTTGGGGAGGATTCAGGCGAGTGCTGTCTGTAGAGTGGAATTTGACATCTTGGGTCAGCAGAGTCTTTTTCCGTCTTTCCTTCAGCCACTACGCCTTCAGTTCATAGATCCCATCTGTTTCTTAGAAGCTGGATTTTTTTAATCATTCTGGTGAGAGGGAGAAATGTTTAAGGAATACAAATTAGCTCTTCCTGTCTAGCATACTTTAATCATGCTTATAAATTGCTAGTTGTTACCAACTTGGGGCAGTGCCTGCGTCTTTGTACAACCCTAACTCCCATGGAAGCCATGTGCATTTAAAAGGAATGCAGCGATGGACATTTAAGAGTTATAGCTTCTCGGAAAACTCTTTTCTTCCCTTGACACACTACAGTTAGTCTTAGGACTACCTCTGTGACAGTGGGTATGTCATTTAATTTCTCCACGCCAGTTGCTAGCTGTCCATAATGGGAGGTGGCTTTCTTGCCGAAGGGTTGTAAGCTTTAATTCAAATTAGTTAAGTTCACGTGGACCCTCGTATTATAAGTACAAAGTGATTATTTTTATGTAGAGCTGCCTGAGAGCCTGTCGTGTGAGACTGGATGCCATCTAGCAATGAGATGGTCCCTGTCGCTCCCAGCTGGGATCCGTGCAGATGCAGACACCCAGGCCCTGCAGCTCATGATGCACAGCTCTGGTTGCTGTCAGGATATGAATAAAAGGAAAAACCCTGTGTGAGGGAAAGATGAGGTGAGCCCTGTGTGCGTAAAGTGCTTTTGGCTTCTTGGATCCTGAAAGCCTGTTTTAAGTAGTAGGTGGGACCGTTAGACTTTAACATGCAAATGTTAACTGGGAAATCTTTCAGTGAATTTTCAAAGTCCATCAAAAAAGGCCGTGCTTTTGGAAGTTCCCCTTCCTGACCGCTTCTAGGGCATATTTTCACCAGATTGCTTTGTTCCTGAAAGCTGTTACATATGTGCTGTGAGTATATTTTTGGAATCTGGGGGACTCTCTGGTGTTTTACATATGAATGAAATTCCCTGGCAGAGCCTACAGGCAACATGAGCTGGTGAAGGAGTTCCTTGAGAATGATCCCGTATTATTACACAGCACTGTTTTTGGGTAAAGGAGAAGAAGGGGGAAAGTTCCCAAAGCATAGCACAGCAAGAGATAGCGTAACCCAATATTGCTTCAAAAATCTCATTCCAGAAATGCGTGACAGTTAATGATACTTCCCAACAGACTTTTCTTATTTCAGGTAAGATTTCTCAGGATTTGTATCGGTGTCCAAGGAGAAAAGTTCAACTACTGATGGGGTACAAGGTACTTTTCAGACTTATGTGCAGAGACTCTTCATCCACTGTGAATTGAAAAAGTTTTGTAAAGTCTTTGTAGCACAACAGTAGCTGGAGAAAAATGTCGATGTGCAGGGTGTTCTTACGTGAAGTAGAATTACGGTACCAAGGCCAGAGCTTGCTTCTGCTGCTTTGTGAAGCAGTTAGTCCTTTTGCTATGCAAACACTCTATAAAAGGGGAAAATGGCAGCTGTATGGCGATGACTCTCACCGAGCTGTCCTGCAGCGTGGATCCGGGGGCAATTCAGGCTGTTGATCAGTCTGGCTTTCGTGTTTGAGGCAGGAAATTAAGCTGAGGTCTAGAATGTAAGAGTTGTCTGTAAAAGCTTAGGGCATGGAAAAAATAAAAGGCAGCGTCTTGCATGCATGAGTTTTCCTAACCAGTTTGCTTAGGGGTCCTGGACTGGAAGAGCCACAGGCTTAGTGTCCATCTTTGGGTTGGCCGGATCAGGTGATGCCCAGGAGTGCATCCTCTTCTACCTCAAACATGGTGCTTTGTGCCCCCAACAAGGAGGGGTTTCGTGGGCCTGGGAAGATACCAGACTGCTTCAGAGGCCGGACGGGGCTATTTCAGACCTGGAGGAAGGAAATTCGGCAGTTGGGGACTGTCACAGAATTTAAACTAAGGATCATCAAGTTAGGGCCTCCTACAGGTTATCGTTACAGCAATCTCAGTAGCTATTTTTGCAGGCAATATAAGCCTTACAAAGTTGATAGAAAACTAGCAAATGGTTAGGTGTACTCAGAAAATGGAAGTGTGCAGTGTGAATGTGCTGCTTGATCTCTGTCCTACAATAGGTTTATTAGAAAATAGGTTCTGCTGCACCTCCACATCGGATCCCGCCACAGTTATCTCTATGGACACATGGACATTTGAGTCTGATTCAGTCCTCGCTTCCTTGTCTATAGTTCTGTCTGACAGTCGTCGAAGTCAGTGGTTTAACTGAGAACAGAATGGGGACTCTTGGTGTCTTACCAGAAGTGGAAATGGTATGATGGTGATTGATGAAAACTTCTTCCTCAAAGCGTGATGTCACTTCATCACAGCCACGAGAAGAGGAAGTGTCTGGTCCTTGTCCAGCGAGGGGAGATGTTTATATAGCAAATACACAGAGGTAAAGGACAGGTTCACCAAGCAGATCTTTTTTTTTTTCCCCCCCCTCCATTTCCCTCACAAGCTGTTTAAAAAAAAAAAAAAAAGAGTGCTTCTGTAGAATCAGAACTCTTTGCATTTAGTTTATTTTGTTGGGGAAAAAATTCATCTTTCTAGTCCTGAAAACATAAAGCCCTCTCAGAACCATCCCAAATTTCCACTGTAAAAACTGCTGTCCTGCAGTTGTGTTCCGCTTCTTCTCCGACGCCCCCCTGAGACAACCACGGGCAATGAAATGAGGCTGAGAAGCCACAATCTGGTCTTGGTGACAATGGTGCAAATCCAGGCTTGTTCCAGCTTCCCGGCTGGTGGAAAAAGCCTGACGGGCAGGGTATATCTCCACTGACCTGAGAGGGACAGAACTGGCTTACTGATCTTTTGTCCTCTTGTTTCTGATCAAACTTTTGCCCCTTGGATGTGTTGTTATAGTTGTGTTTTGCCTTGACTTGAAATCCATGGCTACAAACAGAGGTTTTTTCAATCCCATTCCCTCAAGGTTTACAGGCCAATTTATATGGACGCCTTTGAAGTCCTGTGTACTTTTTTCCGTGGGCTTCAAGTGTGGAGTATGCCTAAAAGAAAGAATAAATCTTGGAATCACTTAAGTATCTCTTTTGAACTTGGCTCCCCGTCTCTTCTATCGTGGTGACCTCCTGAGAGACAAGCATAGCTTGGATGTACAATAAACCTGTACTGTAAAGAAATGGAGCCTTTTTTGATCTGATCTAAATATGTAGTCTTTCCAGCTGTTGAAGAGGGTTATTAATTACTGTTTGGACATACAGACCCCTATTCTTTATATTTGCGTCCAGCTGGCATTAAATTATTAATCATATTTTGGATCTAATCAGCTAAAAAGACAAGTGAAATATCCGTATGACATCAGTGAGGGAATAACAGAACATTGCAGTCTGAAAATGTAATCAGCGTAGCACGGATATGTCTAATTCTTCTGAGCCTGGTCCAGCTTCTGATTCTCTGTGTGGAGTCTAATAAAGTGGATCTAAACTGGCAGAAAACAACATGCAATGTCATTTAGCCTGCTCTCTCTTCTATTAGTTTGGCAGACACATACAAGTGAACAGTCCTTGTCTAGTTTTATTAGCACGGTAAATGCTATTCTGTGCAGAGCATTGTTACTCTTCAGAACAATCTCTGTATTTCAGTATCTTTTTTTCGGGGGGAAAAAACCTCAACAACAATAAAATAATGTGGGAATAAATCCCCAGAAATATGCAAAGCTGAAATGTGATTGCTGGATGCAGGATGTTAAGAAAATTCTTCATTTGACTTTTCATTACCTTCAAGTGTATCAGCTTGGGTACGTCAGATACCTGAAATGGTAACCTTAAAAGTGATCTTGTAGCTATCCTTTCTTGTCCTAGATCAAAAACATGACCCAGAGTGTGGTTTAGAGGAAGAACTGGGTATGAAATCAGAACATATGAGATGCGAGGCTCTTTTAGGTTACTTGATTTGGGATTTTTGAGCTCAGAAGAAATGCTGAGGTCTCTTTCTAGCCTAAATTGATGCAGAGCTGGTGAGCTGGCAGTTGTGTTTCAGTACTTCAAGCAGAAATCTTGTTGCTGGCAGGCTTGACTTTTGAACAACTTTGTAACTGGACAAGGCAGCTTTCGGTAGCTCAATTTCTTGACACATAAGAGGATCATAATGATACCAATAGTAGAAGGGATGTGGTATTTTACTAGCTGAGAATTTGAAGTCTCTGGATGAAATAACGTCTGTGATTATGGGATAATCTTCTGTGAAGCTTCTTGGGTCTGACTTTCAGTTCATGTATATTGATTTTATTCCACTCACTTTCATAGCATTACTCCCAGTTCACACCAGCGCCAGGAGAATACTACTGCAGCCATAGACTAGCAACAACTCCAGACTTCTAAGTAGGGAGCTGTGCAATTACCAGGGCTGAATTTAATTACAACCTCTCAATAAAATGGCTTGTGACAGAATGTACAACTCAATAAATTCACCAGATTTCATCACATGCAGTTGCTGTGAAGATTAAGTAGTATTAAAAAGGCAGATGTGTTTATAGTGATCAAGCTGCTATTTAAAGTTTTGGGTTGGGGAAATCTGCCTGCTAAGAGTTAAGCTTAAATGTTAAGGATTTTCACCTTATAAACTCCTCTTAAACAATAGGCACATTTAATGCTAGTAGGAGCAGGAAATAATGCGTAAAACTGCAGTTTATAATAGCAACTGGAACCCTGCATACACGGTTTTACTGCATACACAATTTTTGTAACATCTGACCCTAATTCACGTTTATATTGTCCATATCAAATAGTTTTTCTCTTTCCTGGTAGTGATGTTCATTAGCTGAAGACCCAGAAAAATTTCATGCATGCTTTAGATGACACGTAATTAAACCAGCTGAAAAAAACCTTTACAGGGGAAAGCTGGAACCAAGGGCTATTAATAGAAACTCCAGGAAGGGTTGTTAGCAAGCCAAGGCCTGCTCAAATGAGGCAGGATGCAAAAAAGAAAAAAATTGAACATGTTACAATACCAGGAAGCTATAAAACCCATTAATCCCCGCCCATGAAGACATCCATCCAGAAATTAGAGTTTTGTTTTCAAGGCAAGGCTAATAGCTGAATTCAGGTCTCCCACTGAAGCAATACTTTCTCCTGAGCTTAGTGAGGGGTCAAAAATATAAAGGCATGACTCTTAAACTGCATTTTTGGAGGGCTTCAAAGTGCCAGAGAGAGATTATGTGGGATTTTTTATGGCTTCAGTCTCAAACATCCTGCAGGCTGGTGATTAAATTCCCCGGTCTTCTGTGAGCGATCCCTCGTGCCCGTGCAGAATAACTACCTCCGTTCTCAAACTGGGCACGTGTTCAGGGCCTGAGCGAGAGCCGCAGATATCCCCTGCTTCAGGAAAGCTCTTAAGGACCAGAAAGCCACAGCGTATCCGAGTTTGTAAAAGGAAGCCAAGATGTGATGCAATGCGTTATAAAGCCCCTGTTTAAAGCTGAGATCAGCACCATTTTAAGTGTGCTGTGCAGCTAGCGGGTCGGTATGGTTTTAAAGTAAGGGAGAAGATATGGCAGCTGAATGAAGAACAAAGATATGTTTAAAGCCAGTCCTTAATACACGCACTGATCAGTGATGTGACCAGTAAATGCTAGTGCTTTATAAACTCGTGCTGTTGCTTCTCCTACCCTACTTAAATTTTTCTTGCTTATGTTAAAACAATATTACTTTGTTTTCCCCGTACTTGGGAAGTTCCCTTTAAATCCGTTTCTCTAAGTTTTTGCCTTCCCCTTTCATTTAACACCGCGTGCCTGATGCACTGGTGGTTGTCATCTCTCCCCCACAGCACTCAACCAGTTCGGCTCATTGGACACATAATGTTTCAGCGTGGCTGAATGCCAGCTCTGGTATATTAAAGCCACACAGATAAGCTAACAGTGGTTAGTGTTGTTGTCTCACTTCAGCTTATTGTCTGCCTTTAATCTTGAGCCGATTAATCTGTCCAAGGAGGAGCGAAGGATCATGAGCGAGACAGGCAGAAAAACAGCCATGGGCGATGGGTGGGTGGGAGCTGAAATACTTGGAAGTAAGAGCAGATGCACCTTGTAAGCAATGTGAAACTGTATGTAATGTCGGGAGAGCAAAACCAGGCACATCGGAGAGGTAATTAAGAGTCTTAGTGATTGTGGCTGGAACAATCATGGCATGTGGGTACGCAGGTGCTCAAATCCCACTGCCTTCCAAAGGGAGGTGAGCGCTCGGTTTGTCTGGGAAGAAGATAAACAGACTATCCAGTAATTTTGGAATCTTGTCAGTATTTTACCAAGGGAAAAATTAGATGATTTGTAAAATACAAAATCCTTTTTTAATTTTTTTTTTTTAAAAAGCAGTTACTTTGCTGATGTAATCGGGCTGGCTTGCTTCTAAGCCATAGCTGTGGCATTTTGGATTCCACATCTCAGAAGGTTAAAAGATAAATCTACAGAATGTTTTCTGTTCATAGCTGAGAAACCACTGTAATCCTAACCTTGGCTTTGCTGTGTAACTTGCTAGAGTGTATGTTAAATAAAGAGAAACATTAGGATTAGGCCTGAAATTCACTCTGATTCAGGGAGCCACTACAAGGACGACAAGCTATTTAATTCCTCCTTTGAAGGTTTCAGTACTGATGAAGTGATACTTAAATGATCTTTTCCTTTTCTCTTTTTTTTTTCTCCGTTTTGTTTCTGGGTTTGGAGCAAGCTTTGAGCTTACATTGAGCTGGCAACTTCCTTTTCAGACCTCAGCAGCTGACATCATTTGTACAGCAGTGATCAACAGGAAGAAAACATCTGGGCTTGGAAGCACGAAGAGATCAAGCTGTAGTGGTCTAGAGAATAAAGGGGTGACAACAGTCTGTGTTGCAACAGTTTGTCTTGAGTGCATTCTGCAGACGTGAGGCCATTCCAGCGGCTGCAGGAATTGAACATTCCTGGGTTCCGAGATGAAGGAACGAAAGATGGGGCAGTAAGCTGTCGGGTTCCCTAGAGAGAAGAGGTTCAGGGAGGTCAGGACAGCATGCTGCTTTTCGCATGGGAAGCCTCCAGGGTGATCTCCACGGCTGGGTTTGCTGCGTGCTCCGGTGGGTCAGAAGACCTTGCGTCCATGGCCCTGTGGTGGATCATACCCAAGGGTCATCTTGGGAACCTCGGGCTGTGGGAATGTGGCGGATGGAGCTTTCATCAGCTGCTTTGTACTGCTCTGAAGCACAGGGACCTTAGAATAAAACAAAAAGCTTTTTTTCTTTGAGCTCTTGAGCTGTGCCTGAGGACTTGAAGGAGAACTTCCTCTGAGCTGTATGTGGGCGATTCCTATCCATATCAATAGGCAGAAGTAGTTGCAGTGCTCAGTTCTTTTAACAGCTGGTGAAAAATCAATCTTGACTCTTCTCCTTTAAAGGATCTCGGCTCATTCTTACTTATTTGGGCTCCCAGAAACCCCAACCCTAGCATGAAGGGATGTAGGCCATGATCTTGCAATGGAGTTGGCCCCTTCCACTGTAACAAGGGATGGAAAATCGAGGACACATTTGCATTTGTGTCTGAATTACCTCTAGATTAGCACATCCACCTTCCTCATGTCTTCTGTGCAGCATCTACTGCTTCTGCTGCCTCACCTGCGCAGCACAGCTTCCTTCCTGCTCCAGCGTGCCGTGTGCCAGGCATCCCGTGGTGTGCTCTACCATGATGCTCCTTCACCGAGTCTCTTTGGACTAGTGAAATCTCAGGCTTTTGAAGGCTGTTGGCTTACCTCGCACATTCAGGCCTTCTTGTTAACTTCTTCCACGTGAATATAACGAAGTGGTTGATCAGTAATTGCCTGGCAGAGAGCTGCTATGGAAACAAACTGTGTTCTGTTTTGATGGGGATGATGGGTGATTTGGCTATCGGTGAGCTCAAGGGAGCTGCTGTGAGATGTGTCAGCAGCACAGCTTCCATATGAGATATCCCTAATCCCCAGAGCTGACTTTCATGCACATATGCACCACTACCTCCATCCCTTATCCTTATTGCAACCAGCTGTGGTTTGACTTTGTCAAAGATCTGATAGAGCTCCCTTACCCCCTCTCCCACTCCCTCCACAAACTCCCATTAGTCATACTTGGGCAGCGCATGAAATAAGATGGTGATAAAGCTCTGATCCTAGACACCAGAGTCATTCCTAGGGGCTCCGTGCTGGGCTGTGAAGACTCCACCATGTTAACCCCTTGGTGCCTCCTAATTTCCTAAGGCCCATAAGCCATGTATCATCTCAGGGTTGATAGAGCTCTTAGGGCACCTTTCGTCTAAGTAGAGATGGATTTATTACTGTGGTGTGTTAGAGATTAAATGGGTTTTTTGGCTTTTTAATTAGTCAGGGAGCTGGGGAAGACAGCTCTTGTGTTAAGGCACTGGCCATTCGTGAAAACTTGGGTTTTCTCTGTATCCCATCGGTAATGCAGAGAGAATGTTATTTTTCTCCTTGTTGTTCATACTATTTAAGCTAAAGATTAACTTTGGCAGAGTGACAAGGGGCTACGTACTGGCCAAGAAACAATTCACTCTGGAAGTTAGTGGAAGGTTTCTGACCATTGGGGAGGAGAAGCTCATGGAACAGAAATTGAATTATTTTTCTTAAAAACAGGACAGTTTATCGGCTGGTTAAATTTGAGTTGCTTTTTCCCTGCGGATGGTGAAAAGCACATCCTTGATCTGATGCCAGCCACCGGGCACATTTCAGAGCTTTCCCTCATAGCATAGATTTCTCTAATGGGCACGACACTGCTCTCTGAGCAGACGAAGGCCACCACCACTCCTGAACCCCTAAGCCACTGCTGGTCAAACCTGCAGCTTTGTGCATCCCATCCTTCCCTTTCCAGGCTAGCGTGGCACTTCGAGGGGCAAACACAAGCCTGTTGGAAAAGCGCAAATATTTTAACTGCCGGTTTGCTATCTGTCATGTAGCCACCTTTGCAAAAGGGAGAGAGGGTGGGCAGAGCTTTGCAGGAAGGATGGTTGTTTTGGGTAATCCTCTCTGGTTTCTGCAGCGTTTGCACATCTCAAACATTGGAGACATCATTACCAACTTGGGTGGCTGAAGCTCGTGGGTCGTTCGGGAGAGCAGTACTGCTTTTGCAGCGGGTCGAGAGCTCCCGGTGTAAATCCAGGTCTTAAGGCAGTGCAAAACCAGTAAATATGGGCTGACGTGTCTGCATGGGGGTGAAGCGAAGCTTTGTGCTTCGCTGAGAGCGTGTAGGGCCCGAGGACTTTGTCTCTTATCCCAGTTGTGATTTAGAGCTAACTGCGGAGCTGATAGCAGCCCGGATACTCACCAGTAAAGTTAAAAATAAGCTGCTTGAATTTCTCTGCTGATAATTGAAGCAACTTTTTATTTTTTTGTGTGATTTGATGTAAAATCAAGCCAGGGCTTGCTCCTCCTCCTCAACAGAGCCTGCCCAGTTTGTGAACCCTGAAGTCCCACAGGCTTTTCCTACCCTCTCAGCAGCAGTTCAGTTTCTGAGATACTGGCTTTCTTCTTTTATTTCACTGTGTCTAGTGAAGATCTTAGAGATCTTGTGCGTTCAAATAAAAATTTGAATGCTATTCAGATTACTGGGAGGAACACTAAACCTTCAGATCCAAATCTCCTTTGTTACCCTTTGAGGCTTTTCTGCATCGGTAGCACTGGTGGAGTATCCTGCAGCTGCCGTGAACCCAATTGCTGCTGGACCTAATGGGTTAGGCTGGAACAAGGATCAGACTGAGCAGGTGCTGGAGACAAGCAGGACCATCTTGTTGTCAGGAGGTGTCTCTCCAGCCGTGACAGACTGTTGGTCCTGCTTCTTCCAGCCCTCACTTGCACACCGTCTCTGGAAGATGCTCTGATATGGGATGTGTAGCAGCTCTGATCCGAGCGTGGAGTCCTTGGTTGTCGCTGCGTACGTGCCAGCAGTAGTACATCGTTGCACTCTTTGGACACCTTTTCTAGCGCGTCCAGAGGCACAGACAAAGTCACTGCTCGAACGTGAGGTGCTGGGTACTGAAAACTGCTGACTGATGCTCACAGGGGGTCGTGCCTGTGTCATTGTTTATTTGTCACCAACCAGGGGAGTGGTGTTTATAGAGCTCTCTGCAGTGGTTTGTGTTTGCTGCCCTAAGAATTTCATTTGCGCCATTCACAAACAATTGCAGTAAACAGGCTGTAGTAATTGAACTGTTTCCTTCTGCTTTGGCTCCGTAATCAGCTTCCTGGCTGCATTCTCAGATGTGGGGCTTTAGAAACCAGGTGTTTCAAACTCAAATATTTTAAGGGAAAGGGGATGTCTTGTTTTTCCAGCAGCCTCTGCAAAGCATACTTTCTGTCTTGGACATCCAGAAAAGCTACTGCGCCAGCCGTTTACCAATGCTTTGGTTGTCTTTCCCAGTCGATCACGTGGTTCCTGAGCCAGGGACCAGTTTGCTGACTGCGTTCGACCAGTGGCGAGAATGGGCAGACAGCAAATCCTGCTGCGACTACTCTCTGCATGTGGATATCACCGAGTGGCATAAAGGTGTCCAGGAGGAGATGGAAGCTCTGGTTAAAGACCATGGTAAGTTCAGTTACTGAAAGCTCAGAGAAGCCTTTCCCTTCTTTATTTCTTCGGACTGGCTCCCCTGGTTTTTAGGACTGGCTCTTGTGAAATATTTCACTCTTACATCTCAGTAAAGCTGTTCTGGGCCCTGATTTTGAAGAGGTGAATCTCTTGCTGCTGCCATGCAGAGGAGCACCTTTGTTCAGTGGAGGTCCTTTGATTTTCGTTAGTGCAGGTGGGTGGTAGGTTCAGCCATTAAACCGCTGTAAACAAGGGAAGAATCAAGCCCAGAAGGAACAATCCAGCACTGCTTGCTAAAAGTGGAGAAGAGCTGAATAAAATGACCTCATAGGTTTTTCCCCTCTTCAATTTCCTTAGGCTAGAGTAATTTTCCATCCTGTTTGTAGTTTAAAAAAACAATCTTTTACATCCTAATGAGTGCTTTCCCACACGTGCTGGGTAAGGGCTTTTACTGGTTCAGAAGGCAGGAGAGGGAAAGCCGACTTGGGAGCACTCCCTGTGCCGTGGTCAGTACGAACACGTGGGGCAGGGCATGCTTGCAGACACAGATCTCCCATCGCTCTCGCAGGAGGGAGTGGGGGATCAGGCAGCCAGGCCCAGTCTCTGCTTTTGTGTGTGATGCATTTTGCTTATTTTTTTACTCAACCTCCTACAGTGCTGAATCCACAGAATTATTCTTATTTCAATGTTAAGTGGAAGCCTAGGGGTTTAGCTGTCCCCACGGCTGGAGTGCAGGCTCCTCCGTTCTCATCAGTTGTCTTAATAGATGCCACATGGCCGAGGAGATCCTGCTTTACGCCGTGATCTGTTTAGAGTGCTTGTGCCTGTGTGCACGCACATGTGCGTACACATTTCACAGCAGATTAAAGTAATTTATTTGTCTACCCATCATTGCTGCTTGCGGGGGGGGACTGATTGAGGGGGACATCTTCTCTCGATGAGGAATGGTGTGTTTCATAGCTTTATCTGTGCCTACAATTTGTATGTCAAAGATAATTGCTTTGCTCTCTTTCTGCCAGGTGTGAACTCCTTCTTGGTTTACATGGCTTTCAAGGATCGCTTTCAGCTAACTGATTCTCAGGTAGGAAGGCTCAATGTTCACATGCTTCTGTCACTGCAAGCTGTGCTTTAGTCTCTTATAAAGGTTTAATTTCAACTTGGATCTGACATTCTCTTTTGGTTTCAGTCTTCGTATGCATAATGGTACCTAAGATTTGCAACCCAGAGCTCTGGTTTGAAGATTTTTTTTTTTAATACAAAAAAACCCAACCAACAACAAACCCTGAAAGATTTGGCTGGGGAAAGCAGTGGCAAAACCCTCATTTTGAGAGATCTAAGGTTTTATTCCAGCTCCTTTGGTGTGGAAGCAGTGGCAGTTTTACAAATTGCTGCTTCATGCCTAGGCGCAGAGCAGGACAGTTTGATCTCTGGCATAACTATTCTATGTGTTTATAAGCTGAAACTGATACTGGTCCAGAAGTGGGTTTCTGGCTTTAGCATTAGAATTGCTGGGACCTTAAAAAGGAATTGCCCTCCTGTTTGCTATTCTAGTGGATACGTTTGGGTACATTTAATTGTTACGATGGGCAGTTTATATTTCTGAATGTGGTGGGAGGAGAGGAATGCCTGAGAGTCATTTGGAACAGCGTAGGAGGCAGTGGTGTATGACAGTTATCTCTAATGACTCTGGTAAGCATTTTAACGAGTGACCACTGACGAAGCCGGCGTCAGTTGTGGGTTACTGAACCTGAGCCCTCTCAAACTGGTTGCTGGACTGGGAAATCACACTGCTCCTGTCCCCGCCAGTGAGAGGGGTGGGTGCAGGTTCTCCGTGAAAATCAAATGTAAGGGTTTTTTTTTCATCCCAGGCACCAGTAAATGAAGGCATGAACCAGGTACAGCTCTGTGAGCTCCTTAAAATCACTCCAGATGTAGGCCTGTGCAGTTGCTGTTTCTTTCTCCAGCATGGTACATATACCCAAAACCTGGCTTTTGAATAGTGCTTCTTTGCCATATAATTAGCATATAGAGATTAGGAAATTTAGTTGTAGGCAGGAATATGGACCATATCCATCCAGCAAACCACATCTTACATTTCTTAATGCTTCTTTCTTTCTTTTCCATTCTGCAAAATTCTGTATGCTGAAGGAGTCTGGAGCATACACTGTATAATAGGTGTGTGCCTGAGTGTACACTCAGGGTATATTGTACTGTATGTTTTCTGTCTTCCAGATATATGAGGTCCTGAGTGTAATCCGGGATATTGGTGCGACAGCTCAAGTGCATGCTGAGAATGGTGACATCATTGCTGAGGTATGTTGTGTTTATTCTGTGGATTATTAACTTCAAAATGCTGGGAGGGATTTAAATTCTAAATCCTTCTTTGCAAACAGAAAATTGCCAAGACTTTTAAAAGCACGATATAGCTGTATCAAGGATGCAAGCAGAGCTGTGTATCAAATCTCATCCCCTTCGTTGTCACAGATAAAGCTGTTTTCATGGCAGCTTTCAGTTCGTGGTGGCTGTCGGCCATCTCTGCCTTTCTCCCCTTAAGCAAAAGACTGCCTCTGGGTGTGACTGTCGCTGCGTACAATAAAATGTTCTGCGGTAACTAAGACCAGGGGGAGCGGGAAGGGAAATAGCTTCGTACAGTATCTGGGATGCTGATGTTTGGGCTCTGTTCATCCTTTAAACAGAACAAAGAAGAAATGTTAATAATGTATTTGGATTTAATCTGATCTCCAACTCATTTTATACATTATGTCTTAAGCATGCAAAACTTGGTATTGCAGCGGATTTCTGCATTGTCTGACTGGGGAAGAGCTCACCTGAGTCTTTGAGCCCAGTCAGCTGCAGCTGCAGGATGATTTTTTCATGAGATGCTGTTTTGCCGCATCTTAGAGTTTATTTTATAGACGCAAATGAGTAGTGAAAGTTGAGGGGCTATGAACCCAGTGTGAAGCGAATCAAAATAAAATGTTTCCCTGACCTCCTGTGAACAAATCAGCAAGGGTTTTGCGAGCTCTGGTTATTCTCAACAAGGGAAGTTGGACAGGACTCTGGTTGTAAGGCCCTTATGTAAAGCCCCATGTGATTATTAGTTAGCACAGATGCCTAGAGTCTTACTTTTACCTCTTTCAAACAGCTGTGTTTGCTGCAAGGAAAAATGTGTGTTGCTTTAAATCTTTTCCTGCTCTTTTTTCTCTCTGCCTTAGGAGCAGCAAAGGATCCTGGAACTGGGGATCACAGGCCCTGAAGGGCATGTGTTGAGCAGACCTGAAGAGGTGAGGACTTTACTGCCTTTGCATTTATTCCCCCAATTTATAACATTTCTGCATTGCCATCAAGTACTTCGTATTGGGATGAATGTGGCCGGAAACACGATTTCATCCTGGCTGTAAACATTATTGCTGCTTGGGGTAAGGGAAGAGGCTCAGGCCACTTCTAGGGACTAACTAGTAACTAGTCCCTTCTGGAGACTAACTGCTATGGGTACTTAGGAGGAACTGAGGAGCTCCCTCAGCTTTTGTACTGGAGAAGGGGACACCTCTAGGGAGTAATTCATCCAGCCTGAGATTTGATTCACCCTCTGGAAAAGCTCATCTCTTTCTGTTGATTGTTGGAGATAGTCTGTAAAGGCTCTGCTCACACATCAGGTACCTAAAGTGAGGTGAGATGTGTTTGAACCACGGAGCCACTCAAGACACAGAGAGCTGTTGGTATTTAGCACATCTTCAGTTCAGCCCTTTGATAGCCCAAACTGGAATCCTACATTAGGAGATGTAGAAAATGTTGAACCTGAAGCACAGGTAGAGCACAGTCTACCTGAATCACCAATTCCTTGATTCGGCCGCTGCACAGGAACACTTTAAGATGGAGTCCCTGAAGAATTACGTGTTCTGGTGCTGTTGTTCTTTACGGAGCTAAAGTTCTTGTAGTTTCCCATCACTTTCAGTCGAGTTTTGCATGAGTGAAGACTTCAGAATTTGGGTTTATGTAGGCAGGATTCTGCAGTTTACTCTTCTAGATCCCATTTCTTGGGCTTCTCTCTCACTCCTTATTTTATCAAGACTTCCTCTGAATCAGCAGGAATTTTTGATATATGCCCAAATCCTGACATTCTGTCTTAGGCGCTTGCATAGCTTCCATTACCATAATATTTGATCGTCTGATGAACATTTTACCAATGGTGGATTTGTTACACCAAGGGACTAAGAGGTTTGCTGAAGGCACAGAAAGTATGTACCAGAGAGGGGAGCGGGTTCACATCCTAGCCCAGCACTTCAATATAGTTAACCTCCATACTTCCCCATTGATTTCTCTAGGGTCAAGCACCCCAATCCCTCTCACTCCCTCTTAAGTCTTTAAAATAAATCTCAAGAGTAAGAAAGAACCTTAAAATTTAGCTTTTCAGGTTGGTTCCCATTGCCGTCTTCGTTTTCAGTCTTTCAGTATCTCTAAGCTAGACATCTCACCATGGCATTCTGGGTTTGTGAAGTCCATTCGTTAGGTACAAACAGTTCTTTTTGTTCCTCCAAGATATTGGGGCTTTGCTGACTGCCAGATGTGGCAGATGGAAGCGGGGTGTGTGAGATCATCCACACGTGCCCCTCATGCTCCCTCTCTATTTCCTCCCCTTGGTTCAGACAAGCTGCATCCAGAGACGTTTCAGTAGGAATATAAATCATTTAGTTGCTTCATGCAGAAGGGGAAAAAAAATGCTTGACTTGGGCAGTATGTGAATCCTCGCAGAATTTCTGTTTGGCTCCGGGAGGTGGGATTTTTTGCTTCCTGGAAGTTGTGAGCAAACGCTTGCACTGAGCCTTCCAGCCACCCACCCCTGCATTTTTTTTTTACATATTTTTTGGCTTGCATCAGGAGAGCAGGAACAGATGCTGACATGACACTGGGGGCTCATCTGTGGAGCACCCCTAAACTTTTGTTGACTTCAAAGGAAGGCTGCTCCTTACCTTCAGGGATCTGGCTGTCAAACTAGCCAAGTTTTGTCTGGCTACTTCAAAGCTCATCCTTAGGGGAGCAGGAGCTTTAAAGTGTGAACTGTGTGGCTCCCTGGCTTGGTTGGTTTGCTACATCTGTCTCCTGCGCTTTGCAGAAATGTGTTCTTTCTCAGTATAGCAAGGAGGGCTGCCTGAGGACACGTGAGGACCAGTAGAGCCTCTTCCCAGTGCCACTGGGCAGCCCCTGTGCAGCTGAACTCAGCTGTGCTGTCTGCCCAGAGTGGAAGCACTTGGTCCAAGATTTTCCTTCTTTAATGTCATAGGAAACAGAGCAGGAAACAATGTCATCTGGTCCCCTCCCCTCCTTTTCTCCAGCGCGAGAGTAACTTTGTGTTTTTAAAAATATACAGCTCCCTTTAAGCTGGCTGGTGACAAAGGCCGGATTCTGAGGGTGGCAGCAGATCCATAATTCCTGTTGACTTCAGGAGGAGCAGATGTTTCTTGGTATCCCTCTGGGGTGCTGTTAATGCTAGAATTGGCTTTTCACATTGCCCCTTACGGAGTGTAAAGCCTGTCCTAAGAACTTTATGCTGGTTGTCAGCTTACCAAAGAGTTGCTTTATTCAGACCTCCATCTACAGCAAACTAGCAGGAGTTGTTGAACAAGTCTAAAATATTTATTAAATCAAAACTCCCACTCAATTCAGTGAGACTCACGTCAGAGTGAAGCATTCAGGGTCTGGCCATGTGCATTTGTGTCATACTTGGAGTGTACGCATCTTCTGAACTCCCAGGTTGAGCAGAAGGCATGACTTAAGGCTTAATGCTGAATCATGGGTTTAGCTTGCTCACCTCAGTAACCTGGGTTGAGCCAAGGTGACGGTATTCAGCATGTTGTTCAAGCCAGCAAAGGGAGCCTTAATTAAGACATCACCGTCCCAAGTCAGCATCACCCATCACTTTCTGGAAAACTCTCCCCCTCATAGCTCAGATCATTCTGTGATGACTTTTCAGAGCGATCCGTCATTTTTTGTTTTTATTTTAGCCACAAAAACGCTGAAAGCACAAGCAGTCCAAGTGCTCCAGGAAATGTCTGTCTTTTTTTCCAAGAGAACTGCTGTGCTAGGGCTTCTAATGCATACTGGTAATTGCAAACATTCCCCTTTGGACTAGTCCTTGGGTTATTGTTATGTGCCTGTCACCATAGCATCTGGGCACAAGGCATGAATTCAGCAGCCTTGTTCTCTTCTGTGCAGCAAATATTCTCATCCTGCTTAGCAGTTGCTCAAATGCCTTTTTGGTCAGAAGTCTGGAGGTGGTGTTTTATCCCCGCTTTGCAAGTGGGGAAACTAAGGCACAGCGTGGAAACGTGACTTCCAGGTGCTGCAGCGGTGCGCAGGCCTGCTTTAGATGGGCCGTTTGCAAACTGATGCCATTGCCTGGAAGCATTGGCCCGTCTGACTTCTCTCCTTGTCTCTCAGGAGGGATGAGTATGCTTTTCTTGGCTCTTCCTTTCAGCCTCCGTCTTCCCTGCAAGTGCTGCTGGCTGTGGCACACTCGAGTCAAACGTCCTGGAATAAACACCCTTCCTTGCAGCCTTTTCCATTTGCGTGGAGCAGCTGGGCCAGAAAATGTCCCCGTCTGTACATCACCTGCCTGGGGAGGGTTGGTCACAAGCCCTGGCGTGGTGACAGGCTAAGGCTTTAGCCCTTCTGGCACCAGAGACCAACCTGCTGGCTCTGGGGGGCTGGTTTTCTTCTAAAAACTCCCGCTTGTTGTCGCGTTGTTTTTCTTGAGCAGTCCAGCTGCACACAGAGCGGTGTTACAGGTGGTGGCTTCGTCGGTGTGAGCAGAGCTGTTCTGGGCACTTGGACATCAGTGTGGCGAATACGCCCTTTCCTAAGCTGATGGGTCCTTAATTTCAGGAACTTCTTTCAGTGGGTTCCACGGTGCTAGGAGCCAGCAGTCAATGCATTCTGATTCTGGGACTGATGATGGTTTACAGTGCTTGGCCTGCGATAAGTCACTGTAGAGCAGATTTTAGAAGTGCTGAGCGTGTGCCAATCCCACTGGAGTCCACGGGAGGTGCTGGTAGCCTCTTGCATTTGGGATTCAGGTGGCTGATTGCTCTGGGTTTCAGTTTCCTCTGTTGTTCGCTTGGAAAACGTCTGTGGTATTGCAGTCTCAGTTCTCCGTGGTAGCAGGCTCTGTGAGCATTACCCTGTTGTTAAATCTGTTATCTGCACTGCTTTGATTAGGATGTGTGATCTGTAAAAGTCTGCAGAGTGATAATGTTCGTTCTAAGACTGGAGTTATAAAGTGGCCCTCAGTCTTGCTGAGGTTATCTCTCTGCACATGCAAGAAAAAGGAGTTGATTTATGGGGTGGTTCACACTCTGTCAGATCCCAAGCCAGATATTGTAGTGGAGGGTACAATTTAGGAGGCTTGTTTGCAAACGTGGCTTACCAGAGTATGTGGCTACAGCATCTCTCTTCTGCGTGGGCTGGAACATGAATAGTTTTGTTGAGTCAACGTTTAGTTGCTTATTTTTGTCTAGGTTAAAGAAGGGGCTTAATCATTCTGACCTTGAGCACCTGGAGCGTTATTTTAGGACTTAGTCTGCTTGCAGAGAAACTTTAAAGCAGCCTGGGAGAAAAGGTAGTAATGAGAGAGGACTACAGCTTGATGTCATTTTAATTATCGTGATTACCCTGTATGTTTTTCTGGCTCAGAATCGGAGAGGTGGAAGGTCTCTCGTCTCGGCCCTGCACGCCCTGTTTTCCCGTGAAAGCACAGGCTGTGCCCCTCTGAAGGTGGACGGGATATGCCAACATGTGGGGATGCTACTGACCTGCTGCTGACTTTGTTTCTCAGGTGGAGGCGGAGGCTGTGAACCGGGCGATAACCATTGCCAACCAAACCAACTGCCCCCTCTATATCACCAAGGTGATGAGCAAAAGTGCCGCTGATGTCATTGCTCAAGCCAGGAAAAAGGGTAAGTTATTTCCCTTGGATGGAAGCACCCTATTAGCTCATGCAGTTCAACTCCCTGCCAACGTAAGCTTCATCCCTACAGGAGAGGTTTCTTTTTCCAGTGTTATTGTCCAGGCTCTTTTTAAAAGGTCCCAAGCAACTGCTTCTGCCTCATCTCCCACAGACAAGTACTCGGTGGTCATATCAGTGCCAGGAGCCGTTTCTTCTGTGCAGCCTAGAGCTTCTCTCTTCACGCTTATTCTACCACACTGAGCCATGTGCCTTCATGGCAGAGTAATTCCATGCTGTCTCCATTTAATGAATCCCTCTGGAGACTGCAAGCTGTGTCCTCCTTCCAGCTGCTGCGGTCTTTCCTTGGTGCTTTCTGCTGAGCTGCTTCTTGGGGTCAGAAGTGATTCCAAGGGTCCTGACGGAGGTCTCTGACTCATGAGCCCTGTTGGATTCAGTTGGAGTAGCCAAAGAGGTTACCGATTCCAGCTCTCCACTGTGCTCCCTGCTTGTGAAATAGAAACTTCTCATGTGCTGTAACTCACAGCCTGGCATCCGAAACAGGAATTGAGATGGGTAGTCTGGGTTAGGCTGGGAATTGCAATCGCCTCTGATAACTCTGCCGGAGGATGCTGCAAGAAGGAAGGCTCAGACCTGGGGTGGATGCTGCTGCCTTGTGTCTCCTCTCTCTCCCCGAGATCTGTGAGGGAGCTGAGCTGCTCTGAGTGATGCAGTAGCTTCTCCCGAGTCCTGACCCTGCTGTCTTGCCCCTAAGGAGCAGGGGTTACAAAGCACGGCGAGTGCCTGTCTCCCTGCTTTATTCTGTGACTAAACCCTTCATTTCTATTTAAAGCAGCTCTGGGTGGATGATTAAGCAGGAGGGATGATTTTCCCCCTTCTTTCCTCAGAAGGGTTGGATTTAATTTTATGCAGTCTAAATAAGCCTGAATGGATATACAAATGACATCACTTGCCATCTGGGTGTTTGGTGTGAGAAGAGCTAATTCCGTACCGTAGCAAACAGATTTGTGTTTGTGTATTGGCTCAGAAGTATTTTGGTCCCATGATTCCTGTTAAATGAGTTCAGAGTTGGTGAGGAGGACTGATTTCCAAGGCATCTCTTTCTGTTCATGGCGTGGAAGCAGCTCAAGCTGTTTGGGATAAACCTTCCTCTCCTAGCTCCATTAGCGGAGATCATGCTGAAATGAGAAGATGTGTTGACATGCAAAAGTGGCTGCATGTTGCATCACCGCAGAAAACAACTTGATGTGGCTGCGCAACTCAATTCTATAAGCCAGGGAAGCATCCCTTCCTTTTTCTAGGTAAAGTACTGGAGATGTATGCACCACGGAGATGCAGCATCAACAAAAACACCCTCTTGCTATCCTCGCTGTCCCCTGTGACCAGGAGCATTGGGATGAGGGACCATAGACTTACATCGCAGAAGCCATAAAACACAACCTGACTTGGGTGGATGTTACCCTGCCTGTGAAAGGTGCTGGGATTGTCCCAGTTGTGAGCCACAGAACTCACTTGCCTCCTGAGTGAACTAGCATACGCGGTTTTCATTCAGATTGAATTTTCTCCTTATAAGGAGAATTTGGGGTATAAATGGCACGCCATTCTCTGTTCCTTTATTTAAATAATTCAATTTAAATGCTGTGCAGTTACCCAACTGGGTAACCCAGGAGGGCCACACACACTAGCCTTGCCCTCCCAAGCAACGGAGGAAACATAACTGAAGACTATCCAAGGCGAAAACAAAACAGAATTGATTTGCTGAATGGAAAAGAACGAGTGTTATTTAAAGCCAGATGTTCCCCGTGGCATTTGTATGGAGGAGATTCCCTGCAGACTCTGTCGTTGGCAGATCTGGGAGCTCAAAACATCGCTCCCTGCAGAACAATCCTCCCAATGTATGGGCCCACAACAGGCCTCCCATTAATAGCCAGCGTGTGTTTTGCCTTGTTCTGATTTCGTAACCCTATTTGTGGCAAGTGATGTCAGGCGGCCTCTTCCTCTGCTGGTGGATCCCCTCTGACAAAGGCTGTTCCTGCACCTCCCGTTTCAGTGTGGTCCTGCAAGCAGCATGAAGCCAGTTAATGCATCGTTCTGCCGCAGCTCATGCACTCTTTCCCAGCTAGCTGGAGAGCCTCTAGACGTAACAGTAGCTCAGACAATACGGTGAAAGAAAGATCATATTTTTTTACTCTGCATGGTGAGGTGTGTAAGACCCTGCTGACCAGTTCTGGGGTTGCCTTTGCCAGTCTTTTCCAATTGCAGTATTTAGGGTTAGTATTTTAACTACCCACATCTTTTGCAGGCAGATACAAAACCATGAAGTGTCTGGGCTCAGAAGCCAGCTGGATAGGCACTTTACAGAGATTTCAGGAAGGTTGCATTTGGTGAGCAGATCTGTGGGGCTACCAGCTTGCACCGCTTTTGAAGTTGCAGCATCTCGCGTCTGCTTGGTGTGCAGATGCTGCTGGTGCATTCCAGCTTGCAAAGTATCGTGGCCTTAAGGATCTGCTGTTCCTTCATGTGGTTCCAAAAATGTTAATGAAGAGGAAGGATGCACTGGTGGATAGTGCACTGGACAGAGAGTCAGAAGATCCAGTTTAATTTCCTAGTTCTGCCACAGATTTAGTGTGTACCCTTGGGGGAATCACTCGGTTTCCCTGAGCTGCATTTGTGAACCAGAAACGCCGATACTTCCTCTGTGATGGGCTTTCTCTGTGGGCAGGAAACTTTTCTGATAGGAGTTTTCTCTTATCTGATCTGTGTGCAGAGCTTGCTCCAATAAACCCAGCCTTGTTAGATCTTTAACACATACGCAGTTATAAAAATATTGCAGGCACTATTTTTTTCATTCTTTTTCTTCCACATCCCTTCTGGATCAGACTGGATGTCCTCACACTCTTTCAGTTCCCCTCAGCCTCTTTCATAAGGTTCTTGGCCCAGGATATAATACAGTGAATCTTTACAGTAACCCTTTCAAGCACAACTAATCAGCACTGACCTCAGGAATTGTGTACGGGCATTGTGCACATTTTGCTGCTCCATGCTCTTATTAGTATCTTTATTATTAACTCAGATATTTAGATGTTTGGATACTTATTCCGAGGGTCTGATTTTTGGAGAATGCTCAGTGTTTCTTTAGACATCTCAAGATAGGCATATAAAATTAAGAGATTCCTTGTGAAAACATGCCCTTAGTAACATAATATAGTTTCATTTCATAGGAGCACTGAACAGGCCAGGAGGTTAATGATGTCTGATCATCTGGTCGTGCAGACCAGTGAATTCAATCCAATGTTGTGTTTCTGTGATCACATACGTAGGAAGTACCAAGAAACCCTGCAGCATGCGATGTTACCCACCTTGTCCTGTTTCAGAAGGATGCTTTATGCCTGGAAGCCAGGCTGGAGATGCATGCTGCTTGGTGCTGACGGTGGATTTGCCTGTATTCGTGTCCTGTAGGCACTGTGGTGTATGGAGAGCCCATCACAGCCAGCCTGGGTACCGATGGATCTCATTACTGGAGCAAGAACTGGGCGAAGGCGGCAGCTTTTGTTACTTCCCCACCACTGAGTCCTGACCCAACCACTCCTGATTTTCTCAACTCACTACTGTCCTGGTGAGTAGAGCTCTTTGTGTTCCTACAGCCCGTGCTTCATCATGACACAAGGGGGTGATAAAAATAAAAGCTGTTGTGGCCAGCAAGCAAAAGACTGGTTTACCTTTAGGAGTAAACCTGTGACAATAAAATATCTTAAATACCTGTCATTGTCTTTTCCAGTGGAGACCTCCAAGTTACTGGCAGTGCCCACTGCACCTTCAACACTGCTCAGAAAGCTGTTGGGAAGGACAACTTTACCCTGATCCCTGAAGGAACCAACGGGACTGAAGAGAGGATGTCCATCATCTGGGATAAGGCTGTGGTATGTCACACGTGTCATAGGCTTAGCTGCAACTAGACCTTCAGAGCTGGAAGAGCTGCAGCAGTGTGTTGTTATCTCCCCCCAGATGCTTGTGGTTCTTCCGCTTCAGGTTTTTGCCCTTTAGAGAACCTTGGGAATCTGCTGTGCTGACAGCTATTTGCTTTTCGGAGTGATCCCCACCTGGCTAATGCAGTGACTCCTTTTGTCTTTCCCCAGGTGACTGGCAAGATGGATGAGAACCAGTTTGTCGCTGTGACCAGCACAAATGCAGCTAAAATCTTTAACCTGTACCCGCGGAAGGGCCGTATTGCGGTGGGCTCGGATGCTGATCTGGTTATCTGGGATCCTGACAGTGTCAAGACAATCTCTGCCAAGACTCATAACATAGTAAGGATATTTTCTACGATGTGAGCTCTGCTGCTCATTTCCTCCTCTCTTCCTTCAGTGCCAGACTGTGCTGCCAAGAACTAGAGCTCATGACAACTCAGGGCTTTGTTTTCTCGATGCCCCAAGCCCTCTCTGGTCTTACACCCTGTACAGCTCAGTTGTGTGAGCAGAAGGGAAGACGATTGAGTCCAAATCTGAAATCACATGAATACCCAGAGATTCCCCTCGGAGCAAAGACACTGTCTGCTCTTTCTGAGTGTTGGATGCTTGGATCTGAGCACACAGAAAGCTCTTTAAATCTTCTAAAATATCAGAAGGCCTCTTATCACAATGTGTTATTAATGACCTTCTGACTCACTGGCAGTGGGAATGTGAACTGTCCCTTTTCTAGTTGGGGTCAGTGAAGCTTGTCAGCACATGGACACCTTCGCTGGAGATCTGATCCAGATCAATGAGTCTGAGCGGATTTACACCACGTACTGATCTGGCACACGTGTGCGGAGTCATACTTAGAGATGATTTTACTGGTGATCATCCCAATGTTAGTTGGCACAAGGCAGCACCCAGACTAACCAGACCTTCCCCTTGTTTCTTCTGCGGCTTTGTGGTGGCACTGTTAGAGGCACTGTTTGCTTGTGGCCCACAGCCGTGTCCCACACCTTATACCTGGCTCCTGCAGTGGAAAAGCTGTCCCACCCTGTGGGAAACTACAGAATGGTCTCAGTGCAAAGGGCTGGTTGGAGTCTCCCTGTGACATTCGAGCACTCTCTCAGAGAAAGCAACCACTGTTTGCATTTGTTGATGGCTTGTTTCACTGCTGGCGATGAACCTATGGCATGTTTTCCTGGAAAAAAACTCCTTGTTCTTTTTTCCGTGAATGCTTTCATTCACTCGGAGCTGAAGGAGCAGAATTTTCTTCCACACTTGGATCCCTGGGCACATTCACAAAGAAACTTTTTTTTAAAGGTTTGGTTCACTTCCCTGTGACTTAACTCTGTGTCAGAATTGGTCACAGATGGCCTGGATTCATCCTGCCTCTGCTTAGGCTTCTAACAGAGGCATCCAGACTCCGAAGTCTGGTCACTTCCATCACCTTAGAGGTGCTTCCAGACTCATCACACCTCCAGTCTGGAGAGGAAGGACTTGGAGGAGGGAGCCTGGGGACATACCGCTATTAGGTGCCAAATTTAGTGGTCTGAACCTGGGTTTGTTCTTGTGAATGGCTCAGAGAGCTGGAAGTAGCTTGCTGGATGGAGTATTTGAAAGTCATTGCCATTTAATGGCTGTTGTCTTTAGGAAGTGAGTTGGACTCATTTCCTTACAGAAAACTCAGAGACTTTCTTTTGTGGATGTGCCCCAGTACAATCAGAATTGACTCCATGGTTTTGCCATAGATCTGGGCTAGGCTGAAGGAGAACCAGATCCACCGTGGAGCAACCACTCAGAAATACTTCATACGCTAAGGACTGCAGATCCCCCTGAAACTCTTGCACCGTGTAAGAGGCCTCAGCACTCAATGGTCGGCTGTTGCCAAAGGCTGCGTCTTTAAGTTGTGCCAAGACTATGGAGGATGAAGGGCTCTCGTTTTCAAGTGGTTTGTTTAGAGCTTGAAGGGCTGTCTAAGAAATCGCAGCTTTTTTTCTTACACGTCCAGTTCTAACCTCTTCCCCTGTCATTGCTTCGCCTGTTACACCTGGCATTACGCCTGTTGGGGTATTTTTTTGTGTCTCGCACTGCACGTGTGCCTTGTGTTAGAGGAGAAACGGATAAGAGTGATGCCTTTAGAGTCAAGGCATCCTAGTTTGGTCAAGTATAAAACAAAAGCCCCTTTGAAAGTCAGGCAGAGCGTTTGCTGCAACACAGGGAGACGTAGTGATTATGTGGCATCAGATGATTGTTACTTTTTTAAATGCTAGAGCAACATACGGATATTTTCCAAAAATTCACACTGCTCTTGCCGCTGTCTGGCAAGAAAACATTAGGAGCTAGAGAGGCAGATAGTGTTGTTCTTGGACCAGCCTAATTCATAAGCTTCTAACCAAGCCTCCTCCTTTGCCACCACAGCTTTTTTTCAGACTGGACCCAGTTCAGTGTCGGTTTAACCGCTGTTCTAGCTAATTGCAAATCTGCAGTCAAGCCTACCCATACTTACAACACACTGCAAGAGCAAACTCCATTATTAACTCAGTAAAAAAGACCTGGATTTGTCTCAGAGATGGTCACTAGAGTAACAGTCCCCAAATAACATGGTTGTAGAGCATCTCATTCCAGGATGCTTCATGGGTGGGACGTTCATTCCTTTAAAACTTGTCTTGTGTAATGTTTCCAATCCTGTTAATTGAGGATGAGCAATCCCATTAGAGTAAAACAAGATTGTCCTGGTCCCTAACCCATCAACCAAAAACACTGGTGTGAAATATAGCTTTTCAAAATCATCATTATTTTTAGTATGAAACTCAGATAAAGCTGTATTTGGCTCCTAAGTCCCCCGCAGTTCAGAAGAGATAGGTGCCTAAATGCATTTAAACAGGTAGGCTTTGAGACGTTCTCATTCGAAACTGTATTTCCTCTTTAAGAATCTTGTTGCAATGCAAATGTTGCATGAGTAAATCCATAATAAATTTAGGCTGATAATAAAGACCAGCCTTTCTATTAAACCACAGCATATCCAACTCAGGTAAATGCTGTTGAGTTTGCTTCCATCTGTGCTTAAAATTTTGGCAATTGGCATGACTGGTGATTGCTAATTAAAGCACAGCAGGCTTTGCTGGGATGAATATGTTTGCCTCATGTTGTCTTTTTGTTTGTTCTAGTCTCTGGAGTACAATATCTTTGAAGGCATGGAGTGCCGTGGGTCTCCTCTGGTGGTTATCAGCCAGGGGAAGATCGTGCTGGAGGATGGGAATCTCCATGTCACCGAGGGATCTGGACGGTATATCCCCAGGAAACCGTTCCCTGACTTCGTTTATAAGCGCATCAAAGCGAGGAGCAGGGTGAGTATAAATGGTTGGATGCACATTTGTTCTCTCACTGAAACTCCTGAGTTAAAGTGGGTGGAAAACAGATGCTATCCCCTGGCTCGCAGACACACGCTTCTGCAACAGAAAATGTTGCCTGGATAGGAGCCATATTTATCTCATTCCTCTTTCATTTTTGCTATTCACTTGAGTCATTACAGGAATATGCTTTGGCTTGCGCTTGGATTTTCTGCAAATTTTATTTTTCCGCTCTTTAATTCTTCTCTGTCTTGGGACACCTAAACAGAGCATGTGTCCAGGAACTGTCCAGTTTGGACGTGAGTCCGTCTGCAAATAACCCGGCAGGCTTCTCCTGTCACAGAAGTACCAAGAGAAGTTATTGATAACATTTATGTATCAAACCTTTCAGAATTCTCATTTATTGTTATAGATACATTATGCTGCTTTTTCTTCTGTCAGATATGATCAGATGCTCTTGTCTGGTGACTGGTGAGTCACAGGCGCAGCCTACTCACTCTTTAAAAGTGAGAATTTTCTATTTTTAAGTGGCTAAAATTGTTGGGAAAGTGTTCTTGTAAATACACCCATTCAAAACAGAAACTGCCTTTTGATATGCCTTTAGTTGGTAAAAACTGAGAGAGAAGATGACACTGAACTCAGCTGCAACTTAGTTGCTGAGAACTTAAGTTTATTTCTAGATGAAATCAAATTTCTGAGGAGAAAAGCATTTTGATGTTTGAAGTGTTGCCCTCTCCTGGACAAAACCAGAGCTGTGTTAGTTCTGCTGACCATAGGTAATCTTCACATTCCTTGCAAATTATCTTTCCTTAATTGTTCTTGTGAAGAAATTGCAAGTTATCAAAATTACAACCTCCGATAATTTAGCACCGCAGAGAACAGATCCATGGTTTCTGTTGTGTTCCGGTCTCCCACAGAAATACGTGTCTGACCAATAAATCCAATCAGGCAGCGTCTCAACTGGAATAATTGCATTTAACCCAACCTAAAGCTCCCAGGCTGGCGATGTGAAGCTAGCCTGGCTCCTCTTCATGCAGACCTGCCTCTGTCTCAGCATTGTTTTGCTTTTTGGGGATGAGTAATGTGTTTCATTTGAGAGTTGTCAGGAGCCTTTAATACAACGGCAGGTAGGTGAAGATCATTAAAGGACAGAACTTGCGGTGCAGGGACAGACTGCCTGTCTTCTGCGGCAGTCCAGAGCGCGTTTCATTTTACCCACGCTGCTTCAGAGACCAGCTACCGCCCCAGGATCAGCACGGGGGAGATGATGTATGCTTTCGTATCCTCTTACCAAAGACAAATCTTGGCTTAGCAACATCTGGCCAGCTGTTTAGTTCTGTTTTGAAGGCTGTTTTGACCCTGAAGGCTGCCGGCTTCTGTCTTTTGCAGCTGGCCGAGCTGCGGGGTGTGCCTCGAGGCCTCTACGACGGACCCGTCTGCGAAGTGTCAGTGACACCGAAGACCGTCACACCAGCGTCTTCAGCTAAGACGTCTCCTGCCAAACAGCAGGCCCCACCCGTGAGGAACCTGCACCAGTCTGGATTCAGCTTGTCTGGTACGTACATACTTTCACAGGGCTAAATTGCTTTGAAATCACGGCTTGTTTATACTCCCATACTCTGAATTAATTCTGCTGAAATAGGAAGGCAGTGAGAGAGACTGTGATGTGTTTTTAGCTCAGAGGTTATCCCTTCAGAAAGGAGGAAGAGCAGTGTAGGAGCTATCATAAAGTCCTGCTTATTTTCACGCCGTGGCATGAACGCCGAGTACCCCATTGCGGTCTGGGCTCGGTCCTCAGCCGGGTGTCTGAAGAGGGCAGATGGCACCGACTTCAGCGGAGCTTTGCCAGTTGACACCAGCTGTGGATCTGGTACGCGGCAGATGTGATTTCTCAGCGTGCTGTTTCAGTGCAATAAGGGAAAACTATAAAAAGGAATAAAAAGGCTCGCTGAGGGAAAACCATTTAGCCAGCTCTTATCTGTGCAGGGCTGGGTGGCTCAGGTGTTCGGCGCGGAGATATTAATGCAGAACAGGTTTCAGCAGAATTAAGGCACTGGAGACCAGTAAGGGCTTCTCCTCCAGAGATGGTGCATTTTGGTGTGCACCGTTGGAGCCTGCCCTAAGAGGACTGACGGCTTTCCGTGCAGCCGTGCCCTCCCGACTCCCTGGTCCTGCAGCTCGCTCATCTCAAACTCTCGGTGGCCGGGGGGCCCTGACCGTTGCTTCTCTCTCCCGCAGGGGCACAGATCGATGACAACATCCCACGCCGCACGACTCAGCGCATCGTGGCACCGCCCGGCGGACGCGCCAACATCACCAGCTTGGGCTAAGGACCGACCCCTTCTGTGCCCGCCTAGCGGACCGGGGGACAGGGGCACCTGGAGACCCTTTCTGATTCTTTTAGAGCCTGTGACAGTTACTGCGGGCAACCAGTGGGGGGGGGCTGAAGTAAGGCGCCTCTTTCAGTCCCCTCAGATTCCCTCCTCATCTTCACCAACCCCTCTCACTTCCCCCCTCAGCCCCTACACATTTAAAGAAATAAACCCTGTTTTGACACCTCTGACATGCAAAAGTAAATGTAAAGAGGATGTTTGAGATGTGTGGCCTCTGTCCCATTCAGCATCTTTCTTTTAATAAAGGAAGGATAAAGTGAATTTCCCGGGAGCTGCCTTTAAGACACACAAAAAAGGAATAAATAAATAATTAATGTAAAAAATAGCTTTTTTTTTTTTTTTTAAAAAAGTCAAGCAGAAGAGTAGTTCAAGGGTTTTAAACTGGATATTCTGTAGGGTTCTGTGTTCCAGCAGGATAGCTAGGCAAGCACGGAGGGACACGAATCCCAGCCTGTCTGTAACCATTCCCCACCACTGACTAGCTGTCTGCTGCCCGGGGAGAGAACAGGACCCAGCACTAGGAATTGACAAAGCGCATCGCATCACCCCGCCATCGGGTGGGCTAGAATCGTTGGGGAATTTGGTTCAGCTGGTTTGTTTTTTCTTTTTTTTTTTCCTTCTGGATTTTGCTGCAAATTAGGTCCTTGAGGAAACTTTTTTTTTTTAAATGTTTGTGTGTGTGTTTTTAATATGTTTGTATCATTGTGTTTACGAAGCCTTATCTGAGAACTGGGGATCTCCCTGTTCTTCCCGGTCCTTCCCGAACCTCATTCAAGTTACAGACTCCCGTCAGCGTCACTGCCACCCTGGTACTTCAGGTATTCCTAGGTTGCATCATTCCAGCCAACGCTTGCCACTTAGCTGCAATGGGGGGTCACGGAGCAGGTTCATAAGCTATGATCTTCACTTCAGCGTACTAGGTCTTGAGCTGGTGCAAAGAAAGGGGCTGGATACCAGCTGGGGAGCTGGGACGGAGTCTCTTGAGAAGTCTTTAGCAGTTAGTCTGTATTCTCTTTCTGGAGGTGGAAATCGATAAGCAGGGGGCCATGGGCAAAAAGCAACACGTTGCTTGAAAGGTTTCTATAGCAGCCACGTTCCCCCTTCCTGGCCATCGATGAGTTGTTATTTAAAACTTTATGAGAACTTATCTTTAGCTCTCGTGGAAAGGCTGGTCAGTCGAGTGTGTGCCTGAGCATCTGTGGCAATCCGATTCGAGTCAGGATGCCCAGCTGTTGTAACTGGGAGCCTCAGAGCAGCTCGATGGGTCAACAGCAGCTGAGAATCTCTCCTAGACGGTGCGAATTTCACAGTCACTCATTCCTTCAGGAATCTGCCTTTGTGCAGATACTCATGAGAAAGCCTGGTGGTTCCCCACCCTGCCTCAGGCGCCTGCTGCCTCAGATTTGAGAAACCAGAGGCCACGAGTGGTCCTTGACTGAATTTAGGAGCCCCAGCTTCTGTGGCAGCCAGCGGGATCTGGGCATTTAATTATCTTCTGGAAAGTCTTCTAGCCCTAGTATTGGAGGCTCATTATTTTCAGGACGTGGAGAATAAATCTGCACCATTAGATTCCCGCTTAAACTCAGCTGGAGGGCTCAGCGGTCCCGAGGACTTGGCTTGTCTCTTAGCACAGAGCGCTTTTCTACCCGCAGTTAACACAGCATTACCTCCACTGTCTGTATGCCCTGGCACTTGGCTGCATCTTCTGCTTTCTCTTCTATTTGTACTTTGCCACGTACATTGACCTTGTTTTTCCGTATTTGTGAGTATTTTCTTAAATGGTGTTTACAGGTTCTTTTAGGGAAAAAACTATACATATGAAGGCTTTTAAGAAACAAGTACCAAATTTGTTGTTATGAAGTATCAATGCTGGGATTTGCAAAGGATCTGGAAGCTACGTAGGTACCCAAACCCTCCCAGCTTCAGCACCTAATTCCTTGAGGCCCCTTTGAACACAAAAGTTGAGAAAAACATTGCCATATACATCCATGCATTTTGCATTTAGGTTTAACTCTTGGGTCTTTTAGTTTTGCATAAAAGAGTTTGCACTTTGTTTGTTAAGTAATCCGTGAACTTAATATATATTGCAGCTATTTTCATTTTTTTCACCTATATGTTAAAATCAATTTGAACGAGTTGGGGAGAAAAAGAAAAGAATTGCAGATCCGTTTCAATTCTACGAAACACTTGCAGCTCTTCAGTATTCACTTAAGTCTTCCTTTTTTTTCCTTCACTGACTCATGATGACTTTTTAGTTTTAATTTGTTCTTCAAAAGGAAAAAAAATCACAAAAAAAGATCTTTGCAGGCTATGTAAGCATGTTTTTTCCTGTGAGAGCTCGTCCGCTTTGTGTCTGTTTAATGAATGTCATATGTAAATGCTTAAAGAAAAAAAAAGACGATGACTTAATTAATTAATTAACCGCAGTGACTTGAAGCTCTAAAAATAAAAAAAAAAAGTAGGATTTAATACTAGCTGGATTTAACCCTCGGATTTGTGATTGTGAACCATGAGTGGAGGAGCTGTAAGTGCTAAAGCTGATCATGTGTGTAGACGAAAAGAAGTACTGATATTTGACCATTGTCTCAATGGCGAAAAAAACCCCACCCCAACCCCAAGTCTTGTGTTTTATTCCTTAAGAACTCTGTGTTATATTACCATGGGAACTCCTAATAAAGACAAAATGTTGTTGTTTCACTAGGTGCATCCGTGTCTCAAGGCGATACGTGTTCTGTGTAACGGCGTACCTTGGCTGGTGCCTTCGACAGGTACAAACCAGCTGAGCTCTGACACCCGTGCTGACCTAGGCTGAGGGTGGTCCTGTGCAGGAGTGGGAGGTACAGTAGCCACGGTTCCTTGGAAGATGGTGATGGTGAAGAGGAATGGTGAATGGGCCCCTCACGACAAGCAGGACATTGAGGGGCTGGAGCGTGTCCAGAGAAGGGCAACGGAGCTGGGGAAGGGCCTGGAGCACAAGTCTGATGAGGAGCGGCTGAGGGAACTGGGGGTGTTCAGCCTGGAGAAGAGGAGGCTGAGGGGAGACCTCATCGCGCTCTGCAACTGCCTGAAGGGAGGTTGGAGCGAGGGGGGGTCGGTCTCTTCTGCCAAGTAACAGCGATGGGACAAGAGGAAACGGCCTCAAGTTGTGCCAGGGGAGGTTTAGGTTGGACATGAGGAGAAACGTCTTTCCTGCAAGAGTGGTCAGGCCTTGGCACAGGCTGCCCAGGGCAGTGGTGGAGTCCCCATCCCTGGAGGGATTTAAAAGACGTGTAGATGAGGCGCTTGGGGACATGGTTTAGTGGCCATGGGGGGGTTGGGTTGGTGGTTGGACTCGATGATCTTAGAGGTCTTTTCCAACCTTCGTGATTCTGTGATTCTATGATTCTATGAATCAATGGTCCACAGTGTAATTTCCTTAGAGAAAAGCAAGCCTCTGCTCAGGGCAGATGTCTGTTTAGGGCAGTATTTGGCAAAGCAGAGACATTTGCCTGAAAACTCCAGGCTCTGTGTTGCAGAGATCGCTGGTGAAATGCGAGCAGAAGAAGCTAAAGCTGTTGGCATAGCCCTCAGCCCTCCAATGTGTTTCTACTTGGACCCTCATGACAGCGATGGAGGAGGGGAGAGAAAGTACAGCCGTAAATAGCAGCCACACACAGATCACTGAACGGGGAGTGTTAGAGCTGGAGAAATGCCAGTGAAACTTTCGGTGGTGGTGGTTGGGTTTTACTGTGTCGCAGAGATGCTGGGTGAGATCGCAGCGGATCGTGGGAAGGGCTCAGAAAGAGCCAGCGTCGCTGTCAGCCGCTCATCCCTTGGTTGCTGCATCCCTACATTCACCAGATCAACCCCCTCGGTGGTCTTCCCCCAAATCCAGGCTCAGCTGGAGCTTGCAACTGACTCTGCGATGGAGTTTAGCTCTTGTTCCTTATTGGAACAAAACCAAATGTTTAAGTGCTCTGTGAAATGCAGTTAGTTTTCTCCACACAGCTTTAAACCTGGCACCCCTATCCAGTGGGAAGTTTTAAGAGGGTTTTCTTGTTATCTGATGAGAGGGGCAATGGTCACCCACTGATAAAAAGACCTCTGGTTAATGTGGGGATCCTGGCTCTGTCACCAATGACATGCAGTTATTTGGCTACTGGCAGCTTTAATTAGATATTAGCATATATGCAATCAAATCCCGTAGAACAGGGTTGGTGGGTAGCCGTGTGTAAGATTTATTAGCTTGTCCCAACAATAATATCCCAGTGAAAGATAGATTCAGCCTAAAGCACTGGTGTTTAGTTAACACGCACCTGCAGAGCCTCCATTTGTTTTTATTCTATCATTATTTCTTCCTCCAGCGCCTAAATTGGAAAGAAAGAAACCTCTTCCCTAGGAAATGAGTTCCAGGGACTCAGTGAACCTGGTCCATGTTGGAACAGGCCAAAAAATACCAACTGAAGCATATAGAAGTTTTTGAGGTCAGGAATCGTCAACAGCCAGATCTAAACCCGACGTCTACTGAGGAACCAAACCAGTGAGGGATCTTGGGAAGATATTCAGGTCAGCGGGGCAGTGCTGGTTTGCTGCTGCCGAAGAGCACAAGAATAGCCGTATTTTGTCAACCTGTTAATCCAGGTAATTCCTTATGCTGGCAGCAACAAGGCCCAGCTCATGGCTCGTTAGTACATGCTGATTTGCTTCTCTGCAGGCCTCCATTAACTGGTCTGCAGCTATGCATATAAGACCCAATATGAATCTGATCTTAACATTGATACAGAATTAGTGGCTAAAAGGAGAAGAAAGAAAGAAGACAATGCATTTGACTCGGTGACCTGGAACGCTAGCTGCCAGCTCGTGGGGGGAGGTGGGTCATCAGGGCTGAGGACAACGTGGCCTGATTTATTCCGTAGTGGCAGGGTGTTGGGAGCAGTAATTGCCACTGGTCCTTGCATCTCGGCTGTCCTGCTTCAGCGTGTGCTGAGACCTAGCGCAGGATTTTCACAGCCAAGGCTTTTGTGACCTAGGAGTCATTTATATCTACAGCTATATCTATATTCTACATACATATATAGAAGAATGTATATGTAGCACTTTCCACCCCAACCGGTTTTGCAGCAGACAAAATTAATTTGCAGTATTTTGCATTTCCTGCAGGCTAAAAACAGTGTTTCTGCAGCTTAATACCTTCCACCACGGTAATTTGAGGGTGTCTGAGTGCACAGGTCCCCAGGGCTCCCTGGCAATATGGACCCGGTTGCTTTGCACTTCAAAAAACCCGCTGTTGGGTAACCCTTAGCGTGGGTTACCATGACTGGCACCTGCACGTGGGCTGGAAACGTGGTATCACGCCCCTGACTAAAGTACTATATTGTCTTGTGCAGGACAAAAATCCTATCAATTAATACTAAGTTCAATTAACTTAAATTTCCCAAGATTTTTATTAAAGCATTTAGTACTTTAAGCTGCCTGCTCTGCTCAGATGGAAGCGTCAGAATGGGTTTTTTCCCCTTTTTTAGCACAAAAGGTGACGGTTGAGCTCACTGCCATTAGGTGGCAGCAGGACATGCGAAAATGGAAATGACAAACTGCCTTAAGGCACATGGATCATCTTAGGAATGATGTAGGATGTAATAAATGTAGAACATGCACAGGGCTTATGATCGCAGTGACAGAGGGATGACACACACATATATCCTCTCTATTATATTAATATATTGGATAGTATTTCAATGTTAAAAAGGTATGAATCATCTGAATGTATTCTTTTATAGTTTAAGCCTAACAACACACCCTCCTATAATAAAATGCAGAGCAAGCCATGAATGTTATCTATCATTTAGTAACAGGAAAAAAAAAACCCCAAACATTCTTTTTTTAAACAGATTTTGGCTTTTCTCCACAAAAGCATGATGTCCGAGAGCAAAAGTAAGGTAGATTGGAAGAAATGGCAGGGTTTTCCTTCCTCTGGACTGGTTCTGTTTCTTCCCTGCCGCTTCCTGCCCCTCTTCTGTGGTTCACAAGTTTTTTGGCTTTTGGTTTTGTGCAGCCGTTCCCTGCGTAAGAAGCTACTGGTAGAGGGGGGGAAAGAGGGAAAGAATGAACAATTGTTTGGTTTGTCATATTAGTTGTTCTGCTCATTTCTCATCGAGAAAATAGTAAAAAAATAGAATTACCAAAAAACCCCTAATGATTCTTCCTCTCTAATCTGGAAAATGTGCAGATTTTTTGCTCTGTGTTGTTTTTACCAGCAGCAGGAAAAGTTTTCCCTTAAAAAAAACAACCACTCAGAGAAAACCAGATAATTTTCTTTCTTGAGAATAATAACAACTGATTCTGTTCAGCACTAAGCTGTGCCACCATCTCTCTCCAAGAGCTAACTGCTGGCTAATATCTGCAGGAGAATCATTTCCCTCTTTGCTACTGCTCCTCCCATTCCTCTTTCTTCTTGTAAAACTGCAAACTTTGCCAGCTGACTGCTCTACAACCAGAAATTATCTATTTTTTCTCCCACGTAACACAGGCCAGAGAAGTTGCCCTCTGCTAACTCCAGTAAGTTGTGATTGACTTACAGCCTTGGCACCCTCGCTGTGGATTTACCACTATGTACTTGAGTCTGTTGTTCTTTCCACAAGCATTTTCTTCAGCTATTAACCAATAAAACTTGGCAGATGCATTGCAGTGAGTCTTTCAGTGCTGACTTGCGAAGCCTCAAATGGCAGAAAATCCCTTGGTTATTTATTCTGTGGATTAATCATGGTTAATTTTTTTTCCCCCTGCTTCTGATTTGAATTGGCCTGCCTTTAATTTCTCGCCAGTCGTTCTCGTTATGCCTTCCCACAGTAGCGGAAAGATCCCTCGACGACCTATGCGGGACTGCTCCCCGGGGTGGTAGCACCGTCGGAAAGCGGGTGGCTCCGCAGAGACGCAGCCTGTCCCCTTGTGTGATGAGAGCAACAGATCTGCAACCAGCACCACGCTGAGTATTTATAAGCTCGTACCGCTAATGTGGGCTGAGGAAGGCTGCGGAGCCTCCCCCTCGCTGCCCCTTTGCTATTCATCGAGCCGCAGGCCGGCTAGCCCGAGTTGATGAAAGGCTGCGTGACTATGGAGGGTCCGTAAAACCATCGAAAAGTGTGGGAAGGTCTGACCCGACGAGCCTGCGTTCTTCAGGTTTTGGCTACGGATGTGGATTCCTGTGGCTGGTGTATGTAAGTGCATATGGAAAATGAAGAACCTCTTTTTGCAGCAGTCCTTTTTTTGAAGTTGCAAATAAGGCCAATGTTTGCTTCCCCTAAGTTGTAATGCTTATTGCTCAAAAAAAAGTTTTAAATTGCTCATTTTTCCCATGTAAACTGTGAGTAGAAGACTGATCACATCTATCGAATAGTGCTGAATTGTTAGGATTGGAATGTAGAGGATGACAAGAAATTCGTGTGTCTGTGGGCAAGCCAGACCCCATACAGCAACCGAGGGCATTTATATTTAATGTCTGTCATGCAAAACATTCCTAAGATATAAAGTAGCGCAAATGCACGAATAAATAAAGTAGATGAGAGATGGGTGCTACCTAGACAGCTTTGTCAGATGGCAGCTTGTTCCGCTTTCTCCAAAACCTGGTGATTACTACGCTTTTTTCTGCTCTGTTTCATTCAGATTTCAGACAAGGGTTCAGAAACTTTACTTAAGTTCCCACACTTAAGTTTGAATTTCGTTGTGCAACAGCCACATCTCGTCCTCCGCCAGCCCCTAAAATAGGAGCAAGCAGAGTACAGCGTTCCAATATAAACTAACGGTTAGGTGATAGGGGAACTGTTACAGCTACTCAATATGTAAAATTATCTCGGTTGTTAGCCCAGAAAATCACATAGTAGTTTTTTGGAAAATGATTAGTTAAACTGCTAACTGAGCTCCAGTTTCTATCATTCTTAGTCTTATTCTAAGTCCAAAGAGCAATCCCTACCCCAAAGACTTTTCTGCTCAGTAAAACCAGCGGCTCTTTGCGCCTTCCCCAGTTCCCACAGGAGGGCACCAGATCCACGTGTTTAACCTGCATTTCGGTGCTTTCGTGAGGCTGTTTCTCCCTCAGGTTACTTCTTCCATAGGGATATGGACCTACTCAAATACAAACTGCACAGGCCTTGGCATTTGTATATCTATTATGCTTTTCAACACCAAAACCTGCCATATTTTACTTTGTCCTAGATAAGAGATGCTGGTTCGTACACAACTGAAATAATCTCTTTTTTTTTTGTTTGTTTCAAATCAAAATTGGCTGTAAGTGTAATAGGGAATCATCTGGTTTTCATTGCATTTTTTAATTCATAGACAACATTCTGCAGAAAAGCTACAGTTTTACTAGTGATTTCCCGAGAGCCCCGTCAGAGTCACCCCTTTTTTCTACAGATTCTTGAAAGATTTTTGTTTCAAGTCAGTCAAAGCGTGATGAAACCTGCTGCATCTTTCTCTCTTAATGATATCAACTAAGCAGGAAAATGTCCTGTTTTCTTTACGCATCTCTGTAGCTTTTTCCTCCTGTAGGACAAAGACAGATGTAGCACGGGAGCGGCAGCGAGGTTTGGAGGTGGATGTCACCCTGGCGCAGCGTTGCCTTTCTGGGGTAGGGAGGGGAAATCCGTTGCCAAGTCAAAGAGCAATTGGGGGTTGGACTGGGACTCTATGACATTCAAATGTCACAACTCATCAGCTGCGCTCAGGCTTCTGGCTCCACATGCTAGACAATTCCCAGGAATGGCTTGCTTTATGCGATACTTTCAAGAGCAAGCGCATCATGAGATCCAATGTGGACGGCCTTTCCGGGCCGTTTCCTATTAACTCTTGGTCAGAGAGAAATGTGAAGTTCCAGAGGACTCAGCCCAGCTGGACATTTCAAGGCTGAGACCCAAATTATCTGAAGATTGACCAGAGCTCTACAGAAGCCCCTGCGGTTTCCTCCTCTTTGCTCTCCTACCCTCTCTAAAGCGTGTCTGGTGAGAGGACCGAGCTTTCCCAGGCTCTGGGCCAACTCTGTAATGAACTACCGTCCCACATTTTTGCTTTAAGCCAGTTGTACTTTGTCCTTTCCTCTAACAAACTTGCAGCAGCCGCACTGCTGAGTGCCGGAAAGACCCTACAGAGGCTCAGGGGGCTTCGCTGTGACCTGGCCTTAGCAGTCAGTTTGAAATCTCCTGAGGTTTTATATTTTAAGAAACACAGTGAAAAAAGTCTCCCTCTCATAGGATATCAGGGTAGGCATGGAAATGAGCCCTGCTAGCATGGAGGCTTGGAGGAATCAGCGTTAGTTTTCCAGCCTCCTGCGAACCTCACTTGTATAATTAGATCCACATATTGTGCCCACGTGGAGACATGACTGGAGCTGGAAGGTTTCTTCTGCTCATCTCCAGATGCGTCTCCTGCCTCAGCCCAGGCAAATGCCAGGATTAACAGCTCCTACCAGGCAAGGTCATTCAAGATACCCACTGCCCCAGACAGCCACAGCAATGGTACGATAGCTTTGCCTCATTCACCGTATCACTGAGGTTGTGTTCGTGCAGGTGACATTCTTTATGCTAAGTATGCTAAGGAGGAATTCGTTTGTTTGCAGTAGACTATTTTTACTGCACCTGAATTCATTAATCTCTCCAAAAATAACGTTGAAGGCACATACATTAAACCCCACACTTTCAGCTTGCCATGGACAGAACTAGGCACCCCCAGTGAGCGCTTTACTGGTGGCATTGATTTAGTATTTTTGCATGCATGCAAAATCAAATGCCAGAAAAGCACAGGCAAGTAAACTTTATCTGAAAAGGAGGGAAAGGACCTCTTTTCCCTGAGCTACCATTGATTTTCTATGATGAGAGTTTTAATCAAGCCCTTGTACCTTTAAGCCGTAAGTTATTAGAGGAGAGCAGGGACAGTCTTTCTGAGGACTTGCTGACACCCTGAGCTTTCGAGATTATTAATCAAAACTGTGCTTTTGGAGGAGAGGGTTTTGGGGGCTTGGGGTATTTTTTTTTTGCAGCCACCACTAAACTGCCAAATAATGTCAGATGGTAGAGAACAATGTGAATCCCCCATAGAGATCTATAAATAACAGCTATAAACGTGCCTCATAAATTAGTCAAGGGGTTATTTTCTCCTACCCGCATTCCCTCCCTCACGTTCAAATTCAATTTTCCTCCTCCGGTGCCTCCCCCTGCACTGCTGTGCGGGAAGCTTGGGTAGGAATCTCTAAATGGACAAGGCTGGAGCTCTGCGGGGGAGATTTCCACTGCAACAGGCACAAACCAGTGCTGCAGAGAGACTCCCAACCTAATGCCAGGGCTGGTCCCTTTCTAATATGTCCCCAGAGATGCCACACACCCTGCGCGGACTGAGTGGGTCACCCACTGACCAGGTTTTGTACCAGAAATAAATACAAACCGTAATGGGCCTGAGTCACGCTCCACAGAGAAAACCCAAGGCACGACAAGGGGTTTTTTTCCCCCTGAACAACGTATTGGTTTTGTGAAGATCCTGGAGGGAGGGAACATTGCTGGTTTAGGCTTTTGAGGAGGACAGACAGAATGTTTAAGACACGCAAAACACAAGCTAAACAGTGACAACGGAGTGGAAAGGTCCTACCCAGCATCCCAAAATAACTCAGCGGGACAGCCAGAAATACAGAGAGACTGTCTTCGTTAAACAGCGTTGTTTCAAGAGCCATAAACCAGTCCGGTGGGAGGAGCAAACCACAGATGGTAGATGCTGCATGGGTGCATGCGTGTGTGCATAAGACCTCAGAAAGGGCAATTACTGTCCACCCCTGCCCCAGCCAAGGGAACCGCTGGCGTGGCTGTATGTGGTTTGAAGGGGTCTTCGCTTATACGTGAACATTGCCACATATAAAAATGATTAATTGGCAGATTAGAAATGTGACCCCAAAAGGTATTGTTCTCTGTGATGAAAGACGAGCCTGGCCAAGGATTTACAGCCCAAGCGTCTTATTGCCATAGTAGGGCTGTGCTTGCAGGCGAGGTTATTATGGTGAATGTTAATGATGACTGCATCTGGGTAAAAGCCTCTCCATCACCTCTCGCTGTCGATGCCTCTTCCGTAGCTATGGAAATGACACCTTCTGTTCAGCTGCTGCTTCTGATTAAAATTCAAGTGGAGAGGGATGGGGAAAGAAAAGCCAGGGGACAAACACAGCTGATGAGCCAAGCAGCATGGAGAAGAAGGAGGCTGCAAGGTACCCGTTCCGCTTCTCAGAGAGAGCGAGGGTGCTGGGCTTAGTTCCTCTGATGGCAGCGATCTGGGGTGAAAGCCATTGTCCCATTTGCCCAGCATGAAGCCTAGATTAAGAAAGAGTCCCTGCCACGAGGAACGTGCGCTTGGAGAACCCGTAGGAACGGCAAACACGAAGGCAGAGTGCCTGGCCCCAGCCATCACCAGCCCTCTCCCTTGCAGAGCCAGGTAAAGAGATGGGGTTTCCCAGCTGGTGTGTTGCTTCCCATGGTTTTGCCTGCTGATTAAAACCCTTCAGTAGTTTTTGTCTCTTTAAGTCCGTAAACACGTTTGCAAGAACAATAGCAGATTTCAAAGATCTGCCCTATATCATCTTCTAACGCAGATTTTGTGTAACTGTCTCTGGCTTCAAAAATTGGAATAAAGAAAGGGGGTCCTGCAGTATGTGTAGGAAAAGAACCACAATTTGGTTATTATAAACTCCTGCTGTTATGACTATGACAAAAAAGTAGTAGAGGAGCATCCAGCCAAAACTGGGTCTCTGCATTGTCTGAGGCAAACACGACCGTGTGGAGCATTAATACGACAGACAGCTAAAGGAGGTGTGTTATTGCCTAAGACCGCTCTCCATTTTAAAGCTGGAAACAGAGGCCCAGAGAGCTGAAGCGAGTCATCCCAGGTTACGCAGGAATCCTGTGGCAGAACCAGGAGATGGGTCAATCTGCCGATCCCAGCCCGGCACGGGGCTGCAGAGCACAGGTAAAGTGGCTGCTACAACATTTAGGGCTGGCTCCTCAGCCTAAGCCTGGCTCCTCAGCCTAAGCCTGGCTCCTTAGCCTCGGCGCCTGGAGCCTCTCTGAGCTGCGGGGTCGAAGGCACGCTCGGCAGCCTGAGGTCAGAGGGTTACTGGGAGCTTTGGCGTTGTGAACGGGGCAACATCTGCTCGCTGAGCCATTTCCAGAGTCAACACCTCATTTTGACAAATTCACCACAAAGAAATCGAATTTGGAGCTGTTCCATGGCCCTGCTGTGCCACCTTGGATCTCATCCTCCAAAAGCTTTTAAGGCATAACAACATTCTTTTACTGTTGAAATCCTGTGTAAATATTGCCCTGTCTGCCTGGGCGCAGCGCGAGTCGGTCCCTGTGTCTGAAGGCAGCTCTGCCGTCGCTACCGTCCCCAGCAGCCGCAGCCCCCCGGGGTCAGGGTCCTGTCCCTCGGGGATGCCCTCGCCAGCTTCCTTGTCATCTTATTACTCGGGCATAAGTCTGGAGCAGGGTTTGAGCTCAGAGACACCTGGATCAACACACGAATTAAAGGTCCAACCTTATTAATTTGCTGATAACGGGATATGCCGTGCCCTAGCCGCTACAGGGCAACCAGTGGGTCATTCAGGTTAGCATGAATGACATTGCAGAAATACTGAGCTCTTTACCATTCAGTGAAGGTAGCAGGTATAGATGACAGAGCAACAGTGTTTTCTAGGAGGCAGCCTGCCAAGGCTGCATGCTGGGGCTATAAAAGCATCAGCGCAGGAAACTGTCCTTTAAAACTCGTTATAAGCATAAACTTTATTCTGACCTGCCCCTTGCCTGTGCTCTGACGCTTGCGGCTTGGTAACGTCAACCCTGTGCCCAGGGTTCAGCCGTGGGGGACTGACCTTACTGGAGAAGGCTAACCCACCTCCATCGGGTGTCTTCAGAGAAAGCCCAGGTCTGGCTCTAGGTGGATTCTCATNGATCTTAGAGGTCTCTTCCAACCTTAGTGATTCTATCATTCTATGATTCTAAGATATGACTATCACTTCACTGTTCCCCAAAGTGCTAGAATCAACATTTCAGGAAGCACCCTTGCTGGCAAGCCCAAGGCTTATCTTCCCTTTTCTAAATGTGAATACAATACTGGTAACACTGGTATCAGATTCTCCAGTCCTTGGGATGTCATTAAGGCATTTACTTACCATCACTGGATTGTACCAAGACAGACTGTGCGATCTATGCGTTTGACCAACTGCTTAGATGTGAAAGGTTTTGTATTGTAAGAAGCTTTGGCCCAAAAGGTTTATGAGCAGATCTATTGAATCTGTATAAATCTTTGTTTTATTTTAGCAGAGCTACTCTGGAATCAGATTCTGATCCCAGTATTACCGTTATGACTTTCACTGTTTTCACAATGGTCTTGCATATCCACGCTGGGTTTGGATCTGAGGTTATAAGGTACAAATCACCCTTGGCGTGGAAAGAGTTAGAATGAACTTCATAGGCTGGTAATTGAGATCAGATTCTGGCTTATAGCATCTCCTCCCTCCCTCCAGCTCTGTCTAAACAATTGGCTGGGAACTTCAGCTAGAACAAATCAGCTCAAAATAATTCTGAACAGTTTGTTTTTTCAGTTATCCAATGCACAGAGAGAGAGAGACATCCCTATGAATAATTATGGATCTTTTCCCTGCTAAAATCATCACTTTCCCTCCTCCAGTTTTCCCTCATCTCCACATTAGCGCCCAGAACATTACCTGCTTTAGTGGACAGCAGCGACTCACCCAGGCAAGGCAGTTCCTGCCAGCCTGGCAGTCGTTGATACAGCAGGAATTTGGATCCTGAGGACTGGATCCAAACGGGAGGTGAGCTATGATTAGCATCAGCCTAGGTGCTTTTAGAAACGCGCCAGGCTGCGGCTACAAAATCAAAAGGGGCAACAACGTGGCACGGCAGAGGTGCCTCCGGCAGCTCTTGCAGGGGATGCTTTTCAGCTCGATCCCATGCTGCAGCCACACATCTGGCTTTGGAGTGTTTCTTTATTGTGCATTGCTTTATGCGTGCTGATTTTAAAGTGCCCATAGGACCACTTCAGGTTCCCTTTGTAGGAGTGGAAAGAATATATTTTGGCATTCACGTTGTTGTACAAACAACTTAGCCAGCATCTTCTTGCCTTGATAGAAAGAAGAAGGAAAACAGCCCCAAAGGTGCCGTTTAGGGCTCAAATACAACCCTAGTGCTGCTTTGTGATTCTGCGGGTTCCACCATCATTTAAAGCCTTTTCCCCCACCGATCGGGCAAGGGGAAAGGTTTCTCCCCCAGGACAAGCTGCAACAAGCCTGAGTGCTCCTTTCCCTGTACTGAGTAGCAAGAGTCTCTACTCTTCTAATTCAGTTGGGGATGTCTGCACTGAAGATGCTTGGAATTGATGCCATGCTTATGTCTGCTTCTGGTTTTGGGGCTGGCTTCATGCCTCAGTTTACCTTCTGTAAAACAGAAATACAATTCTGACCACCTTTGTAAGCAGCTTGGAGTTCTCCTGATGAAAGCTGTCACACAGAAACTATATTATTAAACTAAATATGCTTAGGTTTATTCTTATGCCAGAGCAATAAATCAGATTCTCAGAAGCAAAAAAAAAACAAACCCTTGGGCTCAATATTTTTCAGCTCAGATCCATTTTCCTCTCTCCTTTGACAGTCCAGTGTTGATTTCAACAACAAAGACCGTGTCCTTCGCGACCGAACTGCTCTGCCTTTCACCAACATTAAAAAATCACTAAGCAGAGCAGTTCCCTTAACCCTGACAAGGTCTAGAAACCCTCAGAGCATCCCTGACCAAACCCAGGGCTGCAGGGGGAGGAACCCAGCTGCCACAGGGGCCCTACGGTCTTTTGGGCAACCGTCTTTGTGGTTTACTGGCCATCAGTCTTCATTAAATGCGTGCATATAGATGGGTCGGGGTTTTATTGGGCAGCGCCTTCTGATGAATAACGGAGAACTCATTAGCACAGCTCTGGAAAATCCTCCTCCAGCCCCGCTTCGTGCAGCTGAACGGGTCAAAATCTGGAAACATCAGAGGGGAAAAAACCAGGTTTTGCCCTTTTTGCTCTTGTAGGGCTACTCTAGTGTTAACAGATGTTCATCCTCTGTTCCTGCAGACCTCACCCTCCCCAGCACGGGGAGGCTGGCTGGTGGGTTTTCTTCTAATCCCACTCTATAGGCATTTTTCCTGGTAGTTTATTTCCAGAATGAGCAACAAACACCAGTGGGCAAGGGACCCCCGTCCCGGGCCGGGGTAACCTCTCCCCGCGCAGCCATCCCATATTAAATACAGGCTGATCCAAACTCACTTAAATCAATTAAAGTATTTCCATCCACTTCAGTGGTCTTTGGATTGGGGCCTAGAGATCTTTTAGTATTAAAAAAAAAAATTAACAAAACCGGCAAGATGTTTTATATAAACTTAGAAACAAGGTTTTATAAACTGAAAAAAGACCCTGGCATTTATACACTTTGAGTTTCACTGTAACTTGTCACTTGGATGTTAAATGGGCCTTTTTATTTATAATAAGTTTATTTTTTAAATACCCATGTTATGAACAAACCACAGCAAGGGGCTGCAATCCAAAACCCCTGCAACTTTTGTTTTAAATCTTCTTTGAAAAGCAGTGTCTGCCTGCTGCTGCGGAGGGGCCAGCAGTGCTCATTAACGCTCCCGTTCAAAGGGAGTGCCGATAGGACGGGTTTAGACCAGCACTTAGCAAGGGTATGTTGGCGTGTGCTTGGCTATAGGCACGGTACCAGCTCATCGTCTGCAATGGGAATTGATGAAGCCTGAGGTTTGAAACCCTGCTTTGCCTCCCAGAGGAAAATCCACGGTCCTAACCCCGGAGCCCAGCCCAGCCGCTGGCTGCGGGCACAGAGCCGTGCAGAAGGGAGCGATGGACGTAAGCCCAGGCACACCATTCGCAGCTGGGGAGGAACATGAGCAGAACCGCATTAAATTTTCCCTCTTCTGTCTGAGCACATCTGAACCTCTATTTTCCAGAAGCGTGAGTATTAAGAGCTCCTGGGTTCAACACACCAAATCCCTCGCTGACCCATTGCATGATTCAGGGCAAAACCACATTTTCTAATTTTACAGCTGAAGAAATGAACACTAAGAACCTTTAATAAGGCTTAGACAGGATCTCAAAAGCTGCCTAGCTCCTCGGGCTGCCCCAGGGAAGGACCGCAGGAATTGTACATTGCCTTCAGTGGGAGAAGAGCTTTAGGCAATGCAAAATACTTAGAAAAAAGCCTCCCCGATAATGTTTATAAAGCCCTTTCACGTTCTCTGATGAAAGATGCTATTAAAGTGCACAGTGTTTGCTGGAAGTTTTCCCTCCCACCTACTGCACTGTTTCTAGGCAAATATCTTGCCCTTTTGAATAATGCGGTGTGGAGTGAAAAGATAAACTCCTGTAATTATCCCTTCCCTTAGCCTGGCTGTGCTGAAAAGACAAACTGCCTCCTTCAGCATTACTGCTCACAGAAAAATTGGACCTGAAGCGTACGTGGGAAGATTCGACTGAGTTTAAAACATCTTTCCTCACACCCTGGTTCTTGAGGATGTGACAGCAGGGTGCAAAAACAGTTCAAAAAAGCCCTGGGGACCACCAAGACCTCATTTCCCCAGGGAAAGTCATCGTCTCCGAGCTGTCGCAGAGGTGAGGAGGAGTCCGGGGGTGGAGGAGGAATTGCTGCCAATTTATCAGGAAAGCAGGAATGAGGAATGTGCCCAAACTGTAAAGACCTGTGTCAAAGCCTTTGCTTGAACGAGGTTCTCCCATGAGCCCAGACGGCCTCAGGAGATCCCCCTGGCCAACACAGGTCTGGGGGTTCCCAGAGGGAAAGGGTTGGGAGCAGGCTGGTTACCCTGGCCACCCTCTGCTTTGTGTTGAGATTAGTTCAGTCTTCAGGGCTGCCAAAACTTGCTCTAGCACTAAACCCACTTCATTTGAGCACCAAAAGAGCTTAGGAGAAAGCTCAGGAACATCTGAGAAGATAATATTAGCACGTCTCCCAGTTTGGAAGTGCAGTTTGCTACCCAATATCAGGGGAGAGTGGAAACTCCTATTTTGAGAAAAACCTCTTGGCATCAGGCCTGCCCTACGAGTTCGATTTAGAAATAAGGCAAACTGCAGATGCCATAGTCATAGATCTGTGTTTGCTCCGGGCTTTGCGTTGCATGAAAGTATTCCCAGTGACCAGCACTGACGGTGGAAGGGTGCAAGAATGACTTCAGCCTGACAGCCAAAGGGAAGAGAAAATAATCTAAAGCCCAGGGAGAGGAAGGCAAGGGCTTCCTTTCTGGCTTGAACATGAGAGTTAATGAGCTAACGAGATACAGACCAAGGACATTTCACATGGAGACAGCGAGGACAGAAGTGTCAGTCTGAAAGCACAAGGAGATCCTACCAGGAAAGTGCCCTCCCTGTGCTGCCTGCCTTCTCCAAAGAGATTTAATTAATTAGGTACAAGTAATGAGTTGTCAGGCTACATCCAGTCCTGTTTCTGGTTGCTGCAGTTCTCTCTGTAACAATCTGCGGTTGAAGAATAAAGGGAAAAATAAAATGCTGCTTCTCATTAGAAGAGAAAGTCTGAAATAATGAAATATCTGCCAGAAAATGATCTGTGCTCTTGTGCACTTAGAAAGAAGACAAGCATTTACAGTTTTGTAGCTGTAGCTTTGTAGATTCCTAAATACTAAGTCTCTTTTTAAACTATGATTCTTTGGTTAATCCCCTGATTTGTTCCAAGATCAGGCCCAAGAGTTTGCGGCTGAACTATCACATTCTTGAGACACTCATTTAGTCTCATTAAAAGTCTTTCAGAGATGGAGAATTTGTCATGTTGCTTAGCAATGTCTTGATGGTGATTTGCTCTCACCAACAACAAAAAAATGCAACCAATTTCTAATTTTTCTATCAGACACCAACTTTCCTAAATGAAGCAAAAAGAGAAATATAGTCTCAGTTTCTTCAAAGAGACCTTAGTGTTTCCAAAGGGGATGGAAATCCCATTGCTGTTCTCAAGCTGCAGGGTTGGAAGCTGCTGGATAATATTACCAATCCAGATCTGAAAGAGGCAGATTCCTTTTTCTTTGGTTGTCTTAAGAAATGACTTCTGATTTTTTTAAAATGTTAATTTTTTTCTGTGGCTTGATTCTTTTGTCTTTGAATAATTCCAGCCTTGCCATTTACTGAGAAGTTCTCTCTTCTAAATTTAGATTAGAGTGTTATTCGCTTTCACAAGAAGTGCTAATATCCCTTAGGTTAAGAATAATTAGATGTTAATTTTCACAACCTGAAAGGAAATTATACCTCTAATTCATCATTTAGAGTAAAATAACTGGTTTAAGAGGCATACACAGCTACATTAAACAAAGGTCTAGACATTTTTTTCCTAAACAAAAATTAACCTCGATACAAATTAAGATGATATGATTCTAGTTAGATTAATGACACCAGTTAGGCTAATGCATTTCTAGAGCTCCCAGAGTTCATGGAAGAAGAAGGCAGATCAGCAACTGCAAAGCAGCATAATTCCTCCAGCTACGTATTGCTCTTCCGGCGCTCACGTCGCCAGCATCCAGCTGTTTACAGCAGCTGAACCCGTACCCACTGACAAGTCGCTCACAACCCGCTCTTCCCCAAAAAACCTTAGGAGCAGGGTTTGCTCTGTTGGAGTCAGCAAAATTTATCCAATTGCCTGGAATTGGGGAATCCTGGCTGTATAAAACAAGGGTAAGAAGACTACACTGGTAGCTCACTGCGGTGGTCAAGAACTTTCATGTGAAGGGTTAATTTTGCTATTTTGTCTTAACATTTCCTTGGTCTTCTCAGTAACTTCCAAGCATTTTTTGCTGATGTTTCTGAGGCTGAAGTTCCCCAAACCTGCCTCCCTACAGATGTCTGCCCGGCTTGCTCCGGCATCTCCCCGGTCCTCTGCGACACCTTTGCAGAGTCACCCATTGCATGTACCTATAGGATCAGCCTATAGATGCCTATATTAGCCCATACATGCCTCAAGCAGTTGGAAGGTAGATTTTCCTCCCTGCATGTTGCCGTTACTGCTAGTGGGATCAGAAATAAAAACCTGGCAGCAAAGTTCATGGCTCTGAACAACCAGTGTAAATCAGTTGCCCCAGTGCAGACAGTGGAGCAATATACTGGTGTAAAACGGGTGGGCAAACAGATTGGGGGCAATTCCCTGCCTCCCCTGACTTTTTTACCATCTTCCTGGGTTAGTGGAGCATCCCTTTCTCTTCCCAGCTGTGCTGTCAGATCCTCTTCGGACCCCACCTTTGCTTTCACGCCTGCAGACCCCAGCAGACCACAAGATGGCAAGGCTGCACAGAACAAGCCCAGAACAGCTACTGCAGCTGCCACAGGTGTTTATGGGCCAATTTGCTGTTTGCCACCTGCTTCAATAGATACTGCATTACATTTTTATACATAGCTTCCAGCAAAACAAATGTCCCCGGCGATGTGAACACTGGGTTCTGGAGTGTTTAGGCACGATCCCTTTGCAGCACCAGGAAGGGGCGTATGATTCTTATGAGTCCTCTGGAGCCTTTCAATATGCCCAGATCCATATGTAAATATAACTTGAGATGAGATTTATATTCAGATAGTTCCCGGTGAAGCCAACAGACACCCTAGGCGCGTTACAAATGAAACAACAACCCAACCAAGCCTTGTAATTTAATTCAACTGCCTCTTTTTGGGTATGTGTCATGCATTCACAATTAGACAACTGAATTCCCAATCAAATGTTCTTTGGATATAACAACATAGTGAAAGGCATAAAAGTGCCTTAAAATAGCTTGCTAACAACCACATGGAACTTATTCTTTTGGCAAAAGAAGGCGGCAATTTATGGGTCTGGCCTCAACGCTCATAAATAAGTACATGTTTCTTTCTTTGCATTGGCATGTTTTTGGCTTTTCAGATTTGCCATGCACTTTATAAATTCTCATATAACTATTCAGACAGTAGATGGGAATGCACAGGGTTTTTTTGGGACATGAATTTATCCCATTTGAACTGTCTGACACAAGTTCTCTGTTAACCTTGCAAGGAAATTCCTCCTGGGCTGGTTAGTGGAAGTTTTCCTGCAAAGCCTATTCTGCTTTAACATCCTGAGACCAAACAAGCTGCTTGTGTTACTGAACCTGTTCTAAATATTATTTTCCTCAATGGGAGAAGCAGCAGCAAGGGAGTTAAAGCAAACAGCAATTTTAGTTTGTTGCCTCCCCATTTTGTGATATTTGGTAGCAGCAAAATGCCTTTCTTGAAGGAGGTAAGTGATAGGGTTGAGTCTGGAGTGGAGGAAAGACAGGCAGGACGGCAGAAACACACGGAGTCCAGTGATTAAATGCAACTGTCCCAGTACAGGCCACTGGGCAGCAGCGCCTGAACTAAGCACTACAAAAACCAGACTGACGAGATCTTTTTCTCTGATTATGCTGTGATGAGATTTTGAATGAGGAGTATTGAAACTAGAAGGGTGTCGGTTTTCTAAGAGTGGGGAGAAATGTAAGGCCAATGGAATAGGAATAGGAATAATCATCATCATCATCATCATCATCATCCCCAAACCAAATAAACCCCACCCATCTCTGAAACGGATCTCTTTCAGGATTTTTGAGAAAGCCTTGTTTCTTAGAGGTCGGTTGACACACTGGATAACATATTATGTGATGAAAGGGCTGGTTTCTATTAAAAAACCACAATATGTTAAAAACTCCACAATGGGTGTGAGGACTTAAAAGCTTGAATACAAACAAAAAGCTGCAGGGTTTATGTGTGTTTTAGGAAAAGGTGATTAGTGACCCCAATATTGCCTGTAACCAACAGATTTAGTTTGTCCTCCCTTTTACAAGTGCTGAAGGAAAGAAATGCTTCTAAAACTGAATAATAATAACTGAATAAATGGTAATACTCTTCCTGCCTGCCCCCTCCTCCACTACATCTCCGGATATAGCACCATTAGTTTGAGGTTTTTATGACTCTCAAGGGAAATGCAGAACATTCCTGAAACTGAAGTAGCATTTTGGAGTCCCTGAGCTGGAGTTCAGCTAGCACGGCTTCTCTCAAGGATAAATCATGGGAGCTGCCAACATATGGGGTATTTGATTTAAGAGGCATGGGGCCAATAAACATTGATACTGTTACTTGAGTCACTAATAAATAGTAAATGTTTCATCTCGAAGAAGCTCAGTGTGATTTCCAGCAGCAACTTGGTGATGAAGAAGCATCACAGCTGAAGGTAGGTAATGTTAGCAAAAACCTAACTTGTCATGAAGGCTTCATTTGCTGCCAGCTGCCTCCGTCTCAGCAGCTATAATGAGAAAAAAAAGACCAATAGAGGAGCAGGCAGCAGCTCTTCAGCTTTATGTCAACACCAAACGACACAATGCGATTGTGAACTTTAATAAAAAAACCTACTTAATGGTTAAAAAAACCCCAACCAGTAAAACAAAAAACTCTAGTATAGCAGAGCTTTACCCGGGCTGAAATAAGGCTGTGGATTTCATTGAGTGCAAGAGGAATTTCTCCAGTTTTCACCCCTGAGGAGCTGGTCTGTTATGGTTAAAAACTCAGGAGTATTTGAGTCGTATTTGGGGGGAGGGAAATATTGTACTAGCCAGAGCACGTGTTGCTGTGTTCATATACACTTCGTTTCTCTAAAGTATTGCTCCTGGGTAGGTTAACATGAAAACTGGAGAGGAGCTGGGTTCAACATTCCTCAGCATGGATTGGTACTTCCCAGCTGCCAACTCCCCTTTCCCCCCTATAGCTTAGGACTAATACTATAGATGTTATATATAACTAAGCCTGCCAAGCCCTAGAAGCTCTCCTAGCAAACCCTGTTTTCTGTGAGCTTAAGCATGTGTGACTGATGAAGAAAAACGAGATGTTTAAAGGCTGTCTCCTCAGCATTCAGCAGCAGAGGACTTGTCACTCAGCGAGGGAGCAGGATGCAGCTGTGAAAAGCCCCGTTTTCCACAGCTTGGCCAGCTCCACCAGTGGGGACCAGCTGCTGAAAGGAAAATCAGGGGTGTGTTGGGGTGAGGGAGGGAAAAATGCAGAGCCATGTGCAAATGGGAGGGTACGGCTGCCCAGAGTGAGGAAACAAGCAACAAATGAGCTATTTAATGATGCCCTCTAACACTTTCTTGCCTTTGCTTTGCAATAGATACGTGAAGGAGGGAGGAAACAAGTTAGGAATCTGCAAAATCAGGTATGTGCTCCTACTCAGTCAGCAAGTTCAGGGCAGGTTTTTCTATCTGAAAATAAATCTCATACAGAGCTCGAGTTTCTAAACCAAATCTTTAGATCAGCTGACAGATTTCTACTCCTTGCAGAGTTTATTTTTCCTCCCAGTTTTTTCAATCAGTCTCAACTGTGAAAACGCTTACAGACGTTGAATGGGGTGCTCTGGGCCAAGGATCTGCATGGGTATGCATATATCCACAAATACATATATCCACACATATGATAATGTGATACTGAGTTGGTTTCAGTCTGTCTGGTATAGTTTTCTTCTCTTTGGAGGTGCAAAGCAACTGTTACAATCTGGATATCCAGGCTGAAAAGGAGGTGTGCTCCCTTTAGTCAGCAGACCTATGGACAGGAACTTAACTGGTATCCCAAGATATGACTATGCAAAGGGAACTTAAATGCTGTCTTGCCACTACCAGTAACATCTCAGGCCTTTATTTCCGTGTTGCACATAAGCCAAGTGGGGAATAAAACATGTAGGTCTGGAGAATCATTTGCTTGTGCTAATACCATTACTTGTTAGATCAAACTGTGCTCAGTTTTACATCCAGTGGAGTCCCAGTGAAGTTAATTTTCCAAGATCTCAGGGCTTTGTCCAGAAGGTGATGGTACACCTGAAGAAATATACTGAGAAGTAACAGGTAAATAATCCTCAGCCCAGTATTATACAGAAGGGCTTTTTCCCCTTGTATTGCTGCAGGGGACATGTGAAGAGCATTGGTTTAATTTTCTCAGTACTCTTGGATCTGCAAGCGTTTCTTGCTCATCCTTCTAAAAACTGGTATTGCTACTCCTTTACCGCCAGGGAGTGCTTATGAGAGTGAACGAACAACTTTCAGCCTGTGATACTAATGTGCTGGTAATCGCTTTTGTGAGTTTTGGTTTGCGTTAACCAGCCGTCCTCCTGCTCTAGGTTAAGGAGCCAAAGGCAACCCCGTGGCGAGCTGTCCTGCCAGAGCTACTGGGGTTCCTTGGTGACCGACTGCTCAATATGGGTAAGGAATGCTGGATCTGCTTCAATACATATTTTTAATTGGGTTGAGGGGAAACAGGATCAGCCCTTCATTTTTTTGGATATGGGAGGCATTCTTTTTTCTGTGTTTTTTTTTTTTTTTCCTTCCCTTTTCTGCCAAAATATGTCAGGAAGAAAATGCAAAAGAAAAAGAAAACATACCGAGAAAGCTTCTATCCATCATGCACTGTGTTTTCTTGAAAACAAAACAGAGCACTTGAATTATAACAAACTGTAAAAGCTGAAAGATGTTCTCTGGTGTCGAAGTGTGTTTGGGTATGATCCTCAGCTGAAATTCAATCCTACTCCTTATTTGTTACATCTCTTCTGTTGTGTACAAGCCCAAGCCGTGATTTCAGTTAAACTCTTAGGAATGTGTATGCAGAATTTCTTACCCATCTCTCTGATACATCTTGTGCAGACTCTCCTTGCTCTGGGAGATAGACTATTACATTAACAGGACCACTTCTAATTATATCTGGAATCGGTCCCTTATGGAGCTAATCATTACAGTGATAAACTAAGCCAGCAGCAACAGATCACTGGTAGCCTGTCCCTCTCGCCGCTCTGAATCTACTTGCTTCATACAACAGCTAACGTAAACTGCACGCCCAGCCCAAATCTGAAGAACAGCGTTAGGCTTGGTATCGGGGAGAGAAAAGCCATTTCCCCAAAGTCATTCAGTCAATTCTGCAGCTTTCTGATAAAGATCAGCTCCTGGTAATTGCATTAGGTGAGCTAGTGGGTTTAAACAAATACCTGTTTGGCTCATTTACCACTTTAATGAACAGCAGAAGTTTACTGTAAGAACTATTATAGCATTAAGACCAATAACAAGCTGAAAGAAAAACTGGATGTTTTCTGGCTCTCGCTTCTCCTGTAATTGCCAGCACAGTGTCACTTATCGTTGTAAAAGTGTTTGAACCTCAATAAAGCTCCTGACTGCTTTGACCTTTGCCTGCGGCTAGATTAACAAAACAAAAGCCGCAGTGCTAAGATTTTTATGCTGCAGGGGACCATGATTAGAACTGTCATCAAATTTCTCACGGGGCCTGAACCTTTATGAAAAAAACCTCAATAGTTCTTGAGACCATTAGCAGAATTTCTCTGGGAAATGAAGCAGTCCCATTAGCATCGCCCATCCATGGGTTATTAAATACTGCATTCAGGCAGAAAAACACAGTTGTGATGACTGCGTTGCTTTGGCCAAAGTCACACTTAGGCAGTAATACTCTGCCACTCGCATTTCTCTTGAAGTTCTCACTGGTGAAGGAAATAGCTGGTTCCTTACCAAAGCTGTAGCGTCATGTTAATGTAGATACTAAACCACCTTCCTTTCACACCAGCGTGGAGGATGGCTTTACCTTTTCATATAGTTAGTTTAAAGTTATGTTAAGTTACAGCTTATGAAACAGCTTGGGAACCTCTAAGGGGATGTGTGTAATGCAGTTGCTGTATTGGAAAGGCTTAATCAAGAAATGCTTCTAAAAGCACTTGAAGGCACTTGACTGAAATGTACTGCATGAATATTATTTAGGGTATTTTAACTACTGTGGCATCTATAACACCATATCTTGTAACAGCAAGAAAATCCAGAGCTACTCTGGGACTTGTTGGTGGATCTCATATAGATCCATTAAAAAAACAGAATTGTTTTACTTTATTTGTTTAAACCTTTTTTGTAATGCTGAGCGCAGACATCGTTGTTGAAATTGATGTGTGGAACAGAGGTAGGGAAAATGGAAATGTTGCTGTTTCTCTTGATTATGTAATTTTGGAGGAAATCAAGGACCTCCTGGAGCCTCCTGCCTGTGTTATTTCGCCCTGATGGCTCAAGTCAGAGAAATAATCCCCCGTAGCCTCAGAAATGGCCCCGAGCAGGACTTCTTGGCAGTAGAGTACTTAGCTATGCCGGTCCATGGCCAGGGTGTGAGGGAAAGCTGTACCTTTTGCCTTCACATTTGAGACAGGAGCAAGTAGCAACCTCGCGGCTCCTCTTCACTGTGCCATTAGCAGAGCAGCAGGAATTCTGTCCTACCTTGGCCATTACAAAAAAAGAGTGTGATGGGGGCAGTTTATTGAAGAGACTGAGTGGACAGAAGCTGCTGAGAAACTAGCAAAGACATCTGAAGACCTGGCAAGGGGTAGGAAGTTCATCCCAGAAAAAGCACAGGCAGAATTTGCTGAATTCATGTACTTGCAATGAAATGAAACAAACGCAGCGACAGGTTTTATTTTTTTCCTGTCATATGTCAGCTTTTCAAAAACTTTGATGGTATTTTCTGAGGCTCAGCATTCCTGGGATGGTTGGGATGTGTCACATCCATCGCGCAGAGGGGAGTTTAGACGCAGTGTAAATGCATTGACTTGCGGAAGGTCAGAAAATCACGACCCGGTTAGGAAAACGAAATCCTCATCCAGTATGTCAGAAAATGTCACTCCTTCCTCTCCTCACTCGGCAGGTTCGCAGCAAGGGAGTGTGTGCTGTAACAGAGGAAGGACCTACAACCACGTCACGGAGACAGATTGATGTGGTCCTCCCTAATCTTAAGAGACTTTATTTTACAAAGCCAAGCAAAAATGTGCAATTCCTGCACAACTTTCCTACCATTGATTAAAAATAACTCTACTTCCTTGATCTGACAGTAAATCTAGTGATCACAAAGGCATTCTGACACTGTAAGTTATTACTTATAGTTGCAACATTTTCCCTGTCGATCTGTAGCTTTAGAAGGGCATTCTTTAGAGCAAGGTCTGTATCAGTTAAGGACCAAACCTTTGTCCTTAGCTGAAGCTCCCAGGCTCTGCGGCAATACCATGCAGGGTAAATGCACATTGTAAGCTGAAGGAAGAACAGACCTGTAAAAGAAGCAGAAGGGCAACTGGTTTTTTTTTCAATTACAGTTTTTCTCCAGAGCTTTCCTGAGACCTAAGATGACACTTCCAAGGGTTTCACCAGTGACAGCTACAGCCAGGACTCACTAGATTCCTCGTGTATCAGCTGTTTTGGAAATCTGTCTTTCCTTCTCTGTGTCTCAGTTCTCCCTTCATAAATCATGCAAAATAATAATTCAGCACTGTCTTTCCCAAAGAGGATTTACATTCTTGGGTCAACAGGGATCGTTCTCTTAGTGTTTGTTTATAAGGAATACAGCAAAATGGGCTGGATTTCATCTGGGACATGATACTTTACTGTAAACGAACTGAACAAGCATGGTAAGGATCCGGGGTCCAAAGGAACTTTTCAATCTCCATCAAAATTTTTTCAGAACTTAACTTTTTACTGTAGAAATACAAGTTTGATTCCTTTATTCTTCTTGTACCTCACTCCCGCTAAACCCCACTGTGATACGCACTATTGGTAGGAATCTCTACCTGATCCTCTGCCTGAAATGTTTGTTGGAAGGGAGAGCTCACACTTGTATAAAGACTTTTTAGGGGAAAAAAACCAAACAAGCAAACAGACTTGTAGCTCACATGTCACAAAGTGCACATTTCCCCCAATAATTTATTTGTTCACCTAGCAATATTTCATATACATTCAGTTTTGTTCAAGAAAACGACCAGCATGACTGTTCAAACATGTCGCATGATAACCAATGGGCCTTGAAAAACAGCACGTAGAAAAGTCAACGACATCAGAACACCATGTTCAGCAAATGCAGTGCCCATTTCAAGAAACATCTTTAAAAACCACTGGCAGCCAAACTTGTACAGCCTGCAAGCAAAATGCTGCAGCAGACAGAAGAAAAATAAAACATTTTTTGCAACCAAAGACTGGCAAAGCAAAAAAAGCCCAAACCAGCTCGCATACAACTCCCACAGTCGTAACGTCAGCAAGTAGAACTGAGTATTCAGCGATAGTCAGCAAAGGTTTTGTATCAGTAAACAATGATGCTGTGATCGTGAGCTGAGTGGAATTGCTTTTTAAGTGGAAAACAGCTGAAATGTTGGCTAGGTTTGTGTTTTCTTACTTCAGAAAATGGTTTACAAGGACCGAGTTTTTGCAGATCATAGAAGAAATTTGGATCAATGCAAGAAGGTCTTGTCATTCACTCTGAGACAATGAGTACTGGAAAATCATTTTTGCTTTTCAGTATTAACACCTGGACATTTTTGACTCTGAAAAAGATTTTGATGTTATCGTGAAGCTAAAGGAGAGGATATTTCTCGGCCTGGGTTTGAGCTCAATATAACAGACAGTAATCTGCATTAACTAGATCTTTGAGTGTGTTGTGGAACTAAAAGATGTTATTTCTTACGTGATAGTTACTTGCAAGACATAGTTCTCCTCTTTAGCAATTCATTTCCCCTTAGCTCATGCTTGCTATTTTTCTCCTTCTCTGTCAGTATAAGAAATATGCAGCATGCTCTGCATAGAAGGCGTGACATTTTACTCGAATCCCCAATACAAATGCTTGATCTACTCCTGGGAAATAAGGGATTCAATTACATTTATCAAGCTGGGTGGAAGATCTTTATTTTAATGCACCACAAGCTATCTCGTAGGATCTTGGATTTTCATGATACTGTCATATATTAAACAAAAGGAATACATTCAAAAAGTAGTTGATTATGCTTATGGATTAGCTCCCTTTTACAGATGGAGAAGGTTTAGTTTACTTATGTGCGGTGATAGGAAAAGATGGGATTAGTCTGGCCAGACAGTCTAACCTTCTCCCTGTGAGTCTCATTATAATTGGGCAAGAAACAGAATACATATTGGATAGATTCATTCATAGAAACTGCTAGTTGACTCTTGGGCTTCTTGGGAAACAACTTAAAGGCCAATATGCTGGTGAGAGTTAAAGGCTCGGTGCAGAAGGGTGACGGAAGCAGGTATGAGGAATGCAGCGAGCAGATAGAGAGCAGATAGCCAAAGGTGCCCCATTACAACCGTTCTCTCGTGAGCTCTTGGATGCCTTTTCCTTCTGGCTAACGATGACACTGCCTGGTGCAGGTTCAGATATGCCTTGAGCTTAGAGCAACATCTTAAAGACCAACTGGCTTTTCTCTTTCGCTCTGTTGTCGGAAGCAATCATCCAGAAATGATTGGTGTCAACAGCCTGTCCTATTGGGTGGGTTTTCAGCATCGTCTTGCTTATCCAAACAATATTAAGACAGGAAAGAGGATAAAGGTATCTCTGAGTGGGATACAGAGTTAATTACCAAGCATGGATTCAACATGGGACAGCTGAAATCTTCCTTGAGCAAATCACTGAGTCACTCCGTGCCTCAGTAGCTTTATCTTAAAACAGAGTTCCTAATAAAAACCCATTCAGACATGAGCATAGGTTAACGTGAGGCCAACAGGCATACCTAGAACTAAGCAACTTCCACTTCGGTAAAGCAATAAGGTCTTTTAACTGACTTCAATCGGTATACGCTACTCCAGTCTGTCATTGTTACCTTTCAGAAAATTGAAAAAGACAGCCAAAGCGATTTTGCAAATAAGACTGAAGAAGCTTTGTGAAACCCATTTGCTGACTCTGATGAGTAGAAAAGCAAGAAATATTCCTAGCTTAATCTTCCCTCTTTTCAGTGCCACGGATTTGGAAGACATTAGCCTGGCAAAGGAAAATATTCTTTTACACAATACATAATTTATCTTTGGACTTGGCAGAGCAAAATTAAAAAAAAAAGAAGAGACATTTATTTGGATAGTGGGCAGATTTTAAGTATTTGGGATTTGAATAATCTTACAGGGTTCATGAAGCCTCAAAAACATAAGACAGGAAATCTGAATGAACGTTAACTGTGGAAACTGGAATACTGAACTTTCCCTGCCCTGTAGGGAAGAGAATTGGTGATCTGCTTAGCCTCAACCTGTGTAATATAAGAGCCGTCTGTATGATGCTCCAGCCCTCAACTCTAACCCTAGGGTTAGGGTTAGGTTAGTGCAGCCTATCTGCTCCACTCAAGATGGAAATCTTGGCTGTTGCTCTCAACGGAAAAGACTGAACAGAGAGGAGGGTGGGATGTCCTACGCGTCCCTCAAAGATGTCAGTCAGGACACATCAACTGACGGGTCAGTGTGGTCCTCTGGATGTGGCTTTGGGGGGAAAATCACGGCACTCCTCTCTGTTCTTGCTTCCCATCTGACCACCTTCTGCTCTCTGTTCTGTGCTCCTAGGGTATTTCAGAGTCCTGATCATAGAAAGATTTTACATGCGGTAGAAGGCAAGCCACTGGGAAACCTCTTGTTCTGCTAGTGCTTTTTAGATAGACAGATACATTCAGCCTCTGTGGCTGCAGCTCTTTTACCAGTGCCAAGTTCACTTTAAATAACAGAAAAATATGGGCTGCTTAATTCTGCACTTCTTTTTTTTTTTTCCTTTCTTTTTTTTTCTTCCTAGAGCTCCTTCTATGGTTCTTAAGACTTGTCAGTCCAAACGTCCATCAAGATGACAAGTGCCTATGACCCTGCTTGCAGCAAGGGAACAGGGCAGTTTTCCTGCAGAAATTCTCTGAGTGAGCCAAACAAATTATGTGTTTGTTTTTGCTGGCGAATGTGACAGCAGCAGAGGTGTGGCTGGGACCAGGCTCGCCTGACGTTCAGTTCTGAGTGCTTTTCTTTTCAGAGTCACTGGGCGGACAGAGGTTCTTTAGCAGCTGTTTGGTGACAGAAAAAAAGGATGAAGATGAGACCAAGACTTTGTTATTCTAACCTCTGTCTCTCGCAAGCGGGAGTGCTGTGCCACAAAGGTGACTATCCAGACGTTGCCACCACCATGGTGACTTATTTATCCTCATCTTACAGATTCAGATGATATTGCTACTGCAGAATTGCTCTGGAATGAAATGACTAATCCATTTGTGTCAACCTATGTGTAGCTCCTCAACAACCCCTTGCCTGACACCGTGAAACCTCAACAAATCTAAAATTACTGGAGAGATCCTGTGTAAACCTCCCAGCTCCAAAGGAGAGATGGCACAAATGACCTTACTGGTTCAAGTTATAAAATAGTATACGGATAGGGTTGGGCAGCAAGTGTGTGTGCAGTGAAGATTTTATATCTTGCTAGTTTTGCCCAATTTAATGGGTGTTTTTCAAAATGTTTCAGAGTTCAGGTTTTGTTCAAATCAACGTCCCACATATGTGAACCCCGTGAGACTGAAAACCTCAGCCATGAGTCTCACATGACTTTCTTTTGAGATTTCCAGCTTTTCTGCTTCTGGTTTTGGCTTGAAGTACCATGAGAATATTTTTTCATGGTATTTCAACACTTCTAGTTTCAAATTCTAGACTTTATTGAAAAACCCTAAGAAAAGCTTTAAGGGGTGGAGTGGGTTTCTTATTTAAACTAAAAATGGGATAATGTTACAGATTTGCTGTCCGTGAGTGCCTGATTTTGGAAATAAATACGGGTTTGGGTCCAGGGATTTGATTTGAGTTCTACTTTAATTTTAACCTGCTTGGGACATTCTATATCTTTCTTATGCAGCATTCATGTGGGAGAACAAGTAACTATTTGCTTCAGCTAATCAGCTAAGCTAGATATTTCATATTCCAAGTATAAGAAAAGGTAGACAGTGCCACTCACTGGCCCAGCAAACACAACAAAAGCTTAATGGTCTGAAGAACGCTGCGCTTCCAAATTCAAGTGTCTTCTCAACGTATTCAGGACCACTGCAGGTTGAGTTGAGAACTGTGAGCTTCATTTTCCCTATCACCGCATGCTCATCTGTTTGAAGGCTGGGAGAAGCAAGCCCTCTGCTTGGTGTGACATATTACCTGAAAACACCTCTAAGACATATATCTGCAAGGAAAATTTAGTAGCACATTTGGGACCTGAAGTGTTCTTGGTTATTACACCAGAAAAAAGATTCCAACTTTACCAGGTTTTTTACGCCTTGTTTTCTGACATAGCTCCATCAGGCTGGTGTTGTCTGAGTAAATATTAGTGAATTTGCCCAAAGACATGATTCTTACTTTTACAGATTTTACTTTTGATCCTGCAGGATTAGCCAGATCTGTAAATGGGCACTTTGTAATAGGTTTCCTAGGTGTACTGATATTATGCAATAATTTAATGCATTGAGAACAGGGCCAAATGTTGGGGGAAAATTAGCTGGCTTGTTCTGCCTCTCTGAATTTACACAAAACACAGGCTTAGGTCCATCTACTCTCTTCTTTCACTCTGAGCAGTGCTTGATTAGCATCCTGGCCATGTATAGATGTGAAGCGCATTTACACTCCGAGGTCGCTTTCTGCTTCCAGGACTGTGCAAAGCAACAGTATTGCAAGAACTCCAAGGATCAGATTTTACTTTTGCAAATTGTCCGATAATGTTCTAGCTGCAAATATGGGTTTGCAGGAAGAAAGAAATCTCATTCGTGCATAAATAAAAGACACAGAAGACTGAAATTCTCTTGAGGTTGGGGACTTAATACTGAATGAGAGATGAATAAACAATGATTCCTCATCAATAATATTAAGGTGTCCTTTCAAGGCCCTATCCTGTAAAAGCTAACCTTGTCTTAAGCCCTTTCCCTTTTCAAGCCGGTAGATATTCAGCACAGGAGCTGACATTGAGACATGAGTAAAGGCTTACGTGTTGTTTCAAGAAGCTGCATTCTTACTTGGCAGGCTCGGGAGGAGTTATGTCAAGAGCTGCTTATTTCTAATATTGTACAGAGAATTCCTCCCACTCTTTCTTCCAAAGGCTGAACAGATTTTTTATTTTAATATAGCTAATCCAAATAAATAAATATAACATGCTTCCAGATGCTTTTCTCCCAAATTCCCAAAGGATGGCCCTTTCTCATGGGGATGTACGTCCTTAAGTCATTTAATGTGCTTAACTCCCACTGCTCAGAACGAGGGTAAAGTTCCTGACTCCAAGGTACCCAGGATCTCCTAAAGAGCTTAGAGCACTTGGTATTGAAGGAGCCAGAAAAGGAATGTAGCATAACACTGGGCAGGGAGACAGCAAAATGTCTGCAGCTTTTCCAGTGGCTGTGGCACTGATCTGACTAGCAAGCACCTGAGCAAGGAGTTGTTGAGTTTTTAAGCAGGTCCCTGCTGGGCTCAGAACAAGGGAAACAAATAGATGAGTGCAGGTGACCTCTCTGAGCCTTATTTGATGATGACTCACCTAGTTTTGAATTTTATTAGACCCGCATCAAAGCACAGAAACCTTTCAAACAAACCTAGGATGCATGCAATTTTTTGTTTGGTTTTGTTGGGAGATTTGGGAGGTTGGTTGTACAAAAAAGTAAAGTTCTGGTCGGTGTCCGAAGCTAGGTGGAGTGCAGCCACTTGGATCGCATTTCCCTTGGCAATGGAGCTGACCGAAATCCACAGCACAAAGGGAAACTTAGAGTGACTCCAAGCAGGGCAAGAGCCAAGACTGTGTTTTTGCTCTGCCCTGTGAGCTGAAGTGACTGCTTTTCCAGACAGGTTGAAGACAAGCAGCCCTGCGGGCATTTCAGAAGACCAAATCCCCACCTGGTGTAGCCCAGGCATGAAGACCGATGAGGCTGCCCAGCTGAAGATGCAAATCCGAAGAGCTGCCTATTCTCTTCAACAAGGCGTGCAGGACCTCGCCAAGCCCGGACCTGGACATGGACAAAAGAGGCAAGACATGGTAGGAAAACATTCTTGTCCACAGTCCCTCAATGAAAAGTAAGCAGAGATCTGTAAACACTGTCCCAAGACCTGAGCCTCCCAACCTCAGCTCTCCCAGCTGTTGGATCAAGGTTTAGTTTTTTGGGGGGGGAAGAATCACAAAATGGCTCTAAATGTGGAGCTGTCTGAAAGCATCCATGCTGAAATCGGCATGGGCTCTTTGTAGTTTGCTCTTTCTCCCCCATTGCACGTAAATCAGAGCAGTAGGAACTTTGAAACAGGGGAATACAGTGAAAAATAAAGCCTTTAAATGTCAGGCAAATGACGTGCAGAGGCCAGTCTCTCGGAAGACCGAAGGGTGCTCACCGTCCACTGAAGACTTTCACTGTCTTTAAGGGGCTTTGTTCAGGCTACCAGCACTCAAAGACATCACTCCTCAAAAGCTTTGGCCCTGTTTTACAGTATGCTATTTGTTTCACCTGGATCCTTTCAACTGTTGTAGCATCTACGTCTACTTCCCAATAACAAGAGCAACATCCCATTAGCAGAGCCACGAGTTTGCCAGCCTATGCTGCTAGTCCTTTAGACATCCTCCCCATTTTCACTGAGGGAGATGGTGTGTATTTTAATGGTTGGCACTTTACAATTTTCATGGACAAGGTTCCCCGAAGTGCCTGCACAGCAGCATTCCTGGAGGAAACCTTTACTTTTCACTTTGGCAGCAGTACAGTCTTTAGAAACTGCATTTTTTGCAGGCATGCTTTGCACGGTGGAGAATATCTTCCATTCGCAAACCCCATCTGACCTGGAAATCTTATAGAAGGTTTCTCCCGAGCCGACAGGGATACGGACCACACCTTTGCCGCTCTCCATGCTTTGGCTAGTGGGATGGTTGAGGTTGAAACTTGGGGATTGCTTCTTTGCTGCTTGCTTCCTTGGGAGGCACTGCACTCTCAGGACGTTTTGGAACGCTTTCTTAAACTCTTGACTTGAGCACGGGTAGATTATGGGGTTGATGCAGCTGTTTAAATATCCAAGCCAAAATGTTATTTTAAAAAGTGTGTCCGGAGGTTTGATTGCAGGAAAGAACGAACCTAAAATGGAAAATACACAGAGTGTTAAGGCAGAGGCAGCGAGAAATTTCAGGTAACCAAAAAAACTTAAACACTGGAAAAAATAACTGCGATTCTATTCTGTCTTGGAAAATTTATGACTTGAAGCCCAACTCCTGCAGGAACAAGTCTTTCAGAATATATGGTGTCGTACAATTACATGGATGTTCTATCAGAGATAGATTCAAGACACCTACTTTATTACACAAGCGTTGTATTCCCATTTACAACCAGAGAGGCAAGCCAGAGGGCTGGTATCAAGTGATAGAGGAAAATTGCTTCCTCCGGGACTTCTAATTCAAGATTAGTTAGCCAAATTACAGTCATATCTAGGAGGTCATCGTAAGGGGTTTCAAATGGCAAGAAAATGGCATCACTTCAGAAGTCAGAGTAAGTGAAAAGTCAGATTACTGAGTTGACTGCATTCCAGCTAAAGTCTTAAAAATTATAAAGTATTGGGTACTCATTTTCCCTTGAAACCTTTAGAAAATCTAACTTTCCACATTTTTCTGTCTCATAGAATGCATCTGAAATTCAGAGAAGTTAAAGGAAAGGTTCCTTCTTACATGAATGAACACCGGAGAAGGTCTCATGGGCAGCCGTGATATATATACTGATATATACTTGCAAGGTTACCGCCCAGAGATGATTCAAAGAGCAAGAACTTAGTTGGCTCCTTAGTAAGGAAAGTATTGTGGGACTTTTTATTATATAGAAGGCAGGATAACATTCAGAAAATTTGACATTTTTTGATGAAGCTTGTGTAGCATATCAGTGACAGAGCCCTAAATAAGTCCTCACTGTCTTGGCACAACAACAGTCAACTACAAGTGGCCATGCAAATTGAAAATTCAATAGTATTACTAATATCCTTTTTAAAAAATAGATTATGATATATGATAACACAGGTTTTAATTATGAGTTATCTACTGATTAAAAATCTTGGGAACATTTTTCCTAATGCCAAACCTTTGGGTTTTTGTTTAACTCGAGTTCCTTACTGCTTGTATAAGCAAGTTTTAAACTTTAAATGATTTGAATAGGATGTCAGTAAATGCTTAAGAGATTTACTCCTGGGGAGAGGTTATTATAAAGCTACAGACACATATTTGAGATATCAAAGAGTCAACACGGCTGCTTATGGGGAATTGTTTAGACATTTGTTGCTTTTCTTGAATGACACTAGAAAGTGGCCATTGTAACAAGATCCTGTAATTCTCTTATTTGGTTCTTCCCTTTGCTTAGAAATAAAACCAATATTGTCTGAATGTGAATGAACCAGAAAACTAAACTCTGTGTGATGCTGAGGTGGGAATAAGTGATAACAGCACTTCTAAGACCATTTCTGCAAAATGAATGTAGAACCAGAGAAAGAGAAAAATATTTGCCGTATGTTGTCAAGGGGAAAGGCTGTTTCTTGCCTCCTTGAAAAGAAAGGGGGAAAAAAAAAAAGTGGTTCTATTACACCAGTGGCAGCAATTAGTTTGGGCACAGGAAGAAAAATAATTTCCCAGAAAACACAATTGGCTTGTTTTGGACTTTATAGTCAAGTTTATAATAAAGAGAACTTTTAGCACTGACAAATGCTTGTTTTCCTGCTTCCCCCTGGAAAAATCGTAAGTGTGTGCATGTTGAAAGAAATACTGTGGAAGATTTAGGCATCAATACATTTGTCATCCTCTGCAGTTCAAGTACGTCTGTAAGCAGCTCCTAAGCTTTACAGGGATCGGTCTGTTCGTTGGACCTCCCCTGACTTAGGAAAAGCTAATAATCCAATCAGAGGGTGTTCTAATACAATTCTGAGACCTGCTGAACTTCGGTTTGAATCTTTTTCTTCCTATCTTTGTCAGACAAAGCTACAGCAAGTGCAGCAAATGCTTTCAAGCAGCAGAAGCCAGAAAGGAATTCTCAGGGTGTTTTTGCCTGTGTGAGAATGCATTAAATATTGCCTGAACCCGAGACATAAATAGTGCAGCGTGATTAATGACTTGCTCGTTCTGCTGAACACGGTCTCCGCTGTGAAACGCGAAGCAATGTCTTCTTGCCGGGGCACCAGGTCCCACCCTCGGAGTGGAGCTGATGGGCCCCGAGGACCCGCTGGGGTCGGGGAAGAAATAGGTGTGGTGGGGCAAGAAGCCTTCCCTTCTCTCTCGCGTGGGAGAGGTCCCCAAGAGCCAGGCCATCTGGTGTGTCTTGGAGCGGCAGCGAAGGGAGATTGAGTCAGAATACCCGAAGGCAGTGCAGAACACGCCACAGGAGCTTGCTCTTTGTACTGGAGCAGCTGAACCTCTGATGCCAACCCCAGTTACAACCTGGGCATCAAGCACCAGTCTCGCTGCCTCCGGGACCACGTCTGTGTTGCTCCAAGCTACGTGGGTAGGGCAGTTTCACTATCAGTTTCAGTATCAACCAGGTTTGAAGACCAAAAATGTTGTGCTAAAGAAAGTCATCGCTGTTTTGCAGTTAAGCATGAGTGAGCTTATCCACAACCTAGAATTTTTCTCAGCAAATTAATGCTCTTTTCCTTTAGTGAAGAACAACTAAATAATGTTCTCAAAGAACTTTCTGGCTGAATTCATTGGCAGATGAAAAATAACGACAGGCTTCTAAATGCCCAAATCGTGCTCAATTTTTTCTTTATTTCCTCATTTAATTGCAGCGTATCTACTGCTTTTCCATTTTGTATTAAGACAAAAGGTGAACCAAATCTCGGTTTAGGGAATCAGCTGTGTGAGGCTGAGTGTAAAAACGGGTAAACAATAACAATTCCTGTTTGCTGCAACTTCTGGCTCACTTTAAATGGAATGCTAGTGCCTTGCCAAAGTCTGTTAAAAATAGAAAATAGCCAGTGTCAGAGTCTGTCTCTTGCTCTTTTTTGCGGGTGGGGATCTGTATGCTAATTTATTAATGTAACCTTTTTGGTTCATCAGTGTAGAGACTTGTTGCCTTGGAACAACACACAGTGAAAGGAAAGCAAAGCAGCTTTAACAGCGTACAAACTTTGCGATCTGGAGACCCCATCACACGCTGTCTTTAACTCTTTCTTTCCGGTGGCGGATACAACTTGGGCTTTAGGACAGGAGCTTTGCTCTGCTGTGCACTTGGCTGTGCTACTCAGTGATGTTGCATAAGTTTAGACCAGCTAAAGCTCTGCCTCCAGGCTTCATTAGAAGTGTGTGTTGTCCTGTGAATGAAACAGTGCTAATGCCAATAGGAAGAAATTTTGTCGGTAGCATCTTGAAAGGGCTGAGGCTGGAATTGATAGTCAATGGACACAATATGTAACAGAGCTAGATGTAAAATCAAAGTAGAAATAATTTGGACCCTCTTCTTACTTTTGCCGACAGCTTATTCAACTTCCAGAGCAATATAAATCAAGATCAGCACGCCTAAGCCTTGAGCCACCAAATTATTGTGTAGGGTGCAAAAAATATTTCGTCTCCTGCATCTTCTCTCTATAACGAGCAAAATCCTGCTGTATGATGCAGGACTACTGACATGTTAGCATTTGCTTAGTGCCTCTACAGAAGTGTGACGTCCTGTTCAAAGGCCACGGAAAGCAATGCCCCGCTACCGCAGACACCTGGTCACCTCTGTAGTTCAGAAACTTTCCCTAATCTTTTCTCTTGGCTACCTGAGTATCTGGCAAAAGGGGAAAAATATCATATTCTCCAAGTCCTTGGGGAATCATGTTCCTCCCCGCAGAATACTAAGAATGTATTCTTTTCCTCCAGGCCTTTGATATTCAGGGATGTTGCTGTCATGATTAATATCAGTGGTCGATGTGTCTGGTGGCAAGCGGGGGTCATTTTCAAGCAGTGCGGAAGTGTTCTGCTCAGTGCGCTGAAACACCGAACCGGGCAGCGCTGGCAGCTCAAGTCAGATGAGTTCAAAGAAGAAATAAAATATAGGCTTTGTGTTTGGGGTTTTTTAAACAACGACCGTAATTAACCACGAGATTAAACAACGAAGCACAGTGGTGAATTCTCTCTTCTTTAAGGTATACAGTATAAGACTGTTTCCTACACAGCAGCGGGCAGTAGAAAAGAAACTTGGTGAAACTGGGGTGAGCAGGTCAGCGTCCGTGTCCATTCGATCCTTGGCCATTTGACAGCTGCCAATTAGCATCCACTTGGGTTTGGACACTTGCCTCCTAGCAGCCAGGACTGAGAAAATGGAATAATTATAGCTCTGATTCTCCAGAGCAGGCTTTTCTGATTCTCTCACTCTAGGCTAGGTGTAATTGTAGATTAATAAAGTGCTGCCATCCAGGTATCCTCTGGTAGAGTTGGACAGTGAGCAGCAGTTGAGAAGTGAAAAGTTTTCTTTCTTAAAACTAATTCTCTATCCAATTCACAGGCCTCAGTGTCTTCCCCTACACGGTCAGGGATAAAATGGTAAGTAGTGGCAAAACTGATTACAGTTTAGAGGCTTCACCATCCATTGTCTCCCTGCACTCTGTGCTGGAGGAACAGTAAAGACAACTTCAACCGATCTTTTAATGCCTTTGAATTGTAGATTGACTAAATGATGCTTGAATTCCTGCTTTGTTTTCAAAAGGTTGAGGATGCTCAAGTGTCAGTAGCAAAATTCCATGGCTTGTTATATGAAAATTAAATAAAATAAAATGTACTATTAGCCTCCTGAGATCCTTTGCCATTAAGTATTTCATCACTCACCCCTGAAAATGTCAGGATTGCATTCCCTTCCCTCATCATTTATCTCCCCGTTTGTCAACTCGAAGTTTCTTCAGATCTGAGAGAGAAGTTTTTCATGTACCTCCTGGTGAGTAAGTGCCAATTCAGTTACAAAGATGTAATTTGACTTTGTCATTTGTCAGAAGTTACAGAGCTGCTTGATTATAGGTTGTTTAAAAACCAGTGCTGATGTCGTGCGTCATTTCACTGAGGGACAGCAAAGAGGGATTTAGAAGCTGCCAGACTTCAGAAACTTGTGTTATTTGTTTACTCTCTATCGTCTCTATCAGCACCCTGGGAATACGATCCCATGCATTTTTGTGACCCGTGGACCCATAGTGGTGTTAAAATCCACCTCTGCTACTAAATCTTGCAGTTCTGCTTAGGTTCACTACTTTTTTCCCCCCTTTATGTTGTATGTTATAGATTCCACTCAGGAGATGACAGCAGTGCCTGTGCACCTTGTGAGCAGAGAACCAAACATATTCATTGGTGTTGATGTTATCAGGGCTTGAAGCGTCCCAGGGAACCAGGAGAAGTACCCATCGGAAACCTTGCACAGAAGTCAAGCGAAAATCCTAGCATCTCTTCCTTCTGATGTATAGGAAATATGCCTCTGGAATCACAGCGAACTGGAAACAGGGATAGTGGTCTGGTTTACAGGGAGGCAGAGCTTAAAACTCAGGTCCTGGGATCTGCCCTAAAGGGGTCAAGCCAGAGGACAGCAGCTATTCCAGAGCAATTGCCCTAAAGACCCAGAGGATGAAGCACTGAGGAGCACTGATGGCCCCACATAAATTAACTCTGTACCGGGGCACCCCAGATCTCTCGTGAGGCAGGCTGCTCTGCAACATTGATGAATGTGTTACGTCTTGCGTTCCCAAGCTCAGTGTTAGCACTGAACTTTATTCCATAAGACTGGCACTCTATACTGCATCTCGGGTCAAACACAAACCACCCCTTGGAAAGTATATTTTTATATATATATGTGTGTGTGTGTGTGTATTGCTGCAGACATGCAACAGCTGCGCTCTGTACATATATGCTCTCCCAGCACGTCTCAGCCTGCCACTCCCTTATGGAAAGTATTTTTCTGTGGGAACAAAAAATGGGATCAAAGAACCCTTGAACAGTAGGAAACGCTTCAGGGTTTTGTACAATCAAATTAACGTCACAAACGCAGAGCAGCGGTTCATAGACACGAGGAAGGGTAAAAGCCTGCATCTGCCAAGTCCTGCACGTTTACAGCTGTGCCTGTCCCAGGACCTGGAATATTGTGGCTGATTCAGGGGGGAAATGAGGGTGGCTTTGTGCCTGGATATCCCTGACCCATAATAAACAGCTGCGGAAGGAGTGAGAGTTTGTTTCTCCTCAGAAAAGCATTCGGGAGGGTGCGGGTGTTTGGACACAGGTGAGAGGTGGAAAGGACAGGCAGCAGGAATGGGTCAGCCTGGGAACGGGGCTTTGGTTATTTGGATTTTTTCAGACCTAATTTATGCTCTGTTTCATATTGTACCCACTTACGATGGATGATATTTCTGGCAAAGAGCAAACATCTCAGCAAGCAACTATTTCCAGATTCACTGTGGGCAGTTGCAGATTTAGAAAGCCGATAAAAAACCATGGGAAGGTAAACTGAGGTTTTGTTACCCATGCAAACCCAAATAATCACATTGTTTTACCAATCAATTTCATTGTCGTTGAAATTCCGGCTCCCATGCTGTTACTGCAGTGGAATGATTCTGGATCTCGTTGCTCACATTTTTAAGATATTTGATATTCATCCCGAAGCCCTCGGTCTCGGAGTCATGCACTTACAACAAAATATTAGCTGTTCTTTGAAAATTAAAACCAACCAAGCGGGTGGTTCAGAGAATAGTTTGAAAAGATGAGTCTGTCTCAGCCTGTCTCACGAGTTTGTCACTATGTGGTTGTCGGTCGTGATTTTGGAATCCTTGGGGTTAGCAATACAGGAATTATCTTCTTCAGCAAAAGCTGAGTATCTCTCCCTTACATATCCAAACTGAAGACAAATCCTGACATTTGCTGGGTGGGGTGGGAGAATCACTCATCGCCTTTCAATCACTAACAAATCCTACATTGCGCCATGACATTTGAGAGCGAGTGAAAAATTACATTCTTGGTTCATTTACTCCAGGGACTTGCAAGTGGTGACTACACAGAGCAGGAACGTTTTGAAGACAAGGACAAGCCTTCCCTGAGAGGTAGTGCGTGCAGGAGAGCCGTAGATGTGAATCACGAAACGTAGCACAACTGACTCCACTTTCCCTCCCTTGTTTTCAGTTTAAACGGTTATTAATATTGCCAATTCCTTCCGCTGCTTCGCTGTGTTATGAGTCAGTGGGACACAACGTTTCAGGACTCGGTAACAGTGGAGAAATGTTGGCCACAGGGAAGTCAGCAGGATCTTTGTTGTCGGCTTCAGTGTAGCTGAGTTATCAACCCAGACCAACGAAGCTTTTCCAGTCTGTGTTTATGAAAAATGCCCTTTGCAATTAGCAAAAAAAAAACCAAACCCAAACAAAAAACCAAACTTGTAACGGAAATATCTTGGCTGTTTATCTTTGTGGCTTATTTTCTCCCCAGTCAATGGCTTAACAGACACACACTCACTTGTGCTCCATGGCTCAAGGTGTGTAAACGCCCTTCTTCCCCCTGACCTGTGCTCCGGAGAATGAGCTGAGGCTTTATTCTGGTTTTTTCTGTTTTCCCCTTTATTTCTGTTTTTTCTTTTTTGTCACTGAGGGAACACTAATGAAATGCTAACGTGACGACTCTAGCTCTGAATATTTCCTCCATGGCTGGAATTCAGCATTTTCTGCTATGAAAACTGTATTGAGGGTTAGGTTGTCACAGCTTTTATTAATTTTATTATATTATTATCAGCTGAACAATGAAAAGAAAGGGGGTTCAGCTCCTTGCTTCTCTGAATATTTGGACGACCGAGCCATGACGATACAAAGGGAGTGCATGGGCTGCTTGCCTTAATCTCTGCCCTCCGAGTAAAGGGGTGGGAGGGACAGGAGGGTCCCGTGCTTCTATTTACTACTACAACACCATCTATCCAATTCTAAAGAAGAAAAGAGGTGGTTCATGAAAAGAAGTGAACCTATTTACCTTCTGCAGGGGGATATGCCAGGATAGTATCTTGTGGTCCCATATTTTCCACTGGAAGGCTGGTGCAATGCTACACAAACTTTTGCTTTCTCTTCCTTATTTTCCCCACCAGCAAACTTATTTACCCTCCCAACATGTAAGCACCTTCTCTTTAACACTACCTTCACAGGATAAGACAATACTACCCATTACTTCAGTACCATCAACAAAATTATTTCGATTCTATAGGAAATTGCTGACTTTCTGTTCAGCAGTTAACCTGTTACCGAGGAATCCCAGCTCACCGCTGAATCTCACACCGTGGCAGTTCCCATTATCCTGCTGCTTAAATGATGGGGGATGGATGAATCACAAGCACTGCCTTTTTGTACCCCCAAAAGACCCTAAAAAACATGTTTAAACTGCTCTCAGTGTCTCACACTGGTGGACCCTGTGTGTTACTCTGAAATGGTGTTCCCAGACTTTACTCATTAAAAGACTGCTGTCTGCAGGAGGGGACAGAGTGAACTGAGGGTATAAACTTCAAAACAGCAGCAGGTATTTGAACTCCTGCTGTGATAAGCTCTGGGTGAAACAGAGATGCGGGCTCAACTTCCCTGACCCAACTCGGTCATATTCTGGTTCACGATGACAAAGGAACGTGGTCCAAAGCCCAGTTACTTTGACAGCAAGTGGGCAGGACACAGGATGGCTTATCCAGAAACCGTGCGAGATGAGCTGAACACGTTCTGGCAGAAGGACGCATTGAATCGAGACTCAGATGATCTTGAAAAGAGCAAGAGGCCATAAAGCTGTACCTGATGTTTTTCATTTGTACCAAAAATGAGATGGGTCCTTGAAGCACAGCCTTTGGGAACACTGTACCCTAACAGACAAAATGGAAGGTTTGTGTTGTCCCAGCATTGCAACATAGAGGAGGACAGGTCAATCATGCCTTAGCGGCGTGATTAAGGTAAATGAATTTCTGTATCTGATAACATACACACAACTGCCGCTTTTCTGGCCACCTTTGACTTCCAAAAATAAGTTTCCCATTTACAGCTGGGTGGACTGGGTATGAGCTTACGCCTCTGGAGCTCAAGTAAGGTGCCATAGTTAAATCAGCCACCTATTAAAACATATAACAAGTGATGATATAGACAACAAATGCAAACCTCACAGGAAAACACGGGGATAAATTCACCAACCTCCCAACATCAGTGCATGTTCCTACTCCTCACCTAGTGACCTCCTGAGATATTGCATCAACGGCAGAGATAGAAAAATGCATTTTATTTTTCTGGTTTACCTCTAGTGAAAATAGAGTCATTCTTTTTGACTCCATTTGGAAAAAACCCCACGAAATAGTAATCAGAATCCAGCTGCAGACAGGCACATAGACAGGATTAGAGCATTCCCTTGACAGTGTTTGTGTCGGCTCACAAGGCTAATTTACTATTCTACTACCAATATAAATACCCTCCAGTGTATCCTTTTGATTGACAATGATTGACAAACGCTAAAAGCCTTCCTCTCCCTTGCCCAGTTTAGTAGTCTGGATTGTCTTTTGCCACGTGACATCCTGGCTCAAACTTCCTCTTTTTCCTTCTTTTTGCTTCTGAACACAACATCTAAACCAAATAGATTTAAGCTGGCTTGCCACAGAAAGTGGACAACAAAAAAAGCTCTGTGAGTTTATTTGCTTCTGAGGGTTTGTTAAGATGAACCATCAAACCCAACTTAGGACCATTTTTGTAATATCCCAACCCTTTTTCTTTTTTCCATCAGTTCTGTGCATGTTTCACCTCAAAACAACCTCCAAGCACTGTCATCTATGTTGTCGAAAAGAAACCCTCTGAAAAATTCCCAAAGCAACCCATAAGTGTCTTCTAGCTGCAGGAAAAGTTCTGCTCTGTCAGTTGGCACCAGTTTTCAAGGTGATGTTGAGGATGAGGTTACATCACTACGGGCATGCACTGAATTTCCAGATCTTCTAGCTCTGAGTATTTCTTTCTATATCTCTATATAGGAGAAATGTCTTTCCTGCAAGAGTGGTCAGGCCTTGGCACAGGCTGCCCAGGGCAGTGGTGGAGTCCCCATCCCTGGAGGGATTTAAAAGACGTGGAGATGAGGCGCTCGGGGACATGGTTTAGTGGGCATGGGGGGGTTGGGGTGGTGGTTGGACTTGATGATCTTAGAGGTCTTTTCCCACCTTAGTGATTCTGTGATTCTGTGATTCTGGTGTTCTCTACACTTCAATGAAAACAAAAACCAGAAATGGAAGAAACCTGCTGCATGGCAGGCTGTTACTGCAGTGTGTCAGGGCCCAACAAGCCTTAATTGCCCAGATGAGCCTCAGCTGTGGCCTCTGCCCACAGACCCTCAGCCCATTGGGCTAGAAGCTGCATATAAGGGCAGGCTCTTCTCCTTACCCCTCTTTGAGTGGTGTAGACAAGCTCAGGCTTGTTCTTTCCTGGCTCTGTGTTTGGTGATCACTGGACTGTCAGCTGAACCTGTGGGAGATGCCACCTCTGCTTCTGCTCAGGTACGGTGGGTGCATGCTTTTGGGGAGGGCATGGCTCCTGCCTGGGCTGTTGCCACCCTCTGTTCTTGGGTTGCCCTCCCTCCTGGGGCAGCCCTGCCTTTGCTGTCCCTCGACACTCCAGTTCTTCTAGGAGCCTGTTCTCAGGTTTCCAGTTCAGCTTCAGGTAGTCCCTATTTACTGGTGAGAATGTGGTTGTTCCCATTTGAAAAGCAACATTGCTTGCTTTAGGGTGTTTTTTTTGCCCCAAGATCTTAAAGAACTTTGGCAACGTGTCAAACAAGATCTTAAAGAACTTTGGGAAAAGAAACAGGGCTTCACTTTATAGCTCACTTGGAAAAAAGAAACTTGGTGGTAAGAAGGTTTTGACTAATGTACAAAACAAAAATGCAGCTCTGTCACCTGCTAGTCCTCCCAGCTAGATCAGAGATCTTAATTCCCTTCAGCGAAGCACTGTGTTCTTGTTCATGTACTCCCCTGCTGATGACACTGGCCTTGCACTCCTCCCAGCTGTTTGAAGGGAGAGCTTTAGTGCCATTATGTTTTGAGAAAGGAGCCCAGCACAGGGTAACCAAAGTGAAGGGCAGTACTAAAAAGCTTTTAAAGCTATTCTCGCCATGCAAATTCACATGAGGAGATGTTAAATGGGGATGCTCAAGGGATTCATAAGTGGCTAGCAGTTGGGAATATGGTAATTAAGTGCTGCAGAAGAGAAATAAGAGGTTAAGGAAATGATACTACAGGCGTAGAAGATGATATGTCAGAGCAATAGCCCTAAAGTGGACAGGGAAACATCCTTTCCAGTTACCTTCTCTGAAGGGCTGAATAACGCCAGCCTACCTGGATGGGGTAGGATGCTCTCATAGTCTGCTTGGCACAGATATCAGCCTGTACTAAACAAGTGGCAGTCAGTGGAAGTATTTAGAGCTCCTAAATAGGCAAGTAATCTATTCAGAAGATTAACATTTCCTTCTGTTGAATATATCCCTTATATACTTATCCTTACAGAAAGGTGGATGCCTAGTGTAGCATAAGGAAAGTTTGGTGGACATATCTGAAAATCTGCTTGGGAAGCAATTGCAGAGCTGTAGATGTATATGCACATCAGTCTTTACAACCTAATATAGGGCTAAAGTGTTGGACGTGATTGCTTTTAGGCAATGACATTTATAGGAAGAGTCTGTGCAGAATTCCTCCAATAAGTTAAATCCGCAATGGGTTTACAGCTTATTTTTTGCATAGCAATTCAAAGGAAGGTCTGCAGAATAAAAAACACTTTATACCATCAGACTTCCACTGCTGCAGAGCAGAGACAGAATTTGAGCTCGCTAAGAACGGGTGTTGTATATAGAGGCTAACGGACATAGACAAAGGACCTCACAGTTCTTGCTGGCTCTTAGATTAAACTGCTGTTTAGGTGCTGACTGCTACCCCTTATCCTGCATTTTGGTCAGTCTAAACCTTCCCTAAACTATCCTAGAAAAGGACCTCTCATTGCACTAGGAAAGCTACCTGTCTAGAAAGGAGCTGAGATTTAATTAGGGAATACAAAGACTGTAGATCTAGTTGGGACATACTCGAGCTTTTTCTTGGAAGGTTTTGTTACATAATTTGTGAAGACATGTTGAGTTCAAAGAAGTTTTTACAGGAAAGCTTTGAGACTAAGAGCAGATCCACTGGTCACCTCTAAAGAGGGAGAGGAAGTGGGTGCAGAAATGAAAACCTAACTTCTTCCAGAGGAGATCAGCTCTTCTGACACTTTCATTTTACAGAAGTTCTGTGAAGCGTGGGTTTGCACTCCAGCATGCAGAGAAAAAACAAATCTTAACCTCAGCTCTTTTCATGCAACAGGATTATCATTCCCTGGCTTACTCCACAAACATCAAAGCCAAGAGAGAAGAAGGTGTATTGGACTGAAAGCCCTTGCACAGACCCTTTGCCTGGAATGAAACTAATGAATCTAAGAAGGTAAGACAGACATTACTTACACTGATTGCAGCTGGCAACTTTACACACTGATTTCAATTAAGATATTGTCTTATGGCAGGGATACTTAGACTGTTTCTCCAGTTATTTGCAGCAACATCTACTGCTAAGGGTATCATGCCTTTATCCCCCTCTTGATATCCTTCTATCACTCTTGTCCTTCCCATACCTACACCCCAAAACTTTCAACCCCCATTTGCTATACACTTTAACAAGCTTGGTGTTTCTTCTTTTAAAGTGGTTCTTGGCTGGTAGAGTTGATGTTAATAGATGTGGGGATCTTGAAGATGCTGCAGATCCCAAAACCTAGTTTATTTTACTGTGGACTTCTGCATAGAGTGGCAAACACCTGCCAGCTGTTGTAGTGTGGCACAATTTAAGAATGTCTGTCTCATGGGTAACCTTCATTGAGGGTGTGCTTCTAAAAGGCTATGACTCCTACAAATGACTCAAGTGACCTGCAACGGCTGATGGGACCATTTATAGGTCTGTCCCATGGCCACAGCGCTGCAGAGCTCATTTTCTGCACAACAAAGTTCTTGGTGCCCAGCCAGCTGTGCTGTGAACCCCACAACTGCCGATGGTTTCGGCAACCGTGCTCTGTATAGCTGAAAGGTCTGACCTCTGCCACTAACCTGCTGCGTGATCTGGCCAGACCACTTGGCCTCCCTATGCCAGCCTTCACCGCTCTGCAGAACGGGTTTGACACTGGTTACCGGACCACAAAATGCTTTTGGGAAGGGTTCTGCACGGTATGGGTGTAGAGTGCCAGATGCAGTCATTTCTGGGTGAGCCTCTGGCTCTGGGTGGGACAGTCTGCCTTGCTTATTTTGAAGACATGTTGTTTTGTGCCACTTGTCTGCTTAATAGTTTTTTTGTCTTTAAACAAAAGTAGCAAAGAGGTTTTGAAAGACTTATTACATGCTTAAAAATAACACAGTAAGCCCACAAAGATAGGGAAAGTAACTTCAAGAAAGTTTCCTTATAAGGGATCAAAGAAAGATGCAAAACCACTCCTGAGTCCAGAAAATTTCTTAAATCCAAAGCAAATTAATTAACAACAGCTCTGTGTGGGCAACCACATTTGCAGATGAAAAGAAGTGCGTTTAATGCGTCCTCGCAAACCCTTTTTGGGTATGTTTCAGACATCTTGGCAACCAGCATTCCAACATGCTGACACCCTGGATGGCACGAGCCAGGCCTTTCAGGGCTCCTCCTCATCAAACATCTACATTTCTTACTCTAGCACTTCCCGGTATTGACCAACAGAAAAAATTCTGTAGTTTTGGGTTTTTCACATGGCAGCATTAGCAACAGGTTTCTGTGAAACCACCTGGTAATCTTAGTAAATCCAGTAGAGGTTAATTGAAAAAGAACAGCTTTTTATGAGGTTTAAAAAAAAAATGTAAAAATAAAATCCCCAAATCTTTCTTTTTATGTTTAGGTAAGGCTGGTTTTTCTTTTTCTTAATTGTACACATTTTTCTGCTACTAGCTAAAACTTCCACACAATCTTACTTTATCTTTCCTGTACAGCATGAGCCTTTTCCATAAGAAAAGCTACTGAAATTGAGCACGTCACAGATTTAAGGTTCCATATTTCAAAAACTGATATTTAGTACAGCTGTTGCAGAGCAAACATCAGTGTGATATGCCACATACACTCAGGTATAGGTATGAAATTAGTATTCTGCTTTTAAATCCTGAAATCGTATCAAAGGTGACTGAGCAAGGTCTAATTAAAATTCCAATTACTTCTTTATATTTCAGTGATAGCAAAGCAGAACAAATCCCCAACTTTCCTCCCCTTTAGAATTAGAACTGGTGAATAAATATTCATATTCAGCATGATGGTTGAAGCCAGTGTTTGGCCAGTGGACTCAGTGGGTTTCCACAACAGATGGAAGCCAGAGACATATAAAAATAGTTTGAAGGATCCTCACTGCTGTCCTCTGACTGGTCGTATGATAAATTAAAAAATATATTCATTTCATTTGGAGTATGGTATCTCATAGTGTGAACTCCCTGATAGGAAGCTGATTTTTTTTTTTTCCTTATAGTGGGAATTATTAGGTGCTGAGCACTCCAGAAGATCTGGCCCCAACTCTGTAAACAGCTACTTTGACTATGAATGCTTTTATATCTTGGCCTTTTACATACTTATATCTTGGCCTTTTACATATTATATCACCTGAAGAACTGGTTGCAAACTTAGATATAAACACAATCCCCCCAAAGATATTGTTCCTATAGCAGAGTTAGAAATAACAGTCCTAGTTCTGAAAGAGTATTTTCTGTATGGAAAGTATAGAGTATCTATCTGTATAGAGTACTAAATCCTTTCCATTATTTTCAGAATTTTATGCTTCTCTTTGAACCAGAGATGGTTTGTTTCATTTGAGACCATCATGTTTTTTATGCTCACTGTTTTGTGATGATGAATGTTTTGATTTTGACAGCTTTCCAATAGAAAACTATTCCCTCAGAGCTTTTCTGGTCAGAATTATTGTACACAGGTGCAGACATGACCTCCCTCCAGGGAAGGTGCTGTAAAAGGTAGAGGGTTTTGCTTTACTTACCGAGAGGCATTACTACAAAAAATGGAAGCCAGCAGAGAACGAAGCATCCCACAACTATTCCCAGGGTCTTGGCAGCTTTCTTTTCCCTGGAGAACTTGAGGAGACGCACTGAGAAATTATGCTTGCTCTTGGGGTTGGACGCCGATCCACTCGCTTCAGGAGCATTCTTCCGATGGATCCGTAGGGTCACTTCTTCAGAACGAGATCTCTCTGTTTTCAGGCCAGAAGTCAGACCTTTGTTTTCCCTTTTGGCCACTACATACACTCTGCAATACATCACGAGGATAATAGTCAGGGGGAGGTAGAAGGAGCCTAGAGCAGAGAACAACACGTAGCCGGGCTCCTCGGTGATTTGACAGATGGTCTCATCTTCTGGTGCTGGTTCCTTCCAGCCAAAAAGAGGTCCAATCGATATCACCAGAGACAACGCCCAAACGCACAGCAAGGCCAGGAGGCCTCTCTTCTCCGTCACTATACTTGGGTATCTCAGTGGGTAGCTCACCCCGATGTATCTGTCTATCGAGATGATACAGAGGCTCATAATGGAAGCGGTGCAGCAAAGGACATCAACAGCCGCCCAGATGTTGCAGAAGATTCTCCCAAAGGCCCAGTAGCCCAAAATCTCCATAGTAGCTGAGAAGGGCAGGACAGTGGAAGTCAAGAGGAGGTCAGCTACAGCCAGGTTAATTATATAATAGTGGGTAACGCTCTGAAGATGTCTGTGGCAGGCTACAGAGAGGATAACCAGAATATTACCCAAAACCCCAAAAACAATCAGCCCCCCGAGAATAACACCTAGTAAAATGGCCTTGGAAATGTTCACAGGCCCCACAGGGTGGGTGCAGTTGGAGCAGTCGGAGGAGTTTCCCGGGAGGAAAGCCATGGTGAGTGGCTGATAACGTTCACGCGAGGCTGTTGTGCTTCACTCCCTTTTCAGGTAGAAAGAGTGATGAGATCAGTTCTCAGAAGGTTCTACAGGCAACATGTGCCTGACTTTGCTGGGGAAAAGAGTTTTTAAGAACATCTTAGAAGTGCAGCACCAGGAACAATGAGAAGGATCCAGAAACGTATTAGAAAAATCTACCTTTCTCCCTAAGTTTTTACCATTATAGCACAGTTAATAGCCACCATTTCCAAGTCAAATTTAACTCCTTTTGCATTTTTCTTGGGGTGCTACACAAAACTGAGGCTATTAATCCTACTTTCCAGGATTACATGGTGAGAAATTTTGAAATTGCAGGTTAAAATCATTTCTGCCTTTTTGGGAAGATTCAATATTTGAGTAACGTAAATATTCCAAAAGGTCTCAAATTTAGGTTTCTCCCAAGAGGAAATCACTGATGCTTTTAATTACCTTGTGTTAGTCCTGATTCTGCCTTACAACTGGCTTAGACATCTGACAAGGTGGAGGCTGCTGCTGTGTCTGCTCAACAATGTCATTTGAGATACCTGCCACTACCTTCAGGGTCTGAAGTGTCAATCAAAGCTTCTCCATGTTGTGGAGCCGTTGTCACTTGAGCTCCTGGACTGCGAATTAAAGTTCACTGACATCAGCTTCTGGCTTGCTCTGGAGGGGAGCTTGGAGCTTGAAGTTTGCCGTGTCAACGACGCACACTGTTGTGCTCTTTGCAGATCATCACTCCCCTGAAGGAGACAAAGACACAAACAATATGATTCCCAGAAGTAATGTTCACTTACTGCTATGGTTCCCATATAAGAATAGAGCGGGAGGCTATTTTAGGGAGCCTTCCTCGGGCTGGCTCCAGCCAGTGGAACCAACCTTTTTCAGCCCGGTATTGTTTAACAACAACTAACAGAGCAATGTGGATTTTGTTGCCTGAATTTTCTGACCACGTTCTCAGCAGCAGTCCGTTCTCCTTTAGGGATAGCAATCAATCCTAATTATCTGTTCACACGCAGAGACCAGTTCTAGGAGAGATAGAAACCTGCAGGACACAATTCAGGACTACAAACTGTGAAGCAGATTTATAAGCCCAGAATTTAGTCCAAGATTTTTTTATTAAGTGACTCCTTTACCCACCGAACTGCTCATTAGTCCAGCTAAGCTGCCCATTTTAGAAATCTATAGGGGAAAGCAATTCCTGCCAAGCAGAAGATGTTGTGAGGAACAAGTTTCCTACTGAGTGACACAACGTTTCAGAGTATCTGGAAGCCAAGCTCAGCCTTAGCTGACTAAATATGGAGAAAAGGTACATCAGATGGAAAAGTGAGGATAAGCCTGGGAACTGAGACACGGGGCGCAGGCAGGGGAAAGCTACAAGTGTGGGCTGAAAAGCCTTTCTCAACACCTCGATGTGGATGTAGTGTTCCCATCCAAAATATTGATCAGACATGTGGAAAACCCCCACTCAGACTCCGCCTGTTAAATCTGAGATAAGACTCGGGTCTTTCAGATGAGTCCCTCAGATCGCACTTTACACAAACACTGAGCAGCAATGACTGTCACATAGCTGAATCCCAAAACTGAATTTTCCTGCAGGCAAAGCCATTTAAAACTCTGAACCCCCAAAATTCCCAGTTCACAAGCAGGGAGGACGGGGGAGGGGAGATGAAAAGGTATTGCACTGTGGGAATTTGCCTTCCGTGCACTGACATGAAATGGGATTTTTGTATTTTCTTTGCTGCAAGAGGGAACAAGTTGAAGAATAATTCCAAGAAAGAAAAGGACAGATTTTACTAAGCACATCAATGAAAAGTGACTGTAGCATCGAGCATCTCTAACCATTATAACTGTGGTCATTATAGGCTGGATGATGGGCTAGAAAATTAAGACATTATCAAACTTGATTTTTAAGCACATGAAGCCAAACTTCCCAGTAAGTCAAGGAGATGCAGCAGAAAGGACTGACAGAGATATTTGTGCTCAAAACCAACCAGATAACACTCAACCTGTGGAGAGAGATGGTTTGGGGAAGAACATACACTAGATATGTGTGCCTGCCCCAGTCCACACTCACCTCTCTGGTCTCCAGAAGGCAGCACAGCTTCTCTGAGCATCTGGAAAGGAGATTCACAGCACAACACAGCAGGGTCCTCTCTTCATGCAGGGATGGGACTCTGTGCCTGAAAATCCATTGCTTTTCTCCCTTTATTTCCCCGCTAGCATTCTGACAGCTCCCAGCTGCGCGGATTCCCTGTATCCCAATGCTTGTGAGGGGCTCGACTCCAGCATCCCTGAAGGGATCCCGCCCCAGTTGCGGTGCTCAGCTCCACTCTCTCAAGGAGCAGCAGTAACTTTACTGCTCTGCTGATGTAGCAGGCAGTATCCTTGCCATTACCGTAATCCCCTGCCATTCCCGTATTGCTCAGAAAGAAAGAGCACTTAATCTGATGACAAGTGGTGTTTTAAAGATTTTTTTTTTTTTTTTTTCCATGCAAACTACCAGCTCCTGCAGAGAAAGTGAAGCCAGCTAACAAGCTCCTGTTTATAGGCTGACAAGTAATTCTTGTGGTAGAAAAAGAGAATTCCCTGCCAGGTAAACTGAGCATGAAGAAAATAACGAGGAGACAGATACACTGACCGTGTCATCTGCATGGTGGGACAAAGTACTGGGGTAGGCAGCACGGCTGACCTGGAGGTGGGGGTTTAAATACGAAATGCCTTGAGCAGAATGTGCTGTTGAGGTGAGGTTGGTTTTTCACATGGCTCTTAACTACATTTTTTTAAAAGAAGTGCCCCAAGTCACTGATGATGAACCAATGGATATAAAAATGATGTCCTGAAGTGAAAGGAGCAGAACACAGATTGGGATTTTACAGCCAAGGGAAAGCAATTCCTATAGCCACAGGGAAACGTGTGAACCACATGCCTGTTCTTGCAGGACAGACTCCACCACCTCCTCCTCCTCCTGCGCAGTAATTTTGAGAGGGAAAGTTGGATTCATGTGTTTCCTGAATGGAGGCAAATTTAAACGTGATGCTCAGATTCCCCCAGGAGAGCACCGGCTGCAGAGCTGGGCTTGTCGGCAGCCTTGGTCACTGTTCCAGCCACTTTGGACTCTCTGCTTTCTTCCTGGGTGGCCATTGCTACTTCAAGGAAAAATATAAAAGCAGCTAACAGGAATGTGCAATTTGTGTAGATTAGGCAAAGAGTTTGGGTAAAACGTGGTCATCCTTCCCTTGTGACAGTGCCAGCTACTGTATCATTTTGCAGTCTTTCTTTTAGAACAAAAGATCCCACGAGAGGAAATCGTGAAGGGGGGTGGGAGGGGAAGGAGGAGAATCTGAATTAATTTTGAGAACCTTGCAAACCGCAAAAATGAGAAGCGATTTGTAAATGCTCAGCTTCCATTTCTTGGCACTGGTGCTACTTGCTCTGTGGATGTAACGCTTGTTTTTGAAGGCTGCTGGGAGATCTTGAGCCAGCTGAGCCCCTGCACAGGCTGGAGCGGCAAGGCTGTGCCATGGTCCCTCCCTGAGTGACTGGGGGAGAGCGAAGCCTAAATAAACAAAGGAAAGCTTGAGTTACTAAAGACCCTTAAAGACCATGATTCAGCAGACCTATTTTAGATGCCTATTTTTGGATGAGGCAACTCTATTTCACTCGATCAATTGGAAAATGAGTCTAAATGACTTGGGGGAGGGAAGAGAGATGAACCCCACCCAGGGTGTTGTTTCTACTGACACATATGACCTCTCTATACTGGTGGCTTGTTCCAAGCTCCTAAATGCAGAGTGGAAATAAATTTATATTCATAGCTTCAGTCATTAACACTGTACTCATAGTATCAGCTCATCTATGAGTAATACCCCTGTCAGGACATCTTCCTGGAATGGAGGAAAGCAGGATTTTTTTTTTTCCTAAAATCCTCAGAGAAAAATTAGTGTGTTGCAGTGAAGAACTCCTCCACCGAGAGACCACTGACAAAGTAGGAAGCATCACTGAACAAAGTACAGCTGGTGTATGTTATCAGGTGGAGATGGACAGGGCAGGATTACTGTCACACCTATGTTTTATGAAGCAATCTTTGTACTTAGCTTTGGCAAGACATAGGCTGGGATTGCACATGTCCATTTAAAAAGTGTTGAACTAATCGGAAGGAGGTCAGGAGAAAGGAGTGAGAATGACACAAGTCTAGAAAACATGACCTGTGAGAGGGGGAGCTGTTCAATCGCAAACTTTGCATCCCTGAAGACAGGTGAGAGACTGCCTGTACAGGTTACGAATATCCATCACTGGAAGTCTTTAAGAACAGACTAGGCAAAGGTCTATCATGGTTTTTTACTTAGCTTTCATCCTCTATTGAGAGAGGATTAAATGTCCCGTTGGGTCCCACCCAACATGGTTTTCTGCAGTTAAGATCTGCAAAGAAAGGCAGGTCTCTGAGTTCAGGCAGCGGAAGGAACAAGAGTCCTGGACATGGTCCTTGTTTCTACTGCAACCTTCTCTGGTGACCTTCGGCAAGTCCATTCTGAGCGTATCTTCCCTAGATGTGAAGCAGAGGAGATAATGTTTTTCTCTCCCTTCTCCTGTTTGCTTGGACTGTAATCCTTCTGGAGCAGGGGTTGTATCTACTCTGTCTAGATAGCACTCAACACAAACAAGATCTTATGCTTTCTGCATTGTAAATTATGCTCATTAGCATGAGAGCATCTCCAAGGGAGAGCTCCAGGCACCGCGCAGCTGCTCAGCCATTTCTAAGCCTCTGGCCCTTTCTTATTTGCTCTATCTGTTAAAATTGGAACCTTGTATCCTGGCTTTTGGCCAGCGTTGTGTTTTCATGACAAGTATGTCATACAAGAGCCCAGCATCCCGTTGCTTGCGTGTCCGATGCGATTTAATAAAGTGCCATCGTTAATCTGCTTAGCTCAGTGCCAGACCATGCAGGCAACCTGTGTCTGGGACCAGGAGTGGAATAACTTCTCCAAAGTTTATAGGCTTTGACATGGTTAGTTCTTCACCTCTTCAGAAAGCAGTGAAAAGTATTGCTTTGAGAAATCATGACTCAGGGTTTAGTAAGGGCTTAGCTTCTGCTTGGGTAAGAAAGAACCCCTCCCCAAAGGCAAGTGATATTAAATGTCGTCTGTTAAACTTGAAGCTGGAAGTAGACTCATTCCTGTCTTAAGATTTGGACAGCCCGAAGCTTATAGCGCAGCTGAGTCAAAGATAAATTGCAAACTTCTGAGTATTTAAAAAGAAAAAAAGAGAAAAAATCAAAGCAGCATAGTTGCTCTTGGGCTGCAGCTGCTCATACATTGAAGACAATCAGGTTGCACTGAGAATAGGGATGTTGGGTGATACTGCTATATGTTGTCTGAGACTTGTAAGACAGTAGTATGTATTCAGTACCGATGATTTACTTTTCCTGACCAGCCTCATTTGCAAGCACAACGATGTTTAAATGTAGGGTGACATATTGATGGAAAGATCTATATGTACTAGATAAATAAGTAAAGATGAAAATTATCCAAGTCATTTGGGGAACTCAAAGTGAGCATTCCAACTGTGGGTTAAAAAAAGTGTTGGGCAAAAAGGACTGAAATTTGCAAACAAGATAGCTCTGCCTGTTGATGTCATACTCACTTTAATAGTGAGATGTCCAAGTCGTGTCCAAATTTTTTAGACGTGGCTAAAATTTTCCATCTTGGGATTCATAGGCACTTTTTCACTGTGTTCCTAAACCACTTAAGCATAGGCTAATGCTGGGTAAACAAGTTTGATGCTTTTGCATAAATCAAGACAGCTTCATTAAAGTGAAGGGTACTTTCTCAATTCACAACAGATGAAGATTGGGGCCACTGGACTTTGTGCACAGCTGCAGGTCTGAAGGCTGCCTAATTAGAGAAGCTGTTAAATGTTTATTTCTATGTAACTCATGAAGAATTTCCTGGTTTGATTTATTACCTGGATGATCTGATAAAATCTAACCACATAGAGAGGACAGTGCTATTTTGTAGCCTCAGGAAGATTGATTATTACCTACTGCTGAAACAAATCTATCCAGAGATGAATGCCTACTTCAGTTTTCATCCCTCCTGCTTCTTTCTCGTTTACCTCCTGTGTCTAGCTGGGTCCTTTCCCATGATGTTACTGCTGCTTCCCTCTACTGAGGGTTTATGCCACTTTTCTCTGCTTTAGCTTGATGTTAATCTTTAATATGTAAAATAGTTTGGGGGAATTGAAGGTGCTATCTTGGACTGCCTCGTTTAAATACTTCATTTAGGTTTTTATCTGCTGCCCGCCCCCATGTGAGAAGCAGTGAGATCCAGGGCACTGAAACACCCGCCTTCCTGCTACTGACTTGATGTTCTCTCTGAAGCGTCTCCCTTGATCTCCCTTTCTCCTTCCAACTTCTGTCTGGCAAGGCAGGACTCTCCTCGGCCGGGGCTCTGACTGCGCAGTCAGTGTGGCACATCCAGCTCCTCGTACAGCAGCCCTGACTGCAATCCGTATAGCATCACCGTGACAGAAATAAAACCAGTGTGCTGCTTTATCTTCCCCAGATCTGAGCTAGATTTAGGTCTGGTCTTGTGCCTCAGCATTCACTACAGGCCTGCAAGCTTTCTTTTCCATCCAAAGCACACAGTACAGCAAATTCCTTGACTACTTTAGAGAAGCATGGCTCTGAGAAATCCTGGGGAAGAAATTCTATCTTTATTCAGAAACGTTCTCTTATTCCAGGGGGGCTGGAAGTCACCGTGAGCTTTAATTTGTCCCCTTGTGTTGGCTGATTGTCTGAGCTTAGGGCACTTTCCTTGGCCATGCTAGATTTCTCTTGCTGTCTGACTTTGTATATAATTCTGTCATCTCTGCTAAGCCTCCACCTCCCTACTGTGCTTGAACAGCAGCTTTTGTCCAAGTAATCTTCTAAGCAGCTCAGAGCATAACAATAAGTTACATTTGATATATGGAGCCTGTGGTACTTTGGGACTGTAAATGCAAAGCTCGTGTCACCCACTGCCATCTCCAGGCAGCACTTGTTTGCTAGCAACGTTACAGAAAATGGTTTAGGGAGAGGATGGGGAAGGATATATGATGCTAGCGATGTATCTATCTGTCTTTTCATAGGCATACGGTTACCCATTATTTGCAGACACTGCATCTTGTCTGAGACCCCCTTGAAATGGAAGGGGCCCAAGCTGATGACAGCAGAAGTCAGCAGGTTTAAAAGAAATGTGGTGACAGCGAGTGCTTTTGGCAGTGTGTTACAGGGAGCAGCTTTCTGATGGCAGCACCAGCGTGGGCAGAGATGAGATCCAAAGCCCCCTGAAGTCAAAGTCAATAGCTGGAGCTCCAGAAACTTGTCTGCTGAGGTTACTGGGCCCTTTCTCTTAGGGACAGAAACTGCTATGTCAAAATAAATTGATGCTCCCTCTAATTTAGGAGCCTGTCATATAGCGGCCAGCACAGGATGTCCCAGACGAAGAGTCATTTGTAGCGTAAGCCCACAAATCTACAGATGATCAGACAATCAACGTCATACCTATGCAAGATGGGGTTGGTCTCTTCTGCCAAGTAACAGCGATAGGACGAGAGGAAATGGCCTCAATTTGTGCCAGGGGAGGTTTAGACTGGACATTAGGAGAAATTTCTTTCCTGCAAGAGTGGTCAGGCCTTGGCACAGGCTGCCCAGGGCAGTGGTGGAGTCCCCATCCCTGGAGGGATTTAAAAGACGTGTAGATGAGGCGCTTGGGGACATGGTTTAGTGGGCATGGGGGGGTTGGGTTGATGGTTGGACTCGATGATCTTAGAGGTCTTTTCCAACCTTAATGATTCTATGATTCTAAGATCACCGTAGCCACTACTTTAACCTTTTCCAAGCCAACCTCTTGCCCTGCCAGTCTCCCTCGTCAGCAGTGATTTTGGCCAGCCAGATGGTGAGCTGTGTCTTCTTTTGCCTGGGCTATACTCACTCCCTTCTCCTGGTGCACCAGTTTGCTCCTTTACCCATCTGCTGTGTGGGGTCTTAAGCAAGATGGGCTTGGAGCTGCCTTTTAGTTCAGACCCGAACAGGACAGAGCACGCTGTGTTCCTAATTAGGGTATCAAGGTATTGCTATAATGCCAACAGCAAAGAACTGGGCTTTATTTTTTCTCTCCTGATGGGTCTTTCTCTTAAGAACCTCAAATCACAAAAGGAGTTAACAGCTTCCATGCTTCTACTACTGCCACAAAAATCACTGCCCGTTTCTTCTTTTTTTTCCATTAATTGCCTCAAACCAATTCTGTCTGTAGAAATGTGTACAGTTTGTATCTCGATGGCGTGCCAGTGGACATAGGTGTTTAGAGATACAAGACAGATTTTTTTTTTTCCCGTTCAAGCAACAAGCTGTAGCTTTCTTCCCAAGTACGTGAGCATTTTACTAATATGTTCTTTCTCCTCTCATTTTTTTTTTCTGGCTCTCTAATTGTTATTACTAAAATACACACACCAATAATTCCCTTCCTCCGAGCCAGGCTCTTATGACTGCATAACGCAATTACCACAAATTAGCATCTTATGAAAAACAAAGAAACAACACAAAGCCCCAAAACCCAAACAAACCCTCCCAACTGCCTGACATTTTAAAACTCTACTTAAAACACCAACAGTCAAGGATGGTAATTAGATTTGCAAAGCAAAATGTTTTTATGTGTTAAGGAATGTGATTCATCAGTACTGTACACTTTATTTATATTCAGAGTCTGACCCTGGAAGACTCGTATGGGACGTAGAAATGTGTCTCCTACTATATGGCCCAAGCCTGTAGGGGAAGGAAAGATGCACTGTGCTTGTTTATTGCCCTCCAGACCCCTGGAGATGAGGCAGGTGAGGAATGAGGCCTTGGAGTAACTCTGAGGTGGTGGAACCTCAGCTGGTAGATGACTGCCCCTGCTCACTGGAAGATCAGAAGCATCCTGGATCCCCTTCCATGAATCCTCAATCCTCCTGATGGCAAAGCACAAAGACCAACACACGCGGTTCTGTGCCTTGGACCCTTTCAAAGAGGAAACTCTCAAAATAGTTGCATTACAAAGGAGCATCCTAGTGTTCAGAAGAAGGAAAAAACCTATTTCCTATTAGGCTTCCCCCCACTTCTCTAAAAGTGAATTCAAATAAAACCTCTTGTGCCCAGATATAAAGCTGCCAACACAAATTCTCCATCTTAACAATGGAGAGAGCAAAAACCCCAGCTGCAAATGTGGCTGAACTTTTGATCAAACCCAGCTTTGCTTACTGTTTGTTAAAATACTCACAGTTCAACAAGGCGGGGGGGGGGGAAGAAAAACCATAAATGAAAATATTTATATTCTTAAAATGCCTTTTTTTTTTACAACTCAATGTTCACTTTTAATGTAGGAGGATAATAGTGAAATTGCCCCAGGCTGATTTAGCACAAATTTGAGCTTTTAGTGAGAATTTCTAGATGATACTTGATCGGCAATTATGTAACAAAATATGAACCCAAATGCATGATTTGCAAGGTTCTCTATGTCTGTTTTTAAGATCATATAGATTAGAAAGCGAGTTAGAAATAGACAGGACAAGTTATTGAATTAGTCTTAGAAGCTCTTCAATGTTCATGCAAGGAATAGTCTTATGTGAAGAAGGTGACAGAGCAGGAATTAAAGAACTTGCTCCTAATTCGTTACAGGCTGTTTGAGTCTCTTGGAGAACCTGTGTGTGAAGCTGGCTATGGCAAAAGCTCCCCAACTATTTTTTCCATGCTGATGAATTAAAGTTCAAAAGAGCAGAGACTTATTTCTGGCATCTTTCACTGTAGCGGAAATTAGTAAATGACTAAAATGGGAAATGACAAATTATTTGTGTGAAAGCAGACTAAAAAGAAATGGGTTGTTTATTACACTGTAAAACCATTTTACAGAGAAGAAATGATGTGTTCTGCTGTTCATTGTTCTCCAGACCCAAGTATAACTGCAAGCAGTAGGTTTTCTAAGAAATTAAGAGTGCAACTGCAAGAAAATATGTATTTTTCTTGCTGATGCTTTCCAGGGAATAATCTGGCTACATATTAAATACCAATTAAGAATGTGAAAGGAATCAGAGACTATTCCACTTGTATGGATACGTTATAAACTAGAGGTACGGAGTGTTTTGTGGTTGGGGCAGTGGAACAGGATTCTGATTTGCTTTATGCGCTTGTGCCTACTGGTGTCACGTAAATGATGTGAAGGGAGCAGTGCTGCTCCCGCCGCGAGGCTCTAGAATCACATTCAGCTGCCTGGCAATGGAGAGTCAGCCTTAGGACTTGTCTCCTGGGTTCTGTTGTTAGTTCTCCAGCTGACACTGATATTGCCTGTGTTCTGAGATACTCAAAATTTATCGTTACTGAAAACACTGTTTCGTAGCGTTAGATGGTTGTTATCGCCTAATAAATGCCATCTTATTTCAGAGACATAAGACACGAGCAATTCCCTTGATATCTTTTACTCTCTCTCCGTGGCATACTGTATTTATCATCATCTTTAGATTTTTTTTTTTTAAAATAATGTGGTTTCTGAGTTTTAGTGCACAGTGTGGAACTGGTTTTGGCCTGTGGCAAAGTGATCTGTAGAGATGTTCTGCAGCCCTTTCTGAGCTGACACGTGGTTGTTAGTGCTCACACAGGACTGGACTTTGACTTGGGGAACTCTTGATCGCTCTTAGAAAGATGACCAAAATATCAAGTGTCTTTATACCTGTTCACATCGAATTGGTTCTCCCTAGTGACCAACGTAAACCAGGAAAACTGCTACAAAGGCAAATGTGTTCCTAATTGTACCCATGTGTTAGAAAATCCTTCTTCCCTAGAGCTTCAAAACTCAAGTGTGTGAAGGTGTGGATTTCTTGGGCTGCTCTTACCTTGAAACTGGGCCCAGTGAACGTGCACAGATTTTCCCAGGCTGGCTGGTGTCAGAGTGCCAGTGCATGCTGCTTTTTGGCAGAAAGATGGGGCACGATGTTCTTTAGATACCGAAGAATGGACCCAAACCAAAATGATTTTCCCCTCCAACATTTTCCATGCACAAACAATACACAGAATTCCTGTGACTAAACGTCAGAGAAACCAGTCTCGAGTGCTGGATTTTGCAATGAAACTTTCTCCTAAACTTAATCCAGCACGGGGAGGTGGAGAAAGTAGTGGCATCACTTATTTTTAGATGCCTAACCCTGTACAAGTCTGAAGGACCTAGAGCAGGAGATGAACTGCTGACTAATTTAAGTTCTTGTCTCATAGACTGGAAAATCCCATGCAAAGAACAATGATGCAGGAGAGATTTGAGCTTAGAAAGTACGTGTGTGGTTTTGTGAGTGTGTATAGGGAGCGTTGCTCCTTTTGCTGCTTATTTGACTGTTGGTTTAGCAGACTCTGAGAGGAAAAATATGTCCCTCTTGTCTAATACCTAATACTTGAGCCTGGTTTGCTCAGGAGAATAATAATAATACTAGAGTTCCCAGCATTTGGGGGCACACCGTTGCTGAACCTTATCTTCACAGTGCTCCAACATGCTGGGGCTCAAACAGTGACTCATTTTAGCAAAGAGATGAAGGCGAGAAAAGAGGAGCAGTTAAATGAAAAAAAAAAAAAAATCTGTTTATTAATTCAGTTAATCAGGTAAAGAATCAGTAATATCTCACCATAGACTTTTCTGCAGATGAACTTCCTTACAAAACCAATACTCAGGATAATAAAAAAAGACCATGCTGATTTCCCAGTGTTAACACTAAGTAGTATTACCTTGGAATACATAAAATATCGTGTTAAATAACCCACCTCTCGGAGGCTGGAACAGTGTTCCATGCTCACATCAGCTTCCTGCAGGGGGGTCTTATTTTACACAGTAAAAACACCTTAAAAATTAGTTGTGAAAGCTACATTTTCTTTTAAATGAAAGGATCTATGTAACTGGATTTTCCTTCTGTTCAGCATGATGTAGGAGACTGTCTTAGTGAACTGAACTATGAATGTTTTGGTGATGGAGAAACCAGAAATGAATTGTTGTTCCTTGCAATTTTTTCCTCCTACCCTTTTCAGCACACCAGAACAGAAAACTCTCAAGTCATCAGAATTGGCCAGAACTGAGCAGTTCTCTCAGAAATTGAATGTCTGGAGTGATGCAGAGTCTTCTAAAATTAAAAAAAAAAAAAAAAAAAAAAAAAAATTGAATACTAGGCAGCAAATACAGGGTTTTTTTGCATGATGCCAGTTCCAAACCTGCATGAAGGGTATTTTAAGACACTTCAGAGATAAGCAGGAAGCCCTTAAGAAAGGAATCAGTCAATGAACTGGAAAGATGTGCAGCATCCCTATGTTACATCAAGGGAAATTCAGCCAGAAAGTCTCTCGCTCGAGCGAGTTAACACTTCAGCGAGGCTGTATCAGAGAAACCTCACTAACTTCAGGGCCATTTGTGCAGTGACCTCTCTCGCAGGAGGAAAGCTATCGACTACCTGTGCTGACTTCCAGCAGCTTCTTTTGTCCAAAAAGTACGTTCTGAATTATTGAAGGCTTTGTGTTGGGACCTGGCAGTCGCTAGCAGATAGCAGAAGAAGCAGGAATTCTCTCTTTAAAGACTTCAAATGGACCCGTGTGCATATGTAACCCCCTTCCTGACCTCTCCAAAAATATTCTTGTTAGAGCCAAGTGGGGGAGGATAAATCCATTTTGTTATAACCACTGAACTTTCATATTTCATTTTCATCCCACATTAGAACAGAAGCAAAATCTGTTTCCAAAAAAGAATGACATCAGTCCATCTACTTCAGGATTACAAAACATGAGTGTTTTCATGCAGGTTGCTTTTCTCCTTTAACGCAGGTCCACCAGCTTGCTCGAAAATAGCAAACAACTAAAAAGCTCTGGACAAAAGCTTCTGCTTGAGAAAAACTGTTAAAACGAGCACATCACTGCAAGAGACTTCACTTTCAAAATTTCATTGAGCTGAAAATGTTCTGATCAGCTGTAATTCACACGCCCTTGGTTTCATTCTCCTTTTGTGCATTACTGCTGCGCAGCGGATTGCATAAACTCAGAAGCTAATTCTAAGCAGATGGACCTGATTTTAGTTGCTTTTTTTTGCCAGCCCCTCCATTTCTGTGCCAGCAAGAAATCCAGCCACATTGGGAAACATCCTCTTTTTACTTCTATACAAGGCAAACCAAAGCGCTTCTGCTGTAGCATTTACTTTTGGCCCCTGCAAGCTAAATGGATGCTTTCAACCAACAGCCATGGCTTTCCCTTTAGGTCAGTGTTCAAATGGTTCCCAAGCTTTTATGTCTTCTCTCATTGAGCAAACAGTGGATTCATATTTTCATGCTGTAAAACTTTTCATGTTTACTGGCACTCAATATGCCTGTAGTATTGAGCTCTCGAGGGCAGACCAGTCTGTACTGGTCATCTGGAAAGTACCTAATACACTGAGCTGTGAGGTTAAAGTACAGAGAGCAGCACGGATCCAAACGTTTGTGCTGGAAAAGGACATTTTCTATGGAAAATGCCAGATTTGACACATTAAAATAACAATAATGTTAGCAAAATCAAGAGAATATAATTTCAAAATGGAGGAAAAACTGGTTATTTCAAACTACTTGGCTGCAGAATTTGTTTAAAATACCAACAAGTTTATATGGTTGAAACAAAAATGAAACTTCCTAGTATAATGAAAGGAAATGTTTCAGCTTACACCAGGTGGTTATTTTCTTCCACGATTAATTTCCAAAAACTCTTGAAATTTGGGCTTTTTAGCTGTCTGGCTCTGGGATTTGAGCACATTTCTGTGGTCTATGAGATGAGAAGTTTCATACACTGAGGCAAGATCAAATACCTCCTGCTGTTCTCTCTAGCCAAGCTAGAAGGGGGTACCCACACTTGCTTACCAAAGCATTGCATCCTTGATACCACCCCGTTTCTCTTTACTCCTTGAGATTTCTGCAAGACAAGGTATTGAGTGCACGTCTGCTGTGTCATTGTTTTAATTATTTTAATTTTCTAACTGTGGTATGAACATAGAAATCAGCTCCTTTAGCCCGGCAAAGTACATCCTGTTCTTTGGTCTGTGACCTTTCCTTTGTGCTCTAGCACCAGGACAGGAGTTAACTTCATCTCATGCTTACTGGCCATTCACTGCTCATATATTTATACTCAGATACTTTTGATGATTCATTGTTCTCCTTTGCAGAAATGGCAGAGTATCCAGAATAAAATCTTGGAAACCATTGGTTTATAAGCAGAGGTCCAACTTAAGGGGTTAAAAGACACAAGGAATTGATGCTGCAATACCTAACCATCCATAGCTGCCTTAATTCTAGCTCACATCTTGAAAGAGTAAAAGTCACAGCCATCATTTAGCTATCTGGTGCCTTACAGGAAAGTAAAATGTCATCAGAACACTGGAGGCAGCTCTGACTTTGCAGTATTAGGGAGCCTCCTGACTATTAAGCAAAACAGCCCCTGTGAAATAGGAAAGTGTTGTTATTTTACTGGGGAGGAACCGGAGACACAGAGATTAAATAATGTCTTCTGGGAACATTGAATTGATTCCAGACATCCCAAATAACCTTCTGCTCTATCCTCATGGCTTTTTCTTTCTTGTTGGTGCCACATGTCCACAGCCATGTATAAAACTGCTGCTTTGGGTTCTCAGCAAGACTTAGAGCAGCTGGTCTGTGCAGACTAATGACCCTGTCACAGTCAAATGCAGTGCCTTTAAATTCAGTGCTGAGGAGCACTGGCAAGGTATAAGGGACACTTGCTGCTAGACTTACTCTTTGGATATGCACTTGTATTTATTTTTCCCCATATGCTATAACATATTTCACAAACGTGGCATTTATTAGAGATCAAGATAAAAAATAGTGTAGCAGTATAGGAAGAAAAAGATTTATGGTTTAGGTAGAGGGCTGAGGAGGGGGAGAGCAGAGTTCTCTGTTTTGAGTAAGGTCTCTACTTTGATTGTAAAATGAAGACAAAATTATCTTTAGGGCTATTCTTAAACTAGACTAAGTATCTGTGTAGTGGTGTTATCATAACAAAGCAGACAATATAGACTGCTTTGTTATCTGTATTTATATCATCCATCTTGTAACTGGCTTCTTCATCCCCACATCCCAGCAGCTGCTTTTATAGCTCTCCTGCCCCAAAGGTCCGCGCTCACCAGGAGGGACAGGCCGTTTCTGTGAGCGTTCTCTCGCTCGGGCTGAGGATTTGAAATCGCTTACGGTGCGGAGAGCAGGAGCAAGGAACGAAGTAACTGTAATTCTGAAATGTCTGTATTTTTAGCAAGCTGACTTGTTATATGTGTAGTGGTGTATTGGGCATCTCTTTGTTTTAAACAAAGGTACTCTCTTGCGTTCAGCTGGCAGGCCATCCCAGGGCTTTAACATTAAAAATCTGGTCATTTGTGGTTAGCTAAAATTTCAGTGTAACTCCATTAAGAAAAGAACAAAATGGAGAAAGAGAAACAATTAAAATACTTCTAACACGTTAAAGGAGGCGGGTGTGTGGAATACCAGTGCAAGCTCCTCCAGGTTTCAGATTCACTTCAGTTTTTATTATTTGATACAAATGAGAAGTCAGTCTTGCAAAAATTCGTTAGAGCTCCTGGTTCCTGGATTCTCTTGTACGGTGTTTTTGTGACCAGATGACTGTAGTGCCCGGCTGCGGGCAGCAGGGAGATGTCTGACTCTGCAGGCGTTCCTGACTGGCTGCAAACCATCAAACATCCACTGGAAATGCAGCCTGAAACTGCTACCTAAGGAAAATCAGTCCTTTGGGCTAAAGAGCAATCCTGATGGCTACATCATCAAAAAGATTACAGCTGCTGGTTTGTTCACAAAAAACACAGATGGAGAACATCAACACCACCTCCCAGCTCTGCTTGCAGCATTATTCCCTCCAGTTTATTCTCTATTTCTCTGATGTTTGTAAAGCATCTCAAGAGGCAGTGGTTCAACAGCTCCCAATGGAAGCCAATCTCACCAGCTAAAATAGGACATTTCTCTTTATTCTCGACTAGAACGTTAGCCATCCTGGGCATGTAGCCTGCCACAACAAGGTAGAGTGTCTGACTACAAATCTACTTCTTAGGAAGTCTGCCTCCTTTCCTGGTGATCTAGAAGATTGCATTTCATCTGTAGGAATATTCCTTGCCTGCTTCGAAACAGTGTTTGGATATTACAGTAAATATCTCTTTAGGTGAAAAACAATCTAAGCAGGGAGCTAAGCAAAATTATTAACGCTCTGCAGTCAAGCAAGGGCTGGATCCATTCATTTACTTTGAATTCCTCTGGTTTTTTAATGCAGGTTTCACTGTAGGAAATGGATTAAATGATGACCATGAGGCATATAAGAGAGAAAAGTAATGCCTCCATTTTCCATTTTCATGAATTTATTGCTACTTTAAAGATGCTCTCAGGGCACAGGTATATTTGGGAATTATGGTTTTGCTGGTTAGCAGCCAGGCACAGCCGTAAACTCAGATCAGCCTGGCTTACCAGAAAAGCAGTGGTTTACGGTTGTCCCAATTTTCTGTTCTGCATTCAAAAATATTTCCTCACATTGACTCATCTGACTCGGAGCCTGCCCGTGACTCAAAGCGTGAAGGTCAGGAAAGCACATGATCAAGATGCTTATCAAGACCTCCTGCTTGGGCTGAATTTGGCCAGAAACCCCATAAAGAAAACTGTGAGATCCCTCGTGAAACAAAGGAAATTTCTACTAGCTCAGGACTGGCTCACACACTCTGTGATTGATGCCTTGAAGTCAAAATGGGGTTCTGCTGACAGGCATGGGGAGAGAGGATGGTCAAAGCAAAATGCAGTCAAGTGTGGGTATCTATTTTTAGACCTAAGGGAGAATAACTGGTTCCAGAGTTTAGCTGAGACATACCTTACTGGCCTGACTTGCATTTACCCTGAGGACTCCCACCTTGGATGGAGCAGGGAGTGGTTCAGATTTTATTAATGTGGGACAGTAAGAAAGGATAATAGGGCACAGGGTCAGCATGGACCATTTTGTTGGCAACTAGCAGAGTTTTTGAAAAGCCTGTGGTTTAACCCCGGGTGAATTAAATTTTTCTGAGTATTCTTCAAAAGCAAACCTCATTGCCATGCAGCAGCAATGCTCACAAATCCCATGCTTACGCAAGCAGACTCATATCCGTGACTGCTGACCAGATCCTTCCAGCCCACCTCGAGGCAAGGAGGAGAGCCTTTGTTTTGTGAGCAAATGTAAAAATCTAGAGAGTCCTGAAAAACCTGGGGGCAAAAGATGAGTCTTGATTGCAAAGAAAGTACCAATTTACAAAAAATAACTATGGATTTCTAAAGCAACACTACTCATCACTTGCTTGTTTCTCTGGTTCAAATTAATCTTTTTAGAAGTTGCTGTTAAGGGGAAGAGAGTTGTGAAAACCTAAAGCTTTTCTGTCTGCAGTATGATTTGTAGCAAATGTATATGAGGTACATTATATCTACGGATCCTTCCTTTAGTTAATTTGTTGGCAAAGTACACAAATGCAGCTCCAGCAATATTGGACTTTCGTTCTCTGTAAAATAACTTGGCTAGTGTATCAACCTGCTACTCAGTAGAAGTCTTCCTGCCATCCCCCAAAATATTGGAAATAGAAGGGTATTGGATTGTGCTGCTAGAGTGGGGTCCAGCAAAAAGCTTCAAACCTGAGAAATATTTATCTGAGCTCTCAAGGGAAGGCCTGGCTGGGTCATATCCCAGACCTTTAAATCTTCCTGGGACTGACTTGACTTTTCCCTTGCCGCCTTGGTGCCCTGATGTGCCACATGTGCACGGTGCTAACCGGTGAGCCTTAGTTTTGTGCACGGTGCTGTACTCTCGCTTGTAGACCCGTATCTAGGGGAGGCTTTACTGTAAGGCCAACAAAACCTTTTACACAGTTTTCCCAGGGAAAGGAAAACCTTCTGACCTGAGCTGCAGGCTTGGGAAATGGCCATTCGATGACACAGACAAAGCCTGAGTTCTCAAAATAACGAAACTATGATGTGTTAGCGTAATTGCCAATATTTTTAAGGGGAGGACAGGAAAGATATGCTGAATTATTTATGTTGATGGACAATGGATAAATATACCTTGAGAAAGGGGGAAAGTGTTTAACTGTATGAGTAATGTACGTAAGTGTGCATATGACATCAGAAATCTGATGGAGGAGAAACTATATATACTTGAAGTCTGTATGAATCTTGCTATTATATCTTCCCTGACCCACTTAAATATAGACTGGACAGGGTACTTGGAGAGGCACAGAAGAGAACACCACCCACTACCTTTCTCTGTTACCGATTTCCTACATGCTCTGAAATGCATTAACTGATCAACTAGGTCTTCGCTCAGAAAAGGACTTGAATTGATATTGCTGGAAAACAAAACCAGTAATTTTTGTATTTTCTTCAATGATAGGATTTCTGGAATGGACATCCTTGAAGGGGGCCAGGGTTAGCAACCTGCTCCCATGTAATTAAGTTGCAAAACATCACTTTTTTCAGGACTGAAGGGATGTTCCTTTTGAATCATCTTGTGGTAAACTGCAGTGAGATCCTCATAGCCCATTCCTGCTCTCAGCGTCCCTCCCTTGCCTCTTCTCTTGTGACCTGATTCCAGATTCCTATTTGCAGGTGGTGCCTCTCTTTGCCTCCTAATTGTTAGGCTGCCAAACAAGCATAGTAATTAATGCTTTTCACTGTTCTACCCGTGTGCCTGGCAGGTTTCCAGTTACTTTTAGCCTGGTCTCCCTTTTTTCTTTAGCCCATTGCGTAGCTAAGTGAAATGTGGATGTGAGATAGAGAACAAGTTCTATGGTGCACATAACTATTATTACAGCAGCTTTTTCTTTCCCAAGGTGTCAGATATCAGCAGTCTGTTCAGATTCGGGTTTTAATTAACAATACAGCTTAGAAGAGATCTTAAAACAAGTGCTTGGTGATTTCAGCCAAACTATCTATTTAAGGTTGGATGCAGGCTCCTAAGAGGCGCAGGAGGGGCAAATTGGCCCACGTTTCTAATAACTTTTAATAACTTCTTCCTTTGTGAAAGCAAAGAGAACTATTTTTCTTCTAGGCTCTTTCCATCAGTAGATATTGATCACTTAACAAAGCCAGTCTTTCAGCTACGAAAGGCCTTTGATTCCAATTTCACTTGGCAGCCTCTTGGATTAGATATTTTATCATCATCATGAACACTAGAGCCCCATAATATGAAAAAAGGAAATGAAATGAGGAGGCAGTAACCTGAAGTAAGAAGTGGAAAATTGTGTTAAATGCCAGACACATACTCCTAGACGCTACTGTGCCACTTTACATATTGTACAGTCAATTAGATTTCATAGGCATGGGTGTAATCACTGCAGAAAAAAATCTCGGGGGCTAAAAAGATTCTATTTAATCTAAGCATTAAGTACCTGTAAATCTTACTGGTTTTGTTAAGAGGCTGTAGATTTTCTGCTGTGTTCTTGTGGTAATTGGAATTCTCTCTGCCTTAGAAAACTGAGTGTGTTTTGAATGGGAAACAAACTGTCCGCTCCAAAATCTGCTCAGATATAGCTGAAGCTTCAGCTTTCTCTTTGTTTTTACCAGAAAACTCCATACCACATAGGGAGATATCTGATATTACGAATAAATGCTACTGGAGATGAGTCAGCTGCAGAGAAGGAAAGGACTGTTCAAGTAACTTTGAGCAGAAAGAAAAAAATATCTTTCAAGATTCAACAAAAAGGAAGAAGGCAGCACTTCATTTAGCTGTAAGGCAGCAGTGATGATCAGAGATGATAAAGGAAGAGTTTATTGTTTTAATGCAAGAAGCAGGGAAAAAAATGAATCCATTGCAAGTGATCCATTCTGGCACCTAGAGGCTACTGATAATGTCTAGGTGGGTGGTTTAACCCTTTCTTATGTGGTTCTTTAAGCTGTTTCAGCAAGGATCTATTTAGGGGACAATACAGCTAACACCACACTGAGCTGAATTTGGTTAAGTGTGTTTCTCCAAAACAACATCCATTTTTAAGTTCATGATAAATAGTTGCAACCACAGCCATTCAGAGGGAGTGAAGTAGTAAAACCAGATGATCGAAGATTTACACATCTTCTGCCATCTCCATCAGTAATGGGACTTATTTGGGGACCTCCAATATCAAAGCTCTAGAGGCTTGAAAATTATTCAGGAGAAATGTGATTTTCTCTCGCAACAGAATCAAGCTGGTGTTGAGGAGGACATGAAAGGAAGCAGACACATGACAGAACATACTTAAAGTTATTAACAAACTGTAAATTATTTGGTTTCCTGTGCTGCTTCCAAGTGCTAACACATTAAGTCAGCAGATCCACAGGAAAAGGTTTGGTTCAACAAAAGGTAACAAGTGCCACTTTTTAGTTATTCTGTCTCACGTGAGTAAATGAGTATGTTCCTGTAAATCATTGCGTCTGTCTCTGCAATGCACGTGCTTATATCTGACCTAGTTACTTTGGCAATAATCAATAGACAAAGATACACACATACACACAGACAAAAAGCGAACAACTCTAATTTTTATCAATAAATTGAAGGTCCTACAGCTTATATTATCTCTCCCACTCTGTGGGAAGATAATTAAGCAAAACCAACAGTTTCCTGACTGGGGGAGGGGGGTCTCTTATGACCTCAGTTAGAGCATGGGAAAGATGGAAACATTTCTGTTCTGCTTTAACCTAATTCTCTCACCAGGCCTCTTCTTCAAAGGCCACAGATCAATTTTTTTTTTTTTTTAAAATGGTTATTAGATCTTTATCTGTGAGTAGGAAAGATAGCACGGAAAGAGTAAGAAAAAGAACATCTGCAAAGGTTAATGCTAACTTGACCAATCCCTCTTTTAAAAGGCAGAGCTATATTTCTATGACCTGGAGCTGTCAGTACTGCAGCTATTGTGCAGTTACAGGACCGGGAAACCATCTTACAGAGATGGGATTCTGGGGAAAGAACCACCAGGACAGGAAAGCAAATAATGTTAAGGGGAGGAGAAGCTCTCACAAGTCCCAGTTCTCACATTTGAGGTTTTGTGGCTGTTGAAACTGAATTTGAATTGTTCTTTAAAACCCGCGTGCCCGCTCTTACTCTGCACCCACTACATAACAAAACTAGATGAAATGGAAACACATTTGCTGATCCCTGGAGTGTATAAATAGTGCAAAGTTGTCATAATCCAGGCAAGAAAGTGCCAAGTGGTGTATCACCTTCTTCCTCTTCTTTGTCTTACAACATTATAAGGTCCAAGTGTCACTATGACCAGCAAAATACGTCTTCAGAGATCACCATTGCTGAATGTAGGTTTTCTATTTGAATAAAAGCCTTTCGTGGCACGGTACTGAGGATCTGATCTCAGCCTTTCTGTCTGCTTGGTTGTGGTGGGCTGGAAGATTTTCTTCCTGAATTTTCTCATCCAGTCACCATTTGCAATCAGCTACTGTAAATGATAATTTTTCTTGCTCAGCAGTACTAGAAGCTAGTAAATTCAAAGAAAACTATTTGATAAAACCAAATCAACACTCATTGACTTTAGTTTTTCACCTTGAGTCCTTTGTCTGTTGTGTCACTATTAATGAGCTCATTAATATTTCTGGAGAGACTAAAAGTTATGGCCACTCAACTCAATCCATCACTCGCACATCTGCTGCTGTCGACATAAAATGGCAATATTCCACCAGAATAAGATATTACGCTATTGCTGTAATGGAGAGAGCAGTGTGGGTCAGTCTTCTACTATTCATAGTAAAATGTATTTAGATCTTAATAACTCTACTTTGCATTGACTCATGGGTGCATGATATACATATTAATGAGTTGCATTCCACTAACAACAAAAGTATGATGCTGTTTTTCAGGCAGCTGCATCTTTGTAAGTATTTCTCATTGATGTGTCACTGTTAGGTGTCATCAGCCTATATCAGCCTAACAAACCATGACACATCAGTCTTATCTTGGCAGACCATCACTCACGCTTACCTAAACACAAGATATTTGCTATTGTGTTTTAAAACGAATAGGTTGTGTTGCCTTGATGCTGTTGTGATGACAGCAATCCTCCTTTGCTGCTCTTTGGTATTGCTTGCACATGGGCCAGTAAAGGTTCTGTACCCTGAACATATGTACAGGCATGAAGAACTTCAGCACCTCCGGGTGATCTCTAACCTCAGCTGTCTGAGTTAGAGGTGCTGTCACCCTGGACTCCCTCTGCGGGCGATGGGGACACACAGCCATCTCCAGGTGCGGTGGGATGTCTCTGGAAGCAGCCAACTCTCCATTGCCTGTGAAGGAATCCTTTGGTGGCTGCTTCTAGCCTGAGTGACTTCAGAAGGTGATATGAATCTGTGGTCTTGTAATTAGATCATAAGCCTCTGACTCCTCTGTTCTCTAAGTTAATTATACTAATCAAGGCGAATGCTTTTATGGCTAGAAGGCAGATTACATTACGTATGTCACTAAATCTCAAATCACACGAAATAGGTCATATTTATAAGACAGGCTTAAGGCCTTCTGTATCATTAAGGCCCTTTTTCCTATCAGATAGGAATGAAATTAATTTCATTTACCAGCATAAAATCCAAGGCTCTGGTGGGCAGCTACAGTGACTAAGTTTGGACTAATGCCTGAAACGCAGCCATCCCAGCCCTTTACACTCTTTCACTGAGGTTGCACAGCCACTGTGTCTTACAGCCTTGCTTCCAGTCTCTTCCTGCCATGGCATGGTCCCAATCATCCAATTATCCCAAACGCCAATCTCTGTGATAGCCTGTGCTAATAACCTTCAGCATTAACAGAGCTAGTGGCACTCAAGTATGAGAGGGCTGGTATTTCTCTACATAAAATGATCTTGATAAACTCAAGATTATCAAGGTTTAATAATCAAAGCTTTGAGATTGGACAACCTCAAAATATTTATTAATAAAGTATATTAATAATAATATTATAAAGTATATTAAACTAGGCCACCTATTTTGGCAGAGTAGATTATAGGTGTGCTGCATTTGATTTACAAAGGCCAGAAGACAATATTAACTAAGTGTATCCCACAATCTTATGATCTTTAAATTACTTTGTATTAGGCATACCCCTTTTGTGTTTTAGCACTCCAGAACAAATTGTCCCATTCTTGTTGCTACTCCCAAATTCCAGTCTCAAGTAAACCTCAGTGAAGAACCTCAAGCAGCAGCAAGCAAGAAGGAAGATATTAAAATAAGGCATAAAAGTATGGAGACACCAAGGCTAGCAGGCAGACAAGTAATAAATAACAATTCAGATTCTTCTACCTGGATCCCAAAGCTGTTTGTTTGTATTCAGCCCAAAAATGTAACAGATTGAAATGAATTTAGTCTATGATATTTTTCCCTTTGTTGCCTTATTAGTTTGGAAACAAAGATATTACTGTTGGATGGCTACTCAAAACCCTGAACAGTTCTCCCTCTGGGCTTTAATAATTAAACCCATTCAATGAAGTTAATTCATTGCAGTGCTAAGACAAGGGGGTTTCAAAACCACCAGATTTAATGTTGATTAAAATATTTCCCTAGGCAGTGATAAGCAGCCAGCAGCTGACTCAGAGTTTCTTGTTAAGTAGGATTTGAGTGTCTAATTCTCACATCTGTGGAAAAAACCATTGTTATAACAGAAGAAGTCAAAGGATGCACAAGCCAGAATCCACTATTTAATTCTACCTTAAGGTGAGCTTGAAGTATAGTTGTGTCTGCAAAATGGTTGTAATTAGGGGCAGGATATTTTTGAAACCCAAAGTACCCCATCTTAGCAAAATCACTCTCACTGAGATTAAAAGACAGGTGGATGAAGAGAGAGGCTGACAATTATATCCCCAAAAGGTTAAGCCTGCCAGAAACCAGCCTGAAACACACTGCACTAACTTTGCCCTTTATTGAGGTAAATATTTATTGGCCACTGAAACAGAAACCTGCACATTTGTTGCAGGGTGCTCCCAAATTTATGTAAAATATTGTGGAAGAAGCAACAAATACAGAAGCACAAGCTGCCCAAACCTTCATTTGTTTCTCTCCCCGTTTCAATTCACAGCTTACAATGTCTTTATGATAGCACAGCTACAAATAAGTTGGCTGTTCACCCACTGTGAAATGATTTTTTAAATTTGTATCCATTATCTGAGTAGGAAGAGGCACTGCTCTTGTTTATTGTGCTAGCAAAAGAGCTTCCAGTAACACAAAGATTATTGGAAAGGATAGCTGGATGTCTTCTTGTTTTGCTAACTCTGTTGAGCTAGTTTGCAACATCAATGCCAACATCTTAAGAAAGTTTGTTGGCCTTATCTTCTTTCAACTAATTAGTTGGATATAATGGTCTTGCCTGTAGCATCAGATAAAAGCCTATAGACTTCAGTTGGCATTCAATTTGATTCTGATTCCCTAGCAAGAAACCTTGATATACTATAGGAAACCAAATAGCATTTTCTTCTGTGCTTTCCAAACTTTTGCTTCAATATTTTATGAGACAGCAGATCATACAATTCCTCCAGCCCATTCAAACTGAAGTCAAACCCGGCAGATACTTGCACGTTTTACCCAGCTTATGCCTAAAGTGTATTTACTGTGTGTCACAGGTCAGAGCCTGGGTGATGACGTCATAGCAGTGGTGTTAACCTAGTAAAAATGAGCCATTTCTTAGCCTATCCCACTCACATGAGTAGTTCCAATCTACACTTGTAATAAAGACACTCTTCTGTTACTGACTACTGCTCATGGAAAGTATTTAGAAAGATTTTAGCTCCTGTTGTAGCATCTTTACAATACCTGAGTGTGAATCTCCAGTCCTAACTGTAAATCTGACATATGTGAATGAGTTATAAACTTAGTTTCCAGTGAAAAGATGCTTTAGCAAATAATATAGTTAAATAAAAATATGCTTTGAAATGCCAACAATACTGTTTGGGATCATACAGTGCTGCACTATTTCTTAGTAACTGGAAAGTAAGTATATCTGAAAGACCTAAATTTTTCAGCCTAGTGCAATTATTTGCACTCAGTGAAAGTTGAAAGTAAAGATCATAAAGTGAACATTTAAATTCCTTCAAATTTAATCATATAAGAAGTCTTTAATAAATGATTTGACCTTTAACAAAAGTTTTTCAATATTTTTGAAAAACATAATGATGTTCTTTTCCATTTAATTGCTACTTGTGCTCAGATGAGCTTTTGTTTTATTCTTAGTACTTATGATGGCATTTGAATAATTGTCCTCCATTGGTGTCTGTATGCAGACTTCTTTGAAGTTAAAGCAAATCAATGAGGCAACTATAACTAATTCTACATTAGTGGTCATTTTAAATTGTAAGTGTAAAAAACCTGTTCTTTTATTGGTAATTTACTTAATGACAAGCTATACATACACTCATTCATGTAAAATGCAAATGAAAATAACAAAAGTTTGATTTAATTTACTGAAAAACACTGATCTAAACATTACATTTTAGTCTTATTTAAAAATAGTAAATGATGTATGCCTTGGTCCCGCAATGAATTCCTCTTACAAACTTGAGAACAAGTACGTATATCATGCTGATTTGTTACAGTTTAGTAAACACGGCGCAGTGCAAGACGTTGATGAAACTGTAAGCATAAGAAGAGATTATCAGTCATTAAAAACGAAATGATAGAGGTTGATGGTTGAGTTGGGAAGTGGGTAACTTTCTGATGGTGGGGAAATTGCTCAGAAACCTATGTACAAGCACAGGCCTTCTGCAGCAAAGCAGGGAGGAAATTCAAGTTCACCCCCAGTGCCACATTTTAATTTCCACAGCATGTTGTTCCTCAGGATCCTCTGGAGTACTTTGGGAGCTCCCAGCTCTTCTGATGATATAAGAAGATGAAATCCAGATGGATTCATTTATTCGTTTATTTATTAATTTATTTTGCTGCTGCTAACAATGAGACGTAACAATGCTCGTCTATATTCTTTATAGGAAGAGCTTTCACAATGGTTCGTGTGGGACCAGCAGATGCTTCCAACCGCTGTGTAAAGTACCGAATGCCCACAGCTCTTCTGGGTCGCTCAATATTGATCAGCTAACACCACGCTGTGAACAGCTGGTTGTGCTAGATTAGAAGTGTGACCTGTGAGGGTTAGATTCTAATAAACTAGCGGAGCCACAAGCCGTAGGGACCAAATGATTCATATCCTCTGAGCTTTCACAGAACAAACACTGTCACCCTAAGAGCACGCAAAACCAACAAAGGGGTTTTCTTTGGAGGCAGAGACATCTGCTGTAATTAGAGTGGGACACAGATGGGACACGTTGTATCCAGGTTAACTGTCCCTTATTACAATATATGTTGTTCTCGTTAAATCCAGGTAAGCTGTCTTTTGGTGCTAAATATTCGAAGCCTCATACAAAGCTTGCCACCTTATTTTCCTGCCTTCGTAGGGGTTACATGGCCCCAAAAGCACACAATTCTAACATAAGCAGTACTCACCCTTCCAGGCTGTGGCCAGAGAGCCTACGGTCGCCTTGCAGTGCGAGATGAAGTACAGACTGACATCTTGGAGCCAGCCTTGACAGGTCAGCGACCAATAGAGATTTGCAATATACCATTGTTTGAGATGTACCGCCTCTGCATTAGATATTCTAAAAACAAGGACCTTGCTCTGGTGGGATTGCAATCTACACCAGCCAAGACAGAAGAAGAGAGAAGTTAACGCAGATTCCCATTATATTGCCCAGTCTTCTGGACAGTCTGCAGTACTAAGAGTTATACCCTCTTTTTTTCTATATGTTAGCAGTACCTGTAAATGCGGGAAAAACAATTGATGTAATTCACTTAACCATTTCCATCTGTGTCTCTATACAGGTCTTTAAGAATATGTAAATTAACTATTCAATCTTTGCCAGGACATAGGCAACATTTATTCCCTTCTACAAATTATTTGGCAAGTCTAAAGGTAAACATATGAAGATACTTTAATCATCTTCTCTAAGACATCCTACAGCTTGTCCTATTCTGGAGAGATGTAGGAAGCCCATTTCAAGAACAATAATAGAACCCATTAATTTGTGTTTATTCCTGTTGATCTTTGAGAACTGCAGTGTCTGGAAAATGCACTGCCTCATACAGAAAACTGGCAGGGAAACTTTTCTTGTTATTTAGAAGAAATTGTCAACTAGATGAATATAAAGGCTTGAGAAATCCATTAGAAGGTTCAAAACTAGTTGGTTACTTCACTTCATTCTTCTACCTCTGCACTTTGGCATGAATCTAAGAGATTTCTGTCACCATTTAAGAGTCACGGCTAAATGGAGGAAGACTGAACTTGAAAATCGAATCATTTATCTACAGACTTAAATTAAACAATGTTGAGAAATTCTTCCAGTTGCAAAGGAAAAAAAAAAAAGGAAGCTCCTCTCTCTGCAAAAAATGCGAACTTTATAGACAGTAAGAGAGAGCTGGCAGTAATCTATTCCAATAGTGTTTGAGAAGGCATATGTTTATGGCAAAGTAATTTCAAGGCATCACAAAAGATAATCATAGGAGTTATTTTAGTCTCTAGTATTTCACAATCTACATCACAGCATGACCCATTAATATATCTAAGTTGTAAACTGTTCTCAAAGTTCCTTGCACTCTGTTTCTCTCAGGCCCCTGAGCAGAATAGCTTTGAATGAAACAGTGAAGAGTCTACTGTCGGGGATTGTATGAGATGAAAGAATGGAATAGATCTTTATTTGAAAGAGCAGAAGAAAGAGCTATTGGAAGATATTTGTGTTACACCAAAGCCTTTTTAGTAGGAAGAGGTTGAAGTAAACAGAAATGCACTTTACAGTTCTTTAATACTGCCAGCATGACAACCAGGCCCTCTTCATTGCACAGTGTCTTAAAAGGTTTTGATATAAGAGTTGGAAGAGCTGTATGGAGAGATGGAGTACATTCAAAGAGATGGAAAAGGAAGTCAACTCTTTTCTTCCCAACTCAAAGGGAAACAACGGTCGCTTATCCATTCTGATCTAATTTCCCCTTTTGTTCTGCCTTAGACTGCAGCTTGTTGCTTCTCTAGCCCCCTCCAACCCCCCTTCTAGGCAGGGCTAATTTGCTTTTTTCGAGTCTGACCCGAAACATGCCAAAGGTAACAAACATCTTTTCCCATTGACTTCAGCAACTGCTATGTGAGGTCCTTAAAATACAGTTCTGATCTCAGTTCTACTGGCTTTGCATTGATGTAAATTCATTGACTGCAGTGAGGTTTGGATAATTGTACTGTTGTGGCATAAGAACTAAGTCAAGGCATCAGTGACAAACGATGAAACTGGAAAAATAAACTTTGGTGTCAAAGTCCACTTCAGCTGGGGGTTCTGCAAATATTCTGACAAAAAGCAAAGCATAAAGGGAACAAGGAAAATAAACTATCTAGCAGTTGTTCCAGTGCTTTCAGGCACTGGATCCTGTGATTCCATGAACAGAGAACTGAAAATATTTGTTAATCTCTTTTTGAGTCATTTAACCATATTCAGCTGTGAACCCTCACTGACATGTAATTTCTCATGTGGAGGAAATCTACTCTTTATATCAGCAACAGGTATTTTATTTTACTTTCATGAACTCTGTGTCAGCAGCATGAAGGCATTTCTTATCTGTAGAAATTATCTGTAGAAATTCCCGGGAGAAGTTAGTGACACAAACAGCGTGAGTTTGAGCAGCAGCAAGAGCAGGGGAGCAGCGTGCTCTTCCCATGTTCTGTTGGTAGTTCTGATGACAAGTCTTTGGCATCGTAAGATGCTCACTGGAGCCAAGAGACCATGGGCAAACTTCACTGTTTCTATTTTTGAGGTTGGTAGGGTTTTTTAACAATTTCATGCGCCTTTTTCTGATAGAGCAAAGCTGCGGCACCTTTGTAGTCAGACCTTTCCTTGTTGGCTTTCCAGAATATTATATTACTCGGCCAGATCTGTCTAAGTGCTTACAAGGACGTGAGCTACGTTATTTACCATAAAACAAGAGGAAAAGTATACGTAACACCCCCGATTCCCCTGGCTGCTTTGGCATCAAGGGAACCATAGATTAATTATGAGTCCTGTTGGCTGCTTGACAGTAAAATCCTCAAGAATTAACTTCTTCAATAAATTACTGAAATGTGAAAATAATTCAGTACAATCTAGGAATGCCTTGGCATCGCAATATAAGGTTTAATAGTTATTCCTTGCACTTTTTGTTCTCTGGATGAGAGGTGCTTTATAAATATAAGAGGACGTTTATTTCAAAAGAGCTCAACTTTTGATGGGTGCAAAGCACCTCTAAGACTGTAGCCCTCTGGTTGCACATTTCTTTTCCTTCTGTGGCAAATACATTTTCAGAGATTCCTCTGTTCCCGGTTTCACAGTTATTGCCATTTCCATAACACTCAGTTGTGTTGATTTATCTGATTGTATAGCCACGCTTTAAACCTGATTTTGTGAACAGCTCTGTTTCAAATATTCAGATCTGCTTCACGGTGGAGGCACCGAATAGCTGGAGTGGCACTGCTGTGGGAAGAGCATTTTCTCTCCAGGGGAGGGGGTGTCAGGCAGGAGACATGAATGGAAAACAGATCTTCCCCAGGAGGAGCAGCATGCAAAAACCGCCAAGGGGGGCAACCAGGTGCACTGTGTGCTGAAAGTCTGTTTTATGTTTAGATGCTTAACTGGCAACAGAGGGATGGAGGCTTTTAAAGATATAGATCAGCGTCTCAGGGATTTTGAAGAGCAGCACCTTGGCATATGAGGTGCCTAATTCCTGTTCATCTCAAGGCATTAAACACCTCTGATGACCACTCTCTTTCACAAGTATGCGCCCCCAGGTTCCAAATGTATCTCCTACTCTATTTGCCTTATTAGTTTGAGTGATTTTTTTCCCTGCATATGCCTACCACCTCTGTCTCAACCTGTGGTAGCTAGGTGTGTGCTGCTTTTGGGAAGCTAGTAGTGTGTGCAACATGAACACTAAAGAAAATTAATACATTAGCAACAACTGAGAGAGAAAAATGCCGGTATGCTGGATGGCACTGGTAGTGGCTTTTATTTGCTTTCCAAACATATATGCGAAGTGTTTTGCCAAGAAAGGCAGTAAAAAGGAAAAAGAAAGAGACAGTGTTAAATATAGAATGTATTTCTACATTGTGCTAATATCATTGTGAGGACGTGGGTCATCCAGGCAACAGAGACAATCCATGAAGATCTCTGAGCTGAAGCATGTGGTATGAATAGCAAGGCCTTAAAGCAATGGCTGCAGTAAATGGTTTGTGACCAGCCAATTGCCAGAGCTGACGTATTCAAGGAATGGGTTATGAATATATAATTTCAAAGCAGCTACATTCCTAAAAATCAAAGCCTGTACATGGTCTTTTGAAAAGAGATAAGGGAGCTACATAGACCCACTTGTTCCCCACAAGCAGCTCACTCAGTGCTCAAGGTGCGTAGCTTTTTCCATGTTATACAGCTGGAGAAAGGAAGAGGATGGCGATTAAATGATTTGTCCTTGTTATGTATGCAGAGGACTGAGAAAAGCACACCAAGGACATGTTAAAGCAACATGTCCATCTACCAATGCAGAATTTTTTCCCTGTGATAGAGTTCCCTGTTCGATTCCAGGTAATTTGAGCAATAGGACACTTGAATCCCTTGGGAATTGCGAATACAAGGCACCTGACAATCACATTATTTATTTATGCTGGAAGAGGTCTGCTATTCTTTTAATACATGTAATATTTCCTATGTCTCTGTGCAGCAGGTTTCTTGTAGCAGGGATTTAACCGTCGATTTTTTAATTTAAAGAACAAGGCTTTATGTCTACAATAAAAGATTGAGCTGTTAGTTTACACCATCTCAAAGATTTCAGTCACTAGAGGGTGACAGAATCATGTAAGGGAAGCACAGACTATCCGCTTAACAGCACTCCTCGTCCTAACTGATAGCTATTGAGTTAGCAGCAGGTTGTGAAAAATTTTCACATCATTACATTAACGAAACAATTTCACTGACAGTGATTGAGCCAATCTGTTCAGCCCTGACAGTGAGAAATCTCTTCTTTGCCTGCAAGGGCAATTTGTGTAATTATACACGTGTCAGTGACATGAGGTAAGGAATAAATCAGTGTCAGTGTACTAAACCACAGCCCATTTCTTCTGTCAACATGAAGTGAATTATCTTCTTGTATCAACATCCTTTACATTTATTGGTATCTTTTAGTCCTCGAATCTCCCGCCTTGTCCATAGAGGGTTAAAATTCTTGGTTTTCAAAACAACCCCCTCATTTTTCCATGTGTTACAGAAAAATAACCCCTCTATCCCATCTGAGATTATTGCTGTCCGATGCAGCATTACCAGGCTCCAGGACAGCAGTAGGATGAAGAGCTGCGAACTGTTGCACCCTTAACCCACTTCCACCAAAGCATGTGATAGCTGTCGCTGACTTGTATGCTCATATATCCTGTCAGTCCTTATTTCTGCAGGCAAAGAGCCAGTAGACCCAAGACAATTACTGTTCTTAAATTTAACCAGTGTGCAAGGTTTAAAGTACTTGGAATAAACAAATAGTGTAAAACTCAGGTTTATTGAGACTGCATCTTAGAGAAAGCTTTGTAAATAGCCAACTTCTACTGTCCTTCCTCTAGATATCTGTGCCATACTGATAACGTGTATTGCTAAGACTGAAAAGCCCTTTTAGTTACAAAGTAGGCAGGATTCTTGTGCTTTTCTAAGACCTCGCAATGGACCCTGATTTAATTTGATGTTTCTGGATTATACTATAATGAAAATAACTGTGTAACCACCATAATAATTGCAATAGTAATGCTCTAATTACTGTAGAGCTCTACACAATCATCACTGCAGGGTTTTAGAAGCAGACCTGGTACAGTAGACAATGGAAAGCTTCCCAACTATTTTCATTAGGTCTGATCCAATCTCTTTCTATCACCATTTGAGCATCACTGTTGAAAAATATACTGAACAAACCCTGCACTTTACACCTTGTGCTTAATTCCACTCAAGTGCAGGAACTTGTCTGCAACTAAAACTGCCAGTGGGATCCTCCTATGCATCACCAAAAATTAGGTGCTTCTTTTAAACTGACTTTGCACAGCAGAATATTTTATTTTTTAGCAAGGTCAGAGTAAGCCCAAAGTACAAATAAACCCAATTTCTCTAGCTCTGATAAATGAAATAGGTATCTTGCGAATGCCAGCGCCTCCTTTCTATGAACCAAGCGATGGTGGGTTAAGACAAGGTGCTCTCATCCATCTTTGATTAAAACATTAACCTGCAGGCTGCTTCCTATGCTTTCTTTAGAGGGAGGCTGCACAATCGCCCTCTGCTGGCTGCTAAAGATGTTGGCTGCTCTTGAAAACTTCATCACTACTGTTTGTAGGAAAAGGTAAAAAGTTATTAGCAGATTTAGGGGAAGTAAAAGAACATAAAAAGCTGAAAATGGATAGCCAGTATTAAAAACTAAAATAAAACTAGGTTGGATGGCTTAAACCATTTAACTGGGTGATTTAGCAGCAGATGTAGAAGAGGACAGCAAACTTCAGCCTGTACAAAACCGTTGAGGAGTGAGTGCCATCCAAACACGGCTGGGAATTTTCTACCATTCCCATTCCTGTACTCCCACACAGGAGAAAAGCACACAAATGGATATGGCCCACTTTTTACAATGCTATAGCTCCACATTCAAGTAAGCCAGCTAAGAAGTGACATGTAAGAGAATTACAAGAATGCAGTAGCTGTTTCTAGTCTAGGAAGGAAGAAAAAAAATTCATGACCCGTTGGGGCACTTCAGAGGATATTTTTTTGCCTCATCACAAAAGATCACCAAGGCCATTTAGGGGGATTTAGGGAAAAGAAGCAGGCATTTTGAGAAATAAACATTCTGGATTATAATAATGAGGGTTTGTTTGGTTTTTTTTAAACAAAACAAATAATCAACTGAAGTTCAAAACTCAAGACCTTAGGAAAAGACTTACTTTCCTCCAGTAACAGGATTTCCATAACTGACTGCTGCTGCTCCTTACACCTTCCCTGTGGTATACATTCTAGCAGTTGCAGGTTTGGGCAGTGTACTGACTTACTTCTCATGGCGGTTTGTAAGGTCCTGCTTACTTGCTGTATGTTAAATTGACCACCGTACTACAGACCAGCAGAAGTGCTCTGTGCTTTACGCTTCAAAGTCAGTCCTTGGACTTGCCTTTATTGCTGCAAAGTCTATCTTCATCAGGGGTGAATTCTACCCTGAGAAGACTGCACACAAAGGGTGGGAAACAAACTCCTCTGGATTTCAATTTTAACATATTTGTACCTAGAAACAGGATTTGTGCAGATTTTCTTGAGTCTATTTATGATCAGCTGCTGTGAGAGCTTGTGCATGGCCTGACCAGAAGCCACCTCATGCCAGTAAACAGCCCAGAAACACAAAACACAGCATCCTCCTAGATTTTCTAATATCCTCTTGACAACTGTATCCTAAACTGGGCTGTTTAATGAAAAAAAACTTCAAACAAATCTACGATTTCCTCATTTATCTCTCTTTCTGTTTGTACTGTTCTAGTATGTGTGAAGAAGAGCTGTTGGCAGAGTTTTGAGATTGCAAATGCTCTGATTGTCTACAAACGAGGTACAGTGTGGCACTCATAAGACCTAAACAGAACTCTTCAGTAACGACACTGAGAGCATTTGACCTAAAACGATCAGTAATAGCTCAAAGGCCTCCAAGGAGCAAAGCATTGGTGTTTATACCTCAAAGTCTATCCAAATTCAGGGACAGACCTAACTCTTCTACTGAGTGGTGCCCATGTGTAGCACATGCCACTCTTTAATGTCTGCCTCTCTCCTTAGCAAGTTCAAAATGGGTGAAACAAAACTCTATTCTGGCTGGTACATTATGGAAGCCCCTTAGATCTGGTACACAAAAGTAACCTGATCCTGCTTTACTGAACTTAGCCTCAGACTTTTGCAGCTGATCTGATGAAACTTGCTAAAATAATGCAGAAATCTTAGGGATTGCTGGAAAGGCAACCCAGCTTAATGAAACAAAAGAAATACAGACTTAGCAGTAAAAAAGGCCAAATTATAAAGAACCTGAATGCATTGAAATGTATGCAACTGATTTCAGTGGCAGCAGAAGCTGGCTCAAACTAGACTTAGATTAATTAGCAATAATGATATTTTGGCAGATGACTCCTAAGCCACAGAGGAGCAGTCTATGCAATTACCATTGCAAAATCATCATAAATATTTGGCTGCATTTGCTATATTAAATAAAAAGTCTACAGAAAGCTAATGGATTGAGTGAATGCTCTATGCAGAAAAGGGCCCATGATTAAGTGCCATGGAGAAGAAACATGACTTCACAGAAGTCGATGGCAAAATTCCCCACAGACTTCAGTAGGATGAGATTTCACTTAGTATGACTGCCTGTGAAGGTGGGAACATTTGCCTAATTCTAGCTTTGTGCCAGCATGCTATCAGCTCTGTGACCAAACCGGCATCTGTTCCAGCTTGCCCAGACCTTTAGCTGAAAGCATCTGCTACCTTATGAACTGAATTCCTAAATCCCCCCCTGTCCCGGATCTGATTGAAATTCTGTGAGTGCGTGACTTGGAGCTTTAACTTGCAGCCTGGGGAAACAACAAAATAAAAGGGAAAACAAAACCGAATACTGGATTTGAAGTAATGGAAGAGGGCAGCTACTCTAAGGATGTTTTTGGTTTCCTTTGTTCAACAGCCTGCTAAGTGTTAGTTGCTTAGACTCAACCACAGGCAGAAAGAAAATTATTGCTAGGCTTCTTATTAATATAGACTATTTCTAGGCTTAGAATCAAACATGTATTTAGGACTAGCTAATTAGGTGCGTATCTTGCGATCTACTGTGTTCCCTAGAATGAACGTACTGATGTTGTTTCATTGAACAGGCCAAGATTGATATTTTTAACCTGGATAAAGCAGAACTACTCGCCTTACTGCCCTCAACCCAGCTAAATCTGGGAGAGTGAGAGCCAAAACATCCTAGACACGTAGTAGTTACAGAGGAATGGCCAGGAACACCTCACCCTGCTGTTTCCCGAAATCCAGGTTAGCTCCCCTGCCAGAGCCTCCTACATCAGGCTGTGCATCATTCAGTGCCTGGCTCATCTTTTGCAGCAGTAATTTCAGTGGGATGGATGATGCTGTTACTCTGCACCGCTAATATAAAGTCTCATTTATTTCCTATCTCATTGGCACTGAAGGATAATTGAAACGCAGTCTTACAGTTTGGCTCTTTATAAATAACAGTCAGTAAGAGTGGAGAATTTTGTCTTTTGAATTATAATTATGCTCATCTCTGAACTGTATTTTATTAACCACATTTTATTATCCTCCCAGTGTATTGTAACTGCACTAGCGGGGAACTGCCAACTATATTGTTCACTGATTGACATGTGATTTTCTACTGTGTGATTAAATCAGGGAAAATGGGAGACAGTCCAACATTCCCAAGACTGACACCTTCAAAATGCTGCTGGAATTCCTTTTAGCTAACCATAACCTGCTGACCACTGTGTTCCTCACTGATATTTTAACTGACTTTCAGGAACAATGCAATATTAATTAATATTTTATCTAAAACATTTGCACATTCGATGGCATGACTTGTTTACTGCTAGATCATGGCAAAAAGTAAGGAAGAGAACCCTACAACGGGATAAAATTCCTCATGATACCAGTCAGGGGGAAATAAAAAAAACCAAGGGGTTAAGAAATCAAAGAAATTCAGAGGCTGCTAATGAAGAAAATCATGCAACCTTTTTGGAAGCTGTAAAGGGCTTTAGGAGAAGGAAGGAGAGAAGGTGTGGTGGCCATTGATATTATTTTCAGTCTGCATTTGGAGACGACAATGCCTCGATCGCGGCTATGGCTGTGCTATGTAATAAAAGAACTCTCCATATCATCCTTCAGCATAGGTTTACTGTGCAGTACAAATTATAACTAAACATGCTGAGACAGACAGCAGAAGAGAAGGAGGGAAAGAAGGAAAAGCAGACCAATATTATAGAAAAGCTGTTTGTTAAAAGCAGTATTGATCCTCTCCCTCTGAATTTCTACCCATAACTTGCTCAAACTCCCACTGAAAATGTTTATCCCATTAATATAACTTCCTGTAATATGTACTACCAGTTTATGACAGCTCGAGACAATGAAAAGCTATGAACAATGTAGTGTGAACCCAGGCATTACAACAAACTAATCACTTGTGACTGCAATGCAAGCAGGGGTGTTAACTATCTCCAGTATTATTTTTTGACCTCTGTTGTCTGAAAGATTGCAATAAACCCTGTTCTGACCTCGCTGGCTTTGACTGAAGAGGAAAGGCTTTTTGAGAGCGATTCTTCGGCTGCAGATGTAACTGAGTGCCTCATGCATTGAAATACCCTCACTCATATGCACTGAACTAAAGGACATTTCACCCTATGCCCAGTTGGCCTCTGGCTGTTAGGAATGAAAAGTGGGGTAGACCACGCTTTTCAGTGATATCAAACATGTAGCTTTGGAGGAATTTTCAGGATCATACAAGGAAGTACAGCTCTGAAGCAGAAATGCTGTGCTCTGAAATCATCTAACAGGATTCTCAGACATGAACACATACAAGATGCACGGAGCCAAGCTTCTCAGAAGCGTATGACAACCATGCGGCTGTACTGACTGCCATTAATGGATGTTCTCCCTCACTGCCAGATCCCACAAGAGGCCTTGAAAGCAAGAACAGACCTCAATGATGTTACAAAGCCAGACGCAAAGCCAGTCTGTAGTTTATGAACCCCTCATGTACCACTCCAATGAGCTCTGTGAAATTAAGCCCATACTTTAGAAGAAAGAATTGATTAAATCTTGCTAATAGTGCTCCGAGATTTCACAAAAATGCGTATTGAGGACGATATCATCAAGATAGTCTTGGTTACCACCGTTATTCTGTTATATCTACCCAAGAGTGATGAAGACTTCCTAGCAAATCCTGCTGGGATGGTAAGGATCTGATGTCTAGCATTTATATAGCTAAGCCATTCTGTCAGCATTTAGATCTATGTGTATGCTCTCGTCATGGTGATATGTCTTGCTTCTGGATTCTAAAATGAGCAATATCCTATTAGCAGTGGGAACTGAGCATGATTGGCTAGAGAACTGGAGATGTTCCAGTTGTGCTAATAATACTTTTTGCTTGGAGACAATAACAATCCAGTTATGTTAATTTTTTGCCTGGTGCATACAGTGTGCGATGTACAATAATGTCCATAAGTGTTTTTATGAGTGCTTAACGCACACTTAAATTTTGCAAAGCAGCTGTCAGAATTAAATGCGTAACAAATCAGATGGTTAATCAGCATGTGAATACGTAAGGAACTGTGTCTGCGAACGAGGCATGCTATTTTTAAAACCCTGGGGAGCTCTGCCACCAGATGGCCTTTTTTGAGCTATGAGTATTCCTCAAACAGTTTGGTTTTGGCGTTATACAATGTCTACATTTAAATACCTTTCTGAAATTGCTCATTCTGTCTCCTAGATATGCAGCTGACATGGGCATCCTCACCTTGCTAAGGGGAGCCCTTGTTTCAGGCAATTTAAGCCTTGTTCTCCCATGATATTAACGGCTGCAGGTGATTACATGTGGATGTTTTTGTACATGTACCCGTGTTCTTTTCATTCCCATTCCACGTTGCATGTGTTGTAACCAAATCACCTAATATTTTAGGGAAGGATTAATCAAGACTAAGGAAATTAAGCCCAAACCTGCAAGTATTTATAGATGCACACTCTACTGATTTTAGGAGTTAAATGCCTAGATAGGAATTAAGTTCCTACATACCTTTGTGGCCCTGGGCATTAAACATGGAAGCCAGTGTAAATAAACCACTTCACATCCTTAGGCTATTTGGAAAATCCTAAGTGGGGTTTTGTCATATATAATTAAAACTTGACCAAACCATATACAGGCTTGAGAGCTAGGATTTCACAAGAAAGTCAAAGCGCTGTAGGTGATAGCACGTTACTCTGTTATTTTTCTTCCTGTGTTACTAATGTGCTAATTCTTCTCCCTGTTCCTAAATAAGCAGAGGAGTCAACTTTCACTAACAGGTGCATAATAAAGTGGATGAGCTAGAACAGAGAGGGTTTTCTCCTTTTAAAAATAAGTTCCTTAGTCTCTGAAATCACTGACAAAGTGCTCAGTTGTATCATGTTCCACCTTCATGACAACATTATCTGGTAAAACTCATGTCTGCAATGACTTTGCTATTAATGGGCAACAACATGATATGCCTCTAGCAAACTTCCGTTGCGTTTCAGTTCTAGTTCGAACAAGACAATAATATTTACATGCACTAAAACAATCTTGTCAAGAATTTTGAAGTTTCTTAGGACCATTAATTAAGCTCAAAAAATAACATACTATTACCACTTCATGCCTGGCTAAACCTACGCAGAGAGAGGTGGAGAGAGCAGTTTGATATGCTTGTGAAAAAAATGTGCAATGAGGAGAAGACGACAGAGAAACATTAATATAATCAACAGAAAACTTGTTTTCCTAGTTTGATCAAGGACTAGAGGCTCAACTTGCATCTGTTAAATACCACAGCATCCTATCAGTTATTTCTCTTTACATTGAAATAACCACAGGAACAGGACTTCAGCATCTCATGGAAATATCATTAGCACTCATACTTCTAATTCTGGCATACTGAAGAATTTTTTTCCCTCCTTTCTGTGTTTTTCTTTGTTTCCCCTTTCTCCCACTGTGACCAGGAATACCATTTTTGTTGCATGTGGTACATGTGTTCCCACGAAAAGGTTGGGTTTTGAGAAGCTGACATTTTCCGACGGAAACCCATTTCATGAGAAAATCTCCAACCAGCCCCTTCGCCAACTACATCCAGTATGCCTTTCGTGGGCCCAGATCCAGCAGCAATCACACAAGTGTCAACAAAGCTCATTCCATGGACCTCACAAGAGAGATCCTGACAGCAGAATCTGGCCCACTAAAGGGATGTTACTGGGTTCTGCAAACTTACTGCTACCAGCTGTTTTCAACTGGGCATCAGCTGTGTGCAGCATACACATCGTTGTATTAAGTTCTGATTAAGCCAATACCTCCTGCAGAGCTACCCAAAATCCAGCGTAGGCTTTGGTGGTGGCCTTCACAGCTCAGCCTGCTCCTGTAGAGAATATTTATTGTAGAAATTTCTACCTTATTCTGGGCTGCTACAATGCTCTCCCTGTGCAGCCAGGGAAGACTGCTTGTTTTATGATAAATCTCCTCTCTCCCAGTGGATACAGATATAAAGAAATTACTCCAGAAACACAACATGGAAAAGGTGTTATTTTGTTTTTACTGACAATTCCTGCTAGCTTTCTTCCCCTGGGGAACATATGGTCCCAGATTTGATTCTCAGCTCAGAGCAAAGAGCAGCAGATTCCTTCGAAGTGCTCCTGAAGATGATTTGGCTTCCTATAGAATTAAATCAATTACACATTAGTAAGGCTGGTAGGACTTTGCCACAGAGAATGGCAACATTACTGCTGAACACAAACCATATACACAAGTCACACTTGGCCAGCTATTACTCCCTCCATTTTTAAGCTCATTTGATGACTTTGAGGAAAGATAAGGTAATCAGGGACTGTAGGCATCTTTGGCTCATTCTGAACAATTTCAAATGGCCAAAAGGACAGAAGAAAGGGAAGAATGTGTAGCGATAAAAATGCTGCATGGCTTTGGGAAGACAGTATTTCATCTGAATTAAATTAAGCAGGATGAATTTCAATTTGATATTTGTGGCACAGCTTCTGACTTTATTGAGAGCACTCTGCTCTATAGATTGCATTGATTCTTCAGTTTCCCGGAACATGCTTTCCTTTCTAATTGTGAGTGTGCACTGTAGCAAAAACAGATTTTGGTTTGCTCTTCATCAGCAGACACACACAGTACAAGAAGAAAAGGCAGAAATTCCCATCAGTGCATACTAAATGCTTTCCTCTGTATTTGCAAAACAAAAGTCATTGTCTAGAAATTTTTAGCACAAGATTCTGAGAAAGAAAAATGATATATTATATATACAAAAGGCTGCAAAAATGACAGGCGCTTTTGTTAAATTTCTTATTTCTAAATTTTGCCAGAAAAAAATTCTACATTGCCTCACTATTTTATTATGAAATGAAAAACAAATATCAAAGTGGTATTTCTTTTAGAGTTGTAAGGTAAGTATAGTTAAATACATTTTAAAGACAAACATGTTTTGATTGATCTGTATTATTTTTCCCTAGAGTCATTCACATTTCATTTTCTTCTTCTGGTTTTCATCAGGATTCTTTCCTTAATGCCCAATATTCTTAATGGGAAAAGATGCTTTTATCCATGTCTAGCAAGCTGTTTGCTGCAAATCAAAAAGGAGAACATAGTTCCCTTCCGATGAACTCTGATGATCATCCCAGACCTATTCATTTGGGCCGTAGTTTTTGCAAATATTCAGATGTGAAGTAGACTTGAAGTGTTTGGAAGTCAAAGTCAAACACAAGTGTAAGTACTTTGCTGGACAAAGACACCTTAGGTACATGCAGAAAGCTAAGTTTAACAAAGACTGGGGTGACTCCATGCTACTGCATTAAAAATAGGAATACTTCTCTTTCTTTATTTAGTTTTTCATAGTACAGAAGTGGAACAGGAAAATATCAGTCATATGGCTCTCAACCTTTTGGAAGAGCACATGTTGTGCACTATGTATATTTATCCATTAAAAAAGTCTGTAGATTCATTTTTTTCTCTGACATGAAAAATGTTGATGGAAGCACTAAAGGATTAAAGTGTCTCTGTGATTTGCTTGCTAAAGTAAACATGAGTCAATACTGTAAAGAGATCACATACTTGTGGTGGAGTAAATTGACTAATTTAATTTTCAGCCACACTGAGAAGAAGCAGAAAGTGCACCAGGAAATGGATTGAGCTTTCTTTAGTGTGGGAATGAAAACGCACGTGGGACAAATGGGCCTGATGGGGATTTTTGGCCTCATTTTACCTGTCTTGGCCCTTGGGATACATCAAGAAGAATAGTTAAGAATGAGATTATAAGGATTCTGCAGACAAGTAATAAAATGGATTTCTATGTCTTCCTCATAGAGCAGTTCAAGGAAAGCCAAATCACCAAATAACTGTAGCAGTGTTACACTGGGAGGTGGCTCCACTTTCCAGGCTTTTCCTCTAGTCACTGCAGTTGATTCAGTTCTCTACTCTCAGACATTGATTTCAGCAAAAAAAGGGAACAAGTTATTGAACTGCAGTGCTATTGAGAGGCTGGTTCCAGCCTTCCCACAACTGGTTTGAACTGGGAATTAATTATTTGTCAGCTGTGACTTACCCATCTTCTCTTGTGTTTGCAACAAGGCATATAGGATTTTCTGGGGTTGCTCTTACCGACAATTCAATGTTTGGATCTGCCAGGCGTGGGAGAAAGTTGATGAGTCAGGAGGCTTCCTAGGCATTTTACAACATATTAGGACTGAGCTCCAGTAACAGGACAATCTGCTGCCAGAACAGACTGAAGCAGTAGGTTCCCACACCCTTTCCACATGAGACATGCCATTTCAGAATATAATCCCACCCCAATAAATGATTCACAGCGTTTTAGCAAAATACGCAGTACCTTTGATCCTGCTGACTGAAGAAGTGACAAGTAGTCTTGAAAGACATCACTTGCTTAGCATGATTAGAAGTCAGCAGTAAACACTAATGCCATGCTTTAAGTCCTATTTTACAATGCAAATGACTTTGTCATGGATCTGTGAGCAGCAAATTGGATTTTGAGGGGTGGTTCTTTTGGCAAGATTGTGGTCAGATTTTACAAACTAATCTCCAATAATTTCCATTTAAAATGACTATTTTTACCATGGTAGCATCTATGCAACCAAAATAGCCCCCCACCCTGCCATTGCACGAAGTACTGAACAAAACTCACAATATGTACTAGAAGAGCCTCCATTTAGTTTAGGAAAGGACGTTTTGATGCCAAAGCATCATGCCATGATCACACAAAAAAATCCTTTCTATCCTTGGATGCAATTATGTCATATAACATATAAGTTTTGTTGAATGGATAGTGTTTATCTGGGAAGACTCCTTAATGGATATTGTAAAGGAATTTGAGAGGCTCTTACCGACCTGAAACATTTATGCCACTCACAGAGTTCATTGCAGCCTGGGGGTAGGTTTGGGGGAAATGCAATCTGTCTGTTTCTGGCTCCTGAAATTTGGTCCATTGCCATCAGGAGGATGCTTCAGAAGGAAGCTTTTTGAAAAAAATATTTCAGGTACTCAACACGAAGACATTTGACAATGAAGACCTCAGCTTTCATCTCCCTGCTACAAGCAGGAAAAGAGAACCTGGTGCCTAAAGATAAGTTATGTTTTCTGGGTGTGGTTAGATGCAAGGCATAAAGTTAGAGAAAAGGAGCAGCACTGTCCTGCAGCAATAATCAACCTTTGCAACTCCCCTTCACTAAGCAAGTGTATTGTGGCACTTCCAGGAAGGCCTGGGGCTCCACTGCTGTGCAAACACATGGCAAGAGACCCTTCCGCTCCAAAAATCTTCAGCAGCTTAAGTGCAGGAAGGGAGAACAACAGTACTGTCAGTCCCATTGCACTGACTGAAGTGTGAAGAGCAGATACAGCACTATCTCGGCTAAGGTCATGCAGGCAGCTTTCAGCAGATACGTCCCTTGAGTCCAAGCATTTTTACTTTGAAGTCACAGGCGGTCAAGTCATAAAACTTGCTCTTTTGCTCACCAGCAGTCCATTTCTTCCTTCAACCACATTTCTGTGCATAAGCTAAAGAGGATTTAACTGTAAAAGGCAGACAAGTTCGATAATATTGGGAAATGCAAGCTGAAAATGGCACTTACCAGCTTACTCTGTGTAAAGACAAGCATAACCACAAGTAAATGGGCTTAAAAATACAGGCTAAGAGCACACAATGGATTTAAGGCAGATGGAAGATATTCTTCTTTTTTAAAAAATAATAACAACAAAATAATGAACCCTTCCTGCTCCCATAGCCCTCCCACTTGGACATGCATTGCTGCCTCTTTTACTTTGTTCTCCCTGCATCACAGAGATGGCACAGAGAGGTCAGATATCTTTCCTAAACAGAATGAACAAGAGACTCTAAACTCAGTACAGAAACCTTTATTATATGACTCAGACCAGCAAAAAAATAGCTAGGAAAATATGGAACTTGAAAACATACACCCAGTTCAAGTCTTATTTGCTGGCTAATAAGTGAGACAGGACCTTCCACACCTGGAAAGGTCTGATTTGATCTTTTTTTTTGGAAGCTCTGTGGAAACACTCAAAACATTTCATTGCAACTTCTCTTTCGCACGAGACTGCAATATATCAACTGATGACAAAACCAATCAAAAGTTCCAAAATACTTCAGGTTGAAAATATAAAAATGGGATGCTACCGCTTCATCAGAACTCCCCCAACCACGAAGCAACATTCTACCAAAATAAGGTCATTGTTCTGCCATGTTATTATGAAGAAAGTACATAGTGCAATGGAAGATGGTTCCACCTGTGTTTCTCCAAGAGTCTGTACTAGTCATTTTTGAACATCCTACTGTTCAAATGCAAAATTCTACGTATGTTGAGTGGGAACTAAATGAGTCACCCAATTTTTGCTGTAATTTTAATGCCCTGTTATTTTAATGTCCAAGTGTAAGTACAAATTAGAATAGTCTTCAAATCAAAGATGCTTTTCTGGAGCAGTGCTTACAAAACAACTTAGCTGCACAAACAGAAAGTTACAGTGCTGAGTTACTTTATTTGACTGCCTGTGCAAAGCCAGCATTGCCCTGTATCCAGACGATAAAAAGAGAGAAGGAACCAAATTAGTCTGGCTTCTATGGATCCTTGGATTTTTTATGTGAATTTCTATTTTAATGTATTGCTTAACAGCAGCGTCTTTTTTGGGAAATTTTCTGCTTTCCAAATAAACATGCTTTAATATAAATAATAATGATTATAACAAAATTATGCTGTTTGCATTGATGTCTTATCATTTTCCCACAGGGCTTCCAAAGGAGCTGAACAGCAAATATTCTTTAGAAGAAAAACAGCTTCTGCTCAGCCAAGCAGATCGCTTCTGCTGCAAAAAGGTGTAAGTCCACTGACTTCAGCATCGCTCCATGACTCACAGAAAGTGGGCAGAATTGATACTAGCGAGGAAGGCATGTTACTCTGGCTCATATAAAGAAACAACACATTCTATCCCAGAAGTGGTTATGTGCCCCAGATGAGCTGAATTTCCCCTGGATAATTTCTTTACGTCTTGGAATTCAACCTCTGGACATAAAGCCAGCACAAGGCTTTATGAGCTACTTAAATTCAATGGAAACATTAGTTTGGGAGCTCTGGTAATGCACTGTGCTGTGTGCTCATCTACATGCACAAAAAAATTTTTATACAAGCTCAATGCTTTGGTTTTATTTTCCACAATTCTTAAGGCCTGACAAGACTACTTGAGTTTTGGGTCAAGTTAAAGAGACTGAAGATGTAGCACACCTATTTTCTGCTCCAGCAGTCATCTGTTTTGGCATACAGCACCTGTGCATGATCTAGTAATAGGCTGTGCACACCTCGTCCCACCTCCCTTCACACCAGTTGCCTCTACTCTACTCTGGTGAAAGCATGGCAATCTGTAGTTCCTCCCTCTGTGTTTGTGACCCATCTACCCCGAGCAGAGGGAGTACTTTTGCACCATGTTTTGAACAGCTTTTATTGCTACTTTTCTTCTTCTTTGCTACTAACCATTTCTTAGGCATGTATTTGGCTCAGTTTTGTTACCTGTATTTTGCACTAATACAGCTTTATTTCTGGTATGAAGGAGTTCTTGATTTTCTATTCATTTCATGTTCTTTTGTCAGATTATTAGAAAAAGTTTGTTTCACTGAGTTACCTCAATAATTCAGCTCTTCACAACTGGAACATATAATGGCAGTTTGAAGTAAAACCAGACTGTCTGCGACCTGAAACAAACCAGGATAAATCAAAGTTAGGGCTTGTTCACCAAGTCCTGGAGTTTGACATGCCAATGTGTGGGAGGGTTTGTGTTCAGCCAGTTGGGTAAAGATGGGTTTGGACTTAACCTGTGCTTACAGGCAGGAGAGCCATTCTCTGTAGTTACTTGCTGTCTGTAGTCCCCATCGCTTTCAATTAAGTTTTAAGTGACCTTGGCTCTCACTCTCGAGATGCATCTGGGCACCTAATTTCTGTTGATTTTGAGTGTCTGAGTGTTAGCCCCTTTTGGAACCATCATAAATTCTGACTATATCTTGCATTAATACATTATGAAGTCCTTTATTGTACAGTATTTAAATGTCAAGTGGCAAAGTATGAGCCACACAAGAAACTGGACAGTCTGCTCTAAGCAGTAGGTGAAAAATTCCTTCCAGTAATGGCATACTGGGCTCTGCATACTATATTCCTTGTTTGTTTTACAATAAATAAAACAATCCAGAATCTCTGAAGCCTGTTCTCACACAAGGAGACTGCTCTCTGTGCCCCTTTAATGACTTCCCAGGGGTGGCATCAGCCATTACATTCTGATCTCCTAAAGCATAGAGGCTTCCCTCCGAAAGAATTATCTAGTTTAATTGGCTTTAAATTAATGGAAGGAAAGCTTGCTTATTGCAATCACATCAACTTAAGACTTGCAAGAAATAAATGATGTAACTGGGAAATGAAACAAAATAAAAACTAATATTCTTCCTGTGAAAACATCAGTTTGTATTTCCAAATGGATACATTTCTGTTCCAAGTGAAGGAACAGCCAGCTGGTGTAAATCAAAATTTTCATCATGAGTGGCAAGCTGACATACATCAAGGAAGGGCAAGACCTCTAATCTCAGGGACTTTAGACATAGTCAGCATCTTTAGCTGTGAGATTTTGAGTTTTCTCAAAAAAAAAAACCAAACAGTGCAAGTACAGGTTATTTATTTGGGTCTGGTCTGAATTGTCTTTGTTTCATTTCTGCTGGCCTTTAAAATAAAAAGGAGAAAATAGGAGTATATTTTAGAAAAGGAATATATTTCAGGAAAGAATGATGTGTGAAAAACATGAGGTGCAAACGATGGGCCAGATCCCATGCAAACTCGCCAAGACGAACATGAGCTGTGAGTGATTAGCATTTCTGTAACTGAAACCATTTTTGTTTAGCTGTCCAAGAGTATAAACAAAAGACATTCATGGATGGAAGTTGAATCCTGCAATGTCTATCCTCCCATAACCGGGTGGGAGCTGTCTGAAATTATCCAGGATCCAATAAAATGCCTCAAGCCTCTGACATATGGAGATGTCTTTACAGATTTTATGGAGTCCTCCCCTTGGTAGCTTATCGACATCTCTTCATTGATGGATTTTACGGATTCCTCCCCGAATTACCCACCACAGCAAATTTATCCTTGCTGCGAGGCAGCACAGAATCAATGTCTTCGTTACACAGACAGGGAGTTGTGCACTGGGAGGCGAAGTGGCACGTGCAAGTTCTCGTCATCACAAAACTAGATGTTTTGGGACGTGTTAGAAAAGGTGAGTCAACTCCCATATTCTCTGAGTAGTACCAATTTATAGAGCAAGTCATCCAGACTGTGTATTCAAAATGCTACAGAAAATTATTTTAGAGGCACACGGATGCAAATCACTGTAATAAAAAGGGTTACAGCTTGTTGAACTCCAAAGAGAAGGATGGCTTTTGGCAGGACACACAGATTTGGAAACATAATATCCAAATGCACATGGTGCCTGTCTACCTGGAAGATGAAACTGTTTTTTCACAGCTTGAATTTTAAATGCAGTCAGAAACTTCCATGAAACAGTATGTGAATTTTGAAAAATTAGCACTTGAGTTTTAGGTATCTCCTATCAGCTCAGTTATTCTTTAATAAAGGTGGTGAATTACACAGAGGCCATTGCTGTCAACTAGAAGGATTTGTGACAAGGCACAGAAGTAACTCATGAGTCTATGAGTCAAAAGGGCAAAAAATACCAGTTCTGTGGCCACTCACTTCCCCAGTATCTCCAAATGGTTTTCCCAGGTGGCTTGCCTGAGGCTTAATTCTGTCTTTCTCCTTCCAGAGCCCTCCTTGCTAAATTGTCGTCAGCTTTTCATGATTTACAAGAAATGACAGGAACTGCTCTGCCAAGTGGCAGTAAAATGGCCTGGTGAGGACAGAGCATGTTTCTGACATTGCTGATAGCAGATGTTTTAGAAGACAGAATGTGAAATTCAGAGTGTGGGTAATTGAAGAGAGCCTAGGAAGAGGATTTTTTTCCCTTTACCTCCTACACTAACAAGGTAAAAATAACTGGGAGGGCTTAATCATGTATGTGGGTATGAAATTGCCTGCAGGTCAAAACTTCTGAGCTGTGGAGTGTTCAGCTCATCCTCGGTGCCACCCTGTTGGAAGGCCTAGGATTCCGCCTTCTCAGAGAAAAGCGACAGCCCTGTGACAGTGCCAGAAATTTCCCTCATGGACTGGAATCCCACTGTAGTAGGGCTCTACAAACACCGAACAAAAATGATCTAGACTAAAACATTGAGATTTAAAGATAAAAGTGTTCTTTGGGGTGCAGGGGATCTCGGGTTTCAGTCAAATGCTTTAAAAAAAATACCATATTTTTACCTGTGGAGCCAGCAAGATATTGCAGGCAGTATTTGACTCAATGTTAATTTGGCTGGTTCTAATGCTGTGTTAATTAATTTATGCAGTTGAGGATGGGAACTCTTTCATATCTGGCCAGCTCAGAGCTTAGGTTTCTCCTTAGCCATCCGTGACCCAAATTCTCTCTTTCTCTGTGCGGCTCTCTCTCTCTTGCGTTCAGCTCACAAGATGGTAAGGGGGGTTTCTAGACAGATCTAATTGTGAAGTTTAGAGATTTTTAGGTTCAAAAATTTGGTTTCTCCTGCTAAAGCTGCAAAGATGCCAACTGTGACGCATTAATAGAGAACAAACTTGCTCGGTCATCAGACCAGGAGTTTCTATTTCTACTTTTAACTGCATAAACTGCTATTTGTTACAAGTTTGAAGTAATGCGAGGAAGCTTCACATCTGATTTGACTTGAAAATGCTATTAGTTATTCTGAAAGCAAAATCAACCACTCTCCTGAGAGCTGTAGGAGTATAAATCAAAGCCTGTGGATGCTGTTGCTGCAACAGTGACAGAAACAAAATAGACATCTGGTGTGTTTCGCTATAATAACTTCCACATTCAGGAAAGCTTCAAAATGCTTCAAGAATTCCTACCCATAGTTACCTCACAACAGGTAAGAACTAGATTTTTAGAAATGATTTTTTTCCACCTGGCACAAATTTCAAAAGGACTGCTGAGTTCTAGAAGGGTTGTATTTTTATTTTAATTTGGTGTTTCTGCAGTTAAATAACAGTAAGTTGCAGAAAATTGGATTAAATTAAAAGGAAAACTACATCAACATAATCAGAAAATTAGCATAAATCAGATTCTATTTGAACTGCAAATGCATGAGTCGGGAATAACACCACTGAACTTAATGACATTTTGGAGGCAATATTTTCTTTTTCTGTCAAAACCTTAAAAAAAAAAAAATCCCCGAAACGAATCCTAAAAGGAAATCCTAATGATGAAAACATTCAGGTGGTCCTCGGATAACTGATAATCTGTAAAGTGAACACAGGGAAGCTGGTGTCAAACCGAAAAATAAAGCACCATCTATCTTTCCACCCCACATACACACAAAACAAAGCCCTGAGAAAAATGAAAACTTTCATATTAATTCACACAGTGGGCATGGCAAAGGGAAGGGAAGTGTCTCTCAATCAGTTCTGTAAGTATAATGCCAAGCATATTGTTACACTTAGACATGGTCCTTCTGGCTGTTGTCTCTTTTTTTTTTTGGTGGAAAATTAAACATCTTTATGAGGCTGAATAGGCTGTAATTTAAAACGATAGATATTATTTCTTTTCTGGCTATTTCGCGGGCTTAGAGTGATAATAAAGTGTGTAATGTAAGTGGTAAGCAACCGGTACCGGGAGGTGATGCTCCACCCCGGTTTGGGAGGAGCCCGCCCCGCCGCTGCCACCGGGGCCCGGCCGGGGTCCGTCAGCGGGTTCTGGGCTCCCTCTCGTGGCTCTTCCACTCAGCTCCGTTTCAGGGTCCTGCTTTGCTCCTTTGCAGCTGATCTGCCGCATCTGTCCCTCTCGAGTTTAATTCCCCACCGCCATTGTAGAGCTGGGTTTAAATACGACAAATGAGAGAGCTGGCCCTTGGGAGAGCCCTGCTACCCGCTTTGCTGCGGGCTGGCTGTGACCGCACACACCCAAACCCACGAAATTTCCCTTCAGCCAGCCACCCACCCATCTATTCTTTACCTAAGTTGTTTCGTTAAGATCTCTATGCTTTATAAAGAGGCAATAGACAGCAGCCAGAAGCTTTGCTCCTTCTCAAGCATCTCTCAAATCTCTTGGTTCTGACTTCTCTGTAGCATGGAAGAAATAACCTAGAAGGAGACGTTGACCATCACTGATGCAGCTGCCTTACCTCTCACTACACTCTGTGTTAATCTGTTCAGCACTTACTCCCAAGAGGCCCGTAACAGGGATACCTACTACCTTCTTCTTAGCTATGCGGAGTATAAACCACTGCCTCACATTTTGTGTCATCTTTAGAAAGACACTGATTACACAAAAATACTGGAGCATGAAAAAAGTCAGGCGTTAAATACTCAGTGTTTTCTATGTTTTACTTTAGATAAGAAATCTTACCAAAAAGGTACAAGGTGATGCCTGTAATGCTCTGTGCTTTTTTCTCTTAGCATTTGAATTAAAAAAGTCTCCATAAACATAATGCATTCTGGTCTAAAAATAAGGAACACTTCTATTTGCAAGCAGTATGTATTGTTCCCCTCTGCACCCTGAGCTAATTGGCATATGTTTTACTGTCCTGAGGTTTTATTAATGAACAATATTTCATTCAAAGCTAATTAAAATCTCTAGGCAGACCACACTTAGCAATAGAGATGCCAAATATGAAAGCAGAGAATAGGTGAACAGACAGCCTAATAACTATAATTATTTTGTTGGGAAGTAGGAAGAAGGGGGAATAAAGCCCACACATTAGAGACTCATAAATACAAAACACTTAAAGTTCTCAGGTATGTTAAGCCACCATAAGTAATTCACTGATGCTGCTTTAAAATCCTTGTTTTAAAGATATTATTCTACAAAAGACATTTAAATCCTGTTCTCAGGGCATTGCTACTCTGCTGAGGCAGAAGAATCTTACATCAGAAATCTTCTATTGGGATGAAATGTCCCTCCCATAAAGTGAACTTGTTGGAGAATGAGGGGCATGACACACATTTTTTCAATCTTTTGGTTAAAATCTGTTGTTGGGGAACAGAAGGCATGGACTAAAAAACTGCAGTCTGGCCATTCCTGACTGCTCTTGGAGGCTGTAAGAGCTCATAGGAATTTACAGCAGCTCTGGAACATCTTAGACTTTTTCTTAGACTGCATAGGGAAGGGGGAAATATAAAATTCATCGTAACTTCTGGCATGGGTCATCTCACCCAGGAGGAATGCAGTGAGGTGGCTAAGAAGCCGTGACAGCAGGGATGTGGGCCCCATCTGCGGTCTGTCTTTTACAGAAGGCACCAGGCTTCCCCAGCCTCATCTTGGAAACCACATTTTACTTACTTTATTGATTTATTTCTCAGCTTTCTTGTGAGAGGTTCCTCCTCTCTTATTTCCCTTCAGGATTATATCATGCAGAATTTGATTTCCTCCTAGCTCTGCTTCTTACCTGCTGCTGGAGTTAACCTCTGCCTTACTGCTTGGGGTTTGTAAAGCCCATCTCAATCACGTCTAGAACAAATCAAATCCCAAATGGTTGATGTTACTCCAGCTTGCTGCATTTCACGTATCTAATTACCTCCCTCAGACAGTTGAGAAATCTTACACGTATAGCAGCTTATGAGGAGGGGAAAAAAAATCTTTCTTCTTTACTTTCACAACAATAAGAAAAACTGGAGAAATGTGGATTTTACAGTCCAACCTGTGAAAAAGTTTCATGTAGTGTGAGCTGGGACATCTGAAGCTTCTTACCTGTGGTCTGGCACTCAGAGCATCAGGAAAGTCACCTGAATCGGGAGAAAAGAAAACAGTCAATTCAAAATATTCAGAGAACTCTATTGTAGTCCAATATGACCTACTGTTACTGCATGAAACCAGAGCCCTGTTATTCCATGAGCTGGAGAAATTAAAAGGAGATGTCTGCTTTCTGAAGAACATAAATATAAGAGGCAAAAGATAAGAAAGGGAAAAAAAACCCAGACAAAAGCAATGAAATGCAGGTGTCTGAACACCTTTAAGGATCTGAACCTAACTGTTCCCTAAACAGCCACAAAGGGAATTTCCATGCCATTTCTCATGCCCTTCCTCTCCAACCCCACTCCCCAATATATCTCTTTTTGAAGTCTCCTATGCCAGCCTCATTACGTACAGCCAGGCGCTGGGCACCGGCCTGAGGAAGCATGCCGAGCTTGCATATCCACGATGCCGGCTGAGCAAACAAGAATGTTCACAGTCTGCCACCGCTAGGCTTTCTGACACGTTTGTGTTTGAACTTCAGATAAAAGATGAAAGAAATAGAAAGGGAAATGTACCGAGACTTCAGCAAAGATTTCTCCATTTTGCTTTTGCCACTGTATAATCTTGCATTAGCAGCTGTAATTAGTCAGTACCAGACCATCAACTGTTATTGAAGTGTCTGCGACTAATTTGACACAAGATTTTTATGGGAACGAGCCCATTAACCTAAGAATTTACACTGACTGTTCTTCTGAAATGATGAGCACAAGGCTTGTCGCAATGGCATTTCTGCTCTCAGAACTGGTTTTAACATCAGCCATAGCCATCAGTGTTAGAACAATTTCTTGTGCCTTCTTTTGCCAGTGAGAGGCAGGAATCTGTGCTAGTAGGTCAGTTTATGAAGATCTCTCTGAACTGGTTGCTGGAATTTGGGAAAGGAATCTAAATTTGCCCTTAAATCCTGTCTGTTGTTACGTTTATCTTTATCCACTGCAAGTAAAGTCAGATACACAGAATATATTGAGAAGAGCAACGAAGCTGGTGAAGGGCCTGGAGAACAAGCCTTATGAGGAGCGGCTGAGGGAACTGGGATTGTTTAGCCTGGAGAAGAGGAGGCTGAGAGGAGGCCTCATCGCGCTCTGCAACTGCCTGAAGGGAGGTTGGAGCGAGGGGGGGTCGGTCTCTTCTGCCAAGTAACAGCGATGGGACGAGAGGAAATGGCCTGAAGTTGCACCAAGGGAGGGATAGATTGGACGTTAGGAAAAAATTCTTTCCTGAAAGCGTGGTCAGGCCTTGGCACAGGCTGCCCCGGGCAGTGGTGGAGTCCCCATCCCTGGGGACATGGTTTAGTGGCCATGGGGGGGTTGGGTTGGTGGTTGGACTCGATGATCTTAGAGGTCTTTTCCAACCTTAATGATTCTATGATTCTGTGAGCTGAGTTTCATGTATAGACACTGACATTACATACAGGTGATGGAAAGCTAGAGCTCAGATTGCTTTGATAGACACAACTCCCCTTTTTGGGGCTCATCTCCAGAAGCAATATTGTTCCTTCACTGCCAGATGAAATTTCAGGGCCTGTTATGTCAAGCAGCTGGCAGGAGATACTTAGTATTACACAGGACTGAATTGCACTGTCCATGGGCTAGAATTTCACATGCTCTGCCTGCATATATTTTCATCATTTAACATGTGTAAGGGCTAAACCTCTCAATGTTAGGCAGTAGTTATATTCTCAAACTGGGTGGGAGGGTTATAACAGATAAATCCATTTAGAAAGAAAATGCTAATCCTGGTCAAAATCTTGGCTGTTTGCAAAACTGTCCCTTTTTGGAAAGCATGTGAATTTTCACTCATGCAATAACTTATTGTTTGAGTGTCCATCCATTAATGTCAAAACACCATGAAATCTCCAGAACAGCTCTTGACACCCACTAGAATACAAAATTAATTCACTAATGAGCAGTCACTCTGCAACAACAGTCCCCAAAATTCATAATGATGGGGTGTTTAGGTGCAATTTATTAAATATAAATGGACTGGGCAGGGCTAAGCTACCTTGTAACACTTTGGGTAATATGGCCTCCCTGTAGGCAGGGATGGGGCCTCTGCCAGCGTGGCTGCCTCTCCTGCTGGCAAGTTGGCTGCGGGACAGCCCCATGAGCGGCGTTTGTCATGGAATCACAGAATGGTTTGTGTTGGAAGGGACCTTTAAAGCTCATCTAGTCCAATCCCCTGCCGTGGGCAGGGACATCTTCAACCAGACCAGGTTGCTCAGAGCCCCGTCCAACCTGACCTGGAATGTTCCCAGGGATGGGGCATCCACCACCTCTCTGGGCAACCTGCGCCAGGGTTTCACTACCCTCGTTGTAAAAAATTTCTTCCTCGTATCTAGTCTAAATTTCCCCTCTTTTAGTTTAAAACCATTCCCCCTTGTCCTGTCACAACAGGCCCGCCTAAAAAGTTTGCCGCCATTTTTCTTATGAGCCCCCTTTAAGTACTGAAAGGCCGCAGTAAGGTCTCACCGGAGCCTTCTCTTCTCCAGAGAGTCTGTCACCCGCTGTGGAGCCCTTTGTGCCCTGGAGCAGCTCGCCCTCCCCGTAAGCAGGGCTCAGGTGCCTGCACCGGTGCTTCAGCCGGCAGCCAGGAATGGCCCCCTCTCCCTCCCTTCCCTCTTCGCGGGGGGCGGCTGAGGAAGCCTCTGCTCGAGGGGCTTTGGTGCTGCTTGTTGCGGGGGTCACCTCCCCCAGCCGGGGCTGAGGTCCCTGCCTGGGCTCCTGAAGACAGTGCTGAGGTGCAGCCAGCGTGGGCAGCCGCGCTGCGGGGAGGTGGTCGGAGACCCCCTGTGGGCGGGCCGGAGCGCCTGGCCCTGCCTCTCGGAGGTGCGGTGGGGCCGGGGGTGCCCTGCCTGTCCCGGGGGCCCATCCGGCCTGGCCTCTGGCCGGCCTGCCCTGCTGGGGACAGTCCTTGCTGTTGCTGTGGGGGAAGGCTGAGCTCCGGGACCCCCTGGGTGCCGACCCACCTGTAAAGCGGGGTCTGTGCGACTCCCTGCCCGGGCAGCAGCTTGCTTGGGGTGACGCCCTGCCAGCGGGGTGCGGACCAGCACGGCCCTGCATCTGAGAGAAGGAGCCTTCTCTGTCCCCGGGGAGCCGGGCTGCCCCGTACCTCGGGGGTCGGCAGGTGCCCGGCGTCCCTAGCCGTCCCTCTCAGTGGTGGAAGGGGTGAAGGTCCCTGGTCACGGCCTTTCACGCCCACCAAAATGGAGTGCCCGCCGGGGGCCGCCCAAGGGGCCTTGTGCAGCCCAGGCTTCAACCAAGATGGCGACGCGGCTCCTCGCCCGCAGGCCCGTGTCGGCAGCGCGTGCTGGTGAGTTGAGCAATAACCAGGTTTTTTATACCCAGGGAGGTTTGGGGGGCACTTGGGAGGGCTATATAAAAGGTGAGAGGTCAGAATAAATTTGATTTGTAGTTTCTGCTCTTCTGAAGTCCAGAATAATCTTCCTTGTCAGTAGGACTTTTGATGTGATTAATTCTATCTTAAATTTGTGTGTTCTCTGCCAGAAATCAAAGGTCCAGAATGTTTTACCTGCCATTACAGATACTGCTGCTTAATCTCTCCCTCAGCGTCCTGGATGTCTGTTTCATTCTGTGTCTTTAATGTGGTTCTGTACTGTTCTCCTAATAAGCACGATGATTTCTTAATAAAAGGTACTCTCAAACTTCAGGGGTTTTACTTAACAACTTTCCAGCCTGTATCTACTTTATTTCACACCAACCAATTGTACTGTGTGTGCAATTTTACCTGTGAAGTGGTTCATGTTCTTAAAATGAGTAGTTAATGTTCATTCTCAGACGGGTTTTTGTCAGTCTTGTTTTCAGAGATACTGTATGCTCCCAGGTCGTCTTTGGAATAGGAGTGCTTGACAAGGCCTTGACTTTTGGTTGTTTCCAGTGTGGTTTCTTTTGTCAATTTTTGTCCGAAGTCAAACAAAATGCAGAATTTCAGAAACACTTGAATGTAACCAATTCCTCTCCAGAACAGGTACTATCGCTTTTAGTTAAATGTTCGGAAATAATACTAGTCTTTCAGCAGGATGCACAATTTCAGCCCAATTAGAGACAAGCGCTCCTGCTGTTACCAGTGCATGCCAAGGAGCGCACACATCCCCGCCGGGGCAGGGCAGAACAGCTTTGTATTAGTCACGTTGCCATTATTTCTGTGCTGCCCTGCTCCGCCTGTTTGAGCCCCTTGCGAGCAACCTAGAAGGGAGCAACCTAAGACGAGTATGACTTGCACAGAGGCCACAGCTCATCAGTTTAGAAGCAGCAATAATGAAAGCTATCGAGAGCCCATCTGTTTGGGAGGGGGATTGAGGGGAACGACATTTTTCCTGGGTCTGTGTGACATTACAGTCAAAATGTTTTCATTTCCAGTTGAAGACTCCTTTTACCACTCCTTTTCTCCCCAGCTTCAAGTGGGGGTTTTTAAAGGCTCATGTTTCAGAGTACTCCGTCACTTATAGGCTACCTGGTGAATGTATTTAAAATCCAACAACACAATATGTCATTTTTTTCTTCTCCAACCCCTTTTTCATCTTGGATGATGATTTCTCTGCACTATGGCCTAGTTGGCTGTGAAAGCAAGGAGGCATCCTGAGTGAGATTAAAATGGTGTTTTGGTGCCTGAGCTGTAGGTACACACCTTCTGGTGCTTAAAGTCCATGTACGTAGAGACCCGGCTGTTCCTGCGCTTGGTAAATTGCACTTGGTACCGATTGCATTTTAAATACCTATATAACTTTAGGTTCAATCAGCAATGTTTTCTGGACACCTCTGGGATGAATTAATAAATGACGCTGGTCATAACAATGAGCTGATTGTCCTGCAAAAGTAGCAAATAAACTCCAGCGTGCACGTAACTGCAGGTAAATGCATTGGTTTCTCTTGTTCTCGCTTATACTACGTCCCTACTTATTCTACGTATAGGCCATGTTTGGTTTTTGAATCTTTTAAAAGGGGGGAATGGCTTGCTTTCCATATTTCACAGCCTGTGATAATAAAGTTTCTGAGATGGTCGCAAATGGCTTGCTCCATGCTGGCCGTTTGCCTCATCGTCTCCTACGCAAGCTGGCCATCAGGGACTCTGGCTTTGCCACCCGTTGGCAGTGAAAACGGAGGATCTGGAGAATGGGACATGAGGATGATGGACAAACATCTAAACAGCCTGGTGGATGGAAGGGGAAATGAGCGCTAGTTACCATGGGGTTTCTTCCAATTCTGTTTAAAGAGCAAAAACTTATTGGCGTTTGTCAACGTATTACAAAGTTGTTGGTATTTTTTTCTTGGGCAGTTTGTGAGAGTTTGTCCAAATGCAATTGAATTTTACTGAAAGAAAACAAGACAGCTTTAGCAATTAACTTTCTCCATGTTAATTGACTTCCAATTAACCTGCTGAAAATGTCTTTAATGTCAGTGTCGTGTTTAAAAATATACCTTGTTGCTTTAATCGATTGTGTAATCACAGTCTTCGTAATCTGCTTTAGCTTTGTGCTCATTACACTGAGACCAGAATTGTCACCCAGAATTATTAAATCTAAAAAGTTTCCCCTTTAATGGTAATTAACATTTACCTAATTCATTTTAAATGTGTAGACTGAGATATGATTAAAACGTTATTAACTTTTGTAATGCAAAATGTGGCTAATCTAAAGCCTTGTTTTTCAGATGGAAGGTGTTGCCAGTGGGAAATGGGTTGCCTTACAGCTATGCGTTTGGTTTGTTCCCGGAGCATGGGGACATTGCACAACTCTTGCGGGTGCCGTGTCTCACAGAGCAGTTGTGTTGGCAGGAGATGAGGTACACGTGCATGGGACCTCAAGGCTTACAGCTGTCAAAGTGTGTGTGGCCACCGATCTCATCCTCTCTGGCAAATGGCGGTGGCTGTCTGCTACTGTCCTTCAGGCAAGCAGCTTATCTGAGCAACAGAAAAGCCAGGTTTTGCTGATTTCCCTCCACAGTTTATATAGGCGTCTTGATCTTTGGGGGCAAAAGTAATTTTTGTTGACAGAACTTTGAAATGTGTCTTAGGGCGAAGACTTTTGGGGTGTGACTTGTATTAGCTTGTTTGTACTAGCTGGTATACAGTTGTCCTAGCATTAAATACCATGGTAGCTGACTATTTATACATGTAGCTTTTTCTTTATAAGATGTTAGTGGCAGAAATAGTATAACTATCCAGGGACCATATTTAAAAGTATGTAGATGCCTAACTACGGTGGTCTAGTGCGCTAAATTGTAGCTTGTATAGACCTTCACATCTTCCATTGGCAGGTGGTGAGCAATTGCTTTGTGCATCACTCATTTTGTATATTCTTTTATCTCCCCACCCCTCTTCCTTTTCTGTTCTATTAAACTGTCTTTTTCTCAACTCGCAAATTTTACTTCTTTTTTTCGATTCTCTCCCCCATCCCACTGGGGGCAGACAGTGAATGAACGGCTGTGTGGTGTTTAGCTACCACAACAGATGCCTAAGCCCATAGCCCTCAGTGACCTCTGGCTGACCACTTCATCCCTGACTTAAGATGTCACAGATAAGGTTAAGTCTGCCTCCTTTAAAGGGCATATCATCTTTTCACAAGCAGGTATGACGAATACATGTATGAGCAGCTGTAGGGACGTGAGACCTGGAGGATGACATTGTGAAGAGATGTAGATGTCAAACTTCCAATGGCAGTTTCAGTCTGTGAATCTCTGGAGGAAGCTTTCGTCCTGCAGCTTAGAGATAACTGTCTGTTTGCATGGTTTAGTGATTTTTTTTTTATTGTGGTAAATATTTGCATAGCTTATAGTGTGGTATTAAAGTTTATCACCTTGGGTCTTTACCTTCAAATTTTGGAAAGTAGTCTCAGACTCACTCTAGCTATGTTATCTGAATCTCAGATGACAAAAAATGTGCAAAAAAATCTCTTTGCCTTTTTAAACTGAGGTTTATAGCCAGATTTGCCCCTACGTGTGTATATATATCTCTAAATGTATGTGTGTGTGTATGTATGTGTACATACATATATATATATATGTAGTCCAGATGTAAGCAAGGCAGGTTTCATTACCAGGTCCTACGCATACCAAGCAAAGAGCTACCTGCTGCACCTCGGGTGGAGGTGACACATCCCTGACACCCTGGTCCGTTCCCACCAATTCACTCACTTCTAAGAGCGAAGCAACATTTTCTTTCCAAAGGTGACCTTGGAAAAGCACCTTCTGGAATGTGCTCCTGAAATTTCCATCATTCTTCAAGGAAGTAGTAAAACGAAGTAGCGTTCCAGCTGTTCCTGTATTTCTGCAGATTACAGATATTATTCTATTATGCTTATTTGAACATTGACTTAATTTTTAATTAGGCTCCTGTGCCTAATTGCTCGGGAAATACTCTTCCTAGTAAAAAATGTTGCTCCTTGCTATTTATAAGAAGCTAAATACCTCATCACAAAAACACATTGCATTCTATAAATGTCTATGTTATAGCTCATTAGGCTGATATTTTAAAGTCATTTTAAATAATGTGGTTTTCTCTTTAAAGCTGAACAGAATAAAGTATTTGCTTTAAAAGGGAAAATTAAATCATGGAAAATAATAATTTATTACTCTTGCTCTGACAGGCTAGACATCAATTTGATGTTGTTCAGCTAGTACTGTGATGGCGTTAAAAGTTGCCTTCCCCTCCCAAAACAACAAATGAGTTTTGATTTCTCTTCATTAAATGCATCATTAATTCCTCCTCCTAGTTTCTGTTTGTTTTCCCTTCCATACTCTCTTGTTCCTGTAAATTTAATTCAGGCAGCACATCCATCACATTCTTGTAATTAGCACCTGGAAATATGAAGTCTTCCAGGTATTATCACTCCTGTACGAGTCCTGAGAGACGGACAGGTCTATTTGCCGCAGAACTTTGCACTGATTCTCAAAGAGCCTTAATAATTTGGAGCTTGAACTCGGACTGAGCAGGAAGGCTATGGGTGCTTTTTTCAAGTTCTAGCCAGTAACCAGGCATTTCCCACCTTTATCTGGCCTTTGAAATTTCCTTTTTGATTCTTTTTTCAGCAATGGAAATAAAGGCAGCGTTGCAAGGACTTGTTTTAGAAGAGATATTGCTTTGTTGTGATTGTTTGGATTAAATGGGGTCCAGGACAGAACCGTATTTAGCTCCTTGGAATTTCAGCTTTTAAAGAAATTATGTGCCTGTCAGTCTGCTGTTCACTGAACAGCCAACTGATGCCTGAGTTAGAGGATGCGAGGATTTCTCCCTATGGCTTTGCAACTTCAGAGAATTTCTATTCAAAGTATAATATTGTACCCTGATTCATGTTGATGAGGGCGTGCCCAGCCGTAAATACGTAGCTGTGGAACTAACCACACGTTGAATGCCTATTGAATTGTGTCCCCTATCTGTAAGGATGTTACTGCTGAAGACCTCTGACTAAGTTTTTTATTGTAAAAAACCCAAACCAAAACAGCATACTTGGCTTTCTCTGGCCTTTTCGGAATCCCCTTGGCCTGTCATGTAGTTGGAAGGAATCTTTCTTTTGGCCTGAAAGTACATTGTGATTGAACTGGACATTGTTATAAAGCATCATATTTATACATCATATTTGGGAAATCCAAGGTGGTACTTTACTGAGGAGGAGATGAAAAGGCTAACGAGGGCCAAATGGGGCAGACCCTGCACAGGCAAAACCCTTATTGCTTTAAATGGGAGCTTGCCTGATGCAAGACTGTGTAAGCTTCTGCAGGCTTTCATTCCTTTTTCATCTTTTTTGCTTTTCCTTCCAGCTCTGAAGATAGCTTTCTGTCTCAGGGCGTGAGCACTAAATACCCTCCCAGATGTAATTGTTTCTGAAAGTGAATAAATAAATGGCAGTGTATTGAGGAGTAATGAGGCCATTGCGCTGCTTCCATTTATTCCTAGGAGCTTGGGTGAATTTAAGTTCTTGATTTAAGAAGCTGCATCCTGTGACCGCGTCTGGGTATTGCTGGACAAATCACAAATAACTGCTCTTCACCAAGCCCCAGTTTATCTGTCCAGCTGGGGTAATGATGCTTATCTGCTTTATAAAATCCTTTGAGATGTACATTTGTGAAGTTTATATAATAAGTAGGTTTGATAAATTATTTTATATATGGGACTGAGATTTCATTCAACTGCATCATGCAAGGTCAAACAGCGTGTTTGGTAGTTGCGGTAGAGTCCTTAGCTGTCACCTTAGCCCTGGGGATTTTTCTTTATGTACTCTGTACTCCACTGTCTGTTCCGACCATGGAACAAGCCTTTTCTTTTGCTTCCCTCTCAGATTGCTTTAATGGTTGCCCTTATTCTCTTTAATGATTTTAAATCACTGCTTTTGATGTCCAGTTTATCTTCCCAAAATGTAGCACTCCTGACTGCATCAGATTCGCTCCTTAATCCCCTTAGCCTCTCTGATCACTCAAGACTAGAGTTAGATAAACTATCTCAGGTAGTCTTTGACGTCTTTCAAGAAGCAGCTGAATGCCATAAAAGATCCATCATGCTTTCCTTGGTGTCAAAAAGGTTTTGCTATTAAAGATTAGGGAGGCTGGAGGTCACTCCAAATCACAATATTGTTCACTTTATAAGCCCGTTTTATCCTGTCACCTGGTATTACGCTTTCAAGTTGTTTCTGACTGAGGAGTCCATGGCATATATCAATTTCTTGCCCTTCAATCCTTTTAAACACTAGGGTTTAAGCATTGATTGATTCATTAAATGTCTCCAAAGTCAAACAATTTATCTTTTTCACTGTATTTTATTGTCTCTATTTCCCTGTGCCTGACTTAGAAACCTATAGCACAACACTGAATTCTTATGTTCACTTCAACAATCTGTGTAAATACAGGATATTTTTACATACATGAAAAGAGGCACCTGCACATGCTTTTATCCAGTCTTCAAAATTGCAGTGTGAGTATTGTGGTTTAACCTGGCAGGCAGCCAAATACTGTGCAGCCCCCCGGCAGTGGGACAGGAATCCTAGTGGGGTTTTGCTTTGCTTTTATAGTATAATTTATTTCCAGTTCAGATTTTCACCCTTGTTCTTTTATTCAGCCCTAGTTTCATTGTTTCGCTTCGTGGTTTTGACCCAATTAAAATTTGGGATATTCCTGTATATATTTAGGTAGTTAATGTGCCAGAAATGAGACTATAAGAATACACGGTTCTGTCCATATACTAGTAAGACTCAAGAAAGTTGCTCGATGCTTTGAAAATTGGCTTTAGTGCATAGCTCCTGCCACTGCCTACCCACTGACTCTTTCTATACCAACTCAGAGAGACCGCACCAGGCTTGTGAATGGTATAAATACCAATATACGGTACAGGTTGAATTTACATGGGGTATGAGCCTTTCAGGTGGAGTTGAATTCAGTCTTTGAGATTTCTTCTTCCAGATGATGTTCTTTGAGTGGGCATGAAAAGTGGTGCTGCAGCCTGCAACAGGCAAACAGGTTGTCTGATGTCCTGCAAAAGAAAAAGCCTTGGTTGAATGTTTTCTTTGCTGTTCTTGATACTGGCTTCAACAACTGCTTAAAATAGCTTTTTTATTACCCTTAGGAAGCTTGCTTACCTTGATGTCCTTTTTCATGTCGTACTCTAGCACTTACTCACGCATACACTTGTCTCCTTTCCTGCTAAGAGATATTAAAATTTTTCAGCTTTGTTGTGGAAATGCCGATTCCCTTTGTTGAAAAGGCTCTGGGAAAACTTCACTGTCAGATTCAACATATTAGCTCCTAGTCCGTTTCAGTGCTCTGTCAAACAAGTTCCTTCAAGCAACACTGCAGCTGCTTTGAGCAATTTTGTGCTGAAAGCAAGCCGCAGCCCTCCGACGGGCAGTAGCCCTGTCTCAGCTGAGCAGTGAAGATACAGTACAGATGCTGCCAGCCCTTGCACAGCTCAGCTGCCAAGATGTGCCTGGCTTTTAGGAAAAAAAAAATCTGTGAGTAGGTGTCTAATCCTGTCTGGGGTCTACTGGGAGGAAAGTTTGGGCAAACAAAGCTACGTAGGAATTGGCTGGTTTCATATTAATCCTTAAATCTGTGTGTGTTCACACCTTAAGTCCTGTTTTGGAGTGAACGGTGTGGCAGTGCTGGCTTTTGTGGGCCACAGATTTGGGCACAAGGCTTGATGTTGTGATTACACCCCTAAACATGTGGCAAATATAAGCTGCAAAGGACCTAAAAATGAAGCTTGAGCTTGCATAGTATCCATGGTTTTTCTACAGGGCAGTTCTCTTCTGTAGGCAGAGCTATAAACATCAACTGATCAACTAAAATACTGGAAAAATTTCTCCATGGTGCTCCGCACAAAGAATCTTGTCATCCCCAAACTCATTTGGGGCAGAATCACCCAAATTAGCATAAAGAGCTAATGAAGTAATCTCACTCTGCCTGGAGAAGATTAGGAGCAATCACATCAATGTTTCTGCTGGTGGAAGGCTGGTGGTGATAGCTTTTAAATAGAGGGGGTGGAGAGGAAGCTCGATCTATTAGCAGCTTGGCCTGGTGAGATCCGAAGGTTACACTGTAGAAAGGTAGGGGTTTAATAATGAGAAAATATTCTTTATGTGATTTAGGTTTGGTCTAACCTAACTTTCCAGTAGTGTTGCCCTTCATCATCCTCTCTGAACCTTTCTTTCTGAGTTCAGGATTATATTAGTGATAGTTGTGGGCAGCACACTACCCAATATCTGTCCTTCCTTCTCACATTTATCTGCCTTTGGTCAGTTTGAAAGGATTCATTCATTCAATTAGAACTAATTCATTTGATAAAATTTGTTTTGCATGTCCCTGGGCAGCACGGTCCTTTCTCTTGCGCTAGATAAGGTAACGCACAATATTGTATCACTATCATGTTCCTAAATGAGCGTGTGGTAAAGTGGATGCTTCTTGCACTGGGTAAATATTTAAGAATCATGATAATAATCCATTTTGTTTAACTAGTGCTTAAAATTATGCTGGGAATTATCCAAAGCACAGTACATTTGTTTCCACAGTGAGTAATTGCAAGTCTGCGTGGATATGAAAAGTCTGATATAATAACAGAGTAACATGTAGCCCAAAAGCCTGCGAGACTCAAAGTACAGTTTATTTAGAATGTAAATGCCAGGTAAGGACCCCCTTGACTCTCTCAAATGAAAAGCCCAAATTCATGTGTTGGGAATGTAAATCACAGAAGACTTTTTCCTGAGTTCCCTTGCCTGTTTTGCTGCAGTGGATATTTGCTATGGAAGACTTGACAAATCTGTGTAGCCACGGAGGTTGATAATAGATGATCTAATCTAGTGTTCATGGCAGGAAAATAAAAATCAGGGCTGTTGTAAGGTCGAAAGCAAGCCCTTCTGTTCTTGCGCTAGTCATTGCTCAGTAAGGTTTTAGCAAATGTTAGAAAATAAATTCAGATTTTGATCCAGGTTTAATACAATTTAAATGCAATGTATCCATCCTTTTGATCTTTCTTTACTCACATTTAAGGAAAAATGATGGGAAAGAGAACAGAAGCTCTGACTTCCAAGAAGCATTGTTTTTCAAATTTTCCATTGAGAAAATAACATTTCTACCACAAGACACTTTTACTGGGGATGGGGAGGGGGTGGAGCACAGGTTTTCCTCGAGCATAATTAGCAATAGAGAATTGAAAAATGCAATGCTTCTAAGTAATTTGTGTTTAAAGGTTCAAGAACATTTTATATGTCATAAGTTTTGGAGAAGACAGAGTAAGAACATGTTTATATAGGATTGCCAGGTAGTGTTTACTAAACTAGTTTCCCACTAGAAAATAGGAAACTCTAAGAAAAGCTATTCATTGTTTGTGAAGTATCATTTCAAATACTTGTTTAAAAATCATTTGTTTCAGGGAGGATCTCCAGGGAAGTTTTGAAACAAAAACGTTTTGAAATGTTGAAATTGCTGTCAAAAGGGAATAATGAATTTTGATCGTATCTTGGTGTAGTAGCTTTAAAAGCACAAGATAGTACCCTCTACTTATCCCACTGAAAACAGAGCACAGAAAAAGAAGGCAAGCTACAAGAATCAGGCTTTTGTTACGGGAGATATTTTCTCCTCATAACAGTTTATCCTTCCACAATGTGGGTATTATTCAAAGACTTGCTTTCTAAATCTTCCTGCTCGCAAACTGCCTTGAGAACACCTGATGATAGTGGTTTGCCTAATGCATTTTTCTAAGCACAGGCTGCAAAACCTTTTCGTCTTGGGCATCGGTTTAACAGAAATCCCTATGCAGAGACACATGAGCTGCAGAATTCACCATGAAGCAAAGGAGTCGTGCTCTGCTTTGGACTTTGAAGACTGGTTTTAGGCTGGTGAAAGAACAAGGCTTTTTATCTCACTTTGGCACTAGATGGGGCTAAGGGACTAAACAAGAAGTGAAAAAGCAATGGCTGAGCCCCGGAATGTGCAAGGAAAACAAGAGGGAAAAGCCTGCAGAAGCAATCGATGCTATTGAAGTCCACTCACTCACTCGGCTTTGGGACAGAATAGAGGAGAAACAGAATCTGACTTCTAAGGTATTGGTTTGTCAGCACTTCCGAAAGGCCAGTGACATGTTTTAAGATGGGGCGAGGTGTGAACCGTGAACAGGACGCGGTGGGCAGTAGCACTCGGCGAGCATAACTGGCTTTCACACAGCTCTTTTACCTGAGCCTTTCCCCTGTGCTATAAAGGGGCCTTTCAAGGAGCAACATCCAGCCTCCACACCTGCAGCACGCAGGAATGGCACCAAGAGGCGGCGGGGCTCGGTGGAAAGAGCGGAGTTTTATGGAAGGGGAAACAGATTGCTGGGGCCTGTGATATCAATGTTTTCCTGGGTGGTTTGTTTTTTTATTAATGTTGCTGCTTATAAATGTAAGAGAAAATTGGCTTTTAAAATACACAAGAAACCTTCTCCTATTTAGATTGTTATTCACTGGACTTTCACGTAATGTCCTATCCAGGTAAAAGACCTGTTAGTTATCAGATAAAAGAAGGAAATAGCATACTTTATTCTGAACTGCAGTATCCCTTGACTGTCACAGTTAAGGATATTAACTATCCTTATGAATCCTGTTGTAAAGATCTGCTGTTGTACCAGCTTTTGCCCTTATTAACGTGCATGTTAGGATCTGTTTGTGTGTGCAAGCAAAGATTTCAGTAAAAGTGAGCAACCAGCTGTTTTCTCATTTGTTCTACGAATGTGGAAACACTTAATGTAACTGCTTAAGGTTTAATGATTTGTATGACACAAAGGATATTTTCCTGCTGTCAGTCCTGGGCCAATCTCAAATTGCTTGAGGATGTAAACATGAGAAAACACACCCAAACAATTTAATTTGAAATGCCTAATGTACCTGGTGAGAGATTATCTGCTCTGGTTGCATCATTTCTTGTATTTTAAATCTTTTCGCAGCAGGAGTTCCTCTTTGTTGCTCGCTTCTTTATTGCAGAAATGCTTAAGTGTCAAATAATATCACTCTACAAAGGCAGCTTTGGGGCAAAAAAGACTTTTTAGTACACAATTATCCTTTCATTGAGGATGGTGCTGAGCCAGCTTCAGCTTGTATGTTCTTGACTTTGCAACTGATCTAGGAGTCTTTTCTGGTATGTGATTTTTTTACCTTCCTTCTTTTGTCCATCTTGAACATAAGTGGGATTGAGATGCTTGACATTTTTGTTATCGTTGGGGTAGCAATCAAATTTCCGCTTGGTCTATGCAACTTTGAGGAAGGTGGTTAATCACCAGTTAGCGGGCATTCCTTTTTAAAAGGCGAGGGGTGGGAAGGAGAAGGAGCGTACTGTTTGAATCGCACACTGGCTTTGGCATTAGTTAGGCAGGAGCAAGATACTAAAGAGAACAGCAGGAAGACTGATGCCACCTACCTTCCTCCCTTGCGAGTTTTAATTATAGCTCTGGACTTGGCTGAGACATGTCACTGGGCCTTGCGTTAAGACAGCTTCTTTATAACTAAAACTGGTTTCCAAGGAGGAATTACATGTGGCAAGATGTTGAAACTCAAATGCATTTTATAGAAGTAATTCTGGCTAAAGTTTCAGAATTAAACTAGACCTCATAGCGGCGCAAAGAAATTAAGCCAACTAGCAATGTCGTTTTATATATTTCTCTAGTTTTTCCTGGCTTCTGAGGAAAGCTGAGAGGCAGCCCAATAAATGCAATGAACTTGTGACTGTGAGAGCTTTACGGTTTTTGCCAAGAGACAGGCTGTAGCTGATTCCCTTGCTCTGGGAAAAGTTATGTTTTGGAGACAGTGTATTACTTGCTACTGATCTAAAGGAAATTCTCAACTGGAGGCCTTTGGCATAGGTGGAAAGTTTTAATTTGATCAAGCAAGGGGTGAGATTTTGCAATGCTCCACCTGGATATTGCTGTACAAAGGCTTTCTTGGTCTTAAGGCATTCACATGGAAGAAATGTGTAAGAACAGATTTTCTATCTTTTTTTAGATGTGAAATTCTCTCATGACAAATCACTACTTGAGCCCACTGCGTGACAAGAGATGATGTGGCTAGTGACAGAGTTGGAAATAGTGTCTGGGAGTCTCTATTATCTTATTCCTCTTCTTTCCTAACCCTTATTGTAATAAAGCATAGACTCACAGCTGGAATGGAAATGAAAAACTGCAGCTGCAGTTTAAACTTTCTTTCCCAAAGCCGTTGCAGGTTGTATTTTTACTGTCCCAGGAGGATGTCTTTTACTCTGGTGATGCCACAAGAGTGGAGGTGTGCATTTCTTTAGCCTTTAGAGTATATGTGCAAATGCCTTTAATACTTGCTGATGAAATTGAGGTTCTGCAACCGCAGCAGGGATGCTGTCAAAACAACAGGCAAGCTTTATTTTAAAGACATCGGTTTTTTGCTTGAAACATCAGCTTGGTGCATTTAAAATAATCTGTTTTCAAACTTCTGAAACTTTCGCTCTATTGGGGCTAAATTCTCCGTCCTCCTAAATCCCTTTTCATGTGCTCTTGTAAAAGAAAGCAGCTTCAATACAGGCAGAAATGGCTGTATTGAAAGCTGTATGAAAGCTGTACACTGGCATAGCTCCCAGCATAAGATGTTTTAGAGGCAATGTCAGAGCATGCTTTGCAGTACTGATTTCTGGGGATCATGTAAGGAAATGGGAAGCAGAGTGTAAAACAGAGCAGCCTAGAGGGTTAAGTCATAGCCTGGATCAGTTCTTGGAATGGGATGTGAGGAGACCAGAAATGATTATAAAGCCTGCAGAGAAGTCTCATATCTTTTTCAACCTTCTTTTCCACACTGGATGGTTTTAGCCCTCTGCCCTTCTCTTACTTCTCTGTGCTACATCAGAAATAAACATTTTCTATTAACTTTTGATGGAAAAATAGAGCTTGAACAGCTCCTGAAAGGTCGTTTTGAGGATGTAGGTCTAATCTGCCCTTTGAAACTTCTGAGCACCCCCAGGTCTCGAAGGCAGACCTTTAATGTTGCTTTACACCTACTGAAACTGGAATCTTTCTGTCTGTGTCCCGCCTGAAGTCTGTCTTGGTTTGGTTTTCAACTCAGGATGGTTGAACTGGTGTTAAAACACAGAGGGCTTTGGCTCTGCCTGGGGTCTGAGAGATCCCATATAGGGATATATGAAAAAACTACCTACATGAAACCTAAATCTGTGGTAGGATAGAAATGCCATCCATTGATTGGCTCTGCCAACATCACCCTCAATCTAAGGGTAGTTGAATGTGGTATTTTGAGTGTTTGTTTTGATAATCCCCCATTAAGGAAATCTTATTTTGTAATTTTTATTTTACAAGTGAACTCTGTGCTGAGAGACGAAGTGGCTTGCTCAAGGTGACGCACAGGCTGTGGCAAAGAGGGCAACTAAATACTGCCAGTGAAAGACTTCCAATTGATGGAGCATCTTTTTCTCTGGAAAAAACCCATTTCTAGATAATTTACTGATAGCCACCTGGATGCTATTAAGATTGCTGGATGCGAGTGTCAGTTCATGTTATAGGTATGGAAGTAGATGTAAATGTGGCTGTCAAAGCGGAGTATGAATTTGTGTATCTTTTACGCAAGACCAGTTTTAAAAGACAGAGCCTTTCTAAAAGAAATGAGTCTTGAAATCTAAGTCTTGCTGGGTAACTAACCCAAATAACATGTTACATTATTTAGATTGTATGCAATAAAAAATACTCTTGCTCACAATGGAAAGGTTTCTTCATATGTACTTGTTTCCGCTGTAAAGTTGATGGATCTGTAATGTGCTGCATAATTAAACATTGCAGAGGTATTACTTTGGAAGGAAAGCAAGTAATGAAGGGGACATAGTAAATTTTGGTGATTACAGATACAATTGTTTAGCCCACGTATAGGATGGTCTGCTTTGCTGATTTAAAAAAAAAAAAATCCAAAAGAACACAATTTTGATTAAGCTCTGCATTGCTCTGCTAGCAATGGATTAGGTTATTAAGCTATATTTTTCCATTAATAAAACAAATGTTAATGCATTGTTTGATGCTAATAATGAAACCATTGTAAGAAGCACAGCTACTTCCATTAACATTTATCACCTCATTCACTACATTTTGTCAAGGCTGGGGATGCAGTCAATACTTATTTTTTTTTATAAAGGTGAATTGGGAAGGCACAGTACCGCAGGAACTGTGCTGCCTGCTTAGTCTGCTTCATGTTTGCTGTGTTCTCGTGGACAAAGCTGAACCAAGGGTTATTCAGAGCTGAACTTTAAATACAACCCATTGAACCATCTGCTACACCACACCACTGGCTTCATTAAATTGTATTAGTTCATAGTAGAGTGAGTCAAGGAAAAAAACTGCTAACCTCTTCCTGTTTCTAGAATCTATTAGCGGGCTGTAAAATGCTCCACCAGCTATCGTGTTGCTGCACAGAAGATCTGCTTGTCCTACAATTTTTGCACTGCAGCTTGTATTCAGCACAGCAAGAAACCTTGCTTTTGAATTTACCCTGTCCAGCAAGTCTGGCACAGTTAGATCTGGCTGTCTTGCACGCGCCCTGAGGTAGGCACGTATGCATCGATCAGGGGATGGAGATATTTAATACCCTGTCCAGCTTTTTAATAGCTTGGTTTTTAATACCTTGTCCAGGTTCTGGGAGAAAGTCCTCTGAGCTCAGGAGGAAGACTCCTGGTGTCTTCAGTGGGCCTCAAATTGGGTGTTGCTCGCTGCAAGCAGAGGGCCTGAGTCTTTTTCCCATCTCTGTATGTCAGAGGTAGTTGTGCATTAATCCTTTTATCCATGGCAATGTTGCCAGACAGCTTGGGGAGAGAACAGGAGATAAAGCACCTGCATACTGTTTGTTCTTACTGTTGTTAAGCTTTGTGCAGGTACTTAAACTGTAGATGTTATAATGCAAACAACTATAGCTGCAGATAAAATCTGAAAATGCCAGCTTAAGAGAATGGCTGGAGTCTCCCCCTGAGTGATTTTGGTAATGCTGCACATGAAATTTCCTCTACAACTGAGCTGCAAAGGGCACAAACAGCTTTCTGAAGCTGTTAGCACTGGTGTTCAGTACGAGAGGTTTTCAAGGTCTGCTGGAGCTTTTAGAAGAGGGACACATTATACACAGGTGTCTGCCACAAATAGGGTGTCAGCAGCTTCAATCAGAAATAAATGAAGTTGAAGTCAAAATATGTTCCTAGGTATCTGAGGGCTGCAGCCCACAGCTGTGCCCTCTTTATCCAGAGCAGCAATTTAATATATTTTAAAGGACTGTAAGGGAAGCACAGTTGGTGAGTCAAAGGCATAAATAACCATAAACAAGCAGGTTCAAAGAAATGCTGCTGTGCTATTAAGGAGAATATTTTTGAGTTCTCTAGCAGCATGACTGTATCAATTCTAAAATACAACAATTTACAAATGTGTCTCGAAAAGTAAACTGAGTCATTTACTGTGATGCTTCAGAAGTCTGTACAGACGTTTGATTTGTCTTATCAAAGAATAATCTGTTCTGTCAAGACTTGGAAGAAGACTTGATTAAAAAGGCAACTGAAGTATGAATGCTGGCATCTGAATAGTGCAGAAGTAGTATTTATTTAAATAATGAGGGAATTTGGTAACGTGGCCTCTTGTTAGAATTGCGTCAATGACTTCTTTCAGCAGGCTTAGACGCAAGTCAGGACTGGTTATCTTTACCTGCCAAGATTATTCCTGTGCTCTCTGGCAGTCTCCAGGCTCATGGTGTTAGACACTGGGCAGAAACAGTAGGTTCAGCACCCCGAGAGCAGAGAAGAGCAGCAGCCTGGGATTTTGGGGTTCAAAGGGCTGCTCTACACTCATGTGCTCTTTTGGCAGGTCATTTGGTCTTGCTGTGCCCGGTTCCCCATCAGCAGGATGCAGGTAACCAGACTGCCTTGCCTTGTGTGAGCTCCTACCAGCCCGGGCGCAGCATGGGAGAGTAGAGCTTCGACGTTGCCGGTGTTAACAGTTTATATAAGAAGTATTTCAATTAAAATGACTGATCTTAAAGCTTTGCTTAAATAACAAATGCAACCTTCTCCAACTCAAATGGAGATAAACTATTTTATTTTGGTATGAACAAAATTTTCCATTAGGCTGCAAACAATTATTCCTAGTGGAAAAAACAAAACCCCATTCCTATCTAGAGCTTTGATACCTTCAATACGTAGTCCTGCCCTTCTGGAGTTACACTGTATGCAGACGTCATGGTTGCCCATTCATACCTGCAAATCTTCTTTATGATCACCCACGGCTGCTATTCACGCAGAGCCATGGTGAAACACCGCTGTCATTTAGAATAATACTGTAGCAGGGGACTCCTAATCTGTTTTCTCCCGATAACAATTTTGTGTGTTGGGCCACATTAATGTTATATAGTATTAAGTGAAGCAAATACAGTGTATTTGAATCTCTGCCTTACAATTATATACGACACAGTTCAGTAGCTGGAAATAAACTAAGTTTTGACTAAAATATGAGTGTTTCTGCTAACAGCAACTGTAGTGCTTGGGCTTATAATTTCCCTCTTGAGCAGAATCTATATTTTTTCTGAAACCCTTAAGTGGTACTGTATAGGCTTTATTAGTCTTTTTTGGTTTGCCTATATTCTCCAAAGCATTCAAAGTGTCCCCTGTTCAACTCATGTAATTTTGATTAAATTTAATAGAACATTTCTCCTTTCTGTATGAATAGATCTATATTGGTTCTTATAATACTGTCCCAAATATTGTGATTTTTGAAATTCAGCTCTTTCTTAAAAAAGAGGAACATAAAGAGAACATAGCAGTTGAAACCAACTGTTGGAGCAGCACACTGAATATAGCCTGCTGCTCAGGTCTGCCTTGCTCAGGTACAGAGCATAAAATTCTTGTCTACAGACAATTTCTTTCACATTGAACGAGACTTGAAAACTAATTAATTGTTGAAGAGATTTTGTATTTTTAAAAATACTCTATAGGGGAGGGTTGTGCCTTCCTCCAGGGCACACAGATGAAGTTAGCGTTATCTGTGTTACACTGCTGATGGACAAGATGGCAAGACCTGCCAAAGATCACATTAAGACCTTGAGCAGCACTTGCTATATTCAGGATTCACCACTGGGTCAGGCCTGCGAGAGCGGGTGGTAGAAGTGACAACAGATTTCTCACCCACACCGACATCTTGTGCTGTAAGCAAGCTTTGCTTTTCTCTAAATGTGAATGAAGGTGTAAGAATTTCATAGTAGAAAGCATGTGAAAAGCACCTTTTCTGCAGGATCTGGGGTGAATGCTTAATTACTTGTGTTACTCTTGGAATGAGGCCAGTGAAATTGGATGCACAAACCATGTGTGGGTGGTGGTGGCTTCTGAGAGCTTCAGGTTAGCTGGCTGTCCCGTCTTTCGGCATGTCTGGGATGTCACAGGCAACATCATTGTCCTTGAATGTTCACAGCAGACAAGTGCTGCCTGTGAATACTGTGGGCTGGACAGGTTGCTCTGCCAATTCTTGGTGTTGGTGGAGTGGTGGATGGGTTTGGGTTGCCCCGGGGAGGGAATGGCTGGAGAAGGATGGATCACCAGCTGATGATTTATGTCAACTTCTTAGAGCAGCTTTTCTGCTACTGTAGCCAGAAAAGGGATGCCCTTTCTTACTGCTGGTGAGAAAACACCTTTTAAAATAAGATGATCTTGGTCTGCATACTTCTAGTTGTGGTTGGCTCATTGGTCCTGAGCTCCCTGCAACTGCGTTTCAGCCACTGCCTCCCATATGCTCACTTGGCTTGTGCGGCTGTTTTATAAAGCTTTTGGAAGGGCTCGATGGGCAGTGATCCAAGAGGAGCCATATCTTTCTTTGCAGATAATGTTGTCTCTGTTAACAGCAGAAAATAATGAAATATTTAAGAAGGGTTGGAGAAAGGCCTTACAAAGAGCAATTAATTTGATGCACTGAAGGTTTGCAGATCAATTTTCAGCCTTGGCCAGCTTTACTTGACAAGCCTAAATGATATTGTCACAAAAAGGCCTGGAATAGGATGTCCGTGTGACTCACAAATTTTTTGATGGTTCCTTGCTTGCTATATGTGCACTGGTATGGGAGACTCCTCTATCACCGTACATCCAGCTGATCTTTTGAAGCACACTGATGTAAACCAAGCTGACACCTTTCTCCCCAGCATTCACTTCCCACCTCTTCACCAGCTTGCTTTGTGGTGTGCAATATCAGCATGTTATCTGTCATGCTGTAATTGTTCCTCCATGCTTGATGCTTCCTATGATTGCTCCAGCCTTTGGCACATCACAGCCCGTATCTTTCTTCTACCTTGACTGCCAGTGTGGTTTTTTACTCCCTTTGCCTGGTCAGCACAGACAATTTGATTTTGTTCTCCTGCTCAAACAGCTGTGTTGAGCAGCCTTGTGTGACAGGCGAGGAAATGATACAGCATCTGAGCTGAGTTTTAATCAGATGCGCTGATTATTTTAAAGACAAGTGGGACCTTTCTTTGTCCCTGGTTGGGTTACCTTCTGCTCTGCGGTGCTCTCTTGGTTGTGGATCGGGAATGAAACTGTGTTTCTGCTCCTTAAATACTGTCTTGGTTGTCATACTCTGTGCCAGTTTGCATGCAAGCACAGTGTCGCAGCCATTCGAGCTTTGTCTTCGTGGAAAAAGATGTGTATCCTGATCTGATGTGGGTTGATATCTGAATGAACGCAAGGAGTGGATAACTAACACATGAGAAAGTTGAAGTGAGCCTTTTACCTAAGAGAACATGCCTGTGGCTGCATTAACTGAAGTCCTTGTTTCAGAAAGTTGCTGGTACCTATGTGCTCACTCCAACAGCTGCTGCAAACCCCGTACCAAGGGTGGCTGGAACACGTCTTGTCTGCCCAATGTTAGCTGGGTTCATCTTCCCTCTCCTAGCTCACGTTTTATCATGACAAACAAGATGAGCCTCAAGATACACTCTGTAGAATGGAAGAAACTACCAATGACTACACCTCCACTGGAAACCAGCAAATACCTTTTAACAATCAAGTACTGAAAAATAAAGTTAAATCCTTTTGAGAACTCTGATTTTTTTTTTTTTTTTAAAAATTCAGTATTCTAAACTGAATTTTTTGCATACTTAAAATCCTGTAGTCTTGTCTTTCTATTATTTTTACCTATAGATACATAAAATTAATGCTCGCAATAGCTCTCACAAGGACTTCAACGTGATTGCGAAAGACAAGGTAGTTGTTAACAAGACCTGACTGCTTAGAGATGCTTATGTGACAAGGAAGCTCATGAGCATTGCAGGCAGTGGTTAGGAGTTGCTTTGTGCTGCTAAATAACTGCCCTTAGGTCTACTGAATCTTTTAGGCAGTTACAATGCTTAAGGCATATAATGGTCCTGATTCAGCATTTTAGATAGGCTCTGCTGGACCTGGAGCCTATATTAATGGAAGGCTTTCAAGCTTTATGTAGTGACAACAAAAAGCTCAAGTCCTCAGTTGTGATATTTCCCCTGAAACTCTCCTGCTTGCTCCCTGAGAACCTAGGGAGTACAGCTTACCTGATCTCTGCCGCTGTTCATAAAATCGTCCAGGATAACTGAATTAAAAACACACAGTATGGTTTCACAGCATTCCTGGGACATTCTGGTCCTCTCTACTGTGTTGTTTAGTGTCTAAGCCATGATGATTTTCTTTGAGCAAATACAGTTGCAAGTTTAGCGGTCAAGCTTATGATTTTATAGTACAAGAAATAGTAGGGGCTAAATGGCTAGGTGTGGCCATTCTGTGCAGTGGTCCTACAGGCTTTCAAGCTAAGAGTAGATGTCCAAGAGAAAATGTTTCTTTGCTTTACTGCTGGAACAGTGTTTTGTGGAGCACACAGGGAGGAATAGAGGAGACATAGCAGCTTTGGTGGTCAGCTAACTCCATTCCGGGCTTGTACGACTGGATCATCTTTTCTTTCCCCTCTAATATTCTTTTTGTGTCTAGCACTGTGGCAAAACCAGCTGGGTTGATAGGTGGAGTGGACCTGTGAATGTAGCAAGAAAGGCATTTGTGGCCCATCCTCTCATCAGTTATTTTTCCTCCAGGCTCAGAAGCTGTAGTTAAACCTGTTCACATAATCGTCAAAGTATTTGCCTTTTATTTTCTCTCTGCTTCTTCACTACAAGTTCCTCTGCCCTGCCCAGGATGACAAAGTCCTAATTTTGTATTGCTTTCATGCTTGATAGAGAAAAATTCTCTCGTATTCTGCGTGTGCTCTACTTTTCTATAAGAAACTAGATTTGGGCAGTTTCCATGCAAACAGCGCGGTTCCTGTCTTAGAGGTGACTTTACCCGCTATTGCAGAAACCTCCAGAATCTAACTAGAACACAGTGGAATACAGTGATTTATTTCTGGTAGTTAGGATTATACATCTATATATTGGTTGATGAAATTATTTGCAGCTCAGCTGTTTCCACGTGGTTGCCTTCTGTTTGTTCTTTAATAGTATACAGGGAAGGAGGATACAAGGTCTTTCTTCTCCTTTAAATCTGTATTCCACTGTTGTCTCGTCTGTTTAATACATTTCCTTTACAAATCTAGACTTATGTTTTAGCTTAATGCCAGCAAGAGCTCTGGAAGGATTTATTCTTCTGGACCCTAATGTAAAATGAGTAATGCTAGAACTGGTTCCCTCGGTAGCAGCAACACATTTTACTACTGATTGTCAGAAACAATAAAAAAGAGAATATGTTGGTAGTTTCTGTGCTATTTGCTTCCTGGGATTTTTGTCCTGAATTAACCTCCACAGATATATTGCATGAGTAACTTTGGAGAAGTTCTCAGCATGCGTGCAGGAGAGAAACAGGGAAAAGAAATCAAGTTGTTGCTGCGGTTTTTAGTAATAAACATCAAGGAAATGAGACATTCATCCCAAGACTGTATGTGACCCGTTGCACAGCGAGCGTCAGGCGTCCCATTGTATTCTTCAGAGGATGGGAGTCATCCGCTGCCAGCATGTACGTTGCATATGCATAGCTGTAATAACTCGCTTTACAACTCTGCCTTTAATCTGACACAATCTGGGTGTGTGCTGCAGGTGAGCCTTGATTCAAAGCCCCTAGAAGTCCAATTCTCTTTAAAAAGCTGAGATTTGTCATATTTTCTGGGTCCTAGCACAGTCCAAGGTCCCAGGGATAAAGGTCTTCTTTTAAAGCAATGGTTAGTCACTTGGCTCAGCGCCAGTTCTCATCAGAAGCAGGATTTGTTTTATTAGTTTTGCTGAGATATGCAAGTACTTTCTGCTCTAGTTATAAAATAGATGAGCATGTCCTTATTTTATAGATACAAATACTGGGAAAACTAATTTGTTAACAACCATCCAAGGTTTGTCTGAGTGGACAGAGAAATCTTAAGTGCTGAGTGTACTCTATAGCTTTTTCAGTAAGAAGTTATAGAAAGTTATAAAAGGAAAACTAATGTTTGTGTTTCAAATTGAAAGAAAAACAAGCCCGATATTTGAAAATTGGTATAAAACCCCACCTTAAAGCATGTCAGGAGCGCCTTCAGACTGCCCCACCTACAGCTTGATAAAAGTTCCTGAGATTGAGAGAGTTGTGTAGATACTATATTGCTGTCTCCAAACAACATTTTCAGGTTTAATTCACTTTTTTGTTGCAAACATTTCCTTGATGTCATAGACTAACAGCTTTTTCTGCTCTGTTTGAAAGGAATTACGAGTTACCTCTAGATTTGTTGATATGACAAAACATCCCGTGGGGTAGAAAATTCCTTTGCAAAGGAAGGTAATGGCTTAAGATTTCTCCAAGTTTCCAACTTTTATGAAGACGTTATCTGGGGGGTGGGGGGGAACCAAGAAGACAACCTTTCTTTTCAAACTTATGTCTCTGCATTCCCTGAAGTAGTTTGTCTATTCACAAGCCCTTTCTGATATTGCTCCTTTTCAAGGAAATTGTGTACAGTAGAATGGTTCCCCCACGCCCCCCCTGGTTTTGGGTGTATTTATTTTTTAATTGTACATGCATCTCTTTAGACAGAATTGGGGGTAGCGACTTGGAATAAAAGCCTGTGTGGCGTGGGATACATTTGTGGGAATTAGCTCTTCACATTCAAGATATGAGCCCACCAAATCCCTTTGAACTTTCCAAATGATGCTAAAACATCTGAAGTCCTTCCCTTTCGAGAACACTAAGTTAAATTTGTGGTAAACAGGGCTGAAAACTGGAAAAGGAATGTTAAAAAATTTGCTGTGAGAGTTAACAGCTCTCTTGCACATCAGTTAATCTTAAAATGCATTGTACCTGGTATTTAGTGTTTTAATAACTTACTACTAAAGGCTCAGCTACTACCTTTCTTTTTCAGAGTGAGGGATGGTTCAGGGGAATTGATTCCAAGAACCAGCACCTTTGGCCTGCTGGGCTACTGGGATAAATCATCCCAGGACCCTGTGCAATTCAGTGAGAACCTTTTCCAAAACACCTGCAAAGGTCCCAAGGCAGGACACGAAGCTCACTGAAGTCAATGGGAGCCTTGCCATTAACTTGATCAGGCTTGCAAACCCTGAAAGGGAAAACAGGTTTTCTTGGGTTTAGCTGCAGAGCTTTCGGGTTTCATTGCTCACAGCTCTCCTCCCAGGCGCGGTGCATGCGTCTGTCCTTGCAGGTCATGTCCGTTAGCTCTCGGAGCTTGCGTTCATGCCATGGTTTAGGGTAACAGGCCAGGCTGCATGAACCAACAGCACGTGAGGAACTGCTGAACTCAAATGGAAACACTTTCCAAGCAAAAAACTGGGAAGGTTTATTGCTACAAGGGCGGATGCAAATCCTACCACGTTACAGCTACGCTGCAACGCGGTCACATTAGTGCAGATGCCCAAGGCAGTTGACCAATGCAAAGGATTCATAAAATGCTACCAACAAATCTGAACTTAATCTTGGGTTTTGTGAAGCTTCAAGAATGCATCACATCAAAACACAAAGTGGCCTTTTTATTAGGAAATGTTTAAATTCTTTCTTTAGAGGTTTTGAATATAGTTGGAAACGTGTTGGAAAATATTGATGTTATAGATGGTGGGAAAAATTGAAAACTGGGGTGAAAACTTAATTTAAATAGTTTTAAAAATCTTCCTTCTGCTCTCCCTTTTGTTTAATAATTAAATGAATCAAAAGTTATAACATTTTCCTCATCTATAAAGGAAATTATAAAAAAAAAATTACAGAGGAAAATATCCTAAATATTTTGAGGAGGAGCCTTAGCAAGGAGGAGCTTGGCAGGGTCTAGCACACCCCATTTTGTTGTTATTCAAAATATTTTAATTACCTGTGACTGTCAGGTCACTTCTGGAGAGGAAAGGAGTAAACTGAAGTCGATGTGAGAAGAGGCTTTAGGGAAAGGGCTCTTTCCTTTTCTTTATGGAGCTAGGATGAGGGAAGCATCCCTTTTTTTCCTTGGCTGAAAGAGGTTTTCCAGAGTTTTAAGGTAGGGACATGTTGCCTTCTGATTGCTCTAGAGCGGTGTTTAATTTAATGCTGATTCATGTTGTCCTTAATGACCTAATGAGACGTCTAATGCAGTTTGTGCCTTCGTTCCATCTCCAGGTCTCTGCTTCCATTTGGGTCTTAGCGGGGAATATTGTTCTCCCACAGCAACATCTGCTGTTTTATCCTTCGCCATTCCCTGTCTTACACAATGGCATTTTGTGATAGATGCGTTAAGCTACACATTTTAGAGCAGTTTCTTTGGCTCATGTTTTACAACAGTGCAAGTGGTTAAGGTTTAGGAAGCAGAACAGACCTAACTGTGTTATAATTTCAATGGGTTTTGGACAAAACTGTCCCATTGAAAGTTTTCCTTTTGGCCCTTTGTTTATGAAGTTGTTCTTCAACACTGTCACTGTGCTGCAAAGGACACGATAAGGATTTTACACTTGTTTTATGTTTGTTGGACTAAACTTCCAGAGGTTTAAAATCTAATATTCCACCTGGTCTTTCTATTGTTCACTTGAGAAGAACGGAAGGCAATTAAAATCACCAGCAGAGTCGGGAACATGACAAGAGCTGACATTTTTAGGTTGTTGAGCGTTCCTTGCGATGGATGGTCCTGCACTAATTGTCACGTCTCATCTTTGTCTCCTGCAATGAAGCTTGCTTTTTGAAAATGCTGTTGGGCATTCCAAATTGCAGTGCTTTATAAACAACTACCTTTTTTTTTTCTTTTTTTTTTTCATTTTCCTCTGGGCAGAAGCGCACCGCAGTACTTGCTGTAGTGTCATCAAAATAGTCAGCCACCAGTGCAAGGCAGGAAGGTAAAGGAGTGTGTGTTTCAGCCCAGAGTCGCTGTCAACAGTGATCGCATGTTTACATAGTTATAACCCAGAAGGAAAATCACACATTTTCAGTTTGCTGTGATTGGAAAGCAAACTTTGCATTGCAATTCATCCAAGGCAGCCACCGCTGTGTTGAGAACTTGGCTGTAATGAGACACACAAGATGAAACGTATAAATTTTTTCCTGCTATTTAGCCATTTTAATCTGGTAGAACCCCCATGTTTGTCACATCTGGGCACGGCCAGATAAGGGATTATAAAATGCGGGATGGCTTTTGCCTGGGAGTTTATGACCTAAATAAATAGTTCACGCCACGAGGAGCTTTGGGTTGAAGCGTACATCTTAAAACTGCCCAGGGAACAGTGATGTAGAGATACCTGGGCAAGCTGGATGCCCAAATCAGCCCGTTCGTAGAAGGGAGTTCGTGGCATGGAGTAAATATTAAGTGTGATACGAACGAAATCCCCTAGGCTTTTTTCCCTGGCTCATGTTCATTCCTGGCCTACCACTTTAAACCTTATTTTTGGAGAACTTTAGTGAGGACTTGTAATAGAGTTTGCAGCTGTAAATGTCAGCTCTAAAAAGGAGAAATAAATGCTGGGTTTGAACACCTGTGAGGCTGGGATTTGGTTCCAAGATCTGCACTGCTTCATCTTCTCCTGTTGGTGTATATGTAACTGTGCTTATGATCTGTAAGAGATATGTTTAAAATAATTTAGGTGAAGTGTGACTCTCCATTTGGTAAATAACAGAAGGAAATACAGAGGAGGGAAAGGAAGTCTGAGATTTTTCAGAAACACAAATGGGATGTTGGGGCTGGATGTCCAAGTCCAACTGGTTTAAAGCTTTGTTTTATTTATTTGGAAAACTGAGCTGCAAACTTTTAAAAGATTGCTTCCTAAATTGGAATAATTTTGCACTCAAAATCAGCTGAAGAATGGAGCTTGTAACAGTAAATTATGCCTCTGAGAAACCTGCTATTGCTCTTAGCAAAAGAGATTTATAGAGAGAACAATGAGTGGAGATGGATGCAGTGAACTTAATCTTTGGGAACTAAGACTGATTTATAAGTTTTGTTTTTGCAGTTTGTACTACCATCAGTACCCAAAGATTGATTTATTGTTTCCTATAGTAAATTCATCATCATTTAGACAAGATTTTTTTTTTTCCCTTTTTTGAAGAGGGTTAGATCTCACTGGAAAATCAAGCAACCTTTTTGACTCAGAAATATTTTTCCCTTAAATAATCAAAACAGGTAAGAGAACCCCACTTACATGTGCTAGCAGGCCAGCAGGGTCGACTTGTAGCAAATGACATTCTCTTGCAGAAGAACGTTTCTGCTTGAGTGGCTGTGCCAAAGGTCCCAGATGATCCTCTTCACTGGAGAGGGAGGCTGCATGTGAGTCTCCAGGTCCCAGCTTGGCACCCTCAGTACTGTCCCTCTTACCCATAATTATCAGCGAGGATGGAAGTTCAGCCTGTGCAGTTGGAGGAAAAAGCTCAGTTCCTCTGAAAAATGATATTTCATGCTGCTCTTCAGCAGTTTTGATAATAAGCTGTATCACTTATCTGAATGCTTGCGAAGCAGCTTCCAAATTTATTAATGGGTTTAGACTAGAAGGTGCTGAATGACTGACTTGGATGCTAAGAAGAGTAGTTGTAAGAGCTTTTCTGTATGCATCCCTGTGACATACCTTGACACGTGTAAGAGCTCTCAACATTTTGTTCTAAAGAGTAGAAAGTTAAAGGCTTAATAAAGAATTGACTTCAGATCAAACTTTAGAAATCTAAATTCAAGTTGGTCATGGTACAGTCAGAGTCATGTTTGACTTTTGGAGCTAAGGTCTAGCTTAGGGACCTTGAAACCTGTGGCAGATGCGAAGGGATGTAACACTGTAGACAAGCCTTGAAGTTGTTTTATTTCATCTAGCGAGGAAAGTTACATAAAAACCAGAACATGAATTTTTACTCTGTTATTGGCTTGATATAATTAGAAATATCTAGGGGAGTTGCTACTCATACAATATTGTACTGTAGGGGATGTGGGCTGATGATTAAAAACCTTGCTTTGCCCTCCTCATGTCAAGTACCTTGCCGCTCTCCAAGCAGTGCCATGAAATCTATTTGCTGTAACTGGCCTGGAGTTTCTCAGTGGCATGATGTTGTCCCGAGATAGGCAAATAGAAATCTGAACTCTCAAGCTTTTGTTCATCTTTGTCACAGATATTAGATGGATCCATCCCCATTGCCGTGTCTGAGCTTATTCCAGCACACAATGCCAAATACCTGCCTGAAGGACCGTTAGGAGCCTTAACGAACACGTTAAGCCCTCTGAATTCCTGCTGTAAGGCACTGTTCAAATGGGCACAATCATTATCCTCTTCCCCGCATGATTTCAATGTCTCAGAAACTCCAGATGACATTCATAGAAAGCAGCTTGGGAAAGCTGCTTCTCGTAGTCATCTCTTGGTGCAGACACCTTTCTGAATAGCATTTCTCACCAGAGCTTGAAACCCCAGCATAAGTTTTTGTGCACGCTGTGGCTGGTGCTGTATAGTAAGAAACAACTCTTGCCCATTAAACTGGAGGTGAGACGTGAACCAGCAGCACAAAGATGAAGTAGCTCTATGAATTGGCCACTGACAAAGCTACATGCAGGACCTTATTCCTTGTTTAATGCCCCGCTTGCTGGACTGCTGCTTAGGTCAAACTGACAACAGCTTGGTAAACTTCAGCCTGTGTAACTTGCTGTATGCTGCCTGACATGCTTACTGTAAAATAATTGATAGGGTCTGTTACTTAAAACCATTAATTTTTATTTTGTTAGCTCATTAATGGGCTTACTTCATCTTTTGCCTTTGCTGTACCAAGCAGCATTATATTTAATTAGCATTGACTGACCTTCTTTTTTATTTAGCTGGTAAAAAGGTTATTTAAGTCCTTAAGAAGAATTACTACATCTGTAGTTGACCTGATAATTGGTATATTGTTGCTGGGGGTAATTGTGCTGGCTGATATTCAGGCTCATGAAATCCGTGCGCTTGTGAACCTACATACATATAGGTATGTAGGGTGCATAGAGAAGACAGTAGGTATAAACTAGTATCATTCTCTGGCAAGGGTCAAGACACTAAGTAGGGAAATCATAAAAGCAGTGACAAACTACTTAATGGCTGGTAGGTGCTTATGAGAGAGATTGGCTCCCTCAAAGGCAGTCCTTTGCAACTTTCTCAGCAAACATTCAAGTTTTTCTTCTAAACACAATTAAGGATGTGGTAGAGTGAATACTTCGGGTTTCTCCTGATGACGCCTGGCTAGGTAATTGCAGTGATTAATGGGAAAAATATCAGCAAGCCTGACTGTTAAAAAATTGATGTCACTTGGGTACAATTATTTCCCGTAGAGGTAAAAACAACAGTCTCTGCAGAAGCTAACAGAGATGATAGCAGGCAACGGTGTTTTCTGTACCTGTGTCAGTTTAATAATGTGTATTCATTCTTCTGTGTCAGGTTCATTCTTGTATTATCTTCAGTTTGCATCTCTTAAATACTGATGTTTGCTGCACTTGGAATTGCGTGCTGTCCCCAAAGCCTGGCAGAGCATGCCCTGAAAAATGAGAATAACAGACATTCATTAAAACTTGATTCAGAGACAAGTTCATACACTGAGGTTTGGTTTTTTTTTTGCAAATTTCCTTGTTGAAAGCCATGGGAAAACACATGCTTAAAAAGTTTCTTGAATCAAGGTCTAAACCACGGAGCTCTTCAATTTCTTATATTTCTCTTTTGCATCAGGCTACAAACTGTGGAGGTATCTTGCTGCTTTGTCCTGTTCAAAAAACTTTCTGACTTCTTTGAAGGCACTCGTAGGCACTGTCCATTAGCACATGTTCTGTAGAAATTCTGCGGGTTGCCTGTATGTTATCTTGCTGGATCTGCACATATCTGATAAACTTACCAGAAACTTGAATTATAATTACGTAAAAACCTCCAGTTATAATTATCTGAAACATACCTTTTGAATTACTGTAATAAAGACTAAGTATTATCACTCTGCCCTTTAGGGTTAAGTGTGCTCAGACTATCAATCTGTTTTACTGATCACAGACTCTAACTTGATCAAGCGTCTGTATTTGCAGTAGCATAAATCTGCCAGCGGTTATGTTCAGGTCTCCACCTACAAGGGGAGTTAATCGCCTTTTATGTTAGACATCCTCAAGGATACGGCAATAATGGGGTTCGAGAGAGCCGTTGAGGATCTGTGGAATAAAATGGATGTGAACTGGCTGGCTTTATGTTGATAAATTTCTTTTCATTATTTTATTCACTGTTGATAGATCGGCGTGAAAAAGGTACATAACCTCTGCAACTTTCTGGAATTAAAAGCGGCTCCCCCAGCCCGGCCCCTGCACTTTAATGTTTGTTAGCTACATCCTTCGTTGAGGTTTGTCACAGTTGTGAAGAACAAGGTGGGGGTTTAGATCCCTCACTTTCTTTCTTCCCTTCTCCTCCCACATCTTCGCTGGCCTACTAATTCCCTTGCCGTTCCAGAAAGTTACTTTCATAAGGCTTTGACAACAAGAACACAAATGTCACCTTACACATGAGCTGGTTGCAGTTCTGCTACTAAGGTTATGCCTATAAATGTTTTCTTTAGTAATCTGAAGGAGAATTTCTGGCATTGTAAGCAACCAAGGGAGCTCAATTAATTTGTCTGTTAAATATAACAAAAACAACAAGAAAAAAGCTAAGACTTTATTTAAAACACCAAACCAAGCCAAACCTGAACAGAGGAATTAATGAATTCAGTTGATGGTACCCAGGTACTCACCCGCCGGCTACTGACAGTGTTTCTGATGATTACTGACGATACACTGGCCCAGTGGGGTGGTTTCCAGCATCTTCTGAAGTTTTGGTTTTGGTATTGGCAGCTGGCAGAGCATGGTCTCAATGCAGGACATGTGGGTGGATGTACAGACAGTTGCGTATAGGATATATTATGGGGATATATTCTAGATAGACTTTCCCAATAAATTTGTGTAATAGGTGCAGATGATACCAACTTCTCTCGTGCTAGTTATGCTTGTTTGAATTGCGGAAGCAGAAACAGCTATAGATGTTGTATTTGTGTTACAGGGTGGGATGGGATATTTAACAAGGCTACTCATGAGATAACAAGTTGCTTTTTAAAATTTTAAGTCAAAAGTCAAAATACGAGGCTGGCTGGTGTGGAGGAAAGCCAGGAAAATTATCGTTCCTGTTAACAGATGCTTTCTTCGAATGATTCAGGCATCCGTGAAGAGTGTGCTGCTAATTCAGGGCACTGGCTTTTATTTTTATTTTAGCTGTTCATGGAGAAACAAAATCTATATGCTGTAGATATACGAGCCGAAGGTAACAAAAATCCAGAGGCAGAACTCCTGTTGTTTGCCAAGGCACATGCATATTTGACATCCTTGTTGTCTGACAGTTTAATCTTGAGAAAGAAACTTGGTCCAATCAATTCTTAAAATCTCTACGAGGCAAAAAATATTGCAATGGAAAATACATTTTCCTGTCCGCAGTGTTTGGTTCAGCATAATTAACATGAATAATGCAAGACAATTTTCTGATAGTTATTATATTAGAGAGCTTAGCTGACTCATAACTGCCCCCATGACATAGCCAGAATGCAAATTACTTGGATAGAAATAGCACAGAGCTGGTTTGATTAAAATGTGATACATATTTTGAATTAAAAATATTCAAGGTCTTACAAAATGACCTTAATGGCATTTCCCCTCCTCCCCCCAAGCCACCAAGGAAATTCGCACAATCATTTTCAGACAGCTTTTTTCTTCTCCCTCTGTGACTTGACAGCACCCGCCATTCATGGACAAACCGGGTGTCTTATTTTATTCCTTTGCTGAGCAAAAGTACAGTAGGATAATAATGTAGCATTTTGTCTTAGTGCTCTTTGAGAACCTGGCTTCTGTATCGAAATCACAACGATAATGCATCTCAGGCACAAATCTAACGAGAAACCATAGGACTGCAATCCTCGTTAAGAACCAGACCTATCTCCATGTTTTTCTCCTTGCAGCCTCTCAAATCTGACTGTGTTGAGTCACTCCCAAGTTCCTGCAAATGGCTGTGATGAGACACGGAATGAAACGTTTGGTGAACTTATTTCAAAGATTTTGTGTGCTCTTAGCTTTGGCTGAAGAGTCTGTAAACTTTGGGCACTTGGGTCTATTGGGAATCTCTCTGAAAACCCTCTCCTAGGGGTGTTTTGCTTGTGCAGCCATCAAACATTTCATGTAACAGACAGTGAGCTTGGGAAAGAGTAGTGCACTGGATGGAAAAGACAGCTGATAATCAGAGAGGAGCAGTTATTACACAGACTTGCCTAAAAATATATGATTTCAAAGTCAGCTCTTGCTTGGCATCTCTCTTCAAAAATAAAACGAAATGGTGTAATGAGATTCTGTGTTACCCACAATAGCACATTTGATCTGGAAGTCACACATGTTTATACGTAAAAGGATTATTTTGCCTGTTAACTGGCAGCCCTGCAAATTCCCCTTACGGCTCTGAGCAAAGCAGCTGGTTCTGTTTGTATTCTTATGAGTAGAGTTTACGTAGGGTACCACCTGCATATGGTTGGCACCTGAGGCTGTTTAGTGCTTCTACGGCATAAGTAACAATTTGTATGGATTTAGGGCATAAAGCTGTCTATACCTCAGTGCCCTTTCTGTTTTCAACCGAGCTGGATCCAGGTTCACTCAGATTTCAAAACCAGTTTGAAGGGCTTGAGGTCCAACCTTGGTGGACCTCCTAGCAAATCTCTTTAGGGGTTATTTATTTGAAAACACATCAGACTGGATGACTTACTCCTTAAGTCTGGTTTATGCAGCCAGAGTCCGTGCTAAATTTCTAGCATGGTTTAGCTCCTGCTCCCACACTCTCTTCCTCTGCTGTATGAGATTGTTTTGATGCAGTATGGGGAACAGATATGTGATAAAAGCTCTTTTACCAAGACTTTTCATTTTATGGCCCAGAGACTTATTTTTTATCTTCCTATCCCCTGCCATTCATTCATTACACACACTTTTCTTTTGACCCTTTTTTTTTTTGTTTCACCATTTTTTGATACCTGGAGATGTGTGTGATAAGGACTTACCAGTTATCACTAATCCACATTTATCTGCAGGGTTGCTGCCTCACTCATCTATTAATCTGTGTACCAGAGTCTGTCTATTATTCTTCCAGCTACCACTGCTTGGTATTACTCATCTCTTGTATGGTATTCTGAGAAAATTAGTTGAAAATTAACATCAATATTTCTTATAATGTTTTTCAGGCTAGGGATTAAAATGGGGAAAACTTACAACTCTGGGCTGAATTAGAAAAATAAAGGGAGGAGGGGGAGGCCTGGCTTTGGAATAGGTGATGCAACATGACCACTGCTGAATAAAGAGGCAGTTCCCCCCAAGGTCATTGAAGGAGTTGCCAGCACAGCTGGGACTGAGGTGGCCCTTGTGCCCTGGACCTGCTTCCCCTGGGGCTGGTGCCACGTGATGAGCCCCGTAGCCTTCGGTGCAGCTACCGTCGGAGAGCTGCTAACTCAAGTTAGGTCCTTTCAGTTGTCACTGCCACCGCGCTGCTTGCAGTGAATTCCTCGTTTAGTTTTCTCGTGGTTATAATATGTAACTCCATCTGAATTTCATTATGTGTTGGAATTAATGTCTTCATTTATGTGCCACTGCTGTTGTTCTTTGTGCCTCTGGCACACAGATTTGTTTTCAGTACCAGCAGACACAGTAATTGAGCTGTTCCCTGACTTTACTACCACTATTTGTAAAGGACTTGAGTCTCTCTCCTAGGGAATGAACAGCTTCTAAAGACCCTGCTTTTTCCTCCTGTAACCTAACAAAACTCACTCACTATAATATTCAGTACTGGAAATTGCAGTCGGTAGCGCCGAGGGAGCAGATCACCAACTTGCCCGAAGGTGGAATGATCCCATTTTACACTGCCCTGCTCAGCAGTGGGAAGCGTGGTCTTCACTCATGTCAAATTGCTGAATAATTTGTCGATCTTGTTACCATTTTATTAATTAAATTGGTTTAAGACATTTGAGGCAGTAGGAAGGACAGTTTGTTTCTGGCTTTAGCTTGGGTTACTTTAATCAAGAGTTCATGTCCATATTACAGCTTCTGCTTTCTGTATGACTGAAATCACTGGACTTGCCACAATTTAATGTATTGTATTTGGTTGCAGACCCTCAAGACATGGGGAAGCAGATGTTAGCCAAATTCATGATTCTTGTATAATTTCTAAATACATAGTACACTTTTTCCAACTCAAGGTTCCCCAAAGCAGTCTTCAGACCACATAAGGACTTCCCAGCTGTTTCAAATCATCACACAGCTGATTATTTATTCTACTCATGTTCTTTATTTGTTTCCTTATGTGTCAGTTGATTTGCAAATGCAGTTATTCACAATAGTTGGAAGAAAATCTGTTTGGGAGGTCTTACCCTCTCAACAGCAACGATGCCCAGTTATCCCCATACTAGCCCATACCTTTAGGTTAGAATCCTGCTGATTTTATGAAACATGATGGGTTTTTTACCTAAATGTGTTCCAGTGCTTAATACAGGTCTTGGGTTTACAGGTGATTCAAAGCAGCAAAATTAATTCTTTCCCTATGGCTCGCTTCAGCCAGAAGCCCTGCCAGCTAAATTTGTCATGACATTTGCTAATGGCCGGGTTGATCTTCCCGCTGACCCGTGCCGCTTCTGACCCGTGTCTAAAGCGATGGGTGTTAGATTCTGGCTCCTTGGTGTTGTACAGCTGGGGGGTCTGTCCTTGCCAGAGCTGCTCCTGACCGGAGGATGTGCCAAAAGCTCCGCAAGCTCAGACGAGATATTTTGCCTTGTGTAACGAAACCAAAATGTTAGTGACACTCTTTCATTTCCCAGTTACCAGTTGATTGGATGGAGTCTAAAACATTGACTGTTTCTGTATGCAAGAGCTGCATCTTGAGCTAAATCTACTAAACAAATTGCACTAAACAGATAGTGAAAGCCAGAATTTCATGTGTCACAAAACTGTTTTTTTTTCCCCATGGTTTTGTCTGAGGAGATTTTTTTTTCCTATAATGAATGTTCATTAAAAAATTTTAGCTCCAGGATTCATAGTGGGTGATTTACTGTAATTGTAAAGATTTCTCATGTAACATTAAAAAATACAAGAGTATAATTGGGTACATGAGGAAGCATTAGCAGAGCAGCATGCTGAGCTAGGGCTGGTACACATTATATCAGGCAACCCGTCCTGAAATTGAGGATGATTGTTATGCAGCCTGACCTGTTCTGGAACAATTCTGCTGAGAGTTGCTTTGACTGAATTTTTAGTGCTGCTGAAAGGTGTCTGATTGATGGCTGCGAATAATAATAATTAATAATAATAATAATATACTTTTTTCACTTGCAGAACTCAGGGCACTTTTAGGCTTGTCTGTTTTATAGATGGGAGAATTATGACTGATGTTCTGCAAAGTCATGAAAAGGCGGTTCATGGCTCCTTCGTCACCTGTGGTTATCTGTCTCACGTGCCTCTTCTGAGCGTGAGCCTGTTGCTGCTCTAGGATGTTAATCCCCCAGTGCATTTAATTTTTCTGCTCTGGTTTAGTTGCAGCCCAGAACATGGGAAGAGATCCCCTCTGTCCCAATCAGCAGCGATTCGATTGAGCCACAGTCTGCCCCACAAGTCTTTTTCAAGTTGAAGTCTGAGAGAACATAGTTTGAGTAATTAAACTCCTAGGCTAATTTAGACCTCGGTTAATTGTCACTCTATCAAGAGAAGGTGTTGAAATTGTCTTCGGCTTCTCGCAGGACAGTGAACAGACTTGGCGCACGAGCCATTTTTTCATTGTGCAAGGCTGTTTCCTTAGAGATGCATATTTTAATTGCTGTCGTGCTTCATCTGGGGCATTTCTACATGTCTCTGTTGTACTAGGATGGATCCGTATGGCGGAGGAAAGCTCGCGTTCCACTTGCCATGCAGTGGAAGACGGCAGAGACTGACCTTCCTTTCGCCTGAGCTGGTGCACCCGGAGGGCACGGGATGGTACGTGCAGAGAGATTTTTCTTGGGCCTGAAAGCAAGGTAGCATCACAGGTCATGCAGTGAAACGCTGTGCTGACATAGCTGTGCAATTTGTTTCTGGATCTAAAGTGAGTGAGACAATAGTAATCTGTCTCTTTGCTCATGTATCCTGTTACCTCTTCAAAGGTGTTTGGTTTTCTTTCGTAATTTTATGGGATTCTTTTTTTCCAAGATGGTAAAGTTGTTTTAGGAGTTGTCATCCACTCGCAGAAGGGCAGATAAGTTCAAATTAAAATGAATAACTCTGCAGGAAGCAGTGTTATAGCTTGAACTACAGGGTGTTTTCTTCAGCACTTCTCAATACCTGGAAAATACTGTGTACACTTCTTTGTGTCCACCTTAGCAGAATGGGAATGTCTCCCTGCCCCTGGGGACTTTGCAGATAAAGGCCATGGGGGCTGCAAGGCACTTAAACAATATGTTATTGTTATCAGTATAAACACCTAACAGAGACTGTTAGCCAGCAGTGTCTGAGTGCAGCAGAAGCAGCACGGAGCTTCTGGAAAAAGATGGTGAAAAACTTAGTTTCAGCATTTGTGAGTAGCGTTAGACTTTTTACAATGCTATAGGAAGACTTCTTTTCCCTTGGCTTATCCCTTAGATATCGCAGTGACGCATGTTTATGGATAGGTTAGCTGCCTTCAGGAGAAGGATCCCCATGGAAATTGCTACTCTAGGTTCCCTCTGGATGTTATATTCTTTCCCAAGTGATCCAAAGGGAATTCTTCAGATGAAGACACAATAATAAAATTGAGTGAGTGAAAATAGGGGGAAAAAAGGCGTTTATTGAAGGAGAATGGAAAATAAGAGGTCTGGAAAACTGAGCTGCCTCCGAAAGCGATTGAGTCAAATGCCTGCAGATGCAGGCACAATAGATTATGGAAATTAGTCAGAATAAATAGGCCTAGATGGCCTTAGCAGCACTGTTGTGTCAACGGGTCTCATTGAATATGCTCAGAAGCATGTAACTGTTTGTTTCTCTGCCACATACATTTTTCCACAAGATGAGAAATGAGCTTGAAAATGATACCTGAATTAATTTGTAGTTTCCCCTAGACTCTTGGTGTCCCTTGGAAACAGAGCATTGGTAAAGCAGATCACATCACACTGCTGTTCTGCTTTAAATGGGTCCTCAATGGTGAGTCTTTTCTGTTTGTCATCTGTGTTTTACTTGTGATTTGCCATTGGACTATAGTAAAAAGGTTTTTTTTTAAAAGAAAAACAACAAACCAAAAAACAAACCAAATGGCAGAAATCTGTCATTTGTAGAGATGCTATCAAGGGTTGGATGTCCAAAATTTGATTAAGGAAATGAAATGCTAGAATGGATCAAATCCTATACTGTTTTGACCTTCATCATGTTTGCCGTCACCTGGTACTCACTTTGTATTCATATTTCATGGTTATCAACTTCTTTAAAAATGTTTGATAATATTTTCAGCTGTTTGCTTTGGCAGAAAAGTTAGGCTTAACACAGGAGAGAAAAAAAGACTCTTCAGACTGAAAACAAACACTTTTAAGTTTCCTCCTCTAATTCCTACAGGTGTGCTGTAGCTCCGTTACTTTTTGGATATATTCTCCTCTGATGGCCCAGTTCTCTGGCTAAGCACTGCAACCCATGATATATCACACTGTCCTTTTTGCTGAGCTGCTGTAGTGTAATGCTGTTATATCTCGCCATAGTAAATCAAAAGAGACTTAATTTGGAAATTTAATTTAGACATGCCTTAGGGAATGTAAGTCCGGAGATACTGCAGTGATGCTTTTGAATGTGTGTGTAGACATATGTATCTTTCTGATTCCCCCCCAGTGAAAATTTGAATTCCTCTGCCAAAAGGAATTCCCCCCCTTTTTTGGGGAATAGAGACCCAATATTGTGGTGAAAAACAGTGCTTCAGCAGTACCGCAAATGCATGCGCACGGTGCAAAGCAGACGAAGAGCCAGGCCCCATCTCTCCTTCACAGGAACTCTATTCTTCACTGGAATTTACTTGGCAGGAGGGATATAGTGCAGGAAGACCATGACTAAGGTATTTCTTTAGCTATTGTTCAAGCCAACATATTTTAGCTGCTGGCAAATGCATTTTTTTGAATTATTTAAGTTTGCATTCTTTGTGGGAAGAAAAATACTAATAATATATGTGTGCAGGTTCAGTAGCAACGATCAGTAAATACGGAGCTCTGCTCTTAATCTTAAAGACAAATGCATAACACGGTTAAATGGCCGAAAAGTAGAAGGTAGATAAATTCATATTGAAAATATGATGCAAGTCTCAGTAGCCAGTGTATTTAACCCTTACCCAAAGAAGAGCAGGCTGCTTAAACCAAGACCAATTCCCTTCTAACGAACAAATGCCAGTTGAAGTACAAATGATTGGACTCAGTAATATGTGTATTTTGGGGTAATTCAGATGTGTGCTTTATCTGCATGACTCTAAGGTCTTGTATTCATGTGGCTTGTGAAAACTAGCGTTATATCTGAGGGTTGCATCTGAATTTGGGCTGGGGCTGGCCTTCCTTTACTATGCTGCTGCATAATTTAGGCTACGGATGGAGGGGATGGTTCTTATGTAGCTTGTGTGTGTGTGCACAGCTGTGTCAATGGCATTGCAAACTGGCTGTGCTTTTCGTTCTGACCTGGTTTATCTGGAGCATTTAAAATTGCAGCTAGAACTTAATGATCAATGGATCATTCATAATTCTTGAAATGCTGCTTTAGAAGAAAAATGGCTTCTGTTTTAAGGACTTAGAGCCCATCACCTTTGAAAATCCAGGACTTCAGCTGGAGTAGAAAACAACTCCAAAAAAGTTGAATTGCTCTTATTGGGCTGAAAAAACCAAAGGGCCAGCTCTGAGGTGTAAATCAGCCCACGGGCTTTGGTGAAGCACTGGAGACTTGCATGGATTCTGGCCTTGTCCCCACAGTATTTAAGCTTCCTTTAAAGGGGCTCCAATACTTGGGCTGCTGGCTCGGATGCCAATTAGCTAAGACAGCCGTATGAATACATCTAGTTTTGTCAGAGCAAGCTGTAGAAAAAAGGAAGTCTCTTGCTGTGGACACAGTACAACATGAACCTGTAGATCTGCATGCTCCTTTGGAATCGTGCTGTATTTTTTTGGTCTTACTTGGCCTTTTTTCTAGTTGATTTCCTTGGTTAATAGTAAAGTAGCTGCTCAAGTAGGAAGAACAAAGTAGCTCCATGGTTCCTTTGAAAGCACTAGAGCAGGGGTGTAGTAAATCTGTTTAATGAGCGTGCATTAACACTTAACACTCCTCTCGATAACGTCAACTAATGTCAGGCATGCAGCTGTGGATACCAGGGACAGAAATCAGCCTTTTTCAAAAGCAGAGAACTTCTCTGCTGCAACTGGTTGAATTTATTGCTAACTTCTACTGGGGGGAAAAAAAAACAGCCTACTTTCAAGTGTTGAAGTCTCCTTTTCAAAAGACACCTAGTAATTTGGGTTTCTGGAGAGTTCCTACACTGTTCCACAGGCAATTGGAAAATACGGACTGATAGCAACCTCAGAAACATTTACCCAACTTTAAAAGACAGCTTGCCTCCTACAACACTGTGTCGTTTAAGATTTTACATGAGGTAACTAGAAGAAATACGTTCAGAGTGACTTTACACAGTTTGGGGGTTGAAGGGTGGGGAAAGCAGTTCGGGACAAAAATGCTGCATGCGGATGAAATGCTTTAGATTGATTCCATTTGTATAATGCCCACAGAAACCTTATATAAATCTTGGTTATATAGATCTTGATTATGTTCCTGGTTCTGCCAGTGGGTTATTGAGTGGTTGCTGGTTTAAAAAAAAAAAAAAGCGTGGGCAGAGCAATATGTAAAATCAGTGTAATGACACTGTCCTCATTTGTGTAGTATCTTGAAATTTAGTAGTATAAAAAACTAGCTGTGTTTTTTGCAACAGTACTTCCATTTGCATGACAAGTAACAGACAGGCATCCATCAAATATTTGAGCTGTAGCTTAATCTTCAGACAAGCTTGAGAAGCTTGGGAGGAGATGCAATGATGTTTCCTTCCATTTTCTTCTGTCTGGTTTTACGTTTGCTAGTGAGACTAGCGTGACGTGCAGACGTCAGAGTGGAACTTGACCTATATTCAGAAGGCATCCCCATGGGAACTTACTCTGATTTTTAGTTACTCTGAATTTTAACTGAGTTTTAAACTGATGAGGGCAAGGAGTAAGCCTGGGGTCTAGAAATGCAGAGGTACTCAGGAGCTACAACCCCCTGCAAGGCACTAATGGGAGCAAATGGGCTGTGGAGGAATGAACAGGTAGACGTCTCTTTTCTGTTGGTTTAAATAAAAGGATGAAACTCTCCTGATTAGTAGAGGGTTCCAAAAAATGCTGTGCAGTAGGCATAGGAAATTGGTGATTGGTTTGGAAATGCCATCCCAGAGGCTTTTTCCCAAATGATTTCTAAATTCTGTTCTCTAAATGGCAATCTAAACTCTGAATTTCTCAATCTGTTTCTGACATCTGTAGAGCTGTAGTCATTCGATAATGATAGCAAAAAAACCATTGTTTGACCTGGGTTTTAACATGCAGAGTATGACTTTGCTATGGTAATTTGTCCTCAGGTTTCATAATTCGAAAAACAAAGCAAAATGTTTTGATTTGACATTAAATAGGTGATGAGCATGTCAAGTGAGATTTGACTGATGTTTCCTCTTGTTCCTCCAATGCAGTTTAAATGATTTATTATTCAGTTAAAGTGCAGGCTAAAAACAAAATCCCTCCAAGAATGATTAATTTTTTTTTCTTATTGTTGTGGTGGGCAAGGTTTTATGACAAACTGTGGAGCTGCAGCACATTCTCACTGTATCAAACTGCAGTGAGTGGAGGTTTACTCTGCACATAAAACTACTTCTGCTTTGTATTCAGTGAGAAAGTACAAGTATTTTCAATAGGAATATGATTAATTTGTACTTTTTGGAATTGAACTAATTGTTCTGGCATTGGCATAGATGTGTAAATGGTTTTATCACAAAACCAAGACCAAGATGATAAGCCTTGCTGAGAAACAAGTTGGTTTAGTTGTTTTGCGTATTGGGACTAAACAACTATTTTTTTACAAATGTCTTAAGAGATCTGTACATCAGAATATGGTCAGGATGAAACCTTCTACCTCAGAGAACCTGTAACCCAAAAAAAAACCTAAAATCTGATAAACTAGTTTTTTTTTCCTGCCAGCCTTGAAGTTAAGAATAAATCTACTGGTATGTTTGTGTCTGCTCTAGAGGCAGGATTTTTTGTTTCTTACCTTTGTTCTGTTGTTGTAAAACATCAGCTCTTTGCTTTTTAGAAAAACTCTGCCTGTTTTTCTGGATGTATTATTAGTTTGTAGGCTTAGTTTCCTTCTTCAGCCCCATAGCGAGATGTTTCTATCAGGAAAGTACATCTCTCTGCCAGTATTTTTCTCTTAAAGGCCATATTTCAGTTTCAGAAGTTGCACCTGAGAATTGTTACGAATTGCAGTCAGCGCTGAGCTACCTCCACCTTTGATGGACCCAGTGTGAGATGGTGTGGGAATCTCTGTTGCTTCTAGTGAGGATCAGCATCCTCTTGAATCTCACCTGGACTGTATTCTGCGCCCATATATGCCTTTGCAAACCTGGCCCTTATTCTGTTATGAACCATGATAATCCCTGAAAATTTTACTATAAATATAGTCTTAATCTGTGTTTAAATGAAAGAGGTTTAATGATTAGTTTTGCTCCCTTCATTTTAAAGCAAGGAAGTTGCTGAGTGAACAATGCTTCCAAGAAGTTTTACATATGTCATTTCTCATCATGATACTTGAAGGGTATAGTAATTAGTTGGAACAGCTTAATTATCTTGAAAACAGGGCAGCACAGCTATTGTGTGCCTCCACATTTCAGTCAAAGCACGTGTGAGGTCGAGAAATCCTTATGGTGGTGCTAGTTGTCCCTTCCTAGCCAAAATTTAAAACGGGGCGTATTTTTGATAGTGCTCCTTAAAAATGTGCTGGAACTCTTAATGTGACAGAATACATTAAAATCAAATGTAACTTGTATATACAAAATGACTGACTTTTTGTCCTTGTTAGTCAGAGCTCTTGGAAGTAGCTTGATGGGAGGGTGTGGACTTTTGTCTTGGGGTTTGTCAGTTTAGGAATAATATAGATCAATGTAGCTCTTGTGTACATTTAAAATCTATCTTAGAACCAAATTGCAATTTTTGGAGGGCACAAGTTTGTACAGAAGAGTTAGCATTGAGCTGCTGCTCTGGATGCAAGTCTGCCTCAGTGCGGTTGTGGCTGTGGAAATATTCTAGAAGTAAAACACAGTGCAAATGACTGACACCTTTTCATACATCCCCTGAAATAGAAGAGTATTCCAAAAGAGTATATATTTTTAAATTTTTATTCTAAAAAGATACATATATGCATATGCACTTCTGAAAGAGCTTTTTGTACAGTTCTTTGGCTGGCCTGGAGATGGCAATGTGGAAGTATAATTGTTACACCATGGCCTACTCCCAGGAATACATAGAAATCACATTAAATTAATAATAAAAAATAAAGCTCAGTTTGAGCCAGCTCTGCAAAAATATAGGGAATAAATGCATTAGAAACATACAGATAATGTAGCTGAAACACAGCTGATTTAACTAAATGAGAAGCTTTGTGAATGGTAAATTAATTTTTTATTGCACCCAGACACCCAACATACTTTTAATGTCGTGTAACATCCATTTTCGTGAATGACTTACAATAAACATAAGCAATGGCCCTTTGCTGCCGCTCATCGGCTGTGTAACGCGGGCCGGCACCGACGGCTGCCGCAGCAATAAAGATGGTGAGTTACCTGAGCTCTCGAGGCAGTCGTTGCCTTTATGCTCCTGTGCCTGAGTCAGGCAATCAAGGTTTCTTGTTTATCAACTTAAGCCTGGAAGCTTAAGTAAGTTTTTCAGAACATTTTGCTTGCTTGTAGCTGAGAGAGTTTTTTGGAAAGCAGAAATGGAAAGCTCTTGTGCTTAATTACAGCACTAACTGTAAGAATAATGCCTGCTCTAGTAGAATAGGTTCCACTTCAACTTGTTTGTAAGAGCTCTGCTGTGAGTATCAGTGTTATCCTGGATTCACAAATGCAGAGACTGGTGTGCAGGGAGATGGACCTACTCACTGCTAGGTCAGCCTACAGGCTAGTGGCAAATCTGGGGAGACAACCCAGGTCTATTGAACCCCGATTTATTAGGCTACGCTCTCAGCAAAAGGAACTCAGACAAGATCTCCTACACCTGTATCTGAGTAGACTTAAGCGCAGAAAATTCCCTTGGCTTCTTTGGATCATTAAGAATACAAGGGAAATATAATTTGGGATCCCACTTTTATTTGAAGCTCTAGGGTTATTAGAAAAATGGCAAAATTTTTTCACGGGAGACAATGTCTGCAAACCAAATGCAATGGGTTTGTTCACTAAAATGTTCTGGCTCGAAGTATTTCCTTCAATTCCCCTTTGAGGTCAAGAGATCTGAGTTTGGTAAACTGTTTTCTTTGCTGTTCCAGGTTGGATATCTCTTCCACTGTGTTATTTCTGTTGCTCAAGCACCCACTGTTCTGTTCTAATACCTTTGCTGATGGGAGGTAAATAGAATATAAATTGTCACTTTGACATGTTAGGTTTTGTAGTGTGTTGAATGCATTTAACACGCTGTCATGGTGTACCTGCACCTTGCCAAATGTTTGAAATCGTGTCTGCTTGTTTAGCACTGTAAGATGTGGCTATTTGTTTATGAAGCACTTCTCGCTCCAAGAAATCTTGTTTTGCACAGTTGCCATCACTGCAGATATTCAGGGAAAGGACAGAGGAGACATTCTAGCAAATGGGTTGAATGGCCCCACAAAATGAAAGAGGATGGCTTTTCTCTTTTGGGTTTTCCTTGTGTCATTCCCCCGCCATGTTACTTTCTTATCTTGGAAGCTGTTTGGAAAAGAAAGGAAGATTAGCTCTGATCCTCGCAAGCTCTGCATTATATTTTTAGTTCTGTCACAGATGCTTTGGGTTACCCCGGCGTGCCACCCCATCACACTTAGTTCCCCAACTCCTCAAATGGTGGCTTCGATACCTTAAACCATTTCCCTGTCTCCAGGCGCGCTTAGCTGCACTCTTTGAGACCTGTGTCGTTCAAAGACCTCGCTGTCCCAGGCTGCTGGCATGGAATATACACAATTTCTGGCAGTATCTCACTGATAGGATTTCAGATACAATATGAAAGAAGCAGCGTTTATTGCACAGAAATGCTTTAAAAAGACTTGATGTCTCGTAAAACTTGGTCCCATAAAGTCAGGTTCAGAAGCACCCTTTACCTTTTCTTTCCCAAATATAAACTGAGCATTGGTGACTGGCATTCATCCACAGGAGGGCAAAAAATCAAGTTCTTCCAGAGTGTGGCTATGCAGGGCTATATCGGAAAAGGAAAACTGATAGTCAGTGTCTCATTTGGACACACTTAGTTAATTTGAAAAGCAAATGAAGGAAGGACCTCAACCATCTGCCTAATGCTGTGCTTCTATTCCTGAGTCTTTTTCTGATTATAATATTCTGGCAGCGCTGTGGCATCCAAGGCTATGCTCCAGACGGAGCAAAGAATATAGAGAGTGTAAGAGCAATTAAGCTGCTGTTGGGCCTGGGCTATGTGTCATTGGGGGTGTTAGTAGAATTAACTGTAGTCAGTCATAGGAGAATAAAAGCTGGATAAACTGTTGTTAATCTTTTTACACTTGGATTAATTGCAGCAATTGTAATCTCCCAGTTGACTTCCAAATGCTTAGTTCAGGATGTGAGTCAACTCTTAGCTTGGACAAGTGCTAAACCGCATGTCCAGTGCTTGGGGAACTTGCAAATACGGGTTCCTAGAGCTGTAGTCTGACCACTTGTGCCATGCTCCGCTTGGTATTCCTTAGCCCAGACTACTAAGAAAGCAAGTGCAGGATAAACGGATGATTGGAGGCATGGCTTTCAGTTCAGATTGAATGATAGAAATTAAAAATCAAGTTGGATATGGAGAAGACAGAGAGGGAATGATTACTGTGGGATGCTGTTTTTCACAATACAAGAAGCAGAGGGGCACTAGAAATTAGAAAGCAGTGGGTTTTAAAAATAAAATGGCATTAATGTTTAAGAAAACAAGTGATTCAATTGTGGGACCCTTGCAATTGGTGTTGCAGCAACTCAAAATATAGATTAATTCAAAAAGGCTTAAGGGACGTCCTGCAGGATATATTCACCAGTGTTCCAGATGCCACTTTCAGCTCTGAAAAAATGCATCTCCCTAATTGTTAGGAGGCTGGGTGACAAATCATCGCGTGCTTGTCTTTGATTATGCTGTTCTTTAAGCATCCACTACCAGACAAACTGGGGTAGGCAGACTATTGGATTGACCTTCAGCCGGACTTGCATTTTTATGGGGAGAAGTGGCTGATAACTATATTGTTCTTGTCTTCTTGTGGAGTTGATGGCTCTATCTGCATGGAATGGAAGGGTTTTTTCACACTGTCTATGAAGTTTGAAGAGCTTTTGAATCCTTGCACAGCATTTGATACAAGAGGGCTTTTAAAATGCAGGTCATTATTTTTCTATGTTGAGCTCTGGGTAGCTGGTAGAATGTGGATGTATTTCCCCTTCAGAAGGTTCTATTTGTGCTGCAATGATGCTGCAGGCCAATTTCTATATCATTTCTGTGCATTTATCTTCGTTGATGATGGTTTATTTGAAGAGGTCTGTCTTTATATTGTCAGGGACTTAATGATGAGAATCAGAGCTTTAGGATTTGCAGGAGAAAGGAAGTGCTTGACAGGCACTGCTGAAATGGTTTAGCCAATCTTTCATTTTAACAATAGGGAAATAAAATAACCCAAGTGCAGAAACAGATATTTTTGAAGCAGAACGTAACGCTCATCAGCATAGATAAACACATAAAGGATTGATGTGTTTTAAAACTATGTCAAAGATTCATGTTCAAAAGCCATGTTAAAAACAATTGTAGAGGGCTTGTTCTGCGCCTCTTATGTTCCAGAATGGATTAAAAGGGATTTAATAGGAAAAGAAGCATTGCCTGGAGGTAGGAGTCTGGAATGGCTTTTCACTGCTTGCTTCCCTGCTCTGCCAACTCCGTGCTCTGACCCTTTGGTTAAGACTCCTGTGAATGAAGGGGATTTACTAGTTGCAATAAATTTTGTTTCTAAACTCTGAAATGGTGGGAGTATCAGGAAACAGGAGTGTCACCTCTGCCAAATCAGTGCTCCCAGACTCTGGGATAAGTCATGTTGCATTGAACAAAGTCTTGTTTCTCTGGGGTGAGCTACAGCTTTAAGAGAAATTCCTGGTGAGGATCACAAAGGTGAGAAGCCCATCTTTACCTCAGTTTTCCTGTCTGGTTACAATGAATATGTCATTTGCAGCTGTATTGCTTCATGGACTAATGCATACATAATGCTTTATGAGCTGCTCCAGGAGCTCCAGTGAAGACATAAGAAGGGTGTTTAATATCAACTCGTTCAAGCGTGTTAACAAAACAGAGCGTAAGAGCATTGATTTCAATGAGATGATTCCTTTTTTCCACCCTGACAGCATAGCAAATATCGCCAACCTTGCTCGTGAAGGAAGTGTTACTGCAGTAACGCTGCCTGGAACTGCAATTGCTGCGCCACCGGGCTTTGCTTCTTCCCAGCAGACAGATCCAAGCCTTGTGCTGGGGGCTATCATGAAAAGGTGTGGAATTCACAGGAATACTTTCTAGAGTCCCAGCCTGGTCATGTATTCTGCGATGAGGATTTCTAAGGGTTTTTCCCTCGTACACGTAGTCCTTTCCTTCATTAATGAGAACCTAGCTGCTGTGAGATCATCCAGGCCTTTTTACAGCTTCAATAATAGCGTGAAGTTCAAATACACTGAGTCACTAAACAACACCTTCTCCTAAATTAGGCTGTCCTTGTTTGCAGCCAGTAGCAAAAGCCTTTCTAAGGGCTGCTCTGCCAGCTTACAATATCCATGGCAAAGTCATGATGTAACTATTCATGACCTTCTTTCCAGGATGTCTGCAGTGAACTTGGAAACCTCTTCCTCTGCAGGAGAACTGTCCGTGTTTAAGCTACACCTCCTGGGTCAACTTCTACGCGTTGTTGTCTTGGTTCTTGAAGATCTGACGGGAGGCCAAGAGCCCAAGAGAAAAATCAGCATCAAAAAACCAAACCTGATTTTTCTGCTCCCAGATTGCGTTGCAAATGCGTGGCCAAGCTCAGCAGGTGAGGTTGCACAAACGGGCAGTGTTCAAGATCGGCTGCTTTTGTAGGATATTCTACAGGAGTTGAGCTCTTTTAAGTCCACATTGTTAGAATAACCTAAGATATCTTTGTAGCCAGGCATTTGAAGGGCTGTTCAGTTCCACCAGTGGAAGAAATTAAGAATTCTATGCTTATGTTTCACAGAGGCTCTCCTGAAGATAATTAGTTGGTTGTATAATTGCACAATTGTTCCTGTTGGATTCTGGAGTGTTTTCCTTCCTCCTTTTCTCCCTCTGTGGTTAATTAAACACATAAAATTACAGTTTAAAAAATTGCTTTTAAGGCAAATGCTAGTTAGGGATCAGAGGAACTTTGTGGGCTGCTGAATGCTATTTGTCTAATTGAGACTCATCCCTGATAAACATGTGCTTCAACCTCGCCTGAAGTCCACAGAAATTAAGCAGATGTTCTGGCACTGGGAACCGGTATCACTACAAATAGAGTTTACACACTACAGCTTGTAGGAACCAATGAAACAAATCTGGTTTTTTATGAACCTCCGTAGGAAACTATAGAAAATGTGGGTGCTTTTGGAAATGAGATTACAGATGGGGTTAACATTGACCTACTCAAAAAGCAGTTTGCCTAGCTGTAAGTATTTCAGAAATACCTGTCATGAAGATATGCTTTTGGTAATGGTAAAGCGCTGTAGCTGAGTACTTTCTAAGACAGCAATTTTCCCTTGGAAAATACAAATCTACTGAAACATTTCCCATGGTGATTTGCCATTTGTTTTAAATGGGATGTTTTGATAAGGTCAGAAAACATAATTGAAACTTTTATTCTATAAATTAATAGGGAAAATATGAGGTTCATTTGATGTGTCTGCAGTGAAGTACTTCAGGGTTATTTGGTTTGCTTGTTTCACGGAGAATATGTTTGTTTGCTTTGTACTTGGTAAGAGAGGATGTTTTGAAGTCTGGATGTTTTGCCATTTCCAGCAGAATGGCAACTTCTGTTTTTAAAACAAATAACCCACCCCCTCTGCTTGGAGGAAGCAGTTTGCTTGTTCCTTGCCTCTGTGCTCCACACTTGCAACAGAAGAAGAAATAAAATGCCATCACTGTTCATGGTTCTTGTCACACAGCAAAGTCTCAATGTTGTTAGAGGAAAAACAAGGAAAAACCTTGGCTGGATTTGTCTAGCTTTCAGAAACTGTTGATAAAAATGTTTTGTGATGTGGTAAACTGAAAGACACGAGTCCATAGTGATATTTGTTAAAATGAAAGTTTTGAAGAGTGGAAGTTCTCTCAATATAAAATAGCTTTGAGTGATAAAGGTAAAGTTCAGATAACACTTGCTAAGTCTCTCAATAGCTGTGGTAGGAGAAATAAGCCAAAATTTGAGATGTAATTATAATGAACAGCAAGAAATTCTTCAAAAAGAGAACTGGCATTTAGATGCCTGCCTTAAAGGGAACTCAAAAGGGACTAAAGGCCATCTGCACTCCTGCAGATCTCCCAGATAAAAGATGGAAGTCCTAATCTTTCACCACGTAGTGTAAGTTTGTCTGCCGACTTAAATATTGCACGCTTGAATCCCTATAGCCTGTATTCCAGGTGCCATGCAATCAGCCTGGCAGGGAGAATTTTACCTGGCGATATGAGTTAGGTCAGCTGCACCGCTGCTAACGAGCGTGTAAGTACTGTCAGTGTGAGGGGTTACACACGTGGCCGAAATATACCCCTGGATTCTGGAAATGCCAACACCAAAAATAATTGTAACAGATATTTCCAAGAACTGCTGGTGATTTCTGGAGTCCTGACCATTGAATCCTGTGAGGTATTTGCAGCTGGGTTCCCCAAATCCCCAGCCGTGCAGTTCTCTCACTTTCTAGAGAAATCCATCCTTACGTGATATGTATATTTATGTTCCCCACCAAGAAAAGCAGCTTCCAAAAGCTTCCTTGGTGTTTAAAAAAAATAAGTCTGTTAAGTTGCTGAAGGTCAGTGTATAACGGCATGACATCGGCTGTGACACCACTGCTAATCTAATAAGAGGAAAACAGATGTGGGAAGCTCCTAAGATTTCCTGCTTATTAAGATCAGATTTGTCCTGTGATTATGAATCTTTTTTGCCTTCTGGAGATGTGGATGCTTAGACAATACTCTTAAAGATGCATTTGAGAATTATTAAGAGCTGGTTTGGCATAATGTCTTCCCTATCTGCTGTTGGCACTAATTTATTAATGAGATAAATGTTATCCCCTTCAGAAGTAATTAGGACAACTGTTCTGTGTGTGTGCGCATCTCAGATGAGTATGAAAATGCTACAGATTTCATAATCTTTGCCATTTTTTCTAAAGACAATTATCTGGGTTTAGCAAACTCTTCCTGGCTCAGTGGCCAGATTTTCAAACAATGCCTGCCTTGGTTTCCTTATTATTTATTACTTAACATCAGGTAAGTGTTTCTGTTTCCAGTGTCTTATTTTTCATACTTGATTGGATTTTTGTTTGAATGTTTCCCAGTACCAAACACCTATTTATACATCTACAGTCAGGAGGGCTGATATTTCTTGCGGTGTGACTCTGCAGAGACCAGTTTAATTAGTACTTATGGGGTGGTTGCAAACCTTAAAACTCAGTTACATGGTGGGTGGGAGAATGGACTTGAAATCTCTCTAATTTTTCCTGTAAATTTATGTTATGCAATCACACATTCCTCCCCTAAAGCTACGACAAGCAGTGTATTATCCTTTCTTGGTGTCTAATAGCACTGCCAATTATCATGAACCTGTAAACAAGAAATGTCAAAGGTTCGTTAATTTTAAAACCAAAATGAAAACGTGGTCTGAGGTAACACTCGAAAGGATGCCATACGGGTGGCCAGGTGAGCATGAAAGCACGGCAGGGGTTATTAGCTGAGTCCCCGTAACTCCAGTCTGCCCAAATGAGTACACCGCAAGCAGATGTTTTACTGCCTTCGCCCAGTGTGGTGCAGCTACCTTGGAAATACCAGCTCCTTAGATTAACAAAGGAATCCAAGGTTGAAGGTAATGATGTCTGAAAATAAACTAGAAATGGCAGGCTGGTGTAAATTAGGCAGGGTTGATTAAAAAGAACATAAGGATCTCTAGCAGTGTTTAAATACACCTACCACCATGAGATCATACAAAACCCGTGTTTCAGTTTGACGGTGTGCCCACTTCCAGCATGTCCCAGATCCTTCCCTGAGAATTTAAGTGACGTAGTGTGGATGGGGTGGAGCAAGGAGGGAGGAGGGATGTAAAGCTACTTGTAAGAATTATAGCCTACATCCCCGTTGTCTTTGTAGTTCCCTTGTGAGCCTGCTCCAATGTCAATCAAATCGATGAAAAGACTGCTCTTAACTGCGTTAAGGTTGGAACCCAAAAGAACAGAGCTGTTCCAGGTTTGTCTGGATGATCACGAGTCAAGAATCGAACGATGCTATTGTAGTCCCAGAGCTTGCCCTTGGCTGCAGCATCTCTGTGTTCATTGAAATGGCAGCACAAAGCGCTTCTTCGGGCTGTGACACTCTTCATGGGAGAGTGCGGGGGCACAGATGGCAAATACCGCAGTCCTTGCTTGTTCCAGTGTCTGCAGGGAAAGCGCTCGTATGAAAAAGGGCTGCGGGGTCAGACCCCTGCACTTTTGTAAGATTGAATCCTCGGCTGGAATTGCATCTGCTGCACTCCATTGGTTTTACTTTTGCTTAACAGACCATAAACAATTTGTTTACATAGACAGTTTTTCATCTTCCGCAGTGAATCATAAGCGAGCTCTCTAGGGATCAATCCCTGGTCTGGTTGTTGCTTTTCATTTATATACCAGGCTTGGATGATTTAGATCATCAGTGTTTCCATCTGAATTCAAAGGCAGCTGGTTTATGTCCTTTTCCTTGCACAAAGGATCTTACTAAAAATCTACATTATGGATCTGGCAGATTAAGCTTTGCTTTGAAATACTCTGCTATAAACTAGAAAAGAGATGTTATGACCCATTTGCCACAGAGAAGGGAACTCCAGTCCATCAGTGCTAAAAGTACGGGTCCCTCCCTCCAAGTAGTCATACTTTAATGGTCCTTTGGCGATAATGATGAGCTCTTACTCTGTGTGTGCTATCGACTAAAGGGAGAGAGAACGTGTGGTACAGAGGGACAGTGTCCATCAGACAGAGCTAGAAAAAGATCTGAAATGACACAATGGGCTGAGGTGATGCCCTAAAGGTGACCAGGTGGGCATGAAAGTATATCCAAGAGTTCTCAGCTAATAACTGGACTCTTTGTAACGGTCTGAATACCTGTGCTATGGTGCCACAGGACGAGCTGCAGTTGTAAGCCTCCTGAGAAGGGCAGCCTGGGGCTTAAGAGCATCTGGAAGCAGAGAGAATTGAAGACAGACCCTGTTTTACCTGCAAAGTTTCATGCCCAGGGTATGACCCATTTTTAGTTATCCGTGTGGTAACCTACAGAGCAAGCGTGGCACGTGATTCTGGTGAGTCTCAGGTCAAAATAGGTGGCTGTGTTTTGAGGAGTTGGAATTCAGGTTTAATTTTTAGATTTTTTTTTTAATATGTATAATTTAGCTTTTAGAATTTTACACATCTGATTCAATGTACTTGTGTTTGTGTAGTTATGCCTTCAATGGCTGAAGGTTTCCAAAATGACTACCAGCTGTCCATGTTTCACATGTCATTAGTTATTTAAAAACTAACCTCTCCTTCTTCTGCAGCCCTAATAACGTATGAATCTTGATTAAAAACATTTCCCTTGAAATGTCAGCGTTGGGGTGATTTCCCTTGCTCAGTTGCAGAGAGGTAACAAAGATTAATAGACCATGGTGTTAATATTAACCTTAGAGGAAAGCAGATGCTGCAGCTACTTAGTTGTGAAAAATACTGGATAAAGTAGTGTGATTATTCTTTGCAACTGCACCAAATGTACTTAATTCAAATTAAGTTTTAGAAGGTACTACTTTTTCCTGTCAAGTTGTTTATTTAAAAAATTACTCTGGAGCAAATAATTCATTACCTTCTCACGTTGCATTTGGTGATTGCTTATAATAAGAGTCCACTTTGAGAAGCAGTTGGCTTCTTCCTTCATTACATATACACAGACCCAAAGAATTTTTTATACTCCAGTAAACATAATTTGTATTTCACGACATGTTATGAGTTTCTCGTTGTATGAATGTCTTAAAATGAATTTATAAATAACTTTTATGGTTCAGTGAGAAAAGCCATTAAGGTGTTTAAAATGTTTGGAAGTGCAGGAGTTGAAAGAGTAGTTTGATATATATGGTGCAATGGGAGTTGGGAGCTGTAAAGGAATGCTGTTGTAGTTTAGCAAAGAAATCTAGAGGGCTTCAACTACAAATTGTTAAAATTACTAGTTGTAGAAATAGTATAGAATTTAGAGATGAAAGAACATGACCAACATTTAGTAATAATAGCACAGTGTTCGTTTACTTATTGTAATCTATTTAGATCAAGGTAAATGTTAAATGCATTTTTAAATAAATATGTGCAGGTCTGCAAATAATCTAGCTGGTAAGGCATTATCAACAACACCTTCCCCTCCCACCCCTGCAGCTGTTTAGTCTAAGAAATGCCACTTGTGATCCTGCAAAAATCTGGTGTTGGGACTCCAGGCTGTCCTGGCAACTCTTAATTACTCTGGACAACAGAACAGCTGAGAAAAGCACTGTATTATGTGAATCCTGGAATCTGAGATGAATTTCTGTTCACACATTTCCTTCTTCTCCTCTAACATGCAGAACATAGTGCTAAATTAATGGGTAATGTGTAAGTTGAGTGAAGTATGAGTCTGCTGATCTATAGAAACTTTCCTCAATGAACCATTCAATCGCCTTCATTTGGAAGAACAATTAATATCAGATCTACTTGGCTTACCTGTCCCAGGGTAAGGTTTCTTAACTCTATTTTTGTATGGCATTTTTAACTTAGAATGAGCATTTGCATATATAAAGATCAATGCAAATGTGTGCAAACATTTTTATAGTTGCATCCAGCTGCCACACTCTTCAGAAGGGGATTTTATTTCATTCTGGTTGCTTTTGCCAACTTTTCTTGGGGAACGTGCTGGCATCAGTCGACAGGCAGAAGAGGGACCAGGGCTGCAGCACATACACAAGTTCCAGGTTCAAAATGATCCCTACCCATTGAATCCCATGATAATAGATTATATTTCTAGGTGCTATGTATTTACTCATCTGAAGTAAATTACTCAATCTCTTAACATTATTTTAGCCATCAGCTGAATGATTACACTGTTATTTAGCAGCCTTGGAGTATCATGTAGTTTTAAGGCAACTAGTTTTGATAAAGCATGTGTGTTGAAGCTGTCAGGAGAGGTGCTGTCATCGAGCATAGTGATGTTTATTCTTAGCAAAGGCTTTTTTCAGGACGTCGATTTATACAGTGTATTTATACTGCGTCCGGGTTTGCTTTGTGGTCTTGGAAGACAAGACTTTCTGCACTTTAAAAAAGTAAATAAAGCATAAAACCAAGTTATTTATTATTTCAAATGCTGGTTGTGGAGGAAGTCTGTGACCGATTGAAAATAAACTGGATATTTCTACGCTACTGCTGATAAACTGATAGGGGAACTTTAATCCTCTTGGGGATTAAAATGTCATAGTTGATAAGGAATTTTCTTTATGTAACTGCATAAGTCAAGCTGTTAATTTAAATAAACAAGCAAAAACCCCAAACACACAGAGAAAACAGAACAATTAAAACCAAAAGCATTTTCTGCAGAATATTATGCAGAAAATTATGCAAGAAATACATCAGTTTTGAGAGTTTTGTTGTAAAGCAGAGAATCAAAAAGTGACTAATGGTTCTGGTCTAGTCTCTTGACCTCCTTCTTTTTGAACCTCAGGTTTTGAGATTACTCGAGTGTGCAGATAGTTAGAAGTACAGGCTACCTTATGGTCTCTCATTGAAGCTGCCAATGAGTGTCGGGGCAGGCTTTTTCTTTAAGGAGACACTTCACTAAACAATACCTCTTACATAGCATGTAGGGATTGCTATGGCAACAGTTCATTTTGAATTACAAAACAATTAGATATTAAACCCCCACATATCGCCATGTAAATCACTGCCAAGATGCACGTAGTGAATTAAGCATCTTCATTTTGGGGGAGTTAAAAAAATAATTCAATTCATTTTTTAAACTTGAATTGTTTCTCTCCAGTTTTCTTCTGAAATTACATCACTTACAGAAGAAGAGGATGAGTAATGGCTTCAGGAAATGTCTCCTGCCCAGGGAGGAGATGCATGGCAGGAGCAGAAGTACTGGAATGGACATTTGTTTGCCACTAATCCATCATTATCAGCTGGACCATGGCTGGATGGATCCAAACCAAGCGACTGCATTTGGATGAGCCTCAATTCTTTGGTACCCTGCTGAAATCAGTAATTTGACTTCATGAGAATCAAGGTTTTTGCCCTTTTCAAGTTAAGGGAACACTTGAGTTCTAGATCCCGGTGAATTTTGGGAAAGGTGGACCAAGACAAGGGGTTTTTCTGGTAGAAGACCATGCAGCTGCAGGATAGGAAGGTTTTTCTTTATCATTACACAGTATCCTTTCAAATCCTGGTGCAGCATAACATAAGGAAATAGGCTGTGATTTTACCTTCAGCCCTTAGGTGCAAGAACTGGACATATTTCTTAGAGACATGAGGAATGAGAGGCAGTTAAGACAACTGGTGTCAGGTTTTTCTTATGAGAATTGGTGCATTTAGACTTTCCTGAAAATACTTCAAGTTGTAATTTCAAATTACATTCGTGTTAAAGTATCCGCAGGAGTTTTTAAAATAAGATAATGTCCCAGTGCAGAACAGGAAACTTGTTCTGTATTGCTCTTGCACTGCACGGACAGACACAGCTGAAATCTCAACGAAACTGGAGGTGAGGGAGAGGAAAAGACTTGCAGAAAACCCAACCACCCATCTGGAATTTCACTGCCCTTACAATTCCCCTGCTGCACCTATGGTAAGAGGTGTCAAACTAGTCAAACATGCAGGTTCACTTTCACTTGAGGTGCATGAATAAATTATATGCTAAGGAAATGCCATCTAAGGCTCTTGACAGCCTCTTATCACCTCTGGTTTAGCAATTGCATTTGCAATTACTGAATCAGTCTCTTGTGGCCTGAGCTGCTACTTCAGTATACAAAATGTTTCTTCAAAGAAGTGATTGGTGTAATCTAGAGGAATAAGATATTTCTTGATTCAGTCATGATCCTCCTTAATTTTAAACACTGAGGTGAGCCTAACAACTTCTGAGACTTAAAGCACATGCTTATCACTTTCTATTTAACATAGCGTTTAAATAGAAAAGGGCTAAAGCCCTTGCCAATATGTTTTGATAATTTGAGAGCTATTAAAATAGTTTTCCAAAGAATGAATTGACAGCTTCATCTTCAATACTACTTTCACAGCATGGGCAAAGCCTGTGTCCCACCTTGCTCTGCTTGCAGTGTTAGAGCTGCAAGAAGGATGAGAGCCCCATCTCCTACCTTCAGCCAGCCTCTTGCACACTTACACTGCTCGGCTGTCGCACACTGTTGTCCTGACATTGATGCAAACTCCAGGAGGGTGTAACTCGCAGGGCTGTGTTTTGAACTGTAGACCTTAAAGCGTTGCTCAATAGCCTGCTGTGCCGTGAGTGACAGCAACTTTGGAGACTTCTAGCAAACGTGAAGGTACTCTCTGAGTAATGTCTTGCCCATAGCAAGCATCCTTAAAATGGAAAAGGAAGAGGAAAGGGTTTGTCCCAGGGGCAGGATATCTCAGTTTCACCAGACCCATGTGCCTTGCTGAATGAAAGATCATAGAACCATTAAGGTTGGAAAAGACCTCTAAGATCATCGAGTCCAACCGTCAACCCAACCCCCCCATGCCCACTAAACCATGTCCCCAAGCGCCTCATCTACACGTCTTTTAAATCCTTCCAGGGATGGGGACTCCACCACTGCCCTGGGCAGCCTGTGCCAAGGTCTGACCACTCCTTCAGGAACGAAATTTTTCCTAACGTCCAACCTAACCCTCCCCTGGCGCAGCTTGAGGCCATTTCCTCTCGTCCTAAAAAGATCATCTACTAAAAAGATGGGGCTGGCTCCAATGGGTGACCAACCAGTATGTCTAACACCTTAAAATCCTGCAAAAGGTGCCTTGCTAGGATTTTTCTATCGTGCCACATAGTGGGCTGAATACAGAGAGTAAATGGCTATATTTGGGAATGGAAATAATCGCTTTTTGATTTGCGAGCTGCAACCACAAATTATTTCCTGCACTCCTGTTGTCAGAAGAAACCGTTCTCTTATTTCCAGCTGAGAGACCCTTCAGGTAGCTGGTGCTGTCTGCCATGATTAGACGGAGTATTGCACTAAAAAATTCCTTGAAGTCTTATTTGGGTAGAAACATCGAATTCCCTTTTGACTGAATTGATTTCCTATAATGATAGTGGTTTTACTTTAATTAAAACAAACAAAAAAGACAACAAGCAACCCCCACCCCACCCCCCAACCAACATATTGCTAGTGACTGACCTTTAGTAGGAAATGATCACTTTGTCTTTCAAAAACTTTCATTGGGCGGCTTCTTAAATATTTTATTTTCATTAATGAAAACACTGGTGTTTTCGTGTAGGAAGTTAGTTGGTTGTGCAAATTCCTTGCAGGGGTTGAAAACTTCTACCTCATTTTCTAGGGCGTTTGTCTATGAGCAAGGCTTGAAAATGAGAGGTTTTCTCGATTGCTGGAATTCCACAGTAAATGTCAGTATGAATAGAATTAGAATTTTTATGTATCACTACCCCTTTCTTCTGCTGTAGGTAGGCAGCAAAACACATGTGCTGGCTAATGGTAAAATGTCATTGCTCTGTTATAAGCACTTGTGGGTATAATCCAGATGTGGGGGTGATATTTTGTCTGCTAGAGGTCAGTTTAGAAAAGGGCATGGAGAAAGGAAGGGAAGGAAAAGGGCATTCTGTGAGCTGGAAATGACGGTAAAAGTTTTGTCTGCACTGGAAAACTGTTGTTTAAGCGATGTTGGTGTAATTGAACAGCACATTTCCACTTCAGAATTAGATAAGTTGGTATAGAAGTGCTTGTTACACAGGTAGCCTGTCCCTGTGGGAACAGGGGCTGCTACCTTGGTAGGAGGCATCTTCATGACTTGAAGAGCAAGCGCGTCGAAGCTCTGTTTTTACAGACAAAGGTTAATAAAAGTTAACACAGCTGTGCAGAACCGTTGAAATGACAATAATGGCACGAACGCAGAATAACAGCAGAACCACTTCTGCTCTTTGTTAGAAGGCAGTACAGAGGCGATTTCTGTGTGGCAAATCCCCCCTGCTCCCATGGCAGGAGGCACTTGTCACCTCTCACAGTCGCATCCTCGAGAGAGGGTCCCTTCTGTTGGGGAGCAGTTGGATTGCAGTGGCATCGCTGCCAGCCTTGTTTCAAGGACGGAGGAGTTGTAACTAAGCTAGAGCTGCTGGTGGTGACATGCTTGCATTAAACATGAGGGGGTGTGCTGCTGCCTGGGATCTATGTAAAGCAGATGGTAATATACTCCTGCCTCTTCCTCAAAACTCGTATCGATAAGGATAATGAAAGGTCATCCACTAAATCTGGTGTTCCTTAAAACAAGAGCTTCTATTCACAGAAAAAAAACTTGCTAAATGTGTAATTGTTCTATTTTGACTGGTGATCCCGTGTTGGTGTGTTTTTTGTTTTTGTAAGAGAGCAGAAATATGGAAGTGGCATTATTGATGAAGGTTCCTACATCTGTTTTTCCCCTCTCCTCTCATCCACCCAGTGTCTGGTAGCAGTGCTTGCCAAGTTAGGTTTCCATCTTAATTATTCCTGACATTTTCTCCAGGATGCTATGATCTGCTTCAGGGATTTGCAGTTTAACATGTTAGTCATTTTTATGGCATGGATATGTGAATGGAATAAATTGATATGGGCTATTTTTGTTGTGAACTGTTTAATTTTGGATGATTGCATCGAAGTGCAGGAAAGTTTTACCAAGTTAATAAAGTTTAAATTGAATTCTCCTATAAACACTGCACTTGAAGGATGTCAGCAAGCGTGGTAGGCTGAGGGTCTGTTATTCTTAATTGGGATAGCCTGGTAAGGAAAAAATTGTATTCTAAGTATTGATTTAAAAAGTTATTCTTGGTGAAATGGAGAAACTCAAATTATGTCAGGAGGTAATCTGAAAGAGTACAACAAACTTTTTTTACCCTCAAGTCAGCCTCTTCTGTTACAAAGTACAGATAAAAATCTATAAATAGTAATATGAGATTATGTTGCTAGCTAATGCAATTTTTTTTATAGGGCAGTTCCTGCACAAATGATGCTTAGGACCATATTCTGTATTCTTAAAGAATATCTTAAGAACAATAATATATGCAGTTCAAGGAAACTCTGGCATGCAAGAAGTACTTGAGTCAGTATTAAATAATCAAGTCTGTTGATTGGATATTCTGTAATAGTTTCTCAGAAAAATTAAAATGATGCTATTAAATGTCAATGTTCCTATATGTTAAGTTAATAAGTAAATGAATTAAGTTATTAAGTTTCAAAAATCTAACATGTTTGGAATATAATGAAGCAAAATGTTCTGTTTTCATTTAAAAAATAAAACAAAGCCATGAATAATGGAATGATTGAAAGCAGGCTCGTAATTCAGCTTGTGTCACGCTACCCCACACTTCAGTTCTGAGTAACTGGGAATATCTGTGCTGCTTGACTGTACGTTAAATAATGTGGGTTGGCCTGGTGATTGCTGCTGGACCAAACGTGCACTGTGCTCTGCTTTTTCCTTCTGTGGAGATCTGCAATGTGGGTCTTTTTCTTTCTACCTTTCCAGGAGCCTTGTTTCTGAGACTGGTTTTCATTATTTCAACAGAAAAATGAAAATAAATCCAGTTTTTTAAAATGGATTACACAACCTCTTCATGGGATTTTTTTTTTTTCATGAGCTGCTACCACTAATTAATGGCTATAGAAGCAATCTAATTGGGGAATAGAAGTAATATCACTTGCTTGATATAGTGAAGCAACAAAGTACACATGTTGAAGAACAGATACAGAAGTTTTATAGCTTACTTAAAAGTGGGGGGAAGCTTAAAGCCTTCAGGAGTATTACAATTGCCTCATGTACAAAGAATGTGCAATTAAATAAGCAATTAGTTATGGATTATTCACTCAGCTTGACTGTTGGATGTTTGAGTAGCACGTTAACCTTGAAATGACTGCTTTTATAACCCTTATTGTTCACCAATAAATTAGAACTGCATTGAAAAAAAAAAAACCACCCTTCCTGGGCTTGATCTTGCAAAGCAATTTTGCTGCTGCTTATTGTATCGCAGCTGGGAGACTGAGGCATCGCAGTGGTACAAGCTGCTGCACATATGGGAAAAGATCTTCCCTGCCTAAAATACTTCTAAATAACTGGGAGGAGGGGAGAAGAGGCAGGGCACTTTTCTTCAAAAAGGGCAAAGTGTTGCAAAAGAATTTAAAGGTCAATTGTTTTGTAACCAGTCAGTCTCTGGAAAAGCATAAAACCTTCCTCTGGATCTCACTGAGCCCAGCACCCAAATGCAGGTGTCCCTTCCTCCGATTATTAAGGGTGTTCAAAACCGGACAGGAATGAGCCTCTTGCAATGACAGACACCCTCAGGTCACGCTCCCAGGACCATGCAGTGAAAGGATTTTTATACGGATATTCTCACCTACCTGTTGCAGCAGGGGAGGAGAGAGAAAATATGGCAGGAGACTATTCCATATGATCAACTGGCAAAGTGCACTCACTTGAACATATGCAGCAGTACCTGGCTTTGCAGCAGAGCATTGAAACGTGCGCTGAACGTGTTCAACTTATTTGGATTTTCAGTGGCACGCTACCCTCTCAGAGGTGTGCTCCCAAACAGGCACCATATGCCTGTGTAAATTGGCAATAACTGGAAGGTATTTTATAGAATAAGTATAATTAGATCAGAACTGAGCTCACTTTTTTCTGAACAGTGTATGTATCCCACCCGCTTTTTGTTGTCCAACAGCAAAAGCGATGTTCAGCTTCAGTGTGTTGCCACCTCATTTTTCTTCCAGTCTTGTCTAACCAGGTAACGCATTTTTTCATTTCTTGTTCTCGGCTACCTTTCACTGGCTGATACATATCTGCTTGGTCTCCTTCTTCTCGTTTCGAGTTAAATAAATAGGAAAAGGAGGAGGTAGTTCAGAGATATTGGTCGCTGTCACAAACACACGTGTCTATGCCCTGTTGCCTAAATCCATTATTGCATTACCCAGGTATAGATCAGTATGTTTCTATCTGACTGCACAAGCTAAACAATCTAACGTGATTGCTATTAAATGCCTCCTTACATTTCTCAATGCAATCCATCACCAAATAAATTCCAGATGCAGTCAAACAAAATCTAAAGCGAGCACATCCAAAGGCAATGAACTGTGCAGAACAACTGATACAACACGTAGCTAAAAACCCCGGGACCCTCCTTGTGCGATTGATGGCTGAAGGGAAGCTGATGGAAACAGTAGTGTCTGGCGTGGAGCTGACACCCTGTCCTCCTCAGCAGCTGATACAGCTTCTGATTGTGCTCCTTCTTCTCTTTTTACCAGGTGTGATCCCAACGGTAGCAGTCATGTTTCTTTTGCATTATTCATTGATGGAAAGAGGGAACACGACAGACAAGAACGCCCCTTCTTCTGAAGACTCATCATTGTTCGGAGTGCTGATGGAATGATAGTCGTTACTGTATTTGTTGCCACATCCAAACGAGAAGAGCGAAGCAGCTAACCAAAACCTAGGAGAAAGGTGATTTTTTTTTTTTCTGGTTTCACCTTCAGATTCTTTTTCAGCACTAACGACACAGAGCAGTGTATCACACCGACCAGCAGAGCCATAATAACACGGCCACTTAGCAAAAAGAAAAGCTGAAGAAAACCCCACCCTTATTGTGTAAAAGAGTTGGTTTCATCTTTCCATTATAATGCTTATAAAAACAAGTCATTTCTCATCAGGCACCGCATTCTCTTCAGGGATCTGATACAGGGGCAAATACTTTTCTTGGCAATACTTAAAACCCAGGACAAGCTCCTGGACTGTTGCATATTGGCAAAGTGTTGTTTCTCCTAGGGATTAACAGGGTGAAAATTACCGTGTTCAGAGATCTAACCATAGCAACTATGTGGATCTCTAACTGAAATACACAGTACGCTTTATGTTTAGGAACATTTAGGGATAGATGACACATTAGGACTTCTCCTGCTACCTTTTTTATTTTTTTTTAATGTCATCATAAAGAAAGAGCAGGTCTATGATTGAGTTTAGCAGTTTCCGTGCTTTAATAAAGAGAAACAGGGCTAGGCAGACAGATTCCCGGTGTACACCATCAACTGATCACATTAGAAATGTAAAATGAAGTTTTCATTGCTTGAAGGGGGAAAGCTGGTATTTGAATTAAAAATAAATCAGAAGTATTAACGTATTCAAGAAATTAGTTTAATGATGTATTTAAAAACTATTAAATTAATGTTTCTCATTAGTGGCACAGCCTAATCGTTCTTTGCAAGCAAGGGGAAGAAAGTAAAGCAATATCGTAAAAGATCAAATAGTGATTCAAAATTAATTAATCCAGCATTATATAAATCAGGTAGCTTCAATAAAAATACTAGTTCAGTATTCTGTTCTTATGGGCAAAATTAAAAATAAAAAATGCCTTAATTAGTGCCTTTTCATTCAATCCAGCTGACCTATTTATTTTTAATTGAGCTACAGGGTGCTAAACATTCTGTGAAAGTGATAATTGCAGTAGTAAACTTTTTAACATTTCCCTCTGGACTTAATACCTTGTTTTCCGGAGAATATCTCAGAATAGCGGAGAAAATTGGTACCTTGCTGTGCTGGGAGTTGCTGTTCTGTTTCTTCTCCGGTTGCTGACCTGCTTCACGTTATGTAAATACCTCGTGGCTCCTGCTACCACGTCTTTGCTTTGAACACGCTAACGTTTGCTTTGCAGCACATGGTATGTGAGCTAGTTAAAAGAACTGTTTGAATGGACAGTAGCGGAACAGATGGTGGTGTTAGCTTCAATAATTTGTAAAACTAAAAATATGGTGTGCTTGACAACTCTTTTAAGGTACTACTACTTTTATATTATATTTGTACCAATATACCTATTTGCACTGAAGCTTCCTTGCAATCCTAGAAGTAGACATGTTGTCCTGAAACAGTTTCATTCTTAACAGCTAAATGAGAGAGGAAAACCAGATCAGAGACAGAATGAAAAAGGGACCAAGATCTTTTCATGAACCTCTTCATATGCACTGAATAATGTTATCATGGCCAATGATGTGAACTGGAGCTGAACAACTGGTATTGTAGTTAAACTGGTGTTTCCAATTGCTGTTTCACTGCCCTTCTTTCTGGAGATTCAGATTTTACTGAGTTTTCCAAACACTAATCCCCAGAAATGATTTTCAGCATTGCAGCCTGAAGAATAGCTCCCTCAAAATAGGCTCTTCTCGAGCTTTCACATGAAGAATTAAAGCTAATCTGAATGCCCAATGCTGAGACCTCGAGTATTAGCATCATTTTGGCAGCTCTTAGGTGAGGTTGTGAAAGCAGCTTTGTTATAGACTGTCTGAGAAAATATTAAAAGCCCAGATAAGATTTATGCAGCCCCCACGGTGGTTTTTAATGAAGATAAGTTAGGAGTCTAAGCCTCACGTTGAGTCTGATTCTGGGGAAGGTAAGACCATCCTGAGCCTGCCTGACTCCTCCAGTGCTTAAGTATGTGTTTAGCTGCTAGCGTGCAAGAAGTCAGTTTGTATTATTCACTCGATTTAAAGGCTTGGCATCTGATAGAATTGAACCCATAGATCTAGTGCATTCTGCGACAGATATTTACTGCTGGGTCATAAATGTGATTCCATCTGGCTGACAACATTTGTAGGCTCCCTGAAAGGCCTGTAGGCTCATACACATGACAAACAACTTCTGCAGGTAGAATGACCTGTAACAGGAAGAATAAAAGCAACAAACAAACATGAATTGGGTTTTGGATTCTGTCTGGTTATTTTCTGCCTCCCTTTCTGACCAGCTAATGCGGTGAGAAGAAATGTTATAAAAGGCCGATGTCTGGCAATCGTCAGCCTCATGTTAGACCTTTAAATTTGTATCTTGAGCACCTAAATATCCATTACCGGTCCCAAATATTCAAAAATTACGAACCAGGATCTCTCAAAATAATGAGAGATAAATTACTTATGAAATACATAAGTAATTGTCTTCTGCTTCATCAGTGTTGAAGGCACACTGGCATCATATTTTCAAGTTTTGGCCACTGTCTTAAAATATCTTTTAATTGAACAAAACTGATATTCTCATGCATTCCAACAGCAATGGCTTGAGGATCACTTTCAAATGACATAAATGCCAACAGCTGGCAATGCCAGAGATGAGGGTTGACTTCCCTGAATGTACAGAGCGATTGTCCCTGTCACATACTAAGGTAGAAGTATGCACAGACATTTTGTAGCCCAAGTGTCCAAAATGAAACCTGAGCTTACATATTACCTAATTTTTGGTAAAAGCAATGGGAACATACAGTGAATATAAATCCCCTGGAGACTTTTGATGGAGCTGCTGTTGTCCTGAAATTGTTGTGGACAATCATTAGGCAGGAGACAGCGTGCTGATGGCATTCACTGGTCTCTGAAAAATACTGAGGTCCCATGCAGAAGACGACGACTGTCGAATTGTCTCCCATGCACGTGCAGAACAAGTCCTGCTCTCCCCCTGATCATCCTTTTCCCCTCTCAGACCGTCCCACAAAGCTGCTGGTTGCCTGTAAAGCAAACCCAGACTGTCAAGCTCTGAAGTCACCGCTCCTTGCCAGTTCTACTGTAGTTATTCTTTATGTAAAGCGCCATTAAGGAGTTATTCAAACAGCTGTAGTGGCGATAATTTTTCTGTAGCTGAAGGAGCTACGGATCACTAGAGCACTTTGAGCAAGCTGAGAGCACCAGTCTTTAGTCCATAAATGACACACAACGAAAGGGTTAGGTGCATCTAGAACGGCAGCACACCCTCTCCAGTACACTTGGGGATGGAAACAAATGAATACAAACAAGAAACAACTTGAACAGAAGAAGTTGCAGATCTCATTCTGAGATTTCAGTGAACCCTGCGGACTAGAAGATGATCAAATGCTGAGGAAGGTTAAAGCTCAGCACTTCCTCATTTGGCCTCGGCTTGTGCAGAGCGTTCAGCTCAGGTTTGTGTGGCATTCCTGGAATTGTCCGTCAGCATCTAACAGGGACATTTGAGAAATTCAAAATGAAGATTAGCTGCAATCAGAAGTCAGCACCTATGTTTCAGCCTGACCTCAGAGAAGGCTATTTAATTCTCAGACTTGCCACGCCAAGTGAATTTGCAATAAAGAACTTCATTGTTTATTGATTTTAGAGATGGATGTGGACATAAATACTGCTCTAATTGTTTTAAATTTCCAGAATTGCATTTGAGTTTCCAAAGCAACCCAAGACCTCTGAAAGCCTTGTACTCAACACTGTGAACCTGAATATGACTCCAAACTTTATAGAGAGGACCTGCCTCAGTCTGAATGGTCAGACTTTGCTCTTAAGACCTCTCTACTGCTTATAATGCTTTATAAGCGGAGGATTAAGTGATCTCACACTAGATAAAAGCATATTAAGGAACTGAGATGGAGGCAGCTCACATTGTGCTCTCTGTGGTCCTACAGACCTTATCTGGGGTAGCACCTTTGGAGTGGATGGAGTCAATCCAGGTCGTCATCATTGTAACACAGATCAACACGTGTTCATCATGTAACACACTAAAATCTGGCACCAGTTGTTTCTAGACTAGAGTCCTTATAATTTGCTTCACAAAGGTAATATAAATGAATTTAGGTATGGATTCAATTTTCAAATGCACCCAAGCTTTGAGTGTCCGCTTCAGTAATCCACTATTGGATTTTGGTTGGACTTCTTATAGTCTGACTGAAAAGCCCTGTTGAACCTAATTTAATTTTTTCCCACATTTAAAAATGGAAAAAAACAGGTAATTGCATCTTCCTTAAAGAAATACATACGATGAGTTAAATCTGCATGTTTGGCTTGATTTCTGTGAAGCCCTGAAACTCCCTCACCAATTCTTTCTTAGGGTTTTGAAGTCTCCTACCAAAGTAGCTGAACATATTTTCAGCATTGAGGTATTTTCCTTCGCAACACCCCTGGGAGGTAAGGGCTGGAGAATCCAAGTGGGTCACACAGATTTGTGCTTTTGCTTTTCCAAAAGTGTCTGAAGTCCACGGGAAGTAAACGCTGTAGCCAAGGGCTTTTGAAAATCTCTCGCGTGTCTTGCTCAGTGACCCTTTAGGGCTTTGTGGGAGAGCTGAGAAGGGGGGTCCTGGTTCCTTAGGGCCCCCCCTTAAGTACAGGGCCACCTTCCAGACCTATGAGACTCTGCCATAAGGCTATTCATCTCGCAAGACTACTTTTAAAAACATGGAAAGACTTTTCCTTTCTGCAGACATGCTTCTAATTTAAATAAAAGTACTAAATCATCCACGAATGAAATGCTGTTAGTTCCTTGCGAAAGCTTAAGAGAGTATCGCCTGTCTCTGTTATTTCTCCTGTGTAATTTCTGTATTTCTGGAGTTTCTATAAGTTTCTTTCATTCTTCTCTGCTGAGGGATTTCTTACAAAGCTTCAATCTTAGCAATGTGTTATTTATGATGCTATGAAGGTATTTTGTTGTGGACAGGTCGTTCTTAAATGATAATGCAAATAAATTGCAATCTTTGGTTGCAGGGGCTCCGTACTGGAGGGTTGCTATAACAGATCATAAAAACCTAATTTCCAAAGCTCTCCTGAATGTGCAAATAAACAAGGGGGCAGTTCAGCCAGCAGTTCTGAGAAGTTTGCCGTCTATCCAGACCGTGCAATTATTAACTAGAGAAAGATGATTTGACCCTGGGACTGGGAGCGTAGCTTCAGGCTGACACCCGTCCCTCCTCAGCTCGGCTCTGCAAGGCGCAACACCCCTCTCTCACTCCGAGCTTAATTACAGGCTGTGGCCACGCTCGTTATCCAGGGAATTCTCCGAAATGGCTTTTGAAGGGTTCAGCCATGGTTCAGTGTGTTAATAAAGAGGTAATCACCTGTTTAGGATTAGTGATTAAAGAAAGTGTATTAAACTAAACAAAGCTTTTTTATTCTAGAATAGCTGTCTCTGAATGGTCATTAAAGCACATCCATTTCTCTTTAAATTCATGCCCGACTGTAACCTTGAATTAACTTCTAAGTGTAGATAAGCCCCTAGATTAAGGTGTTTTCTGTCTGGAAGGGGTGGAAGGAAGAGAATGAGATATATAGCTAGGGATGAGGAACTGTCATTAGCGTAGTCTTCCCATAATGTTAGACAGGAGGGAGACTGGAGCCTGGCCAGAGGAGTGGGAATACTGGGACACCTCGGCATCTAGAAAATCCCCACTACAGTATTGTAGGTACAACAGCTTCCACGATGGTTTGAAACCAGTTTTGTTTCTGATGTCGCTCTGAAGCTTCAAGTCGCTGCAGATTTACAGCAGCTTGAGACATTACTCTATGTCATTTTATTAGCTAGAAAACTGTACCCATATACAGTCTGATAGGTCCAGGCACAGTTCAGGGTTAATGAGTGCCAGGCAGTCTGCCATTTTGGTGAATATCAAAACTGCGTGTGCACAACTAAAGTGCACCCCAAAGGCTGGTACAAACTGGTGTCTCCCATAACCCATTATTGGACTTTCATGCCTTACTCCAAAAGAAATGACTTGCATTTCATTTCTAGCAATCACACAGCATTTCACATCAAACAACATGCCAGATCTTTAATACCATAATTACAGGGTATGCAAAAGATCAATCACTGTCTAACTCAATTTGATTACACACCTACTGCTTTAAGTGATAGGGCCCAGCCATGGGTGCCCACCTGGAAGCAGTAAAGTCAAGCCAAGCTTAATTTGATTGCTGTTCAAAATGAAAGTAAATCACACCAGATATTGGGATTTAGTGTTTTCAACACTAGAATTTAACGTGAACCAGAGCCTAGATAGGAATTCAGCGGCATTTGGCTGCGGACATGAGTGCACGCACAGCAGGAATAGGCAGAATGTAAGTTTTCGGAGCAGCTGCAGCGGGCAATCTGACTCAGACGACTCCATGAAATCAGTGGATCCCCACTGCTTTTATACAAAGGCGACTGTGTGGCATTGGTTTGCTGCTGGGGAGGAACCAGGAGTTGAAGGTCTGTGCGGCTCGGTGGCACAGCAAGGCTTTAGGATGTATCTGCTATGGTAACAAATGGATTGGAGGAAGCCCTGCCTGATTATCCTTTATTCCAATTAGCCTTTCCCTTCCCCCCCCCCCCCCCCCCCCATTACAACAGCTCTGATCAGTTGTGGTGTTAGCAGCAAAGATGCCGAAGCCTGCTCTTAGCAAAGGCAAATATTTCTGGGCATCCACAGCTTCTGTGGAGCCCGCAGCAAAGGGTGAGACGGGACTACGAGGGAGAGAGCGTGAGCACAAAAGTGGAGATGATCGGGGACATTTAGCTTGGGGTCCAGCTAACGAGGCAGGGGCAGAAAAATGATGTTAACTTTGTTAGCGTAATTTGTTAGTCCTAGAGCATAGAAAGTTTTCTACACTGACTTCAGGTCTTTGAAATCTCCATGCGAAGGGTCCCAAGAAGAAAAGGCAAAAGGCCTGTTGTCAATATGTCTCTTTTGATGTTGTGATGAAAGTAGAGAGCTAGGAGAAAAATACTGTTTTGGTGCCCTCATAAACATTTTGTTTTGGTCTTAGGGATAAACAAATAGACAAGTTGCAAAGCGTGAAACTATAATTGAAAAAAAAAAAAACCCGCATCTCTGATGGACCATAATAATCTCGGAGGTAACTCTGTGTTAAAAGCTTGTGTCAGGGTAAGCTTGGCCTATTATCCTTTCCCTTCTTTCCTTTAATATTTACAGGTCAACAGGTGCCACTGAAGACGCGGAGCTCTCAGCTCCTGTTTGCTTTTTTTGCCTGTTAACAGCATAGCCCAGAACTGCTGGGCAAATACACAGAAAAGCGGAGCCACTTGTGAGGTTATAAACTGACCCGTTTACCTGTGCNTTTCCAACCTTAATGGTTCTATGATTCTATTTTCATTTCTGCAGGGAACTGCTTAAAGTACAGATTACGTCAAATAATAACACAATTTCTGAAGCAGCTCTTTGGTTATTTCTGCTGGTTTTGGGTCGCTGCTGGCTCTGGCTGTTGTATTCTGTGCTGACCCGGAGTCAAACGCGCTGTAGTGATATTTGCAAGTGCATGTTTTAATTTTACCTGCAGTTTAAATTTTATGAGGCAGTTATGTGTTAGTTAAAGGGCCCTTTGTAATGACTAAAAAGATCAGGTGAATTTTAAAATATTGGATATTTAAAACCTCATTGCTATTTTAATTAAACTGAATTTTAATATCTGAATGACATCTTTGTTAATACATTAAAGGTGTTTAGTGCTATTAATTTATATGTAACTGGGTAGCAGTGAATTTATTATGTGGCTTAAAATACTGACTGGTGTGTTAAAGATATTTCTGCTTTGCAGTTCTATTAAATGCCAGCTATAATTTGCTATACAGACTGCTGGAGACCTGAATATTGATTAAGCTACCTACCACTGTGGGCTCAATATCTGTCAGTCAGCATTTATTATGAAATGGGTATGAAGTATCTTGTTTGGGAGCATCAGCACTGTGACGGCTCTGAGCTGAAGTCTGGGAGACGGGTGAGATAGGAGGGGGTACGGGATTTGACACCCAGCCAACACTTTGGGCAAGGACAGGGATGCTGGCTTATCAAGTGGCAGTTCAAGCATTGGTTTGGCTGATATATGAAATAATAAGATTGAGCTTAAAAAATAAACCCGCAAGAAGAAAGGTCTATTCTTAACCTAGATGTGGGGGGTTTTTTTGGTTGTTGGTTGGTTGGTTGGTTTGGTTTTGTTTGGGTTATTTTGTTTGTTGGGGGGGGTTCATTTGTTTGTTTGTGGGTTTTTTTGTTGTTTTTTGTTTTTTTTATTCTGCCCACCATACAGCCTCGCAAGCAGCTGTGTCTGCCTGGCTGAAAAGGCTGGGAGAGGAGGTAAGAGGGTTGGTGATCAGGGTTAGATGGGGATCTCAGCTGCGGCCCCTTCTGTAAAATTAAGGGAATTAGCCTTCTGTTGTCTCTGGTTTTGCCTGTCTTGCTTATTTAAATAGAAGTTTTTCAAGGACAGTTATGTAAAAATCTCGACAGAGCCTTATGGCAGTTCAGTGTTACGTGAAGAACAACAATTCTCAAGCTCTTTCCTATTTCATATGCTGCCTTATGAGCTGGAGTTTGCATTTATATATTTTCTTCCAGCAAATGATGTGCTTCTCAGGCCTCTGCTATGGAAGTTCACTTAGGGTAAACTAAGCGGCGCGTTTATAGTGACAAAAATCTAGTTAGAGTGTGGAAAAATGTGTGAATGTTTTCAGAAAGCGTTCTTGCTTACTTGTATCCCATTAACGTATGGATGCTGCAACGGAGACCAGGGCTCACTCTGCTAATCTGCGTTCGGAGGCATATCAAGAAGCAGACTGCACCCCAAAGAACTTACAGCCAAGGCAATGAGTGGTAAAAAGGAAGTTTTATTTACTCTTTTTTTTTTTCCCCATCCCCCAGGTCGGGGACAGAATCACATAGGGAATCTGGGAAAGGTTGAGGAAACAACCTTTTTCTTTTCTAAAAGCATTTATCAAAACAGGGACATCATTTTCTTTCCATCTCTTGAAATCTGGTTTTATTTTGCTTTTTTTCAGCTTTGCCTTGACTTTGGAGGCAAGGACATCGTTTGGGTGGGGAACAACATGATGTTAACAACCACCCTCTCAGGAGAACACCACCTTGCAGCCACCTTCCCTTTGAGCACTGTAAATGTGTTGGGGTTTTATCATCTCTTGCAACTAACCTTTGTAGAAATGAGCTACGATGTCTTGCTGTGGACAATTAGCCCTTATGGATACATAGGCTTAAAATGTTTTGCTTTGGACGAAAGTTGTCACTGGTGTAGTTCTGTTGAGTTGGAGGAGAAGCTGAGTAACCTTGGGTTTTAGCTGAGTTTTTGGGGAGGATTTTGAGAAGATTCATAACTCGGCACAGCAGAACCTCTCTTTACCTCTATACTTGTTTAGGCCTTATGCAATTTATGGATCGTATCGTTCTTCTCCTTTCAAGATGCCACAGCCATCAGAAAGGAATGTGAGGAGTTGTTAAAGGTTCACTAAGTCATCGAACCGTTACCCTAGCATGGGGCACCTTTGCTGATGTAATGATATTCATGAAAGAACCAAAGCACAAAGGAAGGGAATCTAATAAATACCTGAACTTCAGAAGGCATAATATCACCCTGGGTCATTTTTCTAAATTATTTAAGCACAGTGTTTGCTATGCACTTCTACCATTTCTCAGCTGAGGATTTATTACCTTTTAATTCACTTAAATATCTAAAATTTATTTGATTTGGGAGGAGAAAGCAGACAGGTAGGTAAGAAAAATGGCTTTGCTCCCTTTATGGAAAATTTAAGTGATGCTGCTTGTATTCACTTTCAGCCAGAGGACTCGAGTAAGATGTATGCAGATCATTTATCGTGAGTGTCTTTTACACTGCCTCAGCATAACAAAGACTCCTATGTGAAAAAATTCCATAGTGCAATAGGAATTGGAATAACACTTATGCATTTTGCCTTACAGTAAAAATATTCTGAAGTTTAATATGTATTAATACAGTCCTGCGAGATACATCGATAAAAACAAGCTTTAAGTACACTGTGTGCATGAAAGTGTATTTTTTAAATAAACAAAATCCACCTTAGATAAAAATTGTGGATGTAGGTGTGGCCTGAACCAGAAAATTTCACTTGTTTATCTTTATGAAAGGAAATAAATCATATGGCTTTTCAATTCTATGTTTAGAAATATAAATTAGTTTTCGTGGGTTTGATTTATAACTTCACATCTCTTTGACAACATTAGTTTCAAGAGGCAACGCTAAGTTGTATCTAAAATTCAAGGACCCATTTTGCACCAAATTCTGAATTACCTCCAAGACGCAATGGGCTGTCCGACAATAGTGTAGAATGAAGTCAGTCTTAAAGTAGAGGTTCTCAAACACGTAACGGATTTAGGAGCCAGCTCCCACGGAGTTTCGTGACTGCCACATTGCAGACAAACTTTAACTTGGAGTGGATTAATTAAACCACATTGCTAATTCTCATCCAGATTCAGAGTAGCCTTAGGTCAATTTACCATATTCCATTCATTAGAGATATTAAACTGCACTGAACAAATAGTCTTCGTGGGGATTTAATATAGTTTAATAAATCCATTTTAGGACTTGATGCAGATTAGGTTTATTGTGTTCTTTTGTAAAGGTAAAGATTTTTAAGTGTGGGGGGAGGAATTTTCAGAAAACTAGTTTCAAGCTAAAAAAAAATTACTCTCTGTGTGTGTGTGTATTGAAGGGGTAGTTTACAACCCTAGGAAACAATACATTATGCAAAATTTAGCCAGTTAATCTGTCCATTATTTGTCAAGCAGTATGGTAAGGCTGCAGAGGATAACTTATTCAACAGAGCTTAATCCTCCCCATCCATCACCAAATGACTTTATACTTGCATAAATTTTTCCATTATTTGACCAGCTTTTACGGTGCCGGAAATGTAATGCTTGGACTGTTAAGCCTCTTTTCCTCTATGCTGCTAGAAACTAGCTTTGCTGCTTATGATATTTTGGGCCAAGTGAGGTTTTTCCCAATGATTTAGCCATTCTTTGCTTCAAAGCACCATCAGCCCACCTCATTGATTTGTTGCAAAATTTGTTTGGTGGGTGCAATAGCATTTGCTCACATTGAAAGTAACTTTGCAGAACTCGAGAGTTTGGTTAGGAGCAGGGATTAGGGAAGAAGCTTTCCAGACGAAGTTCAAGGGAATGTGAATTAATCCACAGTTAATAAATTACAACAATAGCCGCAGCGTATTTGTAACTGAAATGAGAAGACAGAAGAGGTGTCACCTGCTGTTGTTCCCCAGTCCTATCAGCTGGAAGCTCTTTGCCAGCCGTGGACTGATTTGCATCTCTTCTCCATCCAGGAAATCCACTGCATAGAACTGATAGATGCTTTCTGAGCTGAAAGTAAGTAGGGAGACGAGGTAGCTGTTCATCATGTTACGGTGTCGTTCTGTGACTCTGCCCAATGCCTAGAATGTGATTCACTGGAAGGATAAAAGGACACTTAAAAATGTAGAGACACACATTCTTGGTTTTTCCTCTCCACTTCTCTCTTTCATTAAGCTTAGGTAATAGCTCAGGTGAGAGATGTCTCCTTCCCTAGAGGATTCAGGAGTAAAAATGATGCTATCTATCTGTAGAGGTCCACTTTGAAATATTTAGTCTGTTAAGCTATTTCCAGCTACTGGTAATACGGATCTTTGCTCTCTGAACCACGTACGTTTGAGGGCAACTAGTAAAGCCTCCATACGAGACGATTGCTGCCACCTCTTATTGTATCTCCTTTTGATAAAGTTGCGGTGCAGGGCAGGCAGGCTTCAGATAAAGACCGTTTCTCATTCACCTGGGAGTTATTCATCTGGGTTGAACGGAGTCATGTCAGACTAAAAGGGGAATCGGGCCCACTCAGCTCTTCCCTAAATAATTTCAGTTCAAGCTTTCCCATTGACTTCACTGGGAGTTAAGACTTTTTGGTATTGCACTTGGTTTTGAATTGTTTTGAGGTTAATAACATGAACCCTCAAGAAAAGGGCCTTGGCTTGAACGTAGGTTTCCCTGTTGAGGATACCTGGCCACTCTCTTACCTTCTATCTTGATGGGTAAATTTTCAAGGGCACTTTGAACAATCAGACATCTTTTCCCCAGACCTGATGGCACCCGGCTGCTCTATTTGTCTGCCCCTTGCAGAGCAGGATCTTTGCATTTATTTCTGAAAACCACAGTTGTGTGCCATGCAAAATCCTTCCTCTATAGGAAGGAACATTCTCTGTCATAAAAATATCGGCATGTGAATCAGCCTGGAATGTTTTACATGTGGTTTCGTCTCTGATGGCCTGCATACGCATAACGATGGGACCCTGTTCAGTGATTAGATGAGGGCAGGGGTTGCCCGTAGACGCGATGGCAGCAGAAGCTCCATTTCCCCTCCCACTTCTGCAGGGTGCAGCCCACAGACGCACTCTGTTCTGGCACAAATGCAACAGGTTTAAAATTTACCTTAGGCTTTAAAAGAGAAGCTTGATACTTCAGCGCTGAGTGTACTTCTCTTGCACTTCTTCAAGGATGGGGGCGTTACTGGTAGTGTCTTCAGAGAGGAGAAAAGTGAGGGGAGGGTCTACGGAGGCTGAAATAACCTCTCAAATTTGCTGGTGCCTTGGGAACTGGAGTGAAGTCAGCTTAAGTACTGCTTCTGTTGCGTTTGAATTAAAGGGCTTTTAATTTAGTGTCTAACAAGCAATGCTGAAATGCATTTCATAGAAAGCAGTGACAACTTCAAAGCTGTGGTTTAGGATCCCAATTAATGGATGGATTTATGCTGCCGAACTCCTCCTCCAGGAGAGCATTACAGACACAGGGTTTTGTTTCCAGAAAGCAAAGAGCATCACAAAGATTTTTTTTCCCGGAAAAGGGGTGTTTGTCTGAGTAAGCTGAGATGATTCAGAACTCTGAATGACTGCTACGGATTTTGCAGGGGCACACAATATCCTTTGCCCTTGTGGAGAAAGCTTCCATGAACTATATACCTACTGCTTCTATTTTTTTAAATTGCTAGGATTAAAGGCGAAGAGTGATTCCTTTGGTTTCTTATCTGGATGTTTTCTATTTGAGTTCACTTCTAATCGGAGTCCATTCCACCCAGCCCTTCTGCAAATGCCTAGGACAAAGCACATGGCTGGTTTTCTAATGGCAGCTCTGATATCATTGAGAGGCAGATTGTTAAGGAAGCATCAATGGAAAAACAAAGGTTAACGGGCAGTAGGAGCAAAGCAACCATTACTGCATATGATGGTGGAGAGGGCCATTTGGTGTTGACTTGATAAATGCCATCACTACAAGGGCATGATAAAATACCTAAAAAATGGGATGTGTAAGACCCTGCCTAATCTCCAGTTTCATATAATTGTACGATGACAAATGGAGGCATTAGACCCGATAAGGTTTTAATAAAAATGCAAATACAGAAATCCCGCACTAGAAATGCACAGGTGCTGAGTATGAGCTAGAAGTTCTTAAAAGTAAAATAATCTAATTCTGGCCATGATGATAATGAATATGTACACACTTTTTTGTGGGGCTTTTTATTCTAAATATTGTGGAAATATGGTCATGGGGGAATTGCAGTTGTGCTTTGAAGGCTGCTACAGTCCAGAGAGGGACCAAGTGAAAGGAAGAGTCCATTATAGAAGTTGCTGTGCACACACATTTCTGGCCTGGAAAAATTTACAGTGCAAGTACTTAATAGGTAATAATACATGGGAGAGAAAACAGTAGGTACAGGGAAATGAAAGGACTTTCCAAAGTAACAGCAGGGCAGTGACTCAACTGAGGTTTCTTGGCTCATAGCCTAGTGTCTTATCTTGTAGTCAACCATTCCCAAAGGCTTGTAAATCCCAGCATTTCAGTAGCGATTCGAGAGGTATCACAGTCTACCTGGGGCTTATCTGTAGGATGGAAGGCAAATGTCAACCGATTGTTCACTGGGGAAATAAAAATTCTCCTTTCCTCAGACGCTACTCAAATCCTCATAAAGTGAAACTGTGGCACTCAGCACAGGACTAAACCCTGGTTCCTGTTGGCGGCGGAGGGAACAATCCTGGAGTTCCTCAGAGGTACTGAGGACAAAGGGTGCTCCAGGGTGCCAGAAAGCTGAGGACGCATTTGTTTTGTCCTCGAGCAGGAAAGCAAACATGAGTTAAAGGCTGGACAAGGGTTGTGTGGTTTGTTTCCTTGCATATGACGGAAGTGTTGTCTCTTCAGAACTAAGCAGAGTTGTCAACTATCTGTGCCAGAAAACCTATTTGAGAAGAGGCCCATGAAAATAAAGTTTGACTAATTCGGAATTGGGTGGGGTGAGATCCATTCGTGTGGGGGACTCAGGAATGAGACAATCCCTTTGTACTAAAAGAAACGTGCAGTCGGTCGCTGTGGAGCCGGGTTATCCGGCTACTCCAGGTTTCACTGAGTACCCTGTTCACTTCAGAAACTCTTCAGTGCTCCGCTGTCCCAGCCGTCCTTTCACTGCTCCTCAGTGTGACAGTTTTCTGTGCTGTCCCAGGAATTAAACTCTTCATGGTGCCCCTGGAATTATTTGTTTATTTTTAAAGATGAATGTATACGTAGATGGTATATATTAGACGATGGTATATGTATATACATACATATATGTGTGTGTATGCACAAGTACGTGCACTACACACCCCCCTTCTGATGTTTTTTGTCTGGCCCCGATGCTGAACTGTAACAGTGACAGCTCATTAGTGAGCTTTGCATTACTACACTTTCTTGATTTTTCCTTTTGGTTCGTGTTGTCAACGTGACTGACGATAGGTTTGACTCCACCAAATAAGCTTTGTATTCCCAGTGGCCAGGTCAGCTCTGATATTCCTGAAGCTGTTTGGGCTGAACGATATCCCTTGTTAACAAGTTACAGAGGACGAGTGAATCTTCGTATAGAAGAATTTAATAAGAGAGAGTAGAAGTCATTCTGCAAAGCTGTCAATGGTTTAGTGCTTGTGTGAGCCAGATGAGAACTTGGCAGGCAGAGAAGCCATTGCTTTTGATCAGATGAAGACAACATTTCTGCAGTGGTATGAATTTCTGCGCAGGTAATTAAGAGATGATCCCTGTCCTGAATAACTTAGTCCTGTTATTGATGAGGGTGCAGCATCCCATTTCCAGGGGTCACAATGCAAGATCCAAGCTGTCCATTAAGAGGAAAAATAAATATTGCTATTGTTTATATCTATTTGCCAAGTGTTATGAAACAGAGCTGGGGAAGAGCCTGCTAAGCTGATCTGAAGTTGTAAATGATCAAGGTGAGTGGTGTAATCAAGGGTCTGGAAGACAGTATGCGTGTTAAAATTAAAAAGCTTAGAAAGCCAAAACAACTACATCAATAAATCTTTAAACACTTAAGACTATTTTGTAGGTGCCAAAGCCCATTGTGGAATTCCCTGTGGAGATAATTTTATTATTCTGTTTCGTGTGATTAAAATGATCATCCCAAAATAGTGCAGTTCAAAAGGCTGATAATTAGCATAGACCATATGGAGGAAGGGAAGGCTCCTTTTAATAAGAGGCTGAAGCCAATTTTAAAATAGCAGGAATTTCATCTGGAGTAGAGAAATGCTGAAGAAATTGAGGTAATTTGATGGTGCAAGCCTTTCCTTAACTGGGAGCGATCTATGTGACATCTTGTTGCGCAAGATGAATTTCCAATTGAGTATGCAGTACTCAAAAGCATCTTTCACAACACAGGTCTCTCTCTTTTTATTTGTACTTGCATCAAGAGTTGGGGCAGGCTAAGATACAGAACGAAACTTGCTTCGTAATGGCCCCAGGTTTATGTATTTGCATATTCTGTTTAGTTATTGAAGAAGAGATGATTTGTTAGATTTTTATCTGCCTTTGATTATCAAATGTCGTCCATCTCCTCTCTCACCTTCCCCTGCTTCAGGCTATTCCGACATTATCAACTCCAAGAATAACAAAATAAAGCAGTTACTTTAAGTCATGTGAGTGTTTAGTCAAGTAACTTTTTTAAAAATTCCTTTGCCTTTTGATGTTTAAGGCTTTAGGGTCCACAATCACTAATCTTCCCTTACACACAAGAGAAGCAAACATCTCATTTTTACATAAACTTCAGATTTTCATTCTCTTTTAAAATTACTTTATGAGCTGGAGTTTGAAAGCAAAAAAAATATACCACATATTGAGAGACTAATTTTAAAAATAAACTAATTAGCTATTTTGCATCCAGGATACAGCTTCTAATGTACCTAAAACCAAACAATCCTGCCAAAAAGCCCAACCTCAATGTCACATGGAACTCCTTCAAGCACTCATGACCATGCTACACCCTTCACTTTAAGTGCATACAACACAGTGCAGGGCCTTACTCCAAAGAAAAGAAAGTGAATATAACTTTTTAAAAGGCGGTTGATTTTGCATGCCCAACTGGAGATTCTTGAGAGAGACCATCTTTTCTAAAAGTAGGCATATGGCTTGGCGCTTTAGGAACATCAGGCTCTCTTGCAGTGTCTCAAGGTAGGCACCCAAAGCCACTAAACCTTTTTTAAAAATCCATCTGATTTTTATTATATGATAACAATCAACCTTTATTGACTTAGGGCTTGAAATGAAAACTACTGCTAGTATTCACCACGCTTTTGAGAGAGTGAATGAGCAGGGAGAAGGGCCTTTTTTGCAAGTAAAGGAGTTGGAGCTGTCAGACTTTAATATCTGCAATCTTGCTTTGAGACTACTTTAATAAATTTTTGGAAATGAATGTTATATTATTGAGAGGTGAAAGGAGGAAGGAAAGGAGGAGCAAAACCGCGGTGCCATATGAATCAGTTCTCGGGGGGAGCACAGGAATGATCGTGTCCTGTAATTGCTCCTGTACAACGCAAAGTTCTAATTACATGTAAATGTGAGTGCATGTGCACACACAAACGTGATTGTCTGTGTGTCCTTTCAAACTCAACATACTTCTTTCCTACTTATGATCTTAGAAGGCCTCCAGCTGCACTGAAGCTTCCTACAAGAGGCTCTTTGGCTGCCCTGGTATGATTCTTGTGCAAAGGATCTGCTCTGCCCTTCAGAGGGACTGCAGAGGCATAGACAGGGAATAACGTGACTGGCTGTAACAGTTGGATCAGTCCATTTAATTTGCAAGTTCTAATTAAAGCATGAAGGACAGGATGGAGCCCACAGTACAATCTTGTTTATGTTTCTACCACTGTGATCTTCTGTCAGCAAGAGAAATCAGCTTTCTGGGTCTCAGTCTTCTATGATTTTTTGTAATTTGCCTACTGAGCCTTTGAGTTTTCTTAATAAATACACATTCAGTGTCCAGCATCTCTGGGATCTGTTCAGTTCTGAGGTCTGGGCGGTAGAAACCTCAGGCTTCAGCCTGGACACTTCCATAGCTTGATCACATCCCAATCACACCAGGAAATGTGAATGCATGATTTAATTTTCCCCACTGTTTTCATTTACGTATGCTAAGTTGATGGCTACTTTTGTGGTTTTCTTATTTTCGCCTGAAAATATGGACCGTTAACTGTGGCGTTTGATTTTGTTTTTCGTACACTAACAACCAAGATTTGACTCCTGATGTTGACAGAGGAGATTGAGTTATTTTCCTTCTGAATGGATTTTGTTGACAGGATGGATTTAGGCTGTTGACAAAACACATTTTGTTAGCATGGTGGCCTAAAGCTTTGATGAAATATGTTTTATTGGCAGGATGGATTGAGATTGTGGTGACAAAATGCAAACAGCCTAATCCATTCCGTTGATAAAACACATTTATCTAACTATCAAATCCATCCGGTTGACAAACCCATTTTTATTTGAAACTGAAAAGCATCTTTTTGAGAGGAAGAAATAAATTCCCACAGAGCTGCGGGAAGCAGCTCGGCTTATTGAGCAGCTGTGCTAGAGCATCCCTCGTGTGCTGCGGAAAATAGAGATGTGGACCTCTACAACAACGGCATTGGAAACAGCGGTGAAGACAACCGCAAATGGAAATCTCTCCCATTTCCACAGCACGAGACAGCCCTGCGCTGAGCTTACGTGTTTCATGGATGCTTTGCAAGTTCTCTACATCTTACAGCATCCTAATGGATTTTCAAGGGAGATCTAAAAGCTGTGTTCAAAGTTGACCCTGAAAATCAAAATTAATACTAAAAATCATAGTGTCAATACCTATGTTGGGTTTTGGTACCTACAACCCCTCTGCCAGTTGAAGTGCTGGGTTTCACCAGCAATACCTACCTGTTGTTGGTCTGCTTCCCTCTGTCCAAAGGCAGTAAAGACTTGGTTCTCTTCCCTTGCTAACCTTTCTGTCTACCTGCGAGGATTAACTCTTCCTTTCTTTTAGGTTGTCCCACTGGTTAATAGAATTTAGTTCCGAGCTTGTCCATTCTCTGCTTCCATCTCAATCTCTTTCTCCTGGAGGACTTCAGCTCTGAGTTCAGCCTCATCTGTTAAAGGCTGACGGAGAGCAAACAAATGACAGCAAAATTCCGAGCTGTTTCTTCAGGCTTTCATGTTTCAGATGTTTTCCTTCAATTGTACGGTCTCGAAAGCGGGTATTCCCCTCCCCTACGTACGAACAATCTGTTTCCGACGCATAGGAAGGAAATATCATGTCTTTCCTTGACGTGATACCAGACATAGCATTTTGACCATATTGACATTTAAAGTAATCAGAAATGTACTTTTCCACTCCCTCAATGGAATCGTGTTCTTTGTGTGTCAGAGGACGTAAGAATCAATATATTAATACCACAAAGCAAACATTTTGACATTTGAAGTTGTTTAGTTTACAGTTTCTATTTAAAAATATTAGGTTTGATCAGGCATATGAAGAATCCAGAAATCAGCATTCCTCCCCCAAACTTCATCTTATATAAGAAAGTAAGTTTTAAAACCTGAAATTTATATCTTTTTCCTATACGTTGACAACAATTTTTCCTTCCTTCTGCAGAGCGATGAACAGAAAATAAAATAACGTCCATGTTGGGGAGATGTTTTTGGCCTCCAGGTTAGCTCTTGAGACATAACTGTGGGCACTGCTACTGCTGCAATGTAGGGGGAAATGTCTGTGGCTTATAACCTCCATTCCAAACAGTTCTTCTTCGGTACTCTACGTTTTGGGCTAATACGCTGAGGCAAAGAGCATCTGTACTGCTGCCAAATTAAAAGCATTCTCCATCAGTTGTGCTCAAATGTAAATGACTTCACAAACGGTGAAGAAACACGAGGGTGAGCAAGTCTGGAGTGGTGAGGCAGTTTTCCTCATTAACTGTTTTACTCGTGGTCCCTGCGATCGCCTGTTTGACCCGGCTGGAGCGAGGCGTGGGGTCCTGGGGAAGAGCCGCTTGAATTAAGCGTAACTGTGCGGTAAGGACAAGCTCGTGGTGTGGCTGGATAGACACTGAGGAAGGTTTTTTCTGCAAGAATATTGCTTCGAACCCTCCCGTCAGGGCAACTGTCTGACTGTCAGGGTGACTTCTGACTTCAAGGAGTGTCTCCTTGTATTTATAAGCCCAAAATACAGCAGCGGCAGCCTGTGTTAACTGAGGGGGGATACTGGCATCTCAGCACGACTAACATCTTGTAAGCAGCGATAGCGTTTTGCTTCTGTTTGTCAGAACTAGCGTGCTTTTCACCTCTGAGGTTGTAGTCTCAGCAGCGTGGTATTAATCACAGAGGCGGTGGTGTGTGTGAGGTTGTGCTGGAGGAGCACAACTGGTTCACTGAAGATGCAAAAAACCATTCTGTCCTGTATTAGAGTCTATATTATTTCCAATGACCTTTTTGCAATATGGGTGCGTGCATATGTGTAAAAGGATGAAGAGAAACGAGTTAATACTTCTGTTCTAGTTAACGGAGTCCCCAGAAAGGGTTTGCAGACATTGTTAAGGTCTAGGAGCACTCGCACCAGTAGGAAAATATTTCAGTGCCAATCTTGCTGACAGTCAGCAAGACAGAAGGAAAAGGGAAAATGAGCCATAAATGCTTTCATACGCTACTCTCTGCTCCCATTGTGCCTAAAGGCAAGGTCTAACTCTGGCCACGGAGAGCTTCAAACCCCCAGTGAGTCTGGTTTCCAGCACCCCTCCCGGGAGGTGACTCCACAATATACCACATTTCCAGCGACGGGCAGGCTGCATTTCTCTTTGTTTCACCCCATTACCTCCAGCTGTTATTTTTTACTATTTACCGAGTCCTGGCAACGTGTTTAGGTCCTTTGCGTCATTCTGCTGCGTCTCCTCTTCCTTTGGTGTCAAAATGGGTTTACCTGACCTGTGTGAGATGGTGTTTGTTCTACCATCCTAATTAATTATGCTGACACGAGTGGTGCAGAGGATGCCAAGCACTGCGACATTAGCATTCAAAAACATTTTCTCAGGATGAAAAAGGGCAGAGCACAGAAACAAAAGAAAGCAAAGAGATAATGAGGGAGTCTGTGACCTTTCCGAGGTCTCATTCCCCGAGACTCATGCATTATTTCAGCGACCGTGCAATTAACTCCTGTCATTGCTGTACATGTGCGCAAACCTTCCAGGGGGGTCCCAGGGAACTGAAGGGGAAACCACAACTTTTTAGTAGGCTTGAAAACAGAAAGCTGGGGCTGAATTTTGCACATAACGCTATTTGTCCTGAGGGCTTTGTTGTGCAGATATTAGTGTATAACTATGTGCAACAGCTCATTTCAAGGAAGCAGAAGCAATCTAATAGTTCTGTATGCAATATTTATTGTCATACGCTCTAAGAAAAATTCATTTGCATATGAGAGTCAATGGAGGCTGTAAAATAGTGTGCATTGACTGTAACCATCATTGTTGAATAAGTTAAAATACCAAATGATTTATGAATGTTATTTTCCTTGATTAAAGGAGATGACGTTTGGTTCCAGAGTGTGCTGCTGTTCAACAGCTCTCCTTCCCCAAACTTAAAGCCACAGTATAAATTTTGCTGAGCGAGAGCAGGCATGATTATGAAATGCTTCTAGACTTGCTTCTAGGACTGATTTGAAAATTTCTGGGAGGGCAGCTCTGGCCGTTGTTATTCCTGTCTTCCTGCCAATTCACCCCGTCCCTTTTACCTCTGCCCAGACCCTCCCGAGAAACAGTCAGTCCTCGGAGAAAGATCCTGGGAATTCTGACTCTAGCGTGCCTTCTCGAACGTGATCTTTTGTCTCCGTTGTTCTTTCAGTTCCTCATTTAACAAGTTTAGGCTGACAGGTTTTTGTTAGGGAATGTCTCGTTAGGGAATGTCTGTATGGTCGTTGGTAAGGGGAGTTCTGGTACGACAGTTTGTTCTGGGGTGCCGTTATTATAATAGTGATCCTCATCCTGGTAGTATAGACTTGTTTCAGGCAAGTCTCTTTACAATTGAGTTTTTCTTGAGCATACAGTACAGGTTTTAACGTATTACCCACCTATAGTAGGCAATGCACTAAATCACTGCCCTATTTCAGAAGAGAACGCTGCAAAATTTCTACTCCTGCATAACGTCTGACTTACTACTAGGCTTGGGAGAAGCTCACAGGATTTCTGGGCTTTCTTGATATTTCTTTTAATTTGGGAAGTCTGGGTAAATATTGGCTCCACTGAAGGTGATGGAAAAAAACCTCAACTCACTTTGATGAAGCCAGGCGTTCATGCACGCTATTTTGTCCTACGTTGTGCAGTGTTTTGAGATTTGGGAATGAAAACAGAGAACAAGTGCAAAGTGGAGGATTTTTAAATGAAAACGAGCCAGAGAAAATTCATCTGCAGTGAATATAGTTTTTTTTAAAGCAAAGTAGTATCAAAAATCATTCTGCTCAGATAGATCACTAATCTGATGGTTTGTGGCTGTGAAATTCTGGGGTTGAAAGAAGTTGGGGTCTCTGAGCACCAAAAAATAGGTGATGATTGGTAAAACACAAATAGCAGCTGGTAATACTACTCCAACAAAAATCAAGTGGAAGACAGGTAGTTAATGCTGGACAGTGAACTGAAAGGCTGAGTTTTAATTTTGGATTTCCAACTGCTATTGCTGTGAACTTTAATTAATTTATATTTCTATTTCTTTCCTTGTTTAGATAACAAAGAAAACTTGGCTATGAGTTTTACATAGCAATTGCATTTATTCTGCAGTTACCTTTTTAAACTGATACTGTAGTTACCACAGCAACAGTGAAATGACTTAGTTATAATATGAAAAGTTTCTTTACAGGAGCAAATCTGATAAAATGTCATGAACAGTCTTGAAGAAATACATATGTCCCAATAAAAATCACTCAATGTTTCTGGGGTTACTGTAGCAATACATTAACAATTCTATAGTTAAGATCTCCTCTCTATCTCCCTTATAAATCTGCCATAGTTGGTCCTGAAACCAGCCTGAAATGTTGCATTGCCAGCTCTCAACTGGGGAACGATTGAAAAACCGCACTCCAAAACAAACCGATTCAATCGAATGCAAAAAGAAGCTGCTCCTGTTACTTCCCCCCAACATATAGACACCTGAGGACCGATGATAAAATGAAGGTTTGAGATGGGTATTTTTTTAAATTCCTGTTTCAGAAGCGCAGTTGGTAAGCGGTGAAGAAGACAGTTCGCACGAGGTGCCACTCCGGAGCGGAGCGAGGGGCTCCCTTGCCCGGCACCTCGCCGCTGGCGTGGCCGGTGCTGGATGCCCAGCTTTGTACATGAAACCCATCGATAACCACTGACTAGATGGCTCCCGTTTCAACATCTGATGCTCTCAAGGCTTTCAGTGTGTTTATCCATTTAGTACTAAGCCAGGCAGAGCAGCAGCGCTGTTATTTCTGGTATATGGATGAGGTGTGGGCGAACTACCTGCAGATTTTTCTTTTTACCTCCCAATAATTGGTTCACGCTGTGAATATGGAGAGTTTATATCCCTTTTAGTCTTCTCAAAGGCAACGATACACAATAGCATTTTTTATAGCTCAGTCGTGGGTAGGAGGGGGAGGAAGGTTGAGATTATTCTGCCACTGAGGTGTTACTGCTCAGAGTATTATATTGTGTTTGGAAGTTGCTGAGTTTTTCTGCCACCTGTTCCCACGCGGTTAGTCACAGCTCTGCCATAAATACGGGAAATTAATATATATTTCCATCCAAAGACAAGAACTAGGGAATGAAATTCAATTAAAAATCGGGTTGCTGAGAGCCACGGCAGAGAAGCACGAGAGCTGCCCTGGCTGCAAGGAATCCTCACGCACCCAGCACAGCCGGGTCTGACACACAGCTGGAAACCAGTTACACCGAAAGAAACATCTCACCCTGTTATCCTACATTTCCAGGCGGAATTCTCGACACCGGTATTTTCACTTCATAGTGAGCTGTGTTGGGATTGATTTTAATAAAGTTGCCAGTTAGGAAGAGACAGTTTTATACCAAAAATGTACAGATTAGTAGGACTGGTGCACGGTTTCAGCAAAATTTAAGTTTAATGGTTGCTTTTTTTGAACCTCTGTGACAACACGACACACAAGCTGCCACTAAGGTTTTGAAAACCTCAGACATCTCTTGCCTGTTAGAGTATGATTAAAAATGCGGAGCATTAAAGCGAGCATTAGGAAGAAATATAGTTCTAAGGAAAAACAGAGAAATTCTTATCAGACAGTACACTGGGGCAGCTGGATGTCTCTATGGGAGAAAAACATACTTACAATCCTCTTAGAGAATCAATTCTGTGGAGACCTGAGTGCCTCTCAATTCAGGAATCTTCCTGTTTCGGAAAGGAGGACACTTCATAATGGATAGATGGGAACAGAGAGGCCATTTCGAGGGACATAATCACACCTTCTGGAAGGTGTGGGGAGCCCTCAAGCCCTTTTCTCACTAATGGCAGATGCCGTCCCGTGTGTAACTCGGCGCAGAGGATGGGCAGCGTGAGAGCAGGAGCAGGGTCATCCCAGGCTGATCCACCGACAGCCGACGCACCGCGCCGTGCCCACGGACTCACGGAGAGACCCCGTGGCAGACGGCAAAACACCCACCGCAGCAACTGGATCGGCCCCAAGGATCCACTGCATCTGGTGACCCTCGGAATGTGTTTCTGAGGTCCGAGCTGCGACAGTGAGGACTCTGTCAAGGTGGATGCTGGCTTATGGGCACAGCGATGGCACGTATTTAGTCCAGGGCGTAGCAGTTTGGATTTTCTTGTTGAGCTAGAGAATACGATTGCAGAGTTGTGAATGGGTAGCTGCACGAGTTCTATCAGCCTTTCTCTCTAGATATCACCTATAATTATATTTTTCAGTATCGGGCTAGATTATAACTGTTTAATATCTATCTAGCCTAGCCAAATTGTCTACAGCCCAGTCTTTTTACACTCGCTGCTACAAGCTAATTTGATCTGGCTACTGGTGAGGGATCTTGATTTAATATGTAACATATTTTTACTTTTTTCTGTTTTAAAATGCAAAACTCAAGATGAAGAGTTTGAATTTTTTTCTTTTAGGCATGGACTCAACATTTTTCAAGGAACCTCAGAATAGCTTTATGTTTAGGGACGTGTTTGAATACTTAAAATGAAAAATGATTTCTTTCATTTGGTTAGTTTGAATGGAGTGTACTCCTTCAATGCCAGCTGGCAGAATTAGGTAGCTGGGGAAGAGATTGTGTACTGCGGTACCTAAAAGGAAGATGAAGATTTCTTTGATTTCTACAGCAGGGATATGATTCAGCTATTCAATTTGATCAAAGAAAACTAGATTAACTAAATTTGCTAATTTTTTTAGAGTAATTTTTATGAATCTTTGGTTGTACAGCTGATAGGTACATTTTTATGCCCCATGCGACCTGGTTTGGAGACTGAACTTTGGTGGAATCAGTCTGACAGTAAAATTGGATTTCAAGGCATGCTGCTGTCAAAATGCCCTCTTTCTTTGGTGAACTTACACACAGTGATCACAAAAAGAAATTTTCAGCCCAGCCAGAATGTGACACCTGAAGTAATTACCAGCTGTGGAGGTCTGGCGTTAACCTGAGGACAGTTCATTAGATATGCAGAGCAGTGCAAACAAGCAGCAAAAGGAAGAATGAAATATTATCAGAAAAATGGTTTCTGGGCTCGGCTGTATCTTTTAAAATCAATGAGTTCCTACCGCAGCTTCCCAGTACAGGGGATGTTAAAATAGAGCTATGTGTGCAGGTCGCTGGAGGAAGGCTTGAGCATCAGATCTGGGGGCTCGGCTTGTACTAAGAGCTCTTGTTATGCCCTGATATGTCATACACAGACCTAAAGCTGGGCAGGGTCCCACCAAGCATCACACATAAGCGTGTTCTGTTGTGTATTGCTAGCCAAATATCTCCCCCTCCTCCCTCCCACCTTCCAACGTGAACACAGTTTCAGCGTAGATAAAAATCTAGTGAACGTTGGCTAACATCATATTGAGCAACGGGGGCGCAGGCTGCAGCGTGCATTTGCACACGCCTTGGTAACTCTCCTGTCCGTGATTATTCGTGAGTTTTGGGCTTACTTTGCTTTTTGCTCTTTGCCTATTTTTCAGTATTAATAGCCAGACGTGGTACGTTAGTGATTGGCATGGACTCTTTATGTGTTCTTTGCTATCCTTCATCTCCTTGCTGAATAAAACCAGCGTACGTGCTGAAAATATTTCCAGTGTCTCAGTGTCATGTCGTGGACAGGAAAGAAAGGAATTAAAAAGATCATATTTCCCTACCCCACAGGTGTTGTATGGAGATTTGCTCCTGAGCAGCCTCGGACAGCAGGATGTATATGAATGCATTGTCATCATGGTATACACTAACCTCAACAAAAAGACGAGAGTTAACGTATCTGTCCCTGCAAGGATAATAAAGCCGCATGCAGCGCAGTCACTGCCTGGCAGGCTTGCGGCGGGGACGTCACCAGCATTCAGCATAAATGCCTAAAGTCCTTTTGCATGAAAGAGAATTCGGAGGAAATGAGATGGGCAGTTGCATTCCCCATGGAGCTGAGAGTTTATTTTCAGAGGCAGGTCTCAGAAGCGTGGCCCCTGTTAGAGCTCTCTCACCTGCATCTGAGATGCTAAACACAAATGTAACTGCCTTTGTAAAAGCCAATTTTCCAAATAAGGGGTTTTCTGGAAATAGTATGTTGTTCTCAGCAGCAGAAAAAGCAGCAAATATTCTGAAGAATCCTGCAACCAGATTTAAAGTGAAGGACTCTTTCTGTTTTTTTTTTTTTTTTTTTCCTGGGAGTGGCTGACCTTCCCAGGTGAATCGCTGACGACTGCTGCCAGTGCTTGCCCCTAAGCTTCTTATTCAGATATGAAAGCAGCCCTTTAATTAAGTCAGCTCTTTGTGGTGCACATACTAAAACCAGCTATTTGCTAAACTTTACCTGACCCTGTTATTGTTCCTTAATTACATAACAGTCACAAATTGCAGCCAACTTCAACCTCACATGGTTGAAATTATATTGATTTTACCTACAATCAATCCACCTGGGGCTTTTGTCACTTATCACTTTGTCTTCAACAGCTGCACCTCCCAGAAGGTGTATCAGTGCCTTTAAAAGCACCATCAGTGGACAGGGCAAGCTTTGTTTGTCATTTCTGAAGTATGTGGCTAGGTTGGAGAAAGAGGAAAAAGTAACTGAAAAGGCTCCTCCTAATTTATTATCTTCTGCTATTTGGCAGAAGATACCAGCTTAATTTGTTGAAATGCAGTAAGTTTGCTTGTGGAGCATGCTAGTGCTGTCTCTGGAGTAATATTACAAGACTAGAAATCCTTTCACCTTCTCCTGAAGTCTCCGGTCCTCGTGCTTAGAGTCTCAGTGGGCAAGGTAAGGATTAGGAATAGTGTTGTCCTTGCTCTTTTATACAAAGAGGAGTATAAAAGGGGATTATGAAACAGTCAGACTTGTGCAGAACAACTGCTCAAACCTGGCTATTACTGCATTTTTTATGTCTTCCCATTATCTCTAAAGCTGATGGAATAAAAGAAATAAAATAATTTCTGAAAGGTAATTGCATCTTACTGGGATATTTGAAAGGCCACCTAATTCATTACGTCCTAGACTAAAGTATTTCAAACTACATAAAAAAATCCCATCCAATGCTCTCGTTGAGTAGGACTCACCCGAAGGTTTGTAACATCTCTAATCTGTCTTGAGTGCCTTCGTGACGTGCCATTTTGTGCCCATGATTTCTAAAGCAGAGTAGACATAAAACCTTCACCAGTCTATATTTATCCATTTTACAGTAGGCATTGTCTCTCTTAGCCCAGCATCCCCTTAAAAAAAAGTCTCTATTTTTAATCCAGTTTGGGGAGAAATAACACCTTTTATAACATTTACTTTTTCATCAGGCAGAACTGTTTTCCCAGCAGGTCTATTCCTGAGGTGAATCTGCAATACAACGTGGAAGCAGTTTAGGCTCTGTGAATGGAAAATTCAAGTGTTTAATTATTTCAGTGAGGCATGCTAATTATAGACATTTGTGGTCTTGCTCATTGCACAGCAAAACTTCTTTTATTCAGAGCAGCTATAACTTAGAGAAACTCCATTTATTTTCTCTGAGGGCTTAGAGGACATTTTCAAACAGAAATGTAGATAGTAACTGAATGTGTTATAATACAAACATTTTGAGGTAAATAGCCTGTTTTCATAAGTGTCATCAAAGCATTTGTTGCATCAACAAATCCTCAAGAGTTTTCATTTGTCATATACATTTTAATACATATAAAACAAGCATAAATTCGCAGTTTAAGACACACTCCCACAGCACCAAGGCTCTCTTGCTCTGTAATTGTCTCTCTTAAATGACAAGTGTGAAGTATGTAGTGCTCTCCTAAATTATAGCTTGCAGATTATTCTGCCAATTTGCTCACATATTTGTAGTCCTTTTTATTATTATTTAAAAAAGAAAGTTTTTTTCCTTCACCTTCGCAATCTCTGTGGGTCAAATGCATGTCTTCCTTTCTAGTGCTTTACGTCTGCTTGGAAAAAGCAAGTATCGTGTCTAGGGAAATATCTTTGTTTTAAAGCAAAATATTCAGTAAGGAAGAAACAACTTAAAGATTGTTAGTGATTTTAAGTTGATTTTAATCATTGGTGATTTTAAGATTAGTGACTTAAGTATGTTTAAGAGCAGGCTCTTTCAACAACCGAAAGTAGCCTGTCATCATGGGTTGGCAACCTGCACGACTAAGCCGCAGTTTTTCATGGGCCAGAATTTGCAGATTGAAAATAAGCAGTTGATTAATTTAGATTTCTGTGTCGCAGGTGTAGCTGTTTGTTTTGGTAGCTTTTTAGTCAGATGATTTTCATTTCTACAAATAACTCTACCCTTTTAATAATCAAACCTCTTCTTAGTATTCATTTTGATTCAAATTGTGACAGTGTCAGATTCCTTGATACCTTGGGTAAGACACGCCGATAATATAGATGTTATCACGTCCATCAGTCACTCTCCCTTAAAGGGCTGGGGATATGACAAATTGAATCTCCCCGTAGTTGTTTATTGTTCAGCTTCTTGCTTTCTGCCAGCTCTTCTACCCTCTTGATTCATACTCGCTTTGATTTCTGTGTCTTGTGCATCTGTGAGTAATTGCTTCACCAGGCAAAAGTCACCTTTATAAGCCATGTGACCAAAATCTTAATTTTCATATTTTCAATTTTCTCTGGTCCCTTGCATTTTCTTCCTCTTAGAAGTACTTGCACATGTTCACTGGTACGAAACTTGGGCATGAGTGATTGGAGAATGCTCTTTTTGGCTTGCCTTTTATTTTGGGTGTTTTTCTGCTTAATTTAATTCTTCTGTCACTTTGCACATAGAGACGCCAGCACACAGGCCACCAGGGACCATGGTGGCACCTTGGGAAGTGCTCTGGATTTCCCCGCGTTGCTTGGCTGATTGCATTATCTTAGTGGTGGAGTGAGAAACAGTAGAGCACAAGCCCTTTGGGGAATCACTGAATGCCTTCACACCAGCTAATTTATTGTTAACAGCATATCATTGCTCAACCTGGGTATTTGCCTATGCTAATTCTTTTCAATGAAGAATTACTATCACGGTGGTACAGCTAACAGGAGGCACTTGCGCAGTTTTATTCCCCTCACCCCGAGTCTTGCCAATCGTGATAAAATATTGCTTTGGAATTAAGAGAACCCGTTTTCAACACCTAGCTGAGAATATGAGAATATGAAGTGCTTTTTTCCTTAGCACACATATTCTTGGGACACACTTCTTTGGTCTCTGCAAGGCAATGAGGCTGCTCACATACCCTCATTCATGGTCAAATGGATAATTTGTGTTATAGATCAGAAATCTTTAAAAAGGCCCTGCTAAGACTTTGCAAGAAAGCTAGAACTGCGTCTTGTGAGTCTGTTCAAAGGACTGAGCGAAGGTTTTGGGCAAGCGGCTGCTTTGAAAAGGATGCATGGCCAGAATCCTGAATGCTCTGGTCTTACTTTTCATGACATTAAAAAGGCCACCTGACCCACGTACCCAGGCAGCTGTGGCTTTAAGTTATGCTCTTAATTGCCTTTCACTAATATCGGTTTCCCCTCCTTGCAATGACTTCTCGCCTGACCTTGGATTGGTCCAAAGGGTTAGATCCAAACAAATTTGTCCAACCCATACCTCGGGCTCCTAGTGAGACCCCAACTCCCGCAGGTTAGCGGTCATCACACCACGAAATGATGGAAACTCGTTCTGCTTTTGTGAACTGAGAAGCATGAGTGGCTGCAATCTGAGACCAAAGTCCTGTTTAGATGTGACACGGGAGAACACTTAACACATGCTTCCCGCGAATTGCAAAGATGACTCGAACAGCAGCAATATTTGCTATTAAAATGAACAGTCTGTAATGGCGTTATTACTGTCCAAAGAGATAATTGCAGTCTCCACCTCTGCCTGTGAGTGGAGCTTAGTAAAAATGACTTTGCATGTCAAAAATGAGAAGAAATTGGGAATAGCACCCTGAACACGAGCAAAGCCAGGCAGAATAGATGGCTCTGCAAGAAAGTTTTGTGTTGAATTTTCTGCCTGTGACAGAATCCCTGTATGAGCTTGAAGAATTCACTTCTGCTCCTTGTATCTCATCTCTTGCTCTAAAACTAAGATGATTTTATTTTACCAGACAGGATAAACTGCAAATCCAACTTAAGTGTCAAAGCCACATTTTTCCTCTCTTTCCCCATATTTTCAAATAACTCTAATGGTTACATTTGATTAATAGATATTCTTCCCCCTCCCTGGCAACAACTTGCATACAAACTTGTCTTTGGCTTTGAACAGAACTATGCAGCCTTGGAAATCCTTGTGGCAGGGAAGGTCTTCAGGGAAGTCTCTTCAAGATAAATAAAAATAAGTGTGGGACTAGGCATACAAGCTTAATTAAATTCACTCATCTTGTAGTTTGTCTTCTCCTCTTCATGCATTCCTCTATTTAAGATTGATACGTGTTTGGGTAGCATGAACCCAATTATAGCTGCATTTTAAAAACAGCAATAGTTTACTTTCTCCAGGTGAGCCTTGTAGGTTGTTTTTTTTTTTCTCATCAGGGTCTAGTTTCAGCCAAACAGCACAGAGCAGCTCTACCATAGATCAAGATGCTCTGCCATTACCAATATTTCATGGTGTCAGTACAACGACAGCCACAGTCTGCAGAGCTGTCACTTGAGTCAGCGCCGTCAGCCTGCATTCTGCAAGGCTATGCTCTGTCTTAAATTAGCATTACTTTCTCTTGGTGCCCAGCACTCAGAAATTCCTTATTATCAAAGTGATCACTGCAAGGGTTTTCTTCCTCGTCCATCATGCTGTCACTACACCACTTTCCCTTTTGCCATAGTTTCCTTTTACTTTATTCTGATTTTTCACGAGACTACTTCTGTCAAGTCCATTTTTCTGTAGTAATTTGGTCACCTCTCCAGATCTTATGGATTTATTGGGACCCATAGCTGCTAATAAAACTTAATTTCTATAAGTTTGCAGAGAATTGATTTAGTGGCTGGACGAAGGTCTGTCTGGTGTTTCGTTCTATGAAGCACCAGCATATCCTTTCACAACTCTTCCATCTCTCACAAAACCTCCATGTGAACACTGGCAAATTTGTTTAAAAAAAAAAAAAACAAAAAAAACCAGTTGAGGTACACATAAATCTGTGGAAGGGCAAGTTTTGCATAAATCTGACCAAATCCACAGGCTGCGTTTCAGCCATCTCTCAGTGCATCAGAGTTATATAAGGAAAATTGCAACAAATCCTTAATAATAGCCATTCTCTGAAGAAGCAGTTAACTTTCTCTCCGCTGATGCACCCCGGTGCTTAGCGCTGAGAAGCCGTCATACTAACCAGGATGAGCTGAGTGTGTGCAATGAATACAGTTTTGTTACGGACTCCTTGTGAAAGTGCAAGAATAAGGAAGGGGGCGAAAGCAATGGTGGTGAAAACAGCAAGGAGATGTTGCTTTTGAGGAGAGCAACAGGATCATCGTTCAGCTGAGGGTTCAGTGCCTAGGGGGAAAATGGAGCAGGGAAAAAGAGGTCATGGTAAGGATGCACTGAATGTAATCTCGTAGAGCTGAAGGACCGGGACTGATTTGTTACTGTTATAGATCAGCTAAAGCTGCGTTGGGAATGTGGAGGCTGACATGTCTAGCTCCTGCTGTTGCTTTGATTGCCAGCCAGCTTGGGGACGCATGCCCTTTCACTGGCAAGGGTCACGTAGCTGAGTAGGGAGGCAGAAGGATGCAGCTAGGAAGTTATATATCCATAGGTTCAGGTGAACTGACAAGTGAGGCAGATAGCCCTGTCAGCACAGGAGCTATCTCAAAGTACCTGTGAAATGTCGGACACGGCCATCCATCCGCCTGCGACACAAGGTAATAGCTCTTTCCGAGATCAAATCGCTTGTGGTGTTATGCTGCACGACACCGTTGGCAAATATTTCCTCCCTGCGGCAGCACTCGTGCAGGCCACAGCTCTGTAAACACTTGTGTATTGGCTTTACCTAGGAGCTGACTGAAATTAATGGAATTACTCAAAGCAAAGCACACAGGCAGGAGCCTCGTGGAATAGAAACCCGCAGGCTGGCAATGATGTTTTTCCATTTCACCAAACCGTGTGGTTTATAATCAAAGTAATTAAGAAAATGAGAAGTAAAATAATGCACAAGGGTGTTTTCCCCCCCTTTTAAGCTTATTTTAACAAATATGTATTTGGTTGCGTGTGTGATAATTTCTTTAACTTCAAAATGCCCAAGTTTTAGCAATAGCTGTGTTGATTAGCCAGTCATACATGTTCAGCTTCAACTTTAGTGTCTGTGAAAAGGATTTATCAAAGGATTTATCTGCCCCAGCCCTTGCTGGCTTTTTCAAACCGTCTGTAGGTCGTTAACACCTCCCCAGCAGACGGAATCCAGCCGTACAGTCACAGACCCAAATTGCGATGCCTTCGTTAGCTACTTGCTCACCATCGATGTAAGGAAAGCAGACTCCACAATCTGTGAGACTGTAAAGCAGGTGTGTTTATTCAGCGCTGGGCGGCACGGGGGGTGGCCCCACCAAAGACGTGCGCACCAGGGTACTTAACTTACAGGGGTTCTATGCAATCAGGATATACATATTCATTACATTCCTTAGAAAAGGTGGTTTTATGGTAATGAGTTCCTGGAAGTCATTTACATAGTCCAAGCATGCACAGTAAAATTAGGGTTAGGGTCTTTTCCTTCTCCGGTGGTTGTCCATAGCCTTATTCACTGTGTCTGTTAGTTGAACTCTGGGCTTCGTCTATATACAGTCATTTAATTAACTCATCAGGTTCTTGACTCTTGGAATATAAGGAGGCATGGGGTTATCTTGTCCTTTAATACTGATCCTTTCACAGTTGTCCATTGTTAGTGATTCACATAGGACACTTATCACAGCTGTTGCAGAGGAGACCAACGAGCCAGCTCAGGGTCTGTGGGCTCTTACCAAGTGGGAGGATGCACCCCAGCAAGGTCTCCGTCAGGAACTGTTAGTTGGTAATTAATCTACACAGCCTTGGTCACTTCTGCTTAGGCTGGACAACGGTCCGCTATTAACCCTGAAGTGCTGGTTCGCTCTGTCACCGCCTCGGGGGTATGAGGCGACACCCTTCCTTGTCTGCCTCCACTGTCGGGAATCCTCCCCGCTGAGGCTCTGGCGCCGGTCCCTCACCGGGGGCGTTTGCACCGGCCGCGTCGCTTTGTGCTGGGCCCCGGGGAACAGGAAGTGTTGAAGCCAGATGTGGCATCACGTGGCTGGCAGGCGTCACGTGGCTGGCAGGCGCACGGCGGCTCGAGGGGCAGCCGCGTCGGGGAGGCCTCGTGCTCCCGATTCCGCCAGAAACGAGGGGGCGTTTAATTCCCGCCGAAACGCGGGCCCGGGCCCTCACAGCGTCACCTGCTGCCCACCGGCAGTGAGAAACCGGGGGGAAAGGGGCGAAGTGGAGCTGCTGCCCACGGTAAGGGGGCTTGGGGCTGCAGGGGGGAAGGGAAAAGCCGTCTGGCAGTTTTATTGTTGCTGTTGATCACGTTTATGAAGATGAGGTGAAGTTGCAAACCTCTAATACTGAAAGGGAGGGACATCAGGTGCAGGGGAGCAGTGAGGAGATTTGCAGTTCTTTGGTGAAGATGGTTGGGAGTGCCTTGTGGGTGGGCCGCCCTGACACACAGTAGATAAAAAGGCCTTGAAATTTAGCATTCTAGATAAGCTAAGAGGGTGGTGCTTGTGAGAATTACGCTACTTAAGCCAGGAGCCAGAACTAAGTATGTGTGAGGACTGAGACTTTTGTGTATGTTAATGAATTCTGGGAACTGTAATGAATATGTACACTCTAACTGTATATAACTTCTATGGTTCAGAGAGTTGGCGCGCACACTAGGTGGAGCGATCCCCTGTGCGTCCAGCGCTGCAATAAAGAATACCTGCTCTCTAAAACTCCAAACTGAGTCTTAGAGAGTTTTTCGGAGATTTCTTTGTTTCAATACCAAAAAAAGACAGTTACAGCGATGCAAAGCGGTCTGTCACATAGTGTGTGTGACAACTTTATTATTGCGATGGACTAATACCGCAGCGGGGAAATACAGCACCCGTAAGTTATTTTGAAACAAAACACAGTAGCCAACATGTTACTATATAAAATTCATTTTTTTATGAGCCTCGATAATTATAGTGAGCGGTTACCAAAATGTACAGACAAAAGGGAATAAAGTGAGATGTCATAGCCAGAGCAGCTCCTTTTTGTTTCATCTCTTACAATTATTTTGTGCATCTGTTAGCACTTGAGTGCACAGGGACTGATCCAGCACCAGCTGATGTTGATGAAAGGATCTCTGTTCTCTTTAGGGGCCTCTGGATTAACACCAGAGTTATTAAAACTTTCAGCCTGGGCCCAGCTGGCAGTTTGCAAGGTGAAAACATCTTGTTTCCACAAGTGTCTTAAAACTAAATCATCTAGGGTGTCTGTCACATATTCAGTATTCCTACAGGTTTGAGGACTCTGCTAGTACTTTAGGAGGTAAAAAGGGGTATAATATTGAAATGGACTTTCAGACGTGTGTGTAACGGTCTGCTTTGCAATTAAAGAAAATGCTTGATGTATTTTTGTATTTTTATTCTCTTGAAATGCCTTCATCTGGGGCATTTAAGCATGTGTGTAGAATAGGAGTTATTCATATAGAAGGAGAGGAGCTCTGGTCGTACAGGCTCGGTTCCTGACTCCGGCTTCCCTTGACTAAGTCATAAAATCTAGACTGTATCCCTGTCTGCAAAGTATGTATATTAATACTTCCTTATACAGGAGGAAGACTATAAAACTGTTGATGATTTTGAGATCCTTCACTGCTAAATGTGCTATTGAAAGGGCGGATGGAAAATGAAAATATATCAGACATTCCCTAATATTTTGAAAACCTGCTTTGCAGAATATGACCTGAAGGCTAACTCATAATGGAAATTTATTATTCACTTAAATACTGCATTGCAATATTGTGTTCCAACTGAACAATGTTTCCTACTGCTCGCTATCAGAGGGAACAGTCTGCTGCAACTACTCCATAATTGTTCTACTAATGTATACTTTATTAAACTCCTGCTGTTTTCTTGACTGGTTTATCTACTAAAAATAGTCTGATTAATAAAATGGATGTCAGATGTATCCATCTTTATGTATTTTTTCCCGTGGAATTAAACAGTACTAAACAGTAATTTGATTTTTTCTTTGTTTCTTAGTGTTAAGCAATGTCAGTTATTCCTTGCAGAGGTGCTAGTGGATTGCTGGTAGGATATTATAAATTTGAATTCAATTCAGGTTGGCAGTGATGAGAATTCAGGTGTTAACTGATCTGTTGTGTCATGGCAACCATGGAACAAATTACGATGCAACTAGCCCAAGTGAACTGAGTCTGGATGAAAGCCCTTTTCTTAGATTTTAACTTTACAAAATCTGAAAATAAACATGGTTGGGAAGCCCTCATTAAAATCACATCTGCATAATTACATGCTATGTATTTTAAATTCCCTCTGTAGTTTCAGATGGATACAGTACAGGTTTGTGAGTCTGTCCTTTGCCTGCTTCTCTCCAAATCACAACAATTACGGCAGCATTTCTCTGGCTATTTTCAGGCTGCAAAGACATTTGAACGCAGCTCTGGTGAATGTCATTATGCAGGTGTAAAGCAGTATTTCATTCTTCATCTGTGTTATATATTCAGATGTTAATGATGTATTGTTTGGAAACTACAATTATATCACAGGATATCAGTGAAAGAGACTCTTTACTAGATAGTTCAATGGCACGATACACATCACAATATTTGTCCATGCCGTTTGAGACTCTTATATGTTCTCCATAGGGTTTTGCAAGGAGAAATGGGACATTGCAGAGGGCTTGATTATCCTCTCATCAGCAGCCATGTCACTTGGTTGATTTGATGGCATTCTCCCAGTCTATAACACTATAAATAAAAGGAGGATCAAGTATTATGCTTACAGAAACACTGTGTTAAATTAATCCATTAAAATAACGCTATTGGCTTCACTGGGACTACTCTGCAGGATTAACTTGTATTTTTCTCCAGCAATATACAGTGGGAATTCACTGCTCTGAACAATCAGGGAGTAGATGTCACACAATCCCTCTGCATTTCTCATGTGAATGGCATTTTCCTAGTTCAAAGAAACTTAAATGTGAAAATCAAAAGTATCCTTTGTAGACATAAGCAGTTTTCTGGGCAGGCTGTGAGGTGCTGCTCTGAAGCGTGGCATATCTTCCACTTCTGTCTTTCCGTGCGTTTGATGAAGAAGGTCAGCAGAACACTAAAGAGAATAAGGTTTTTCTCTGAGCATCCATCACCTGAAATGGGAATGCAAGTTAACATCAATTAGGGTTTGACATTGCCTTAGCTGTATTCATGCTCTGTGCAACATAGAGACCGGGAGGATCCGCTCTGTATTCAAACCAGCTTCCTTCCTCAGAAGTACCAATAACGTAAAAGACACGCCAATAATTCTCAAACTGGAAGCTATGCTCTGATATGACCAAGCTTCAGACATCGAGCTAAAAGCTCAAAGGTTTTAGAACTTGATACTTCCAGTAGTATCTCTCCCTGTCAAGCTGGAGGGCACACGTATGGCTTTTTGTACCATACGTTGGAGTATTTCAGTCTTCTAATGTGTTTGTCTGCACAGAGCCTTTCTGAGAAAAAGGGCAGGCAAAGAAGGGAGCCTCCTCTGGCTTGCTTAATTCCAGCAAGTGCAGTACAGGGTTTCACATGAGTCTCGTTGGAACATGCAAAAACTGTGAAAAGTGTTTTCCTCTAATGGGACTGCCATTCTTTTAATTGCATTTCCTTTTCAGTGTGCGTAATCAATATCCGTAAGAGATGTTTTCTCTCCCAAACAACGAAAATCTTTAGCTAGATTTGAGGCTAAATTCTCATGCAGAAAAGCACTGCAAATAAAGGGTTTGGAAACAGCGTAATATACGTGTGTCTCAGACAGGCATACTGCATTTAAAGTACAGAGAAACGCGGTTGTCCCATCTTGCAGGCAGCAGGAAAGGCTGACAAGTGCAGTCAAATACGCGGCTCAGCAAACAGTCGTCCTCGAGCTAGGAGTCACTTTCTACTCAATATTTTAATCTTTTCTTCAAATGGAGGGTTGCAGCCTGCTCTTCAGTTGCTGATATGCTTAATTCACTTCGAGTGCTCACAGGGATATCAAAATTAATACTGGCTTTTGACATTTTATATTTTAATTAAGCTTACCCTGTAGGAAATAAGATGCTAACAACTAGGCTTACCTCACTAACACAACACGATGCCTAGAATGAAATCTGTTGCCTGTGCCCCTTCCAGAACCTGCACTTTTGTTGTGTGTAACATCCCCAGGGAGGCTGCGTGCGACATCCAAGCCTGCCATCATTAAAACAGGGCATGCTTAATTTCTAGCTTCCTATTATTGCAACTTCATCGGGGTGGGAATATTTGTCTGGTTATGTCATGTTGCTCCTGGGGAGAGAACCAGAAATGAGCATAGATTGTTGATTTTAGGGGAGGGGGGAAAAAGTACTGAAGGTTTTGGGAATACGAACAACCTTCTTGCTTTACAGGAGGAGTGCCTTTGAGAGTGCAGGGGTCTTGTTTAATTTGTCAGTGCCACTCGGTTTGGCAACCTCCTAGAGTTGAGAGCAGCATACAGTAAGGTTTTCACCCACTTGCCCATGTTTAGCCCTGGAATCTGATTGACAGCGAATGGTTATTTGGCAACTTGGTGTAATGGAAGGAGCCTGGGATACGTTTCATACTCAAAGCACAGACACTTGATCCAAAACCCGTGGGGTAATAACTTACTGTGCACCAACTGATGTGTGGTTTCGTGATCCCATTCATGTGGAGCGCAGGGTAATTCGGGTTGGTTTCACCTTCTTTCAGCGGTGGTTAAATCAGTTTAAATCACCTCATGTTTGCCATGGGAAGGGTGTGTTGGTGTGGGCTGGAAGGTGTATTTCATTGCTCTGAAGTTACCCGGTACGGTGCCGAAGCCGTGGTCCATGTGCAGTACTGCCTTCTGCCAAGTGGTGAATGTTTTGGTAGTTTTCAGACTCATACACTGCTTTAAATGAAGTAGCCAGCCTTTTTCCTGGGCTAGTCACTGAAAAAACAGCAAACCAGCCACAAAATGTCTAGCCTTAAAGAGCTTACAGGCAATGTGTAAAACAAAAGATGAGAAGGAATAGGGACGGAAAGGAAGCCCAAAGAAACAGTGAGACAGCTCTGACTAGTGTGAGGGGGACTGATTTCAGTATAGCTTTCTAAAAAAGAAAAGGAGGAGGAAGAGTTTTGTGTTAGACTGTGGTATTTTATCTCCTGCTTGCTGCAGTAACATCGCTTTGTTGAAATTTGTCCTGTCTTATGTCCTGGAGCAGGAAAGCTGCTTAAGGAATAGTTTATCTTCATGTGGTTTGCAATGTTTACCCCTTTTAATCCAAATATATTTGTTTCTTCTTGTTTTGAAAAAGTTTTGAAAAAGAAAAAGAATAAAATGTAGTGGCAGTGAGGAATGACTGTTGCTAGGCTTGAATAAAACTGCAGTGTGATTATGTGGTTTTCTTCATTTGCATTATGGGAGAAGAGCAATCTTCTATTCCAGGAATATAGCTAAATCACAGGTGGCTTCAAAACAATTTTCAGCTTTGCCAAATATTTTTATGTATCAGATAAATTATTTAAATATTTTCTTTGCCTCCATTCTCCATTTGCAGTGTGTGCTAATACTTCCTTGCAACATGGAGATGTTGGAAACATGAATGCATTAATATTTTTCAGAAGGGAATGTTCAGATTTGGTATGAGACCAAGGTAGCAATGCAGATACTTAAGCTACTGAGGGGGGCTAAAATGACTTTTTCAAGACCAGTCAGAAAAACAGAGCTTTAACAGTTAAGTGCCTCAGTGCTGCTATGATCAAGGAAAGAAGGAATGTGGCTATTGAGTGATTCTCTCCCCCCACCCCCCCCGCCTTTGCTTACACTTGGCTTTAATTGCAAACCGAATTACAGCCCTTTTGCAAACTACTAGCAGAAGTAGGGGGGATGTACAGGTATGTAACACCTCTGTCTTCCTCTGATGGGCTCCCTTGAACTGACTGCGGTGGCTAGAGATCCTGTGCTTCATGCAGGACATCTGGAAGGGTGACCATTTAAAAAGCTGCTTCTGCCAGTTTAAATCATAGCCTCAAAAGACACAACCACTTTAGTGTGAAGACTGAGCTGCATCGTTTCCCTGCCCTCTTGAACTTGTTTTTCTGAGGCTAGACTACTTTGTCTTTCATTTCTCTGACCTGAAACACTCAGGTCACAGATGTTTGGGGAGTGATGAACAGAAGTTGCCCAAATGCCCAGTCCTATTTCCAGCACCATACAGAGTGACAAGCTGATTTAGATGTCCAGGTCAAATGATTCTTTCCAGTCGATTGCATCAACCATCCTGGGCACAGTTGTTACCTTCTGTATTAAGGCTTCACCCTGCAAGCTGCTGGGTGCTTTTTGTTATTTTGACTGGACTGGAGAAGTTAGGACGTTGTTTCACCAGGCTGTGACTAATGTGTGTCACACATTTGCTGTCAGAATGGGACATCGAGGTGCCAGCTTCCCTCTGCCTGGCCCAGACCCTTCCAACACAGTGTGGTTAATACAGCCACATGTGATATGATGTGCCCAGGAAGAAAGACTGCAGGACAAATCACTTCATGTAGGTACTTTGGGGGAAGGGAGCCTCAGAAAATGCTTTGAAAGCTTAAAAAAGAAAAAAGAAAGACGGAGAACTGAATACAAGTCTCTTTTACAGGAGAGCAAAGTAAGGGCTCTGATCCCTTCTGGACTTAAAATGATTGAACCAGTGCAGCCTGGTATTGACCAAGTACCTGAATTGCAAATATGTAGGGTGCTGGCTTTACTAGTAGGAAAACCAGAAACCCCAGTTACTATTGTTTCCGTAGTACCTCAATATAAATAGCATTCAGTGGTTTCCATACAACAGCAGTTAGCAAACTTAATAATGTACTTTGAGTTTATTAAAGATGGTGATTCCTGAGCTTTAGCAACCTGGGTTAAATTCAAACTTTGTAAGAAAAACACAGAGGAAGAAAAATCAATGAATTACAACGGTTTTCCTTTTCCTTGATGAAATTCAAAGTCTGCACACAACTGAATCCTTAAAGTTGTATCATTTATGTTTGGACTCAGGAAAGGTCCAGGAGGGATGATCTCATTGCCTTCGCTCCCACTGCTGCTGTCCGAAGCCCCAGGTGACTCCCCTGGCCATTAAAAAGGGGATATCTAGATTTTTCTTGTAGCCTGTCATAGGTCATTTCTTCTTTGAATGGACACAGACGGGCAGTAGGCTGCCTGCAGACCTGGGAATAGACGCTGGGTTTGAATCCTGGGGTAATTCTTTGGCTGCTAGCCCATATGTGTAATAGATACTGGATATTCCTATGTAGGTCCTGTTGTTGCTCTTAAGTCCGCATGATCTTTTTAACAAACTGAACAAAGCAGATATATGTATGGCAACAGTTTTGCTGGCTGCTTTCCTGAGTGTGTGCTTTGCTGACTTTTTCTGAAAAAATAAGCATGCAATTAAAAAAAACAACAATATCCAAACCTCTTGAATGCTGGCAGGAGCTTGTTTTACAATCGCATTAACAGGTTTAGACTTAATGAAGGGATGCAGTTTCTGCTGCCTCTCAGTCATGATTAGACTTCAGTATCCTTCCGGCTTCTTGATCCATGAGGCACTCTAACCGGGAGGGGTTGGTGGGGGTTTTTTGCTTCATGTATCGTGCTGGTCATGTAAGCCTGTGAAGAAGCAATACGTTGCAGTATTGGTCTGAGGCTTGGGAGAGATGCTTTTTATTTCCTGGCTTAATCCATTTGTGCCTTGGCTCTGTGTTTCCTCGGCTCTGTAGAGAGGGGACCGAGCCAAATCTCCTTCCACCTGAATCATTATGCAAGTAGTTCAAATATTGGTCTTGATTCTGTAAACATCTCTGTGTTTACTTATTTGTGTTGTTACCTTGAGTGGTCTCCTTTCCTTCAGACATAAAATTAGGTATGTGTGTTATTGTTGCTTCTTAGACTCAGCTTTTTATCAGGCCTTGGTTATAAGCATCTCTCCTACAGATGGTGTTAGAAAGTAATATTACAGTTTTCCATGACTGCATTGGCAATTGATAAATTTAATCTAGAATAAAGTACTGTTCAATTCCCAAAGCTCTGCACAGTCTGTTAGTCTCTCCTATGTTAATACTCATTTATTAAATAGCATTTTCTTGAATAATTTTTACTAAAAAAGTCATTGACAATCCATCTCTGTGCCATTGCACTCGTGGTAAAGTCACCTAGGACGCTACAGGTTTCCACTAGCTTTCATAATTTCTTTTCTACTGTATCTACAGTTATAAAATACAGTCCAGAGACCTGTAAACCCTTTGAGTGATGGTCTGCCGTTAAAGCATGTTTCATACAGGCGTTGCTGAAAGCAATAACGCAGAGTGTTTTGTTCACCCCAAGCATGCCATAAATAATGCAGTGTGATTTTCACGCGGAGTCGTCTATATATACAATGCCAGTGCCGATAAACTGTATCACTGTACAGACAAGCTACATTACAGTAAGTAATTGCTCCCAAAAGTTTTGAAGTAGGGATATTTTGGGGGCTCCCACGAAACAACAGAATGTGTTACCTCTCTCCTGCTTAAAGGACTAGCCTTGGTCTAAATTAAAGGACTGTAATCCTGAGATGCAAAACCAGCTTGGGGGAACAAGAAGCTTTTTCTAACCTCTGGACTTCCAAAAATGAAGGGTTAGGGCCGTTGGTTGAAGTGGGCAGCTCTCTTTGTCTTTGTCTTTGGAGAACTCGGCAGCTGTGTGGGAAGGTGGCTGGTAAATAGGGAAAAAAATCAGAAGTGTACCATGCTAGAAATTGTAGAAAATTGCAGAGTGACATTGTTCCTGTCCCAGATACTGCAGTTTCTAAAAATGAGCGGAACTGGGCTGTATATGGAAGAAATAAAATGCTACCTTCACCGTTTTAGGATTTGGGGCCCAGGTGCTCAATACACAGCAGCTCTCATTAAGAATTTCACATGATGTTTTAATCAAATTAGAGCTTTAATATAAAGTTTGTGGCCAATTTCTTTTTAGCTTCTGTGTTTGACAAGATTTATATATGTGAGTAATTTCACCATTTTCCTTGAAAATTAATTCCCCCAAAGGAAAAGGCCTTTGCAAGCATACAAAAAAGCAAATTGAATAATAGCTTATAATAAAAGTTTAAAAAGGGGTGGGGAGGAAGAGAAAAACTAGGTTACAAAATTGAAAGTGTTTTGTATAAAAATGGATTTTAAAATAATTAGAGTAGACGAAATCTCTTTAGCATTGTGCCTTTATTAAAGCTTGTAAAGTGATTTGAGATTATTTGGGGGATGGAACTCTGAAAGTGAAATTTGTCATTGCATAGTGGAATTAAATCCCCTTTTCTTTTTAAAAATCTGAAACCAACATGCAATGCTGAGGATTTTTCATCTCAGCTGCTTAAATGTCAGGAATTATTTTTTATCTGAGCAACCTGTTTATCAGAAAAATCCAGAAGTTCAAAGGAAGATAACTGAAGGCAATGGAAGAGTTGAAACAGGCTCACAAATACATTTCTGTCATGGCTTTATTCTCTGGAAATAAGTAGTACCACTGTTCTTAGCTATGCATAAATAAAAAGTCAGGCATGCCCTGAAGCAAGCAGAAAAAGATCAGTTTAACACCATCGCTAATACTTTGACCAGCAGCCAGATGACAGACTCCAGATCTGTATTGCAGGTCTGCACAGTCCCAGAGCCCAGATTCCCAGCCCCCCCGCTCCCTGTTTTGGGTACCCCTGCTTCTCAGGGGGCTGAAATGGAGACCCACATTCTTGATTTCCGTGTTGTTTTCTTTTCTACTTGTAATACTCTGGTTTTTTTGAAAAAAAAAAAAAAAACAACAACTGTGAGCAGAAGTCAGAAAGCCCTTCTCCATTCTAACCATCAGTTTGCTCTCCTAACTATAGCGTCTTGGACATTTTATTTGCTCTTCATGTTAGTCGCAGACTACTCGAGACAATCCTGATTATAGGTGTTCTGTTCCTCCCCTGGAGTACTCTTGGCAGAAAAGCTAGCTTGGTGAACTCTGATCTGTGTGCTCTCTAAAAGCTGACAGCGCAGCCTGGAAAATTGCATGTTTCGGGGGAAAGCAGAGAGTGAGGCTGCCATAAAGAAAAGCACCCAAGAAAAGCAGGGGAGTTGGGTGGTGTGGAGCAGAACTGATACTGCAACAGCAAGAAAACGTGAGTGCAGAAACCTGATGAGACCATGGGTCTGTGCAAGGAGATCACGCTTTCAGATAGGGAAGAATAAATACGTCGTTATAACTGTTAGCAACAGAATGGAAGTCTGCATAGGAAGGAAAAATGCCTGAAATACGGCACTAGAAATACTAGAAGCAAACCAACCCCTCTCCCCGTGCCCAGTGTTTAAACAGGGCTAGTGAAGCAGCTGAACGGCTTACCCGTGTGGTATGAAAAGCTGGTTCCCATCTGTACTGGGTTTAGACGTGATGCCTGCTTGCCTCCGATGTACTCTATTCCTTTAGATGATCTCACAGTTATTCTTTAAAGGAAGGGTATTTTTAGATACTCAATACTGTTATAATTTAGTGCTGAAACAATAAGCATGTACGTAGTGGCAGTTCAGTTGTTACTGAAATTATTGATTCTACCCCCACCCCGTAACAAATATACAATAAAGAGATACTGATAGGAAGAAGGTAGCTTTGTGTACAAGAATGGGAAATTCACATTATACTTCTAAAAATATTGATTTCAACTCTTCAGTGGCTCCATGCAGTGTTCAGAGTGGATTTGAGGACATGGGAAGTTTATGGCTGAGCTGTACCAAGTATTAGCTTTACAATAAATAATTTTTTTTCACCCAAGACTGAACTGTAAGGTTGAGAGTGTTTGCATTGTCTTTAAAAAATCAGAAGGAAGATTTTTTTTTCTTAAAGGTAAAAATATATAAAATGCTAACTTTTATGGTTTTGCAGTTTTTCCTTCATTAACTCGATGCAAGTCATTTACAAAACCAGTTTGAATTTTAAAAACACTTTGGTGTTGCCAATTCTACGGCACTGCTTGCCTCTCTTGCATTTTTTTCCAGTGGCAAAAATATTTGAAGTTGAAAGTTCCAGTTCACTCTAGTCGAGCATACCAAGGAGGAAAGGGGCTTTGCTTGCAAAGATGGAAGCTGTCCAACATTATAACGTTATTTATAGTGTATAGCAATTTTTCCTGAAGGAATGCCCATTGTTCGAGGGAGAGCGAAAGAATTGAACAGGAAAGCCTTGGGGTCTGTGGTGTGCAGGTCACTGGAAAATCCACCAGTTTTCATTAATATTACTGGGTGTCTCGACTGGTTTATACAATACACCCTTTCCTAATTGTGTTGGGATCTGAGGTTCTGAAGTGAAAATGTGGCACTGCCACTTAAATGGCAGCAGTTGTATGTAGGTGGAAGATGGGTTGAAAGAAATCAGTGAGTATTCACCATTGCAGTGTTATAAATGACAGGGCTAATTGCTGTCTTAATTACAGTGGTGTAATTCTGGAAAAATAGATTAAGGCATTAAAGTTAGACAAATGTAACAGCTATTAAATGAGTGAGATAAGAATCAGGCTATCATTTTATCTCGCTCTATGCATGTAATCTGAAGGCTTCTGTAGCTTTAAACTGACAGATTTGGATATTAGTTTATTCCAGGTATTTTTTTAAAAAACAGACTATGAAATGTAAGCCAATAAACTTCAAGTGGTTGTCACTGGTGAATGAGCAATATTATCTCTTAGGACCCAGGCACGGAGCAATGGTGATATATTTTCCAAGCAAACACAGACGTTGTAATTTCATTACCGTGTTAAGTACAGTAATTGTTCAGTGTACTATAACTACATTCCTGTTCCCCTCTGAGCTCGTTCCCACATCACAAATTTAATCCTTGTTGTGACCAATGTGTAACTCATGGCACGCCTGCAATATTCCTGCCAGCGTTGCTCTAATAACGCTGTGGCACTCTGTCATCGGGCTACCGTCGTTTGGATAATCCATGGCTGTAATACATCACTTATGTGCTATTGTTTTGATGATGTATGAAAGTAATGCATCATTACAGGGCTACCAGCAGAAATATCCCAGAGGCTGTCATGCTTTGGAAGAGGGGGGAAAAAAAATTCCTTATAAATGTGAAAAAGAGATTAGTTATTTATGGGAGTTGAAAAGGAGGGAGGTTAGAAGGGAAAGTAGAGTGAGGAGATAGAATATAATATAGTGATGTTTTGATTTCCAGAGGTACCTAAATCAATAGGAGCTGCAGGTGTTTATTAAATCCTAAAATTAGGAAAGGGAATTTCTGTATTTCCAGTTGCACGCTTTAAGCGTAGTGCTCTTTTCCCCTCCTTAAAACTGCTGAAAGAGTGATTAAGGCACTATTTGGAGCCAGCAGATACGAACTCGGCGCTGGGCTCTGCTAACTAATGCCTCTCCTGTGTCAGTCCGTACGTACAGAATAGACACTTGGTGTTCTGAATGGTCTCTGCTGTTTTGTGCCCACCACTAATGTCGTTGTTAGAATTAGATGGGTAATTATTAAAATTACAGTATTAATAGAGGGTCCTTTTATTTAATACCGTACATTCACATACTGGAAGGCTACCATAAAGAAATTCAAGGCTAAAGCCCTGGTGGAGTTTGACGCTTAAATAACACATGGTTCAGGCCTCTGGAGTCACTGTCAGGCTCTATGCGATTGAGGTCCTTACTGGACCTCAGCACCAGCCCTGTAAGTGCAGATGGCTCACTATATGATATAATATAAAAACTTGGCAGAACAGGTGCTTCTTCTTCTCCTAGTAGAACTACAGTGTGTGCGAAGATGGGCTGCCTCTGGGTATCTCAGTGGTTACTTTTTTTAAAGAAGGCTGTGCGGAGAGACCTGTGATTTCATACAGCCTTATTTCATGTTTTAGATTTCTTGTTGCTTTTCAGCTCAGTGCCAGCAATCTGGCTGGTCTGGTGACAGCTTTTCGCATTGCCTCAGTTACTATCCCAAAGCATCCAGGTTTAGGAGGCTTTCTGCAGTCCAAAATTGTTCCTCATTTCTCCTCTTCTGACTTCCAACAGGCTGTAGCTTCCTGCCTTTGACTGCTCGTCCAAGTCTCTCTCTTCTTTCCATTTTGAACCGGAAAGTGAAAAAGCCTTTCAGGCTCAGTCTCTCTCTCTTCAGGTGATTACAAAGTCGATTGTCCTCAGATTTCTTTTCAGAAAGTCCTGGTTTCTGTTTCCAGCTTTTGATCACTAATTCTTTCTTGGGTAAAATGCCTGTCTGTGTGGTAGCTCAACTGATTAATACAGCCTGCAGTAATCGAGAACCGGTACTAGGTGGTAGGACACCGACATCGTTATGTGATGGGCGAAACCTTCAGTGCAGGCTTAAACATCTGGGATTGGTTTTTTGAGGAGAAAAGCGAGCCAAAAAAGTGTTTGGAAAATTCTTAGGGCATCTTGAGATTCCATTTGGGTAGCCCTCTGAGGCTTAATCTTACTCTTGGGCTCAGGAAACATCTCTTTATGGTTAAACAGGCTTTAAGGTTTGGAAGTTAGTTTTTATACTTGTTTCGCGTAACTTCAGCTGATGTGCTGCTCTTACCTAACTTTGGTTCTGACTGGTATGAAAAATGTGGAAAATGAAAATGAAGAATGAATGTACATTTGGACAAGGTTTCCGTAGAGCTCAGCTCTGCTTCAGAATTGGAATAAAAGAGCTGGAGTCTATTGATAATAAGCTGTGAAAAATCTCATCTGAACTGTGGGTATGATGCACTTAAAAATTTGGACCTGGATGTTGTTTGGTCACATCTTTTTTTTTTTTTTTTAAATTGAATAAATGAGTAAATCTGTTTTTTTTCCTTCAAGTCTTTAATTCTCTAGTCATCCCATTGACATTGGAGGAATTTTGAGTGCAGGGTTGGGTAGGAAAGACTTGTTGGCAAAAAGGAATACCATTTCTTTGAGAAACAGGTTGCCAGTGATATGGTTGTGTTTTCCGCTGCCCCGGCCCAACTTTCATTTTTACGCAACGTGAACTAAAATAACACACCTTGGAGAGGGAGGATAGCGCTTTCAACTTTTCACCCAGAGTGATTATGCCTATTCTTATTTCATTGCCACAAACTGGGGAGCTTTTGATTTTAATATCGGGAAGCGATAGGTGGAAGCTGAAGATCTCTCTGGTTGCACCGTGAGCCACCTCGGGCTGCTGTGGAGCACGGCCGCTGGGTTGCCTTCCTTCCCCGGCATAAGGAATTTCACGCGGGGTTTGTGGTATTTCCCGTTGCAGCTTATGAATGGGCTCTGCTAATTGTTGGGGCAAAGATTGTTGTTTGATACGCTTGTGGATTGCCTCGCAAGGGCCTTCCTCCTCCCATTGGAGGTCTGGAGGTGCTGCTGTAATGCCAAAAATATTCTCTCTGCTTCCTCTCTGTCCTCAGCCTCCTTCATCTGCTTGTTGATCTCATCTCACCAGCTGCTTTCCTTTGTATTCCTTGTTTTCTCTTTTCTCTTCAAACAGTATAAACATGAAAGCAATGTAAGCTAATCCTCACCTCGCACGTACACTCTCAAAACAAATCCCATTTGGAACGAGCAAAGCAGTCCCTTCCTGAATGTTATCTCAGGGCTTCAATCATTCCGTTTGGCTCCTGTATGTGATGCCAGTTCAGGTTTTGGCAGCTCAGCTAGTATAGATTTCTGCTTACGATGATCCCTGCAAGGAAGCAGTGGCTGGCGTACAGACATGCAGAGCAGAAATAATTTGTCTGGCATTTGTCTGATACATTAGGTGACACTAGCAGTCCTCATGGGTCCTGGAGAATGTTAATACTAGAAGATGCAGGCTTGCAAGCCTAAGTGCAAATTTTAGAGACTGTTCAGTGATTGTGGCTTAATTGTCCTGTGGATATGCAATATGAATGCACAAAATAAAACTGAGGTATATGGAGCTTGATAAAGGTGATGGCTCAGTTAAATCTTAAATTCTCTGAATGCGGAAACTTGCACCAAGAAGGGAGTGACTAAGCAGGAACTCTTTGAATCTGCAGCACTTAATGTCTCTCTGCGTTGCCTACAAAAGAGAATGAAGCCATTTGGGGTTGTTATTTTGGTTTGTTGTTTTTTTTTTTAAAACAAAACAAAACAAAAAAACAGTAATGAAAGACTTAAGAAATGGCTTTTGATCAAAACATCAAACTACGATCAAGCTCCTCTACTTGGATTCATCTGGAGTAATATTTACTGTTGCTAACCTGGTACAATGAAATTATAGAATCTAAAAGATCAAATTGTATTGCAAAGTTTGACCAGGAAAGTGTCGTTTGGAATGAGTCCAGAGTGAGAAATTCTGCATATGCACGTCAGCTCAGCTCGGCTGACTTCAGCACGGTTCTAGGTGCTCCTGGAACAGCCATTTTACACCTCCTGAGGTGATTGATGCCTGAGTGTCTAGTTTGAGCCATTTTTGAGATAAATAAGCAAAGTTGCTTGGGATTATGCAATAATAAAGCAATGAATAAACCCCTCACCAGTTCCATTTCAGGCCTGTCTTGAGGTTTTGATGGAATTGAACTGGTTCATAGTATTTGTCCCAACTCACTGCACTGGACCGAGTTGCACTGAGACGCAACAAATATTAAATGTTCAGACTGCAAATATGCTTCAAGTTACCAACGCAAGACTTAGCACGGAAGAAAAAAGAGGAAAGAAGAGAGAATGAAAAAAAGAATCCATTGGTTTTTTAGCCAGATGTTTAGTACTTTATCATTTCCAGTCTCTTTCTCAGGATCAAAACTTGATCCCTTGTTCTGTATTTACAGGCGTCTTTAACATCTGCTTTCCCCTTGATTCAATTTACCAGGCCTAAATGATTGCTAGTTAAAATACACATGTAGGGTATTCTGTGTCTTAATTATCTGGGTGCCATCTAATAAAGAAAGAAATGGATAAAGAGAGGCTGTGATTCTGAATAAAGATTTATCTGGTAGGAGCATGATTTCCTTTTAAAATACTGGATATTCCCGAAGTAATTTTTAGACAAAGTGGCTCAGATTGTGTACCTTCGTGTCTGTTCAGCAAACTACAGTTGAGGATTTTAAATGACACATAATTTTTTTTTTCCCCCAGTTGAACTACTGGGAATGGACAGAAGGCATTAACATTGCATGAATGTGTTTATCCAGAAGAATCACATCATGGAAATGAGGATAAAACCTAGGAGATCCACTTCTTTTTTAATATTTTACAGAAAGCTATGCTAACTGTTCTAATTTGTTTCTGTCGATTATCATTGCAGAGATTGTTTCCCTTAAAAAGTTGGGGTGTCCAGGGTATTTAGAATGTCTTTAAATTGAGGAGTCGTGTATTTTTAGCCTAGGAAGCTATTTTGTGAGCAATTGTCTTAGCACGCTCCCAATCTTAGGATTTTTTCCTATAAATCATCCCATGAAGCTTTTTGAATGGATGAGACACGGGCAGTTGTGAATATGTGGTGATCCAGGCCAAGGTGGACTCAGGATGTCCTGAATTTAACTGGGTCCATGTGTAGGTGTAGACGGAACATATGTGGTCACTGAGTTTCCATATGCTTGACTTCTTTAACTTGTTCTTCAAATGGTTAGGTGCAGCGAAGGAACATAAGCTTCTGGTTCATGGTGTACGTGGTAAATGATTGTGGAGAGGAGAGGAGTAGCAAGCGTTGCTTGTATTTCATGTGTTAGAGGAGTTGTCTGCTTATAGGCGGATGGCCAATGCACCAGTTGGTGTTTCTCCTTTTTCCCCTCGTTTTCACCAGAAATGTCATTCTTAGCAAAAATGGAGTCTGTATGTGTGCCTGTCGTCTAGCGTGCACCAATCTGAACTTTCTCACAACAGCACTTTGTATCCAGGTTTATGGGAAGTGAGTTGTAGTCTCTTCTTGTTTGTAGAATAAGAAATGAAGTCCATAAAGAGACAGTTGGACCTCCCACATAGCACAGGTCAGAAGATTACAGCTATTAACTTCATACTGCAAGTGTTAATTACTATACGCACAATGTGCTTAATTCTCTTTTTGTAGCTGTTATTGTTTAGTATAATGCACAAGTTTATTTTTGGCACCTCGAGTGCAGTTATTCTTATCTCGCTCAAATGTGGTTACGCAAAGATATTGTGGCAAGCCATTGTTTTTAGATATACTAATGATAAACTTGCAGATACGTAATGGCGACAGAAACACCAAAGATAAAGAAGTGGAGTCACCTACCTTTTTGTGAAGAGAACCTATAGCAGAGAGACATACAATGAAGCTGTCTTTATTCTCTCCCTTTCAGGAAATTCAGATTCTATCAGAAAACATTATTCTCCTCTAAGTTTGGTTTTTAGTGATACCATTCAAAAACAGAAGCAATGCAATTTAAGTGAATATGGTTACAATCCTGTAAAATTGATGAAAGAGCCCACTAAAGTGGGGAGTAGGGTTGTTTGCATCCCAGCAAATGGTCTGGCAGCTACTCTAAGTGTGTTTTATTCTTTGGCAAATACTAAGTTTTAATTTTCTGCTACTTTTATATGGTTTTGTATTGATGCTTTTTTCAAAGTTCAGCTTTTCCACACAAAAAGAGCAAGAGTTCTGTCTTTCATGAAGAAAACATGGGTGAACATCTCATTTTGTGGGAAATGGGAAAAGAGGAATAAATTTCAGGGAGGATGTTGTATGTTTTCAAACAAGAACTAAATGTATAAAGGGTTGGATCATGCAAAACTTGTGAGAAAGGGAAAAAAAAAATTGGCACTTTCAACATGTCTGATTGTCCCTTTGGCATTTTCTGACAGACTCAGCTGGAAATCAAGTCGACGTAGCAAAGGTTCTATCAAAACGCAATGAGTGGAACTTTCCCGTAGAAATAAAGTATTTTTGCAGATTTGTCCTGGTTTCAGCTGGATAGAGTTAATTTTCTGGCTGGTAGGTGGTATAGTGCTGTGGTTTGGATTTAGGATGAGAAGAATGTTCATAACACACTGATGTTTGAGTTGTTGCTCGGTAGCGTTTACGCTAGTCAAGGACTTTTCAGCTTCCCATGCTCGGCCAGGTGTGGAAGAAGCTGGGAGGGAGCACAGCCAGGACAGCTGACCTGACTGGCCAATGGGGGAATCCATACCGTATGACATCATGCTGAACAAAAAACCCTGGGGGGAGTTGGCCGGGCGGCAGCGAGTGCTGCTCGGGAACTGGCTGGGCATCAGTCGGCAGGTGGTGAGCAATGGCATCGTGTATCACTTGTTTTGTATGTTCTTTTATCATCACCATCATCATTATTGTATTTTCCTCTGGTGTTCTATTAAACTGTTTTTATCTCAACTCATGGGTTTTGTTTTTGTTCCCACTGGGGAGGGGGAAGGGTGAGCAAGCGGCTGTGTAGTATGTAGTTGCCGACTGGGGTTAAACCACGGCAAGATTCTATTAAAGGTGAAGGTTAACTCATCTACTAATGCTTGAACTTTATGCTTTGCTGTAAATCCCACATATCTAGAAAATGCAAAGGGGTTTTTTGGCTTTCTGCACACATTTTATTTCTTCTGGTGGTCCCACTTCAGTATATCTTCTCATTTCAGCTGGTTTAGCTTGTACTTGTGAATACAGAGGCCCTGCATTTCAATTCATAAAGCATCCGTCTCAGTAGTCTAAGCAGAAAATCTCCATTGCCACGTTAACAAGAGCAGAGCTGCGGGAAGAAGGGTTGGGAATCTGCATGTCCTTGGAGTTGAACATCTCAATCCACCAAAGAAAACTGTTCGTGAATTTAAGGCAACCTTCAGGAACTTGAGAGCAAAACATTCAATCCTCCACTCCGCCGTGGTACCCAGTGTGACCCAGACAAGGCTTTTACCTTCTGAATTTCAATTCCCTCCGAATCAATGTAATCTTCCCCAGTGCAGAGTTAGTGTCAGGCTAAATTTCTTAATGTCCATGAGATGCTTAGATACTGCTCATGGCCTAACGAGTGCCGAGGTGCAGTGGAACAGTGCACGACAAAAAGCAGATGGTGGTAGTGAAGAGACAGGTTCAGCATCATTAGTGTATTTAATTTCTAAGCAGTTTAATGACATAGGCCAGGTACCATTAACAAATGCTCCCAGAAGAAATGGCACACTGCTTCACTGTGTTTGCAGGACCAGGTTGCCTGGTTTCTAGTTATTTGGTATGAATTATAATTGCCTTTTTAAGGTAAGCTTCGGGTTTGCAAGTCAGAAGCATGTGTCATGGTGAATACTTTTATGCCTTTGATCAATCGTGCTCCCCTTAAGATAAAGGATTTGCAAGCAAATTGTCCTGTGACTTGTAATTAAATTGCACTCGTGAATGTTTTGTCAGGGAGTAGGAAGGAAAGCTGTCTTTGAAACATTATTAATTAAATAGATTTAGATGAAGCGTTAAACACTCTTGGTGTTTCTTGACAATTACATTTTTTTAAGCAGTTCATTATTTATGTGTTACCCAAAGACCTTTTATCCAGCATGTTAACCCCACGGGCTGTCCCAGGGTTCGGGCTGTGTGAATGCTGAGGGATTAGTTTCTCTGCATTTAACAGCCCTGGAGTCAGGTCTCTAGGCAAATACACCATTATTTTCAGCTGGGTTTTTGACCCCAAAGTTCATAGTACTGAATAGTACTAATGCGCTTGAATATCCCTGTTGCACAAATACTGCTAATTTGTTTTGTGTGAAGAGCAGTGTGGCATATGTGATTCACCCTTTTAAATACCTCTTCCAAAATCCAGAATACTTGGAGGGGCTGTTCTGACTATGGGGAAAATGGCTCCAAATCTGAATATGATCACTGCCATTTTTGCACATCATGTGTGCGGTCAGGAACACTAGTACCATGTATGTTATTAGATGGTGCCTCTCTTAAAAGGACCATCCTCATTTTGAGAAGCCCTGGATGGAAGATGTATAAACTTAATATTCAGTTGTGAGCTGCCTGGTAGAGGTACACACTGACCCTCGTCTGGGCAAGCACGCCTCAGCGTACGTTTTCCATGCTGTGTGAAGGATGAGGTGTTCAATTAAAGGGAATACAGGTGTATAGTACAGAAAGGGGAGTATTGCCACTGGTTCCAAGTGATGGATTGAATATGCAGTTTTAGTTTTTCTTGAAATTTTAATAGGTACTTGGCAGAATATTGGCTAGGCTCTGCTGAAAAGCAGCGTCTTACTGAATTCATGTCTCCAAACGTGCATGTACTGCATGTCTGTCAAGTTTTGAAAACTCTCCCGTGTTGTTTTGCAGAGAACCTAACGCTTGCTGTAGCTGCTTGAGGTAATATTGTGACACCGCGCTGTTGTAATCTGCCACACGCGGCGTTCTGCAAATAAGCACGTTTAGCAGTTCCCTTCTTCCATCTTGCACCGAGCTTGGTCCAGAAAGAGCAAAACGTGCAAAGCAGACGAGCTGTCAGGAGCCTGCTGTTTCTGTGAAAGCTGAACCAACTGTGCAAGGAGCAAATGCAGGCGCCGTTTTGGCTGTGCTCTGACTCGCACCGTTCACTTTGCTCCTAGAAGTTCCGTGAACAGCTTCGCTCATGGTCTAAACCATCCCTCTTTCAATATCCACACCACCCCCTTCACTGCAGTACCTGAGTGCTGGATCGGTGGAATGGTCCTCCCATCTCTCACTGATGTTCAGTCATCCCAAAGTGAGATTTGGGTGCCCGAGAGTTGGAGAAAACAAATGTCTTTTAAGGCATGGAGGGGGGAGAGCTTTTGTTATGGGGAAATCTGAGCCAGCTCCTTAAAAATCAGACAAAACTGGTGTTTCAGTGAAATGTGAATTTTAATCTCAAGTGAGAAGAGAGTCAAGGGTTTAGGATTCAAACAAAAAAGGCAAACAAACTGTTAGATAATGATTTCTTCTTCCATTAAGAAAGCATAGCTTTAAGTATGGGGGTTCTTTAATGACTATGTTCGATTGCTTGAGAGAACCTGTGCATGATGAAATCTTTTTAATATACAGTATGAATGGTTCTGTTATCATACATATTTCCAATTTGTAATTAAGCACCTTTAAAAAACTGCTCACAATTAAAGTGTCAGTGCTTTCTTGAATAGTCTTAATTTCAGTAAGCTTTTGATGCTTTATTCATGGAGAATATTAAAAGGCACTTAGTCACCCGTGAGAATATATGCATGGTATGTAAGGCCAGAGTCAAAAGGATAGGTGAGGAATAGCAGTTCTCATGGAAGGGGAGATTTAACAATTTTCAAGAGTTACTTCAAAAGCAGCAAAATATGTATATGTTAATATAATTTCAGATAATTATCTTCCATTAGCTAATTTGGGGCTCAGTATTTAGATGACTAGAAACTCAAAAACCCTGCACATATTTTATGTGGGCCAACCTTATGGGCAAATTATTTTTACATGCCTTTTCTTTGTGCCAAGTCAAGTATTCTCATTTGTCCTGGAGGAACCTGGCTGTCTGATTTGGGTTTTTTCTAGGTGTGGGGGCTTTTTGGGTTTTTTGGGGTGGTTTGGGTTGTTTTTTTGTTTTGTTTTGTTTTAATTTTTAGTTCACTTCCCACATAAATGTTAAACAGATGTTGGTTTGAATGGTAGCCTGGTATATTAATTACTGCACATAATGAATCTCAGAAAACGTAATAAAGGACTAATTGGTGTCAATAAAAGTAACACTGACAAATGCGGCCTTGTATAATGTAAGCGATGTTCGGTATCGCATAAGCAAGAGGAAAAAAAAAATCCACCTCCCATGGGGAATACTCTGCCATTTGATTTTCCTCTGGAAGAAAGGCTTTAGCTGGATGCTAAATAAATAAGACAGTGAGCGTATGAAGTACAGGTGTTCATCAACCTTGTTGGCTGTTTGCATTTGATTTTATTGATTTCTGCCCAGGAGTATTTGTTTTAAGCTCAGGAGAATTTGAGCTGTGACAGTGTGATATTGAAATGAAAGGTGACGGCACTTTGGCTTTTGTATTTCTCTCCTGCTGTAAAAGAAACGTGTGGTGTGGTGGTGTCCTGGTTTACGCTCCCTGGAGAGCGCTCGGGGCATTCCCATGGCCTCCAGAGATCCTGGACCGGTTCAGGCACACCAGGCGCTGAACCTAAACCCCAAAACCCAAGGGGGGTCTGGAGCGTTGGGTGGCCCGACTCACCTGCCCAGCTGGAGCCTTTCTGCTGACTTGCCTAGGTTTGATTTCAAATTATGTGAAGAGGGAGGAACTTGACGGCTGGTGCCACAAGATGCCAAGAGCTCAGCTCCTGGTGAAGTCACGACTTTCAATGGAAATGGCTCATCGGACAACTGTTGTAATTTCCTATCATCCCTTTCTCTTTTCCCAAAGCTCAGGGCTTCTGTCGAGCATGGGGAAGGCAGAAATGAGTGAGAAGGGAGTGCCAAGAGTGAGGAAAGGAGAAAAAACAGAGCTTTTGAGTTTTTATTCTGCTTTCCTCTTTCCTGCACTCCAAATCCTTATGTGTTGACATGTTCTATTTTCATTGCTTTGCCAAAAAGTCTTTTCTCCAAATGTATTTATTAGCACCCAGCTGCCTAGGCGTTCTTACACCAGTCTCTTTTGCTCATCAGGCTCTTGTCACGGGATTTGCTAATGGCTTAAGCATGAGGTGTCAAGGTCAATCTAAAAATCATGTTGTGCTCCGATGTGGAATTTCTTGTTTTTCCTGGCGGCACTAATAAAGGCTCAGTTACAATAACACTGCCTTATCTACCTTTTGCTGACATAATATATTTCACAGTTTAGGGTAATGTTTTTGACATGTTCTTTATTTCCTTTACTTAAGGCTCCCTGAGTAAATTTCTTTCTTGTTCCGTTCTTGACAAGTTTCTTTCGATGGTTCATTAGCCCTGATGCCCATTCCTTCTCTGCTGCTCTGTCCTTAAGCGCGTTTCCAGTGCATCCTTCCGTGTGCTCGCATGCTCCTACCCTTAAATAAAACCCCACCACCTTGGCAAAATTTCAAATGAGATTTGTAAAGAAACAGAACGTCAGAGACGTGCAGGAAAGCTCTGGGTGCAAAGAATGAAGCTGGGTGGTTTACTCTTTCTTTTTATCCCTCATCCCAATTTAAATGTTAACACTAATTAAATTTTTCCTTAATCCAAAGCTTACTCAAAGCTTGGGGTTTTATGAGGTTCGTTCTTTCTTTTGCCTTTCTGCCATCGTCTTCTCTTCGCCTCTCCTTTCCCCCTACCCCATCCCTGCTAGTGGAGTTCAGAAGGTCTCAAGCAGACCCATTTCAGGTTCTCTGGTTCCCCTACTGTCCATTAGACAGAAATTCACAGCACTTCTGTTCCCCGCTTCTGCCACTGACCTGCTCTATAACCTCCCCTTTACTTATTCTGCTTAATTATAGCTGTGACGGATTCAGGGCAGAGATGGTCCCATAGGATGTGTGTCTGTACCACACCAAGGATCGGGAGCTGTGGCTGAAATTTTTATTGCTTTCAGTAATTCATATCCAAGTAGTAATTGGCTGAGGTTTTAAAAAAAGAAAAAAAATTCACATGCTTATTCCGTTCTTTTTTTTTATTCTCTCCTGGAACAGTTTTCCAAAAGAAATATGTACTTGTACTTAAATAAGGACCTGTTTGTGTGTATGCAGATTTTTTAAAAAAAATTTCATATGCATACCCTTGCTCAATGATGCAGATAACTAATTTAGCAAAAAGTATAATATCCAGAAATGGTTATTTAGTATCCTTAGGTATGTGCAAAATGCTCAGTATTTGGGTCTCTAATTTTGCCTGTAGCCTTTAGCTACAGGAGTATTATTAATAAGCTCCGTGTTGTGTATCTGCAGATGCTCCAAGATCTCTTTTCATGGGGAGTTATATAGCGTACTAAATTTTCATGCAAGCAGTCTCTCTGCCACAAAGGTATAAAATCAGAAAACTTGGATAAATCCACCAAGGCAACTGAAGGAATATGGTTATTTTCGGCAATAACTTTAATAGAATGGGCATATACATAGCAATAAATGTCCCCTCAACTTTACAAAGAGCCTGGCAAGGGTCACAGCACAAGGTGTTTATTACTGTAAGAGTCATTACTGCTGAAAAGACAGATTTCAAGGCATTTGGATTGTCACTATCAAATGTCATCTTTGATATAAAAATGTTAATTTCACAAGTATCTGTCGACTCTTGGTTATAATTTAATTATCAGAACAAGCAGTTTTTCATCTAGCGGATGCTGCTCTCAGCAAATGGAAAAGGGAGGCAATTAGCAACTGCCACTTTCCCACTTGCAGCTTCTTGGTTTCTTAACAGGTACTTGATGTTCCCATATGGGATCAGCCTAAAAACCTATATAGTACTGGACTTCTTCCACTTCAGGCTTAACCACTGACACAGTGACTCGCCCAGCCTTGTAAATCATGGACAGCATTGGAAAGTAAAAGGCAAAAATAGATTCGGGTGGAACTTTGACTTTTTTACAAAATCAGGCTGAGAGCATTTTGTAGGCTTAGGGCTCAGTTCACCTTTTTTGTAACTCCGAGCTGGCTGGAGTTATTCCTCACTTTGGCAGAGGTTCTTTTTCTGACTCCAGGTAAAATCTGTGAAGGCTCTCGTGTGCATCAAATATTTCAGAAAGCTGCTGTGAAACTTGCTTTGTTAGATTTTCAGAGCCCGATACTTCATCAAGGCTGCTAATCCATGTCTTAATTACATCTTTTAAATCTTGGGACTACGTATAAGTCATTCATTTCTTGATTTGTATTTCCCAGGTAGGGAAATAATTAAGAATTGACTTTGAAACCAGGGAACATAACCACTTATTAAAAAAAAAAAGAAAAATCTTGAACCAAATCCTGCAGGTAAGGCTTGTCAAGGATTAGCAATATAACTGATTTGTAGCGTGAATTCTGTCACTAACTTTAGAGAACGAACCAGTTCATGAAGAAAGTAATTGACTCTCAGATGCCAATTATGCCTTGAACTGGTTAGTTTTTTACAGTGCCTATACATTATTTCATCAAATGTGGGGTTTGCATTTTAAATGCAAAATTGCAGTTTAATTAACTCCAGTAAAAATTGAAGGCCTCCGTTCTCTGGGAGAAAACACCCAAATCAACCCCCCAGACCTTCAGCACCTACCCCCTGCACAGCAGGAACCTGTGTCAGGTCACCTGTACAGCGTTATGTTATCCAACACGTTAGAACAGAAATAAGAAAATAGTGCTTATCTAACATTAAAGTATAGCTGCACTTTTTCGCATTTTCCTCTTTTACTTACTTGCAAGGACCATAGGGTGACATGGGTGCTTGATTTTTACAAGTTCAAAGTCAGATGTGCTTTTTCTTGCTCATACAGTCTGAAGATGTAGTGATTTAAACTGCGGAGAGATTTCTGAAGCTCAAGTATTTGTCAGGTAGGTATATGAGGAAGAAAAAAAAAAATCCTTTATAATTTGTATTACTCTGACATATGCAGTAGATTATGCTAAGTGAATGGTTTATGGAAATGAAGCCAAACAACTGGCAATAAAAGTGTTATGCACAGAAGTGCGTAAGTGGCACCTGGCAGAAGCTGACTGACAAAGTATAATAAATATTTGACATGTCCTGTAAATATGTGGCACTCGGTCAAAATCCATTTGAGTAACAAAACACCTAGGGCATAATAAAGTTTAATAGCACCGTTTCAATTTCGCCCATTTGCTTATGATGTTTTATTATTGGGATCTTTCAGCTATAGATTTTTGAGCCCTAAATTCACAATTTAAAGCACAGGACTTCAAGAACTATCAAAGGACTGACTCCCTTAGATGTGAAGGATAGATTTAATCTCCCAGTATTTATAATTTTCCATCCTTTTGGCACGGCTACAACTTGTGCTGAAAGCTTTCTAATGAATCCGTGTCCCCTGGAATGGAAGGAAAAGTTGTAAACTCTGCGGCCTCGTTTGAGCATCGTGGAAAATGCTGAGCAGGGTGTACAACCGAAAGGGAGAGAAACAAAACAGAGGGCAAGAAATGAAATGAAACCCAAAGGGAGGGACGCGTTGTTTTGTTGCATTGCAGTAGATGAAAGTTGGGCAAAACTGGCAATTTGTGCAATCCGATAGTCGATCGGAGATCAAGGAAAGCAGCAATAGCTGATTTTGTAATAACTTGCCTTTAGGTAAAGGTTCCTTAGCCCTCGTCGCTAAGGTTGATAGAGGTCATACGGTAGTTCTTTAGAGGAGGGGAATGCGGTACCAGCTGTGATTAATCAGGTGCTTTTCTCCTGGAGAAAGCTGAAATCAGCTCACAGAGCAGAGGGATGCTATGGGGAAGCTCTTGCAGGAGCAGCAGGGGGGAAAGTGCACTCGAGAAAATAGAAATAAGGAAGCAGGAGCTGCTTTAACTTTTTTTGAGCAGAAAGTTGATTGATGTTGAAACAATAAATGCACCCCTGGAGCCAGGGACTGAAATACAGATATTGATGTGCTGCTCTGTATATAAAATAGCTTATGAGGGGAAGAGCGGAGGCTGCAGCGGATTCAAGTGCCGTGTAAGTGTTGCTCTGCAACAAAATTCTTTTTTATTTTGGAGGTCCCTCAAACTCTAAGAAAATCTTCCTTGTAAGTCTGTCCGCCATACGTGTGCTAACAGGTTCCACAGAGTAACAACAGCACTACATTAAATCTTACGCTGCCTCCTTTGGAATTAATTTTGAATGCTTCTTCTCCCATTGCCTTCTTCAGCTAAGTAGTTACACCTCTCGCTGCTGTAAAACGTGAACTGTACTCCCCAGCGGGGTTGTTTATTTTGGGGGGTTTGCAGTAAAGTGCAGATAACGTTGAGAAGGACAGTTTCAAACATTGATATGGTTTTTATCCCGTTTCAAATGTCTAGAGGCCTGTTTCATCTGAAAATTAGTGTGCAGGTAGGCAGGGATCCCACATACGGACTTCACCTGGAAGGATCACAAATCTAACATAGCATTTGTTAGTGGCCTATAGGGAAACTTTGCTTGCTTGCTTTTAGCAGCACAGTTATTCTCCTCCTCTTCTGGGTCAATTATTCACACAGTAATAATAAAAATTTTCTTTAGATTAGCAGTGAAAGTAAGTAGGAGGAAAATCTGATATATGATTTGGTCGCACTGCTAGGGTAGTGCTGAAGCTGGTAGAATATTATAGGGACAGAGGCTGGCTCAATGCTATTTAATTTGAACTCATAAAAGCTGGTTGGTTATTCTGGGCATGCATGTATCCCTGCACGATTAGATCTATGTTTGCCCTTGTTCTGTTTGTGAAACAGCCAAGTGAGGTTTAAATTCTTTCTGCCACAGCAGCTTATTGCCAATGTAACTAAGCCTGAATTCAAGGAGTAGACTTTAATGAAGTTCATGGACCTGATTATTTTTAGTTGACCGTTAGGGGCTTAGTCCCAGTTCAGTTCCCAGTGGATCGTTGTCCAAGTTACAAAACCTGCCATTACAATTGGCAGTAATTGGGCCCCTTGACACAGTCATAACATGCTTCCCAATAATTCTGTGGCCCAGGCATTTGAACCCCTCTCTAGGCAAATGCTCATTAGCCTCCGATGGTATTTGATCTGAGCGTAGGGACTCATTTGGCAGAGGAACATAGACAAATGGCTAAGTGCAGTGGAAAGCAATAAGAGGTATCTGTGTAATCTCCCTCCTTGGAAAGCTAAATGACAGTGTCACTGCCTTTAATGACGTTTCTACAAATATTGAGCTTGTGTGTCAACACGAAGGGATGTTTTCCTGGCAATATCTCATCTGTTTTGCTGCTCTGTGTTACGAAGCAGCTGGGAATCTGTATGAGCAGGGAAACTGCTGGTGTAATATGATGATCATTTCTCTTCCATCGTCCAGTCTCTCCTTTCCCAGGGGCAGGAGAACCAGGCCCCCTCCTCTTGCTGCTCAGCCCCTGGGGCCATGATGCATTTCTTAGCAGCAGTTGCCATCTCGGCTGAGTCTGGAGGTCCACCTAAGGCTGATCTTTGAGGGAGATCAATGCTGGATGCTACTGGCATGTCTTATACTAATTAGCTAAAGAATAGTCTGTGTGGAGGTTTTCTGTCTATACACGAAGCTGAATACCACTTCAAATCTAGGCTTGTTCTATTTTATACTATTTTATTATTACCTCTCAAGCAGCTTTTGCAGGCTTTACCAGGCAGAAAAGAAAGCCAATAGGGGTGAAGTTTGGCAATTTGTTTTCAGTGCATGTAGAATTAAACACACTCTGTGTTGTGTGGTGAAATCTTGTCCTGATTCAAAGCAGTGGACACAAATATGATATTCCTTAATTCATTTAAGAAAGATCTGCTATCTTCTAGTATAAGGACTGTATGGTAAATATTTCCCTCCAAGCTTTAATCTTGTTTCACCTTCTTTCTCGATTTTATAACTTCTGATAAACCCTTTGGTTCCTGTTTACTTTATTCCAACAGGTTTTCCATATATAGGGAAAAACCAATTTTGTACTGCATGGCTTTCAGTTGTAAGTCAATGAATGGCAGACTTGTTGGTGTTTTCCAGCAGTATGTTACATATACTTTTATTTATATTTGTGATCAAATACTGGCCAGGTACCTGGTAACCGAAAGGATATTTAAGCAAATAAATGTCACCCTTGCCTAGAAAGGGAAATAGTACTAGAAAGAGATTAGATTTATTCAGATTTGTGGATGATATGTAGGGGATCCTCCTGTTTTCTTCTGTGCAGTCTGTAGACTTAGAATTGACAAAAGATATGCAAGATACTCTTTGTAAAAATAATTGGTCCATATTTCTAGGTCTTGGTGATTAATAAGTCATGAATCATGTCACAGGTGGTTTTACGTTGCATATTAAGTACTTACCAGTCTTTTATTTAAAACAAGTGTCAGTAATTTATACATAGGAATGGGTGATGGGCAGGGAAATATCTGCTAATCTATTTCCAAGCGAATGAACAATTTTGAAAATCCCATCCCAAAAGTGATTTAATCTTTAGAGCCTATGTAACTTTCATTAAGGGAAAAGGCAGAAGTACAGGCAGATTTGCAAGCTGTCAGCATAGCTGAGTGTGTGCTGCTGAATGAGATTCCCCAGGGACAGGATGTACAAGAAAGAGAAAAAGACATCAGGAGCGGTTCCTCTCCAGGCAGACAGTTGATGTGGGAGGGTAGAAACGATGAAATAATCTGTATGAATTTAGAAAAGAAATGGAGATGAGGCATCAGCTGGAGAAACAAGTGTGGTCAGATTTTTTTAATTACTATTTTTTATTTATTGAGAGAATAAAATAGATCTGTACTATCTAGGGAGGGAAGCAGGTGTATTGGATCGAGGGGAAGAGTGGGCCAAGGGATGAGAAGGGAGATCAGGAGGTAGGGTGAAGTTACTTTGGATGTAAAGGAGAAGAGGGGAGGATATTCCCCAGACTGTGCTGGGGAGGAGGAGGAAAACTACAGGATGGAAGGAGAGTCCAAGGAGGAAAAACAAACTGAGTCACTGGCGATCAGTTTTCTTCTGGAGGAAAAAACCCCACCACAGTATATTGTGCACAAGAGAGATGGAGACCAGAGTAACTAATGGTGAGGAGTGACTGCTCTCAGTAACTTATTGGAAAGTTATTTATTCTAAAGCCCCACAGGGTAACACGGAGAAGGTTAATTAAGAGCTGAGCTAGCCACTCTTCAAGGTGGAACTGTACTTTAAACAGGCTCAAGTAACACAAGACTTTGCTTTAGAAGAGGTCGCAAACACCAACAGCGGGTTTTCTTTTTCCCCTTAGCTCTTTCCTTATTCTGTTTTCCAGTTGCTCACTTTTCTGACTGCGCCTTCTTCCTATCCTGCCTTTAAGACTGAGCCCAATTAATACTGTGACGTGTTTACAACACAAAATCTCAGCCTGTTTCCCAGGAATCCCACAGGGCGTGCGCTTCGTGGTCTGTGTCCATGCTGACACCGTGATGTCTTGCTGTGCGGTGCATTGCCATGGAGATTCGGATTGCCATGGCAACTTGCACCTTTTCGAAGGCAGCAGCGAAGGCTGAATAAAAGGAGCTTTGCAAAAGTGAAATAGAAAAATCTGGAGATCCAGTATTTAAACATCAAAAAGAAGCCAAAAATTTTCCTGGTCTGGCATACTCTTCCTTTGCTTTGAGAATAACAAAAGCATTAAATGCTTAAATAAATGGCGTTTTCTTAGTTTAAGTATTAGTAAATAAAGAATCTTTTGAGCAGGCTTGGCATTCGTACAGGGATTAACAAAAAAGGAATATAGTTAGGAACAGCCACTGCAGACTAGCAGTTGCTGTCCGTCTTTCTGCTGTTAGTGAATTTAAGGGCAATCAGTCCAATAGCTATCGTTGCCTCAGTTTCCACAACCGTAAAATGGGCATGCGAAGCAAATGAAAGGAAGAGGGGGTTTAGGCAATGGGTTGGGAAAGAAATAGCAGCAGCAGATTGTAAATTTAGTCCCTTCTTGGAGGGAGGGACCTAAGAAATGCCTGCTGGGCCATCCTCACCTCTGTCCTCTCGCTGATGGATGGTGGGTGGTGAATGGGGAATCCTTCGAGGAGATCTAGTCTTGCACGTAGGCAATGCAGTAGTGTGTGGCATTGTAGTTATGTGGCTTTGCCCCCTTGCCTTTGGATGGGAAAATCCCCATCTCCCCGCTAACACAGACAGGTTCCACATCGCCCTGCTTCCAAAACTGGAGGATCTCTGGTCTCTGCAAACAGACCTCTTGGATGTATCAGGGATTTAATGTATTGCCAAGGAAAGCCAAAACTTTAAAAAGCCCACTTACTGTATGTGCCAGTCAGAGTTTTAAAAAACTCTCAGTTATGTATGAGAAAATAACCGAGTAGATCATCAAAATCTTTTCTTTGTTTTATTTAGGTTAACTTTCTCCAGAATAGAAAAGCTGTTTTCACATATTTTCCGTATGTGTTTTGCAAGTTCTGAATGACATTTTAAAATATCAATAAGATACAGGCCTTAGGCAAAATTACTTTTCAACCACTACTCGGTGTTTTAGCATTTTTTAATGTTAATCGGTGCCTTTATTTTTTAAACAAAAATCCATATGGCGAACACAGCCAATAGTGTTGCAAGCCATATGATCCTCAAACCATATGTAGCCTTTTTTCATACCTTTACTTTAAAACCAAAAGATATTCCTATACATATATCTATATGAATTATATATCATTCATGTAACTGGTTCCAGCACTAACCTGTCTTTGTGAGAGGTGACACGTGCTATGAAGGAAGATTTCTTTTGTGCAGTGGTGGATACAGATTTTTTTTGTGTGTGTGGAGAGAAAAAAGAGAGGCAAGTGATTTTATGGCTACCTGTTTTCAGCAAGGAGGGGGTTCTCTCTGAAAGCATTTTAACTGACAGACTAGCAAGCTGAAGCGCACTGCATGTAATTGCAGCCAATCACAAATATATAATCATCACTACAGTAGATGCAACAATACGTTTAGTGGGGGTGGATGAGTCTACCGAGACATGAAGAACTGAATCTTGAGGGAGACAGATAACATTTCAAAGGAAAATAATTTCAGTAGTGGAAGTCAAGGTGACTTGGCCTGCTGGGGCAAATAGTCACTCTTAATTCTTTAGGCGTGTTTACACCCTGACAGTAGGATGCAGCTGGGCAGAAGAGAGCCTGCTCCTGGGAAGGAGTTCATCCCGAGCGCAGCCTGGATGTTTAAAGAAGTTTGCTGTATGCCGGCACTTGCTGCAGTCATTTCAATTAACATATTCAGGCTACCGGTGATTGATAAAAGCATACACAATTTAGAAATCTTTAGCACTTAATTCTTAAGCATTGCGGTTGCTCAGCAAATGTTATGGTGTGCCCTTTATTCAGCAATCATGAGACAGCATTAAATTGCCAGACTCGAGTTCAACTGGGAAAAATAAAAAGGCAAAGGAAGGAGGAACCCCCCTCAGTCTAGAAATGACTATACACAAAACCTACATATTTCATTTCACTGTAAAGATGTATTTCAAACCAATTCAGAAAGATTAAAGTTGGCAACTTCGCAATAAGATGATTTTTCCATCTTTTAAGTTAATAGCATGATAGATATAACTTCTGCCTCTGAGAAGTCAAGCTCTTTTCTCTTTCCCTTTCAAGTGGTGTTTTTTTGAAAGGTACAATCAGTTGCTTTTGTTGCAGGCATCTCAACATGTACTTTCTTGTGTGAGTCAAAATCAATGTCTGATATAATCTCTGTTGGAAGTCAGAAATGGAGCTGCTGGTTGCAGCTAGTAAGCGAAATTTTTGTGAAGATTCACTCTGGCAGCGTTCCTTTCCAGATGTCTGAACATCTGAAGTTTTATCCCTAGAACGACTGTGGAAAATAAGTTTTAAGGGTCTCGAGTTGCTACTGGAAAGTTTGCACTTCAGAGCCTTATTTTGATGTCATGTCTGACTTCCATATTTGTGTTTTAAAAATACTACAGAGATGACTACTGAGACTTCTGCCGACCAGAAGTTGGGACCCTTCCACAAGGGAAGCTGCTCGGTTGTGCTTATTTGTATTGGCAGGAGAAAATTCACTGATTTGGAAAGCCAGAACTCGGGAGATGATGATTGTGTTCACTTAAAAATAAATAAGTAAATAAAAATCTGGAGTGAAGATTATTTCAAGTGGCCTTGCCAGAGTATAGGAATAATTTAAGATGCTTCCCAGGAGGTCTTCCAGACGAGTAGTCTCCCAAGCTGTTTATTTAAGAAGAAGAAATAATTCTGTGCCGTCTGCTCATGGGATGTCCACAGATAGGTCGTGATTTTAATGGTTAGGTCCTTCAGCTGCAGTTCTGCTAGACACTGCTCAACACGTAAAGTTGCATCTCACTTGGATTGTAAAAGGGATTTGGATTAAGCCCACGAGGCGAGCTTGGCAGACTTTGGGCTATTCATACTACAAGGTGTCTAACCAACAGCAAAATATCCCGTCTAGTGTTCCACAACCTGTTCTGCTGTGGAATTAATGGATGGGCAGAGGGTCATTGTGGTTTCCTGGGAGAAAAATGGAGCTTGCTTTCTTAAAGGCAGTGTGGGACCCTGTGGGAAGGGCCATCTTCTCCGCATTGTCACTCAAACCTTTGCTGAGCCTACTCTGAACATAGCTCAATTTTATTAGCTGCCTTTAAAAAAAATCTTTCTTAAAAAAATGAAAAATCAAACCACCCATCAGGGTATTTGAAGGACACTTGCGAGAGAAAAAAATGCAGCTGGCCAGATCCTTAATTTTTGCCTACAGCCTGGCCATATAAACTGCCATGGTAAAATTAGCTGGACCACAAAGAGCAAACAAAAGAAACGGATATTTTACAATATGTAAACAATTCCAAGATGACATCTGGCTTTAGGTTAATGTCTCTGCCTACTCTGGGAAATTGCCATCTGTAAGCAAACATATTGACTAAATTATTTTCAGTGATATAGAAAAAAGGGCTAAAGTACTAGCATTTCAGCTAATGACATCAGCATTATTATGGTGTTATGTTAACTTAAATGGCAGGTGGAGAAGTAAAATTAATCTCTTACGCTAAGCTGTACTGCAGAAATAAAGAATTCTTTTTTTTTGATATATTGATTCTCTGTGGATTGGTTGCCAAGAAGATGCTAACATCAGCTTATCTGAATTAATACATGGTATTAGAGGAGGAAACCAACATCAATATTCCAGCACTTTGCAGACCACAACCTGCAGTAAGTCATGATTCAGCTTCATTGTTACGTACTTTCCATTCAGGAAAGCCCTTGCACCCCTCAAGCAATGGATATTAAACCTTCAATATTTAAATATAAGCCCATAGGATGTTTAAAGACAATCTGTTTCTGTTGGTGCTAGGGTCTGGCTTGTGCAAAGTGGAATCAGCTCTGTTGTCGAGCTGTTGGTGCCACGTTTAGTGGATTACGTTTGGCCGTGGGTCTTGTCTTAGGGTTGTAGAAGTGACAGGGACTGTATCTGGAATCCACTGAAATCGCATTGTCCTTTCCTTGCTGTGGGAACTGAAGCAACAACAACGTTGTTACCATTAATGGCATGTAGGAAGGATGGTTTTATGGCTGAGATGTAGAAGTGGGGCTTTAAATACTTACTAACATCAGTTTTTAATTGCATGACACCCCCCCCAAAAAAAAAAAATCAGAAACACTTTGCCTATTCATTTGTCTTTTTGACTTTCTGTATTTGTACAGCTCCTGGCGCGATGCAGCCACAAACTGAAAAGGCGTATATGTCCAAGTACCAATCCAGAATGGCAATAGTGTTAAAAAATGACATAACTCCAATATTCCAATCATACAAAATCCTTAATTTAACGAGGGTGAGTGGTCCCATTTTCCTGTAGGAAGACTACTTCAAAGCCTAAAGTTAAGAACAGAATTTTTTTTTTTTGAAGTCTAGATGGTAATAGAATTAACTCATAAAGATAAAGATCTAAAGATAGAGATAAATGTTTTATTATATTTCAACCCAGTGCTGATCAGGATGGTTAAGCATTAACCCTGATAAGCAGGGCTTTGTATTTAAGTGAAAACCCATCAAGAAGAATAGACTTACAGGATGTTCCCTTAGTTATACTGTAAAAGTCATTTAGATACTGTCTTTGACTTCTTGCCCCATTTAATTTTCAGTATATAATTTTTAAAGAAAAGCAAAGCAAATTGCCATTTTTGGATCATCAGCAATGAAGCACTGAAGTTTTTAACATAAGAAAAAAAAAAATAAGCTGCTGGAGTGCAGTAGTGAGTTGTAGCCTGCTCACTGATGCTTGCTAAATTGTATAATGGTTTTCAGCTTCCCTTCATTGCTACAGCTGTTGGCTTCAATCTGGTTTGTGGTTTGATTAAAATAACTTTTTTTTTTTGTAACTTGTCAGTTGCCCGGTGTTGGATAACATGAATGGACTTATCCTTTTCTCTAAGCTGAGTCAAGGTATTTACTTAAGAAAAAATGGCCAAAATAGCTGGATAACTGATACAGGCGGAAAGCAAAATAAAATCTATTTTGCATAGAAAATCAGTAGAGGGGAAAACCTGCAGAGGTTTTGTACTGTGTTTAACCCATTTAGCAACTCTTTTGCATGTTTAAGTCTCGTCCCACTGAAAGGGAGGACAGTTTGCCATGGTGCTATCTTCACCAGCCACCAGTTTAGAAATGCCCTGTCCTTTTGTCTAGTGGAATATTTGAGAATTTTTTAAAAAGCTCTCAAGAGAGACTGGCAGTAAACCGAGGTAAACTATCACATGTTAATTGTTAGAAGAAACTCATCAGCATTTCATAGGAAATGCAAATAAAGGATGTAAAATTCTTCTCCAAAGGCTGGGATGTCGTTATTTTGTCTTTGTGGAAAGTAGCAGTCTTTTTTTTGCGCAGGGTGTCATATTTAAATAGGCCAGAGAAATGAAAGTTGGCAAAGAAAGAAATATTGTTCCCATTTTACGGCTGGGGAGTTTTAGCAGAGCCAGTTGAAAGAACTTACCCAATCTCATACAGGAGCAGTCAGAATCTGAATTCAGATTTAGTTCCAATAAGCAGCTTTTATCACAAGATTGTTTTTCTTCCTTTTATAACTTGTAGTTATAGCGTGTGCATAAATAACCAATAGGCCTTTAAAAATGGAATCCCTCTACTACTTCTATTCCGTTTCTAATTCTAATCCCAGTTACATTGGCCAGTTTATTATCTCAAATATTTACTTTCCACTATAAATGGAAATCACTTCTTTCCCTTCTTCATGTTTCATGGTCATAATATCCTCTAGTGTTCCATTATCTCTTGGTACCTATGATAGATCAAAATCTTATGACGTTGCTCTTTTTATAATAAATTAAATTGGCTGTAATAGGAAACTTAAGTATCTGTAATGTTTTTTTTATAAGTAATGAGTAAACTGGACTTTCTGTAGCTGAAATTGATTTCTAAATCATTTCTCATATTATGCAAATTAGTGTAAGAATGCACAGTGTAAGACTAGGAAAATAACCATCCAGTGTCATTCTGAATAGATTGTATATTTATAGGGACATTGTTCATTAATTTTTGAGAACAGAGTCTGAACTATTTATCAGACACATTCTTGGTTCAATGCTAGTTATACTGCAGTCACTTAGGTCCTCTAAAACCTTGCTGGAAAAGGGGAAAATGTCAAGGAAATTAGGATCAAATGATGCTTTAAACACCGATGGAGATAAAAAAGCTCTTTTAAATTTATGCCAATTGTCACAGAGAAAATAGGTTTACCTATAGTATGAATTTGAGGACCCTTCTACAATATTCCAAGTAAGCTGAGTTCTGGTGCTTCAATTACAGTTTCAACATCAGGTTTTGTTGCTCTCATATTTCACCAAAGCAGAAGTATTGATCAAAACACAGAAAGTATTGGTGATTTGTCTCGAGTCGCAGCTTCGTACGTTTGGTTTGTGTTTAAGTTTTGTAATGAACATTTTGACACCGAGCCCTTGACTGATAAATATCTAACAGCTTCTGTGTATGCTAAACGTCATAAACTTAATGCACATCATAATTCATTGCTTAATGCTGCAAAAATAGCAGAGTGGAATGGGTCATGGTTTGTTTGCTGCTCTTGAGAACTTGCTTAAACGGGACTTCTGATGTACAGCAAAATGACGGAGGATGGAGAGCGTTTTTTTGGTGAGAGGCAGCAGTTGCTCGCTGCTCTGCAGGCAGGGTGCTTTGTATGCACTGAGCACCGCGAATTCTGGTTCAGGCTTGGATTTAAGGTGAAATACCGCGGCGGAAGCTTCCGTCTTAATCACGGATCTATGCGCTATCGCTTTCAACCTCGGTTCTCAATTGCGTTTATCAATGCACATCTGGTACATTTAAGGCATGACGTTACAAATGGAATCAACCTTCAGAGGACGCTTTCTGCCAAAAAATGGCAGAGATTTAATGGAGTTACTTTACCCTGCCCCATTTTGTGGCTTGAACAGGGCACGTTGGGGGCGAACAGGAGTTGGAGTGCTAAACTGAGCGCTCCTGCAATCGCTGATTTGTGCTGGTGGCTGGCAGAGGACAAGGGTGTTGCAAGGGCAGCCTAAAAGCCTTGCATTCCTTTGGCAAGCCTGAATTAGGAGGAGAGAAGAATCTAGCTTTGCAATTCAAATTTATTATTTTTAGCATTTTTTCCTATTCTGATTTTCCTGTTCTTTCTCCTATACTGCTTTTCCGATTCTTTTTCCTCTCACAAATAGTGCGTTGGCAGGATTTTCCATATACGTACATGCTGCTGTGTGCTGGTATATCAGAAGATGGCCTGACTCGGTGTGATGAGGCTCGTGCCTGTTTGATTCACTCCTCCTTGGCCGTTCTCAGCCTCTGAGCTGTTCCCTGGGTGCCCTGACTTCAGGAGAGATGAACTTCATCCTTATGCCAGAAAATCTCCTTGCGCCTGAGGAGTGGACCTGTCAAACCCGGTCCTGGTACTAGAGCTTTGGATGATCTTTTAGGTATTCAGATGGTCAACACTGCCCAAGGCAAGTGACAGCCTTAATATCTGTAAGAGGAACAGCCTCAGATCCATCATTCAACAGAGATCATCTGTCACACAGCGTAACAGTGTCTTGCTGCTGTGGGAAATCCTTAAATCCATAGCATTATTGTGATGGGTTTATGCTTATCCTACGTGGATAAGAAGTTTCACTGTAAGTGCAGAAAAATCTGGGGAGCGTAGCAAAAACTAACGCAAAGGAACACCAGAAGCACTTGGCAAGCCAATAAACCTGTGCTTTTTATATATGGGTCTTCGAATGAAGGGTGACTTTTTGTGGGCTAATATAGACACCTTTCAATAACAAAAATTAAGTAGTACCAATAAGGAAAATAATTAGTTCACTGAAAGCAATCAATATCTAAAACTTTAATGCATGCAAAAAGTAACACAGAATATGTAGGACATGGAATGAGCAGTAAGTTTAAATGTGATTTTTTTTTTTTTTAAAAGCATTTCATTAACTTAATGTTGTAGCGTTGTTTTATACAGGGTTCATTAAGTTACATACAAATTAGCTTTTCGCTTCATATAGACTGTGTGCTTAATGAATATTCTAAAATGGTGTTTTATTAATGTGCCGCCTTAATTAGTGGATAAAAAAGGCTCCAAACACCTTTAAATTGTGTTATTTCCAAGGCAGTGTGAGAGAAGCGGAAAGTAACAGTGAATTTCTAATTCCCTTCAGAAAATAAAAATCCAAAGTAATGGCTGCAGCTATTTGTGTCAGACATAAAAATTGATATAACATGTGGTAAACCTCCTATTGGGTATTATTACAAATGATTGATTTCTCTCTCCCCCTACAGTTTAGATGGCGCAGTGCTTACTGTACAAACATCTCATGAAAAGTCAACATGTTTTACAAGTAAATAATTTACAGCCACTCTGCGGAATACAGAATAATATTTTACATTAAGTGACATTAATTAGGGTGGAAATATTCAAATGGTGAAGAACTGGGAGATGACTGCTGCAAAGAAAATTTTTTTACTTGCAGTCTAAATGCAAATCAGAAGCTCGGAGAGTCACGAACACGTTGCTCTTGAGGGAGAAATAATTCCCATTAAGTACCCAGCTCTAAAATTATTGCAAGATATTGGGGATGTCAGCCAAATTCAAGTCGGTGGCAGTCTCAACCATTGCTGTCATTGAAGGTTTTAGACGCATTTTAGATCTGTTTTAATTAGAGGTGAGAGATATCTCATAGTCTTGGGTCTTAATCCCATAAACATTAAAGCACGTGGTTATCCTCACCCAGAGCAGCAAACCAAGTGACTTAGCAGGATTCATAGACCTGGATTTTTAAGGTCAGTGCAGGCTGCTGTGGTTTAATCTTACTCATAAAGTGTGTGCTAGAATCACACTCGGTAATTCCTGAATTGATCCTGATGATAACTTCAGACTGAAGTTAAGTGTGTTTTTTCAGAAGGACTTACTGGTAGATTATCTACCGCTTCCCCCGTTGAAAAGCTGTAGCGTTACAGTGTTAGCAAAGACATCGCTCTGTGTCCGTTAAGGCTCTGTCTAATATCACCGTCCGCTTTGTGCCACTCTGCAATTCAAAAAGTGGTTTGATATTTAAAATCTTGCCTGCAAATAGATACGTGATAGATGTACTTTGTTACTATTTTGTAAATTTGCAGAGGTTTGGGTTTTTTTCAGTTTAAGCCTTGCTGCAGAATGAAGCATTTCTTCTGCTAAGCCGTGTCTATGCACCTGCGGTAGAAACAAAGCCCAAGCACGTGGGTCAAGTCCTCCGCTTCAGTCAGTGCAGCTCTGTCGACTATAAAGGACTACATAGGCTTGTCTAGAAGAGGTTTTGACCACGCGTATCACACGCATTCTGACCTACATGTCCGCTAGACTCTCTTAAAAATCAGATATTTAATAAATGTTTTTCTCCTTTGATTTGAAATCAGCTTGATAACATTTGTTCTGCTTTACCAGTATGAATCTGGGTATTTACTGCAATTGGCTGTGTGCAAGGAACTCGGAGAAATAAAAATCTGGAATAAAAGAAGGTGAGGAAGGGAAACAAAGCCTGTTGACCAGAACTTCTTGCACCAAATGTTGCTGCACCTCCGTAAAAAAAATTCAACCCATATGCTGAGGAGAGTGTAGCTGAGCTGTGGTGTCTCTGCTCGCGTGGCATTTCTGCTCCTTCCTTGCTTTAAGCCACCTCCTGCAGTCTTAACTGGATGAAAGGGTGTGGGAGACAGCATTATACTTTCTGAGGTATAATATAATCCTGAATAAAAAAAAGTCTATGTATATATATGTAAAGGTTAAAACAATAAAGGGCAGCGATCATCAAAAGTCATTAGAAACTTAAAAGGAAAAATTAATGGGAGGGGGAAGAGATCTGGACACTGGTTTGGGGAGGGGAGAAACATTGGAGATGGAGCCTTCTTCAGCTCCTCAGTTCCGCAGTACAGTCCATAAAACCACCCACCTGCTGTTGGAGCTGGTGATAGAAAAGCCCGGACATCATGTGCACGTTTCATGTGCGTAGTGGTTTTGTTTGGTTGTACCCTGATAAAGACGTTAATAGCATGTGTATGTAAGATGTATTCAAAAATTTGCTGAATTTAATTTTTACAAACTTCAAATTTCAGTATTGACAGTAGGAAAAAAAAGAATATAAACTTTCCCATTCTTTTTACGTAGAGATTTGTTTTATTTTGGAGTTAAACGTAAATCTAATCAAGCAGTGTTACTCTAAAACATCATTTACAAAAAATAGGGGAAAAAGAGCTTTTTCAAGATTTTTTTCACCCCCACTTTCACCAACTTGTTAGTAGTTAGAACAAATAAGCACAATTACCTCTAATAAAACGAATGTGTCATTAATGTAGAACAGAAGACTTCTTTCTCTAGGAATTGGGAGGCATATTGATGACATATAATTTTCTTACAAGCATTGTGACTAATCTGGATGATTTACTTTGGGATTTCCTAGCTCTCTAAACTTCACTCAAAAACAGATTTCACATATTAGGCATAAATTAAGCTCTAATATCTTAAAAATAAACACAAACTAAGAAAAAACCGAATACAGCTGCTGCTAATTGCAGTTAAGTAGACTCCTACATTTGCACTTAATTGGGAACTGCTGATGTTTGTGGTATTTTAAATGGAATGTTCATGCTCCCTGTAGAAGTAATTTATATTATGAATTATTGTATCAAATAACTGCTAAAACTGGCAGGATAATTAAGTAACTGTTCTGTTGCTTGACATGCTACAGAAGCCTCTCTACTCTGCTTTGGGCTGCAGAGCTGCAAGTTGCTGTAACAGGCTGCGTACTGCTTGGGTGACTGGAGAAAGGGCATCCGTGGAAGGGAGGGAAAGGTTTTGGGATGATGGAAATGGTGGAAATCTGATTGAAGCTCTTTTTTGCCAGTTCTCCAGATTCTGCTGCGATGCCTGATTTATTAAGGTCAGTGGCAAGGTGTTGAATAAATCACAAAGGTTTAAATCTAAACCTTTAACTTGAAAGTTTTAAACATGTCTTTTGGAAATAGCGTAGTTCGTATATTCTGAAAATTTGCTATGTACGAGGCAATTAGACTTAAGTTCTTTAAAGTTTGCAGACGGTACACGGTCTTTCATGAGCTGGTCCATCATTACATTCATAAAAATATTTATATTATATAGAGAGTATTTGTTACATAATATAGCTACTTCTCTTTTTGCAATGCTGGGTTAAACTTAAGCCATACTTTCCGATGCAGTTTCAGCCCTCCTAGGAATTTGTTAGCTGTCTTTCTGCCTGCGAAAATTGTATAAAAGCAGTAAGTTAATGTTAATTAGCGGTCAATGGAAAAAAAAGGAAATCACTGTTTAAATAATTGATGGAAAGAAAAGCTGAGGGGTCTGAAGCTTTGTACAGTTACGCAGATTAGTGAAAAGCCATTGCAGTATAATATCAGATCAGAATAAAAATTATGTATACCCTTTTCATGGTTATAAATAATTTCACAGATTTAAGGCGATGAAGAATGTTATGAAAAAAACCTTCTGTAATCTCCTGAAGTGTGAAAATTAATCACTCGTAACCATTTGACAGCATGGGCTCCATACTTTCCATAGCTAGAAACTTTACCTAGCAGTGAAACTTTTATTAATTTTCTATGTACAATTTATATTTTGCTGATGCTTATTCATTTTTGTAGTGAGTTTAGCTGAAATTTTCATTGACAAAACCAAAATCAGACTGATTATGTTGACTGCCTCTTTCAGAGGCAGTTAAGAGCCCCTTATGTGTCTCTGGTTTTGGTCCAGCCTAAATACATTTGTGGTTTTATTCCTTCCTATGTCTACATATCCTTTGCTGTTGAGCTGGCTGTGGATCATCGGCTCGTCTCTGCACAGCGTCTGACTGAAGTGCCGTGGAAGATGAGCACTTCAGATAGCACCTGGCATTGTGCAGAGTGAAATAAGTCTTGCCAATTAACTGTAAAAGCACTCTTGCTAATTCTCTTCTAACTATCCATTCCAGTTTATTATCCACTAACAAAAATGATGAACTGTACAGAATCTTGTTTATAAAACAGTGTCATTTAACAGGAATTAAACTACGCGGTTCTCGGTGTGCCCGTACATCTCGGTGCTCTTTAGCTGAGCTGTTTAGACATTTCTGTGCAGTCCTACGCTCCAGTTCTGTGCTTCTCCTCCCAGCACCTTCAATACACTCGGCCTTGCAGAAACTGGTGTAATTTTATCCTTTCTGATCTTGAGTGCTCTTTGTTTCACTTATCCTGCCAGCCTTCGGGGGCAGTCCATTTTTCTTTAGACATCACCTTGAATTTTCATCAACCTTTGCCAGCTGCGGAGGAGGGATGTTGGCATTTACAGCACGGACCTGGTAGAGCTCCTTTCTGCGGGGGACATGCGATCTCTTTGCCAGTTCACGACACAGACTGCGCGATACTTCCGCAGTGTGCGTGGGTGACCATCGCTGCAGTCTACGTACTTTAGTAAAATCAATAATCATGCTACAGCCTTTTCTTAATCCATCCCGTTCTTTCAGGGCAAAAATGATGCTTAAATTATTGCTGATTTTGTCTGGACAGGTTGGTTTGTTTTTTGATCTCTCATTTTTGATCGTTTTTAGCTGCATCCATTCATGTTATTTTGTCTGTTTACCAGCTTTTTGACCCTCCAGTTTCATGATCTGCATGAACTCCAGAGGACACTTGTCTGTGCATTTTCTATCCTCTGGAGCTTGCGTGTAATAAAGATAATCAGACTTACAGTTTTTTCATGCACAGCGCTAAAAGAAGAGTTGGTTTTATGCTTTAGGCACTAAATTGGCATTTGATTTCTGAGAGGAAAGTCAGAGCTCTCCTACAGGGTTTCTGTGTGATATCAACAAGCCAACTAGACTAAGATTTTAAAATAACTTAAAAGCCTGAGCTGTGAAAATTGGGAAGAAGCCAACCACTAAGTAGTGTCGATCTAAATATAGTCTTATTCAAAACATTAAACCTCACATGAGAATCTTTTCAGTATTTTCAATTTTTACATATGTTGCACTTCCTCCTCCTGCATCTTTGGAGGGGGAAAAAGAAATCGATGCATTTCTATGAAACATTGCTGCGGAAAAGAAGTTTGGTCCTTATCATACAATGCTGCATTCTGTACTTTTTAATTGGTGCCCCATAAAAGCAGATGGTGTAGAATTATTGATATTTCTTTTTTAAACTTCATTTTTTCAAATCCATGTGCTTGATCTGAGGTCTCATGTGTTTTCCCAGAGTTCTGAAAGGAAAGGTAAACAAAACATTTCTATTGAGGAGACCTGGCTCCACAGAAAACAAGCAATGAAAAAGTAACGTGTAGAAATAATAATAAAAAAAAACCCCAACAACTTAATCTCCTTTACATTCAATATAGCTAGAAGAAAGTATGTTCTCATACTTAATTTATTAGCAGAATTTGGGAAATAACAGCAATAAAAATGGGAATGCTCCCAACGTTTTGCCTAGTTGCAAGAATATAAGCCTCGAATAACTTAAGATTTTTAACACTGTAATTAGGTTCAGAAATTGGGCCTGGGGTGCTAATGTGTCCAGGTTTCAAATCACAAGTCTTCCAGGAAGGAAACTAAGTAGCTGAGGAAAATAAGAAAAAACTGCCCAAGTGTTACTCGGAAAGATGCTCAGCCTTACCCATCTAAAACACAATGGTTTTGAGGTCCTGAGTATTATTTTTTAACTAGCATTGTGGTTCTTGTTCTGAAGGTAATAAGTAGACATGCTTCATGGCATGATGGACCTGGGGTCTGTCTTTTCCCAGCATAGATAGAAATAGGTTTAACATCTGTAAGAATTAGCCACTTATCAAATAAATGAGACAAAGGGGAATTTAGGTGTACTCCAGACTCACAGTCAGACCTACTATAGGGCAGAAAGGGTATATCTTTTTTAACCCTGCTTGTTGGCTAGTGATGTGGCAGTGGGGAGTCTCCTTCAGGCTCTGTGACCGTTACTGAGGGACTTGGTTAAAGCAGTCTGAACGATATCCTCAGCAGAATGTCCAAACAAGTTTTTATCTTTATAAAAGCCCTGTATGCATTTAACTGGCACTAAAGTGGGGGGAAGTTGTTCATAAAAGCCCACCAGCGTACAAACTCCAAGCTCCAAACAAGTTTTGGACTTAGAAAGCTAGGTCACTGTTTGTTGCAGAGTTAGGACCTGATCTAAGCTTTAATATTTTAATGTTCCCCAAACTTTAAGGGGGGTTTAGTTGTAGGTCTGAATTTTATAGCCACGCCAAGCCAAAACCTAGAGTCCAAGCACCTCAGTTTCACAAAAGTTGGACCCTCATCTGAGGTTAGGAGCTCATACCTGTGAAATTCCAGTCCCAGAGACACAACAGGGCTTTTGCTATTAATGTGGGTATGAGAATTTTCCTGTAGTCACCCAGGGATGCAATCTAACCAGAGGTCGGATTGTAATGATATGTTTTGTTGCCTGTTTGCTGTCTTTATCCCTTACCCAAGTTTGTCATCTTCTCTTTAGGTCCTGTCTCTGCTAGGAAAAGGACCTTCTGTTATTGTTCCTCTTCAACACCTACTTCATGCAGGTTACACAGACTCTCTTCCTACTCATTCTTTTTAAGTTTAAGGTCCACTGGGAGTAGAGTTTCTTGCTGAGCTATGCTGCATAATATATTAGTCAACAAGTGTGCGTGAAGCACGCGCAGTGGCTTAGCCTTTATGGTACCCAGGGGAGCAGCCTTGCCACACAGCCACTCTGCAATTGATGGGTTGGAGCTATATGCATTATAATAAACAGATTATTCCTATTAAATTAGCTTGAACATCTCGAAAAATTCATAATGCACCAACATTCAGCCTGTCTTTGGAAGTGTAAGAGGAATGGGGAATGTCAAAGGCAATTAATTTATCTGTAATATGTTTCCAAAGGTTGTGTCTTGGGTTCTTTATATCCACAGTGTTTGGCTGCATAAAGTAATATAATGACATGGTTGCTGCACGCTGTCAGGGAGAAAGTCTTTAGTTATAGTACACCATGGAGAGTCGAGGCAGCAGCTGTTGTCTTTGCTCTTTATAGAGCTGTTTGGGAGCTCTGCCTAGTGTAAGATGAAACATTCAGTTCAACATTCTATCTCAGAGTTAGCTGACAGCAGAAACTTTTGATTTATTCCAAAAAGATAAAGATATGAACATGTTGCTAAGTCTATCTATGGGCAGCCTGGTTTCTGTACAGGGAGAATAAGGTTTGGGCTAGTATTGGGGTCTTTAATAAGGTTTCAGATCTCCATGCTATCACTGTCTATGTTATCTTGGTGAAACTATTTAGGCTCAGTTTACATGACAAAGTCTTCGCCTGAACATTTGGTGAAGTCTTAGTAAAATGTGGAACACATCTGAGTGCTCCTGCCTCCTTCCAGCGTCCTTTTCACTGTGTTTATATAGCATCTCCCATCCAGGAGACTTCTTTTTCTACTTGTGAATACAGAGATAGTATTTTATTATTGTAAAATATTAACTTTTCAGCCCAAAGCAGGTGTACCTCATACCTTTAGATCTTTCCCTTTAATCCTATCAAAGCCTTAGTATTTTGACAAAACCTTCTGGAAAGAATCAAAGCAGCATTTTTATAGCATGGAGAAAAACAGGAAAGATAATGTCTGATTTTTCTCCTCTTCCTGCCAGCATGAAAATCTGTTCCTCAGCTTTTTATTTCCTTGCCCTCACTAATGACTTTTCTTTCACTACCGGTTTCAAAATCTTGACAGCTCGTTAGAATCGGGAGAAACTTTGCATGATCAGAGTGATAATTTTCAAATCACTTTGTGGCTGAAAGTAAGTTTAGGAGCATTATTTATTCAAATTACAAGCATGAAGGACCACATGGGAAATATGGAGGAGTGCCTTCTGTAAATGACAGCTTAGGGAGAATTTTCAATTGCATGAGACAGCTGTATCCCAAAACTTAATCTAATTACTATAGTGTAGTGAAAAATGTCACCTTGAATAAAATTGATACCATCATATATGTTCATGGTAAATTTTTATTTACATATGGCTGTGTTTGGGATAACCTTTGGATTCTCAATCCAGCTTCTAAATCCAGCAATCCAAGCTGATGTAATGCTTTTATAATTAGAGGAATTTGAGCGTGTGGAATTTCTTCCTTGCTTGGAGCAGAACAGCTCTGCTCGCAGCTGTACAAAGTTCTGAATAGCCCTTTCCTGGAACATACACTTCTTCTTAGTACATGTAAGCACACAAACAGTATATAAAACTTTGTTTTGCTTCCTTTTTCAAAACCCATATTTTAAAACGTTTTCCAGTTGCGTTTCCGAAATGTAAAAAGAGAGAGAAATTACTCAGAGCACTGGTGTGCCTCCCCCATATGCTTTTTCTGTTTTGTTGCACATGAACAATTATATGATGACTTGAAAAGTTGAGTTTCTGGAAGGCCTTCATTTTCAGCTGCGGGTGTATGCCAACGAATCTGAATATTAAATCAGATGGAAACCAGCAGCTTGAAAACATGCAATCTGCTCTGTGCTGAAATGCACATCTGTCTGATGCATACTGCGGATCTCTGGCTCCCACTAAGGTTGTTTGAGATAACAAAAGAGCATGTTTTGAAAGCTCTGGAAGTTTTTTGTTTTGGCTTTTTCTTTTTTTTATGTGTAAAATGCTGAATTGACTGTACTGGAGCTGAAAGCTCCTTGATTTTCCACAAAAACAAGTTTAACAGGATATAGAAATGCCAGCTTTCCTTACCCTGTTGCACCAACGTGCTCCCAGCCTCTTGGTACTGGCAGCACCTTTCCTCCTGGAACGTGGTCTCAGCTAAAGACGGTGGAGAGAAATACAAATATCATTGACTTTGTGAATCTGCTTGTTTCCCAGTGAATTCAGGGGAGTCAAGGACATGCTCAGCACCTCAAGGACTGATCTCCAAGAGAGCAATCAAGCAGGCATTGCTGGTTAGCGAAGAACTTGGGAACTGATTTCTGCCAACAACAGGTAAAAGCTGCCAGGATCTGTGGCTTTTCTGGGAGAATCCACATCCAGCTATTTGCTGATAAACAGTTTAAGAATAACATTTGCGTGCAGCAAGGAGGGAGCAGACCTGCCTTTCAAGCTGCTGAGGAAGCCTGTAGGCCAGCCTGGTATTTTTAATCAAAGCATCCTTGAAAAATGGAACCGGTACGGATGTGTGTGTGCTTAGACTATATCCAGTGCTGATGATTCTGGGGCTAGCTGCTGCACAGCAAAAGCTCAAATGGCTGTTGGATGTGTCTCTTGCATAACTAAATTTTTCACCTGGAAGTGTACTAGGAAAAAGAAACTCTGTAGAAATAGCTTGTATTTTGATTTTTTTTAAAATAATACCTGGATTTCTCCAAAGTTCTTAATAGCTAGTCTAAGGACCCCTCCTGAGCGGACAGATCTGTATCACGTAGGGAGGTTAGATGACGTTGCTGAATCAAGGCTTTATAATTTCTGCTACGTAATGGCACATTTATGTATATTGCAAATTGCTAGCAAGCGGGGATGTGCTTTTGTTGCCGTGAAGCAATACCAGTGACTGAGGGCTCAATCAAAGCTGAGTCCTGGGAAGTGGCAGTCTAGAGACCGGATCCCGTTTTCTTTTTACCTCTGTGAATTAACCGTATTAGAGACAAACACTGCAAATGTAGACACAGGAGGGAACATGGAAGCTCTCTAATCATTTTCAGCCCAACCCGTAAAATCTGAGGGGGTGTGCCCAGCTAAGTGTTTTGCTGTTGGACTTGATCCTCCCAGGTCTTGAGCAAAGCAGAGAAGGCATTGAAGGAGCTCAAAATTTAAAAATATAAGACTCTTAAGACTTGCTTCGGCTCCCACTCATGTCAATAGCAGAACTTGCCTTGTTTTGGAGGCCAGCTGAAGCTGGGCACATGTCTGCGGCTCCGCAGATTGCATGAACATCCAGAGCCGTGCTGCAAAGAATTACTGTTGGGGAAGGAAGAAGACAGGAACGGAGCTGCTCGCTCCAAGACCTGACCTAAAAATCCCTTTGGCTGTGGACAGTTTATCTGCTAAAATGCCACGCAGCCCCGATGCCAGCGGGTGGTGTTTCAGTGGGTCGGTACCCCGGGCCAGGCGCTGAGGGACAGCACTGCTCCCGCTACCAGGACTAGCTTCCAAAGCCTGTTGCCATTCTTGCCTTCAAGTTGCGGTTTCAGTCTTATTTGTGGCTGGCAAATCATTAGCATCAAGATTTTATCTGTGCTATAGTTTGCCCGAAGCTTGAAAGTGGGTTTTTCTTTTTTTTTTTCCCCCTCCCTGCACACATAGTACAAAATGTTGCTTTCCTTGGTGAAGAGCTGTCACATGCGATGTGGGTGATGCGTCCTGCACTTCCTATATAGCCAGCTATCACCTTCCCAGGGTTAAATCCTGTCTCCATTCTGGCCTCCGTGCATCACCACGCCAAGTTCAGAAATTCTGACTGAAAGCAGTGAGATGATGTCTGTGTGGAGCGCTACATGGAATAGATATTAACATGTGTTTTAAAATATATGCATGTGTGTGTGTACAAAGGCACATTTTGTATATTTATGTGTGCACACACAGACACACACTCTAGTTTTAAGTCATGCTCCTGGTAAGAAATGCAACGAATAATATTGGTGCTTCCCTGGGTAATGTTGTTCTCCTGTTGTTACAGATATATACATGTTCTTTATGAAGGGATATATGAAAAATAAAGTACATTTCTTATTTGTAAAAACTCAAAGGCTCAGCCATAACTTCTCTTGTTCCAGCAAAGCAAAACTACTCTATTGCACACACACAGCTGTAAGTGCACTCCAGTGTGGTTATGCCTCTGGTCCACAGTGACTATTTTGTAAGAATAGCTTTATTTGCCATTGCTAATGGCCAGCATGGATATTTACCAGGCACGGGCATTTTAATTTCTGCTCTGTTACTCACAGCTTCCCTGCATGCTAAACATTCCTTCATTTATGTTACAGAAAATGTGTTTGAGGACTTCTCCCATGGCTCTTCTGTAGATGTCAAGACTCAGACTACATCAACATCGTATCAGAGGTATATGTTAAGCACTACTTCATGTTTCCAAAGCCTGCGTGCGTGTATTCTGATGATGAAGTTAAGACATATTAAATGCTAAGTTTACTTGAGGGAAGTGCTGCTGCTCAGCTACTGACCACTGCATGTGGCTCCTGTGCAAGCCGTTTGACCAGGTAACTGTCTCAAGCTGTTCCTGTTTCTGATAATATATGTACAACACAAGGTATTTGATTTGGAGTGGTCTGTGGATTGGATGAAAGCGCTCCATAACAGACCAGTTCTTAAGACCAGTGAAACCAGTGACAGCCTTTCTGTTGTCTCCGTTAAGCTTTGGAGCACGTCCCCTGTAAGAAACGCAGAAAACAACACTGGCGACTCGATAGATAACATGACTTTGATGTTGCGGAACTACCACAGCCATTTCAATTGCTGCATAATTAGATGTCCCAAGACACGGTCATAAACCATTATGTAGGCTTAGATAATGGAAAATCTCAGATTTAACCATGTGGAGCTGGGACTAAGACTCAGATTTAGAGACGTGTATGTGTCTGAACATTCAGGTGTGTTAGTGGAGCTGTTGGTTGGCTTAGATGCCTAACCCCATAGAAATCAGTCCGGGATTAAACATAGTCTTTGAACATCAAAGACATTTAGGTTTCTAATTCCTACTAGACATAAAAAGTGTCTTATTAGTTAGGATCCCATGGGGAGTTACGCATGTGATCTTTGGGAATCTAAGTCTCTTCCTGTATTTTTTCCAAAAGTCTACAATGTGCCCTTCTGCATCTTTCAGAGTTTAAATAATTTTTGAAACTTAAGAACGTCCAGTAAAACCGGTCTCTAACAACAACACCTTGTATGGCATTTGTACTCCCATTTATAAAAACTTTGGCATAAAATGTACTTGATACATGTAGTAGTTGTTGGGGGGGGGTTGTGGGTTTTTTTGGTTTTTTTTGTTTTTTTTAACTGAGTGCTACCATGAAGTTCTATAGTTATGTCCATATATAACTTCCCCTAAATGTCCCAGAACATAGCTAACAGTAGTGATTTGTTTTGTAAGGGTCCCTGAATATGGTTAAAGATGAGCAACACTGGACTGTTGCTGTTTAAAGTGTCCGATACGCAAAAGATCAGACCTTAATTATTAGTCTCTAAGCACCACTGACTTCTGAGTTATCTGCTCCGGGCATCATTTGTTTGGTACATCTCTGACCTTGGTTCATTTGACTGATAACAAACTGGGGAAATAGGAGGAAAAGAAAAAAGCCCCATGAATATAATTAACATCTGCTTATTAATGAAATCATTTATGAGGGAGCTGACTCGAGTTCAGTTAATGGCTGGAATAATTTTTGCGAGAGAGAAAACCTTGCCCGGTTGTTGAGGTGCGGCGATGCCAACCTGTTTCCGGAGCTCGCTGCCTGCTGCGGTTTCGGGGCGAGATGCTCAGCTGATGCCGGTGGGCTCCAGCCGCGGAGCTGTGCTGAGCTGCATCAACTGTCCTGTCAGCTCTGAGTCTGAGTTTGTACCTGCAGGACAGGTTCGTCGATAGTGTTGCTTGGTGCAGCTCCCCTCGCAGTGTTAATTATGCAGTTCTCCTAGAGCAGGAGTGTGTGCTGACTTTGAAGATAAATTAGTTACCCTTCCACTTGCCACCGGCCTTCCTCTGTCGGTTAAGGATTATCTTGTCCCTCCTCTTCTCTTCGTGGATCAGAAAGTCAATTAACTGGTTCCCCGTCAGACTTGAAATCTATAGGAAGAAAATCAAACTTCTCTAAAGCTTGGACTGGTGTTTAACCAAATTTCTTTCTCATAAATTTGCAGCTCAAGGCAAGTTTTTATTTTCCCTGTAACATTGAGAATCCTTTGCTCAGTCCGAATTACCAGCTGGGGCTGGTTTATTTCCCACATTCTTGCTTATTCTGTGTGGGTTTAGGTTGAAAGAAAGTTTTTATTGTTTCTCTGTTTTTGTTTTGTCTGACTTAAAGATACATTTATGTATCTTTATGTATCATTTAAAAGATACATTTATGTATCTTTATGTATCTTTATGTATCATTTTAAAGATACATTTATGTATCTTTATGTATCTTTATGTATCATTTAAAAGATACATTTATGTATCTTTATGTATCTTTATGTATCATTTTAAAGATACATTTATGTATCTTTAGGTCAAGCAAATTAGGCCAACTTATACGTTTCCATACCAGAACAGATAAACCAGTAGGGATGACCTTTTTACCAACAATATCGTATCTTTATTAATGCAGTATCATTAGCAAAGTGCAACCTTTGTGCACAGATGACTCCTAAAGGGCTAGAGACAGCTTATGTGGTGGGATGACAGTATCCGAGGGTGGTGGGGAGGAGAAAAGATCTAGTTGCATTGGTACTTCTGGCTTGTTCCCAGAGAGCTGGGTTGTAGATCCTTAAACCACAGGAAAACTTCTGCAAGATTTGGGGTAATTCTCTGAAATGTTGACCTTTCCCAGATCCTCTCAGTTGCGTTTTGGGGTAGGGAGCACAGAAAACCCCATGCCATATCAACAGAAGGGTTGAAATTATTGATTAAATTCCAGATCTGAAATTACAGAAGGGTTAGCACAGCTTCCCAGCGTAGTGAGCCCTGCCTTGTGAACTCCTTGCCTAATGACTATCTCCCCCTTGCAGCTGGTGGAACGGCACGATCTTGTTGTAAAGGTGTAAATTTTCTTGGGTTTGAGGCACTAGTTCGGCTCACAGCTGTGTTGCTGTGCACGGCACTGCTGCGGCACAAGTCTCTGAGGTCTGTGAATCATTGCCTTTTTCTCAGCTGCACAGAAAATAACCCAAGCCCTTGGGTTCTTCAGTCCAGAACGATTGGGAATGTTTTCGCAGAACGCAAGAGTTTCGCATCCTTTTAAGCAGGTTGTATTTCTAAAGGGATTACAAAGGATTATAATGAGTTACTAAGATCTCTGCATCTTTACTGGGCCTCTTGCTGGTGTAGGATTTATTGGTTTAGAAAAGTCATCTTGCAAATAGCAGATTTTCCCAGAAACAGCAGGGAAATTAGTATTCCTTTTGCAAATATCAAACTAGCCTACTTTGTTACAATTTCATTGTAAAAAGTCTGCTTATGGCTCTCTAATGAACACTGGTTCCATTCCCACAAAGTGACACTTGCTGAATAATGTGTTACAGCTCTCAGTGACTCCTTCCCAGAGACTTATCATGAAATCTGCAGAGATAATTACCACAGTAGGAGATGAATACAAACAAATGCAGTTTCCCCCTGGTTTCAGCAACCTTCTAAGTTGCTAAGATTGCACTCGCTTCCCTCTCTGTTGCCAAGTACATTCTTCCTGTTTTTTTAGCATCATTAAAAGAATTAGATTTTGATTCGTAAGATCTATCCACCTAATTAAAGACGATTGCGACAGTCCCCTGAGTTAAACTGGAGCTGCAGCTTCATCCAGAAAACATTTGCGGTATGGGCTGAATTATAACCAATTTCTCAAATGACTAAAATTGGTTGTTCCAGACAAGCACTAAGATTAAATCCATCTCATCTGATATTAGCCATTAATGTAGTCAGCCTTGCTCAATACACTCCTACATCAGATCTGACTCGCCTAGGAGTTGCCTCTCTCATCATCTGCTGTTGACTGCATTTATCATGTGCAGCTTCCTAGTTTAGATGAGTCCAGGAGTAAGTGTGAATGTAACATGGAAAAGTTACCTGCTGCACTTCGTTCAGTTCCTCAAAAAACCAGTGATATATCGGATGATGCTAATGTGGCTGGTGTGTTTCTAAAGCTCAAAGACTTCTATTCTCTAAGATTTCTTCTTGGATGAGTGGGTTCATCTTCTGGCCATGCTTCTTCAGTCTTTTAGTTATGGTTATTTTCAGGTTCTCTGTCTTGGAGCGGCTGTTTGTCTCCTTCCTTTGCAAAAAGAAAAATTTTCAAATCCTCACTAAATTGTGTTTTGTTTTTTATTATTTCCTCTAATAGATGAATTGAATTTAAAAAAAAACAAACCACAACAACAAACCAACAAGGTTTTAAATCTTTAGATTCAGTTTTCTACTCCTAAAATTATCCTTATATTAGGATACTGGGAAAAAAAGCTGGCAAGTAGGACATCACAGGAGATTGTAGTCTCAATGTAAATCAGATTCGTTTGTATTTCTTCTCTCTCTTATATCCAATGTGATTTAAGAAATGTTGCAATTATTTCCCATTACATGATGTTTTTAGCTTTGCAATCAACTAAGTATAATGCATTGACCATAGTAGTGTAAGGAGAAGAAAACACACACAAAAAAATCCTAGAAGAGGAAACCTTTGAATTTGATTCTGATATAAATAACACTATAAAGATGGTGCAAAAATAAATGTTACTATTCCATTTAATAGTATGGTATTAAACATGTTCTCTTTACTGCAGTACGTAAGTCTTTTGTATATTCTGTATTTAGTGAACTCTTCCACCATCTTTTTATTTGTTTTGGGGTATGTTTTCAGCTGCTAGTTCTTTATGATCACCCCATAATTAGAAATTTAAACTTCTCCGCAGTTGCTGCTATGGGATCAGGCAGGTGCTTTGCTGCTGTAAATTGCCACTGTTGCATTAAAGTCCAACGTTTGGTCTGTGGTTATAAGGGCTTTGTAAAGACCTGGCAGGTCTGTGTTTCTACTCTTACACAGAGTGAAATTAGAAGAGTTACTTTTCTATTTATCTACTTTCATAGGCAGGTCCCATATTTGTAATACTCGAGTACTGTACGGATATCAGTGGAAGTTCTTTAGGAACGTATTTATAAGAAAATGTTGAGTAATGGGTTTGAGTTGAACACGGAGTTGTTTTGCAGCAGTGGAATTGCAGAACAGAGTTTGAGTCATTTCCCTGGGGCGTCTGTGACACAACCAGGAACCCAAATCCCATCTTCTGAACCCCATTCCAGTGTGTTAGCCCACAGGATGACTGTTTCCGACGGGCTTTGTCTTTTCAGTGGATTGAACCAAATTTTGGATCCATACTTGCTGCTCTAATCTTCGATCGTCACCTGGGCTTTGTGGGCCAGCTGGATCTCTGCTTCAACTAAGCTGCGGATAAGCTGCTTAGCCTTCAGCGGTAATTGAATCAAAGCCAATTCCCAGGCCCAGAAGGTTCATCCCTGTTTAAACAAAGAGAGACGGCAACGCGTGTGTATCTGCTGCCGAGGAGGAGGAGGAAATTACTCCTTTGAAATTGAATCCAACAGGGAGACTGTATGTCTTTACAATTCGTGGATTTTCCAATAAAGGTGTTTTTGTCATGTTAGTTAGCTCATGAAAGGGCTTTACACAAGTCAGTCTGAAAGACTTCAGGAGAATAAATCCCTTGTCGTCAACTCACAGGGCAAGTTTTTGCCTTTAGTGGCCACTTTTAGTCATCCTAATTTTCCAGCAGAATTTAATTTATCTATTAAGAAGATAACAGTCTAGATTCAGCCCAGCACCTGTCCCCATGGAAAATTTTGACCTCAATACCTTAGTGTAGAGGTGAAAGCTATGTGCAGAGCACAAGCAAGGAAATAGGAATAACTAAGTATTTTGTCAAACTTAGACCAAAGTTCCTGCTTTCTTCGTTGTGTCTGTGTGTGGGGTGTGTAAGACAGATAAATTTGAAGAAATTGAGAGAGCTGTAAACAGCTAAAATAGCAAGTCTTCACGAATTTTTATCGATTTTACTACAACTTTCTTAACAAAACAAAACAAACCACCAAGATTTCCAAATAATGAAATATCTTATTTGAAAGTTTAACGTATTAAATACTTTTTCTATTCATTTATTTGCAATCACTGCTTGTTTCAAATGCATTTGTTTTCCAAAATGTTAATGAGAAATGAAGCTTGTTTTCCTGGATTCCAGCAGTGAACTAATTCAGTTTTGCAGCTTCTGGAGCAGAGCCGACACGCGGCTGATGAAGGAAGCGTGTAGCCGGGCTACGCTCAAGTGCCTCTGCGCTTGAACACACAAACACGTACCGGGCGGTCCAGGAGATGCCATGGGTTATGCTCAGTTATATTCACCATCCTGTAGTCTGGTCACGGCAAGATCCACCAGATCGGATGACCTCTCAAATCACTTTCTTGTTGCTTTTTTAAATTTATTTTTCAGTTTTAGATTGAATTTTATAGTGCTGAGTAGATGGAGCACTTTTCCATTGCTTGTGTGCAGCAACTACCCAGCAGTCAGTTTTACCTAGCTGTTTCTCCAAACTATCTGGTTTTAATCATCTGTAATTATTAAAATGTTATGCTTTTTGATTGTGTATCTGTTCAGGAAAGCCGAGATGAAAGTCAAATATGGTAACATTTTTCTTTCAGTGTATTCATAAGGCCTCAGGAAACTAATGAGATTTATTCTGTGAATTAGTTTATAATTGTGCTTTAACTGCACTGTGACATTTAATAATGTCAGAAAGATTTTGCTTTAGGCAGAGTGATTTCAGCCTCTGTAGAAAATTAATTACCACTTTTTGAATAAACTGCTTTTTTTTTTTTGTGAGCTAAGCGGTATTTTCAAGGTTAAGCTGCTTTCTGATATTTTGAGGAAAAAAAAAAATGCATTGAAGATGTAGATCTAGCTTCCTGGTTCCCATACAAGAAGCTGACTGCCTTAAGTAATCAGAACCTATTGTTATTATAAGATTTTTCAAAAGCAGCCTCTTGGTGTTCTCCAGCGCCCAGACCTTGTGTGCCCGACGTGGGAAACCTGCAGCGCTGTGCGGAGCTGTGGAGGGAGCTCCGCTCCGCTGCGCCCCGGCAGCGGGACCTGCTCCTACCACCCTGCGCCTTCATGTATTCCACCGCTTTGCTTCTGCAGGCAGAGCCTTAACGAGAACCCAAGTCTGTGTCCTGCACAAATACACCTTCTACTAATGCCCTTAACAAAAGGGCACTAGCTCGTTCTCTCTCTTTCATTTCCCTTCCAAACCTTTTCGCTAGCAAAACAAGTTGGAATTGTATTTTCATAGGGGACCTAGAGAAAGAAACAGCTGCTGAATGCACGCATTTTATTTCACAGGATCAGAGTTCCATCAAATATGACATTGTTCGGAAAGCGTGAATCAAGCTAAGTATTGATAAGGCTTTGTTAAATGTGATTATATGAGGAAAAATAGAAAAATAATTCTGAGGAAAAACGGAAAGCTTGATATACAGGATAACTTCAAGTGTGCCTATACACATGCATTAAATTATGAAATTAAACAGATGGAGTTTTGAAAAAAAATTTGTTTTGAGGCTCACACATTGCTATAAGCTTTCAAGCATATTTATATATGCATCTTTCAATAGTAAGAACTGCTAAAATTGATGTAATCGTTGCTTTGCTGTGATGTCAGGAATAGATACTTACACTGGAGTGTGTGGGCTTTGCAAGGGTATAGCAGCGAGGCAAATTAATTTAAGCTGCCCAAATGGCAAATCAGATGGATTAATGATTTTCAAAATGACAGCTGCATTTATATGCCTTTTAGCCCAATCACTTTATGTCAAGTCTAGTGCTTATTGAAGTCAATGGAAAAAGTGGCCTTTTCTTTAAAGGGAGCAGAAGTAGTATTTAGGGACCAATATACAACTATGGACAACAGATATGTTGTACTCCAGGCCTTGAAATGACTGCAAAGTTTCAGAAACTTTCAGTATTAGTAGTGTGCCTGCTCCCTTTTCCTGCGGTTGGTATTTCCACTGACAGCTTCCAAAATCCTTTCCCTGCTGCCGATGTAGAGAATAACTCCTTGATGATCTCATCCAGGCCACTACCAATTTAAAACTTATTCGAAGTACTCGGCACAGTAATTATCCTTGTCCCACATTCTGTAAAATAAAGCTCAGTAGGAAATGGCTATTGTCTAAAAGTGAATGACTGAGGGTGAGGCGGTGATGCGCAGGGAGATCTCATCAGTGCATTTTTCAGGATTTTCCACCCTTTGCAAGTCGGCAGGGCGCTAGCTCTAATCTAGCGGCATAGCACCATGGACACCAGTGGGGAAGCTGGCTTTGTGTGTTCCCCAAAGCTTTGGGAAAGAGCCAGAAGGAATGCTCTAAATTTGTATCTCAAAGAGATGGTGTTGAAGAAAAGTGATAGTGGAATGACACTGGCTAGAGGTTCATTGATGCTTTGGGAACCAAAGGTGAACAAAGCCAAGACAAAGCAAGCCAAGTCCGCATGCCAAAGGGTGAGTTTCTCTTATTTACCCTGTTTTTAACATGTGTTGCTCTCCATTCAGCTGGTTTGCAGAGTGTATTTCCGCCCTGCAGGTGGGATTTTTATTGTTTCATTGTCCCTGCTGTCTGTTGAAGGAGGTTCAAATAATTCCTTCCCAAAACCCTTGCACAAAAAAACCTGGGCCACAGCCCATCATTCTTCTTATTACGAGTGTTGCACAGTAAGTCAGACCAAAATAATCCGCTCGTCTGCACGGCCTTACTTTAGCTCTGGCTTACAGAGCTGGCTGGCTGCTTGAGGCAACGGGGAGACGCGCTCCCCAGGGTGATGGATTTAGGCTCTGGATCATAGGTACACCAAGGCAGACTGTTAAAGTTTCACCAGACCTCTGTTATTGCAGTATAAATTTGTCTCCTAGCATCTGCCTGCACTAGGGATCCTCATGTCATGGGCTGTCATCGGAAAAGCCTCCATCCTGCCAACAGAATCCAAGTTAGTCCCTGAAATCCATGCTGCAATTAATAGGAATTTTTTTTCATTGACTTTTATAGAGCTAAATTTCAATCCGATTTTGCCTTTGGAGGCTCACAGATCAATCCGATATTGGAGTCTGTTTTGATACAGCTCAGTAGTTGCTGCAGCTTCTCCTGCACTTGGTGCGCTGCTGTCCGTGGCTGTAAGCCCTCCCAGCCAGAGCGCACGCCGCGGTTAGAGGCAGTTTTGCAAACGCTCACCAATTACCACATGAAGGAAGGAGCTCGCTGGTCTTCAATGGTTTCCAGTTTGGCTCTGAGTTGGGAGTTGCATTCCTTCCGTGATGAAGGAAATCTCTAAATATCTTACAGCCTTGGTGGTGTTCAAGGACGGAAGAAAGAATGGTTGTTGACTAATGAGTGTATATAGTAACTAGGCAAAACAATTAGGAGCCGTTCCTCGTCAAATATGTGCGTTACCGGTCTCGGAACGAGTCAGATGCACCGCTTTCCTTTAGTGCTGGAACTCATCGAGAACAGTAATGTTGCCCAAACTCCTCAGTTTCTCATTAAAAAAACCCACACTCTAGACCAGACGATTTCTCCCAAATATTTAATCATTAGAAGTTTCATTATAATAACAACTTCAGGGTGCTTCCAATTAGTTTAACAATAACTGTATCTTGGGCTAATAAATGTTCAGCTGTGGGCCTTGAATTTATTAGCCCAGGAAAATGGTTATTGCCTCATAAACAGGAAGCACCTTCAGGTGATTTAATGACTCATGTTTCTCTCACCCTTCTTAAATTTAATCTAATGAACAGATGAGATGGGAAAGCTATTAAAAGTAAAAAAGCCAACAACAACAACAAACTTTCCACTGGCAATTACTTAATGACAAAATTGTGTTAATACATATTTGAAAAGTCAGTCCACAACATTGCAGAATAATCTGAAGTTATTGCTCAAGTAATTCACGCAATGTTAGATAACTTCTATTTTATTTTATTATGTGAAGAATAAATAATCGTTATGGTAATACCCTGCCTTTGCCATTAACATGATGTCCTACATCAGTGTTCAAGGACTGCACCTGAAAACATGCAAATGAATTGCGTATTCTTAATGAGGATAACAACCTGCTCATTTCATCAGGCAAAATTTGATGTCAAGGTTGTGGGCTGCTGATTTTCTGTTTCATTTTTAAAATGCTGGGTGGTATGTTACAAAAAAAAAAAAAAAAAGACTTACTGTGTTTTTTCACATGTGTCCTAGCAAAGTTTGTCCTCTTTGGTAATGCCCAAGGAGCAGCATTGGCAGAGCGGGGGCGGCTGGAGGTGGCAGGAGTGGCAGGCTGGGTAGGATATTTCGGTAGCGCGTTATGTATCTTCGTTTTAGTGTGGTCCTGTTCTGGCAGAGCTGCAGCCTCTTTTCACATGCGTTCAGTTCTCCTTATTGTCCATTGCTTTCTTGTTGCAAAATAGGATTTTGTAGTTTTGTAAAACTGTGAGCCAGGGACATCTAGCACCATATTCTTAAAATCAAAGCATAGCTCACTTTTTACATGGTTTAACCTCTCCCTGTAAGAACATTTAGGTCTGTGAATCCAACATATAGCTCTGTGAATAGTTCTACACTGGCTTTTAAGATGTTTTAACTCTAACATGCTCTTATTTCAGCATGGTGATTTTTTTTCCCCAATCTAATTGGAGAGTCTGACTTTCCCTTCTCTGTTTTTCTGGACTTTTTGTCTCACATGTTGTGTCTTATTGCAAACGAGTAGGATTCTCAGTACTGAGGGCCACTTTTGTAAGGTGGTTTGGGCATTCTCAGTGTGGATAGGTGACTAGGATTTTCGGAAGATTCATAGTTTTAAAATGGAACTTAGACTTCTAAATCTCTTGGACACCATTGTGAATTTTTCCCTAGTTGCTTCTGTGCCTCTGAAAACCCTAACTTACAAGACTTATTTCCAATTAATATTTATTCTGTCCATGAAGAATAAATGATACATTTCAGAGAGTTTCATTAATATTGATGAGCTTTACATATGGCTAGTTAGAATTCAAAGTATTTCAATTTGTTAAACAGAAAGAGTTTCAACCATTAATTATGTTCTGGTCACTCAATTTTCATCAAATTGAATAAAGTAATGTGTTGGAACAGAATGATGTGTTTGGACCAAAAATATCTTCACTGTTTCTACTTAGAAGCAGAACACAAATGTCTTGCTCAGCTTTTTTTTTCTACATTTGCATGACCTATATTTCATATATTTATTTTGTTTTGCTAAGGTTGTATTCAAATATATGTCCAAAAGGAATATGCATGTTCTTTTGTGTTAGAAATATTATTCCTGCTTGCTTACAGATGCAGAACTGAGGCAGAGGGGGGCTTGGGTTTACATATATATTTAACTTAACCAAGATAAGAGCCAAGAATAATTTCATGGAGGGAAGAGTCATATAGACCTCTTACATTAGGGTAAAATTGGAATTCAAGATAATTTAATTCTCTTTGGATCAGAACTGCTACAAGTTTTTCTACTTTCTCTTAAAATGCTGTAGGACTGTCCCAGTAAGAGGTAAGGAGTTGAAGAAGGCAAACTCGCATTTTTCATGGCTGCCTGCAGAATATAAAGTTTTGTTTTTCATATAGGGAAATATTTTTATGTACAATGGAAATGATTGTTTTGACACACATTTGTGTGTGCACAGACATGTATTTCCCAAGGAAGCTTTGCCTTTATTATCCCAGATGACAGAAACGAACTGAAACTGTATTTTCTGTTGTTGAAAAACAAAATTTAAATTTTTCAATTCCATGTTTTGGCAGAGTAAGTGCGCTTACTATTTCAACAGGCGAAAACACATTGAAGTGCTTTAACGGTGAATTACACAGAACATCTAACAGGTACAAAAGAAAGCAAAGACGCAGAGGGGATCTTCTTTGCCAGTCGTCTTCCTCGGCGTTGCAGCCAATTTGGAAGCATCTTATCTGTGCTTATTTGAGTGTTTCAATTGCACACTTGAAAAAATACCTGAGTGTCATATGATGCCACCACACAGTAAATCAATCCAACCCATACTTTACATTTTAGCAATTAAATCAGCTATGAAATAATATTTTAATTAAAATCGAGCAGTTTTGCTTGTTTTTCAGTTGTTAATGAACTATGGGTTGAAGATCAACTTCAGCTTACTACGGGCCAAAGAAATGGGTATTTAAGGTACTGGAAAAACAGTGGTGTTCAGACTTATGGATCATTTAAGCACTTCTAGAAAGGTTACCCCAAATTAGCATTTTATAATGCCTACTGCATCTTTGCAGAAAATGATTCTTTCATTTTTTCTTTCCCTAAGAAGATGTCACTTAGAGGCTCAGTAAATTCCTAAAATAAGTCTTCTGTAGTTACTGTAAAAGTACTTCTAAAGTGTCGGCAGCGTTCTGTCATTAGCCTGGAGTAAAAACTTAGATCCTTTCCATAGTGTGTGTCAAAGTATGTCTTGTAGGCCCTAAGAATTGCTTTTTGAATGATTTTTACTGGGAGAGGGGAGCAAGATGGAGAATGAATCTTAGATTTCAGAAAGATTTTTCTCCTTTCAGTGTTTCCTTGAATAGCTCAAAAGCTGGCATTCACCATAGGAATCATTAGTGCTGTTAACTCAAAGTCACTTTGACATTAAAAAAGCGGTGTAGAATTGACTGCTGATTGCTGAAGAGCTCTACCAGTGCACGAATGGCAGAATATAATGGGTTTTCCCTGTTAAATTATCTCAATACACTTGCATTACCAGCTACTGAGCTCTCTTTTCCCCCCGCCCCAATTTATGTGCTCTCTGTGCATGAATCTTTAGACTGATGCTGCAGTTGACTGCAGCTCAATATAAGAAAAGGGGCTAGAAAAAGACATTTATTACTATTCAGAAAGCAAAGAACTGGAAATAACTGGTTATCCTTGCTTTGAACAGAGGGTTGGATCAGATGACCATGTGAAATCCCTGCCAGCCTTAGATATGCTGTGATTCTATGAAATGGAAACAGATGTGATGTTAGATGCTCACAAAATTGCTTGAAGTGGAAAGAGTATTTTTTTATTTATTTACAGTTGGTGAATTGTAGCTCTGCTGAACAAGAAAAACTGAAAACGTTTGTTGTTGATATTAGTAAAGCCATTTTTTTCCCCACATTTTATGTAGGTTGCTTTTATCAGAACGAAGTTAATACGATTACCAGTAGCCAGTTTCCTTTACCCTATCTCAGCAAACAATTCAGATTGTTTTGTTTCAGAAGTGTGTCAGCAGACTTCAGTATATGAGGATACTCTCTGCTTTCTATGCTTTTATGTTTTTGGTGGTTTCAAGAATGGCTTGAAATGAATCAAGTCTCTTAGACTTTGAGAAGTCCTCTTTCATCTGCTCTTCTTTCTCCGCGGTCAAGTACCTATGAAACACTACTACGGTCAAGTAGCCAGGTATGATCACTACTTCCGAGGAATAGATTATGAATTTGAAGGGTATAGATCAGAGATAGTTGATGCCCATGTTGCCATTTTGGAGGCAAGAAAGAAGAATTAAATTCTACGGGAAGGCCGTGGTGGTGTTTTGGTTCCTCAAGCTTTAGGGGTAAGGCTATGTCAGTGGGTGGCCTGCAGCAAGATGTGCCAAGTTGGAAGGCTTCTCTACAAGATGCCCTTTATCAAGCCCAACTCCTTTCCATGTGAGGTTTAGGTTTTGGGACTAAAATTACCATCCCTTGGGATGAGCTAAAACTTGTTTTTTGTGATAGAAAGGAGATGCCTGCAGCTAGCAGGAGCATTGCTGAGCTGCAGTGGTCCAGGTCTTAACCCAGTGTTGAGGAGGTTATTGGGAAGGTTCTCATTGGTTTTAAATAGCACCGGATCTGGCCCACACCAGGATTTCTGAAAACCGAAGATTGTCTTTGCATTTCCTATCGATCACACTTCAGTTGTGGTGGTTTGTCCCAAATCAGAGGCTTGTCCCATAGCCGAGTCAGCTCAGGAGACTGCTTTATTTTACCAGTCCTTCAACTGCCCAATCTGGCCTCACCGTGCAGCTACAGTTCAGTTGAATTTCTCTTGATAACCAATGTGTTATTGCAGCAGATGCCACGATATGAGTAATGTTGTAGTAGCTTGGATCTGGCTGATGTGACGTTCTGCAGTGAGGAAAGGCAGCTGTTGCAAAACACGCACCTCTTAGGCATATACATAATGGCACATACAGAAACCATTTTTCTTCTTTGAGTCAAATGAACTAATTGAAGACGTGAAGGACTGCATTTTGTTACTATTAAAATTAAGCACTATTGAGACAGTTTTGGCTAAATCCGGGTCTTCAGACAAAGTAGGCGGCCTGTTACGAACCATTTGGGAATGTACAGGAAATGTTTTTTAAACAGAAGAAAAGGCTGTAGAATCACTTGCATTCATAAAGCAGGATAATCCCTTGGCTTTATTACCAAGTGTCCTGGTTTCGGCTGGGATGGAGTTGATTTTCTTCCTATTAACTGGTATAGTGCTGTGTTTTGGATGTAGTGTGAGAATAATGTTGATGACACACTGATGTTTTGGTTGTTGCTAGGTAATGTTTACGCTAGTCAAGGACTTTTTGTCTTCCCATGTCCTGCCAGGTGCGCAGGGGGCTGGGAGGGAACGTGGCCACGACGGCTGGCCCAGCTGGCCAATGGGGTATTCCATACCATATGACATCATGCTCAGCATATAAGGCTGGGCGAAGAAGAAGGAGGGGGGGGACATTTGGAGTGATGGCGTTTGTCTTCCCAAGTAACCGTTACGCGTGATGGAGCCCTGCTTTCCTGGAGGTGGCTGAACACCTGCCTGCCGATGGGAAGTAGTGAATGAATTCCTTGCTTTGCTTTGCTTGCGTGCGCGGCTTTTGCTTTCCCTATTAAACTGTCTTTATCTCAACCCACGAGTCCTCTCACTTTTACCCTTCTGATTCTCTCCCCCATCCCACCCGGGGGGAGTGAGTGAGCGGCTGCGTGGTGCTCAGCGGCCGGCTGGGGTTAAACCACGACACCAAGTAACTTTGATGTAGCATTAAAACAAATTTGCATTTTAATACCTAATTCTCTGTATTTCCTCTTTGGGGTAATCCTCTTATTTTGGAGAATGTTTTGGAAGCATACTTTGGTTGCTTGTAATAGTGTTCCTCTAATGAGAGATAGAATCAATCTGTTACAGAAAAGTTCGGGCACCAGAGAGATCTTAGGAAGATGGTGCTGAGAGAGATGTTATGTTTAACTCCCTGCATCCTGACTCTAAGTATTCTCCTTTATCCAGACATTCCCAAATAGGAGTTTTTCCTGGAGAATGGTAGACAGTTGTGTGTTCAAAAGGAAGTCCCTTAGGATCTCTGCATCTTAGCTGCACAATTAATGATGGAGTATTTACAGGGCTGTTGTGAGAGAAAATGGACACGTATAGTGGTGCTCAAAGGCATCGCTGCTGTGTTTTGGCCACACCTGCAGAGCAGGAGGTTGATGCAATTCCAGGCTGGGAGCCCATATGCCCCCAAGGGAAAGGACATATCCATATCATATCATATCCAGCAAACTTCTGCCACCGCTCGATTGAGAAAGTTAGTGAGCTTCCAGGTCTGAGGATGATTTGTGGGATTTTTTAATTTATTTATTCTTTTTATCTGCAGTTTTCCCTGCTGTGTGATTCTCTGCAAATCTTTTTAGTTCTATGCCTCTGGGTTTTTTTCATGTATAAAATGACACTATGGATAGCTTCCTGAATGGCTGTGTGATCCAGAAATATGAAGCACTACATGGAAACAAGAATTCTTACTTTATTTTCTGATAATAATGTGATATTTTTTTCCCTAAGAATTTTGAACTTCTCTTCCACCAGAATATATTTCTGATGCTTCCAATGGTATCCAAAGCAAACAGCAACTTTAAGTTGACCACATTTGTCAAATGATGTAATTTTTGTTTAATAGATAAAGTGTTCTAGAAGCCACACTAAAATATAAGATGTAATCCTAAAAGTTCTTATGTTTCCTCCATACACATCCACTCTTGTGTCAACTGAGAACACTTCAAGCCTTGTAGGTGACATTCAGTACCGTGGAAACTATGTATTTTTATTCTTAGGGTCAGGTCTTCCTGAGGGTAGAATTTGGACCAACAAATTTGTCACTATTAATGGACCATAAAATAAACTTCAGTGCCTCGGTTCTGCCAAATGTCCACTCAGTGTTGTGCAGGAATCAATAACTTGTTTTTATATTATAGAAAGCGCTTTAAATCTTAAAGAACATGAAGAACAAGAGATCAAAGGAAGCATTGGAAAATGACATGTACAATGAGAAAATTTAAAGCTAAAATACTGCCAGTGATTAGGTGTTCTGAAATATTGACGGTCTGGGTGTAATTCCTCTGGAATTACAAAGCTCCTGTGCTTTTCCCTGGAGCACCCGCTACAGCTGGGCTGTTTCTGACAGCAGTGTGGGCAGGAGGGATCAAGAACCCGACCTGGACAGGCAATTCCCAATTTATTAGATTCTTCCCTAAAGCTGATGTTAGACTTCTAAATATCTTTTCAGTTCTGTTATCAGGTAGCTCAAGACAAGGAATATTTAAGAGAAAATATATGATTCTATTTCTTTTTATCATGCATATTGAAAAGTGATTTTTTTTCCTCTTTTTTTTCTTCCTGTGGAACCAAGTAGTTAACACCTTCTTCTGAAGAGAATAAAAATGGGTAATATCTTTGAGCAAGAATTACAGAGGTGTGTAGTAATTGCCTGGCATTTCCATATGCTCTGAAAGCAGTCTGAAGCTTTAAAGCAAACATATTGTCCAATTCATCATCTTCCATGCAGCGTTTTTACTTTTAGCAAGGGACATACATCATAAGGCTCAGCAAGTTTTAGGAATGGATTCTCAACATGGACAGATGGTGTTTAAGGTGCCTGATGAGAGGGCTGACTTTCTCAGAGTGTGGCAATGTCAGAAGAGAAGACAGCTTCTGGGGTTGTAGTCTCATTTTCCATGAGTGACCACCGTTGGAAGTACAGCTCATTCAGCTGCGGCAGAACTGAACCCAGCAAAAATTCTTCGACAGACTCGAGGCAGCATCGATGTGAAGCAAAAAACTGCCATCCACCTTTGCGCCGGCGTCCTGGAAAGAGGGGCAGACCTTCTGAACTTGAGGTTATGGCCTTGCTGAGCTGGGGGGCTCCGGACCACCCTAAGGGATGGATTTGTCAGGCATTTTTTCCTCCCTACTGCAATTGGGAAGGATGTGCTGAAGGGCTCCATTGCATGATCCAAAACAGAGATTAATTAATAGTGTGAATTGCACCATGAGCAGATTGCAAGATTTTTGTGCTTTGAAACTAGCCACGTACTTGCAACGGTCCTTGCGATCTCGATTTCTGTTTTCTTTTATTGAAGGAGAACATAATTTTTAATCAGGTTGCGTATACATTGAGCGTGCCAAGTTTATGCAGTTGCAGTAGCTTCCCAAGCAGAAATCCCCACCAGGCAGCTGTTAGATGTGCTGTACACAAAACAAGGCCGCCCACATCCTAGCACTTTTATTTTAACATAGGAACTGGAGCTGGGAGAAACTTTTATTCTAGTGCAATAGCAAGGAGAAAGGGAAATTACTTAACCTCTCCATTTCATACAGGAGAAGCCTGCGGTATATTTGGGAGCATTCACAACTCGTAGGCATTGAATTAGGATCCTTCTATACCACATATTAAGCAGGAAGGGAACAGAAAGACCATAAGGAATCTTTCAGTAGAATTTTAATATCTGTCTATGTGCTGCTTCGATATCTCAATATCATTTTGTCCAAGAATGGTTTGAATATTGTATGTGCTTGAATACTGAATAGGCTTCAATGATGAAGAAGCTGAAAGCAAAACTTATGCCTTTCACTCTTTATATTCCATGGAAATTTTATGTTTTCTTTAATATCTTGGCTGAGCAAAACTCTAATAGTTGAAGATCTTTCTTCCACCTGTTTTGCAGGTTAAATTTTAACTAATTTTCTTTTTCAATAGCCCGTAAATGAGTAGCACACATGTAGCTGACAGCTTTCTACTAAAGAAGCCTTATAAATTGTTCTTTAATGGGAAGTTTCCTTTTCCTTTAACTGAAGTTGCTGGTTTTGCAAACCTTGTTAGATACTTCCATTTTAATGCGATAAAAATATTCGGAAAGAAATTAAGTGATTTCTGGGTACATCTGTCTTATTAAATACTTTTTTTCTTTCCCCCTTCCTCACAGATACACTTAATTGGCTCTCAAATGGTTAACTAAGTCAGGGTTAACATTACACCATGTCCCTAAAGCCTAGGGAGAGCTAACCATTTTTGGCTCCTGAAAGAAGATAAACCATTACTGTAAATTTGTCAAGGTCTTTCATACAAGCATAAGCAATTAACATTAATTGTTCAAGATCATTCTTGTTCAAGATCACTCTGGTATTATTTTTCACTAATGAAAGTAGAGAGTTAATTAGTTCTTTCTTACAAAATGTTTTAGTCCAACGTCCTTTATCTCACATGTGAGTGGCCATTTGGGCTACAGGACATGCCAGCAAACCTTGACAAAACGTTTGGGAGAGATGTTGCAAATTTTACCACACGGTGGTAATAAGTACTTGCCTTTTTTTTTTGTCTGGGAAGCCTTTATTTTAAATTTCTGTAAAAATTTCTTTCACCTTAGCTTATCTTGTGTTAATAATTGTTTTGGGATAACTGGCTGGCATTGGTGCATTGCATTTTGCTAAGATGGAAAACTTTGTGCTGGAATACTTCCAAATTAAGCAGCAGACTACCAGAATCTGTTGTTATTTGTGACAACCAAAGGACAGCAGGGTTGGGCTTCTGCTCTGCCTTAGATTTGGTGTTAGCATACCTGATTGCGAACACAGGTAACCCGTGCCAGCAGCTGTGGATCGGGACTTTTGGTAGTGGCCCACAGTTTGTTTCCATCTTGTCTGAAAATGAAATTTCTTTTATGACACAAAAGTGATATTTTGGAAATCGGAAACGTGCAAGCGTGTTCTTGTGTCAGTCTCTCTGATCTGTTTTGATAAGATTTGTAGTTTTTAGATGCTCTCTTGTTCCTTATGTGCTGACATGGAATTAGATATTCATCACCAGCAAATAAAACTAAGTGGAATTGAATGGGGTTTCCAAGGAGCTGCCTCTTCAAGGTGTTGAGTCTTCAGGCTGAGGTACAAAGAGGAGCTTTTTTTTAATGCAGATCATAATATAGCTCTTAATTTTCCATCTGAGATGCTTAGCTGCTTCCTGCTGTCTTAGTCATTAATAAAACAAATTAACTTCAACTATAAATAAATTTAAAAGTTTAAATCTTAATGAGGTCATAGAGATAGAAAGAAAGGAGCACTATGTATCAGTGAAACTGGGGGAGGTTGTGCAGTCACGGTAACACAAATAGTAAGAACCATCTTCTGCCTCCAATAGTTAGTACAGGACTAGAACTGTCTGCTCAAACCTACTAACAGCGGTGCGGCTCTTAGTTATCTAGTTGACATTGAAATTTCAGAGATTGCCAAAAAAGGGAGATTAAAAAAAATGGGTGTGAGTGTCCAGCATCATTGTGCTTGAGAAGTGACTGTAGAAGACCGATTTTTTTGGAAGCTATCGTCTTGCTTTAGAAATGAACCTGTCCACTCCAAGTAGGTAGAGAAGACATCTCCTGCCCCCAGCCATCCTCCTCCACATAAAACAAACCCTCTTTTCATTAAATTGCCTTTCACGCAACATCAGCCAGTAACAGCAGAGGCTGGCAAAGCCTTCTCTCTTCTCTTCCTCTGCAAACTTATGCAAGGTTAAACATCTGTATGTCTTTGATGTAATTAGGAGGTGATGGGACAGCGTCTTCTTCCCAGCAGCTGCCAGTGAGCCTGCTTGCGTGGCTCAGGCGGTCCTGAAACGCTGAGAAGGGTCAAAAATTGTATGAATCCTATTAAAAAACATATGTATAAATGAAAGCGTTGTGCTCTGTGCTCAGTCCCAAGGACATATTGCGAATCTCAGCTGGTCAGAATTGGACACAGTTCATCTGTTTTGTGCGTTTAGTGCCAGGGATTAAAGAATGCGAGCTGAGCTGGGGCGGCTGAATGCCACGTGAAGTGCAGAGGGAAGGGCTGGGCAGATTAAGGGCAATTGGATCAGCGTGACCGGGCCACCGAGATGGCACAGCGGCCCAGATGGCGAGGTCTTAGAGTGAAAAGAAGCAATGAAAATATTTCTAGCAATGTCAGCTGGGTGTTTTGTCTTAGAAGAGAGTCTCAGAGCGGTTGAAAATGGAGATGTTGGACTGAACCCCTTGTTGTGTTGAGGACTCAAGGGTTGGTGCAGTTTTATCAGCCAACCAGTTTTATTAAAATTTGGTTTAAGAAGAATTCAGGAAGCAGGAGAAGCCACTTAATGCATGAGTAGAAATAACGGTGGCCTGCATTTTTCATTTTGCTGGAGGCTACTACAAATTCCATGCCAGAGGAAGGGACCAGGGAGAACTACGTGATGCTGCAAAGTTAAATGAACAAAAACCTCCGTCACCGCTGAGGTGATGGCAGCGTCTCAGTCCCATTTTGTCTCTGTAATGTGTTTATGATCCAGCTTTGCTCAGTGAAACACAGGGATCAATTCCACTTTTTCTTTGTATTCCATTATTCTTTCTGATTTTCCTGCATCAACACAGGAGTGTTATTCTTTGGCTTTGTAAAACAGAAATGACTTTCTTCCTCACGGAGTGCTGTTAAACCCAGAGACGGGAGTTATGCACTATAGGATCTATTCCTTTTTTAGCAAATGGAATTTAAAAATATAATCAACTGTTGACCTAGTTTGTTCACAGTAAGTTTTAAGAAAACATTTCATAGGCTAAATGCATTGCTGTTTAGAGATCACGTACGTGCTAAAGGTTGTTGAACTGAAGTTTGGATTTGTGATATAAAGGTTGCACTAAAGCTAATGTTTGGCTGAGATTCAGGCTCAGATACGGTTTTTGAGGATGTATTTTGTGGCACTCAGGTTTTGAGAAATGTGAAATAGTTTTTTTTGTTACATTTCTCCAGTCAGTCCCCTGGGTGAGTGGTTTTGACGAAACTTGGCAGATATACAAAACTTGCAGAGATCCTATCCTTGATTTTTTTTATTATGGGGCCTTGTCATAGTGCCAGAGCAGAACTTGCAGAGGCAACAAATATTAAAAATGAAATTTTTTTTCTTTTTTTTTTTTAAATATGAAGCTGCAAACAGTAAATAGAGTTGTAGTGGTTGGCAGAAACATATGCAAAAGACTAAGTTTTGCATTTCTTTATTTTGACCTGTACTTAAAAATGCCTTGCTCTTCATGTGGGTACTTCTGTCTTGACATGAAATTGAGAAACATCACAACCTTGCACACCTAATATCTGAGAACTGTGTTTTCTAAAATTTAGTTGTTTGTCACTGTGGCTTTAATGTAAAGAGATTATAATCTGTTTGTAATCCTGTTTTCCTTTGTTCACTTGAGGACATAAGAGCCTGAGGATGCTGGACAATGTGCCCGCACCCTGTTACCAAGCGTGGTGGTACATATAAGGCTGATAGTTAAAAGTTGCAGGGCTAAGGACCTCCAAATGTCACAGTTGTGCAGCCATTGTCAAACGCAGGCTTCAGACTCGTCCCTGCTGTCTTTCTGGAGGAATCCAAGCTTCTCGTTTCACCTCCTCATTGACCAGGACAGAGTTCACACACGGAGTGAAATGGTGCTGGAGAGTAAATACAACAAGCAAAGCCCTGCGGCCTTTCAGCTGCCGAAGTACCGTGGTGGGTATGCATGGATCTAGATGTCAAATAATTATCTGGTTTAATTAGCTGTAATTGAAGTGACCTGTAATTTCCTATTACTTGACTGGAGTATACTAACAGATGCCCTTTGCCTGTCCACTTCTGACTTCCTTTCCCTTAAAAAAAGGTGCTGTGGCTAATATGAGATCTATGGAAGTGGCAGAAAATTAGCAGTCATTTCCACATCTATTTCAATTTATGAAGAACATGAAACCCTTTGACTTAGGGTCAAAAGCAGACCATCAGAGCAGACAGGTTCTGCTCCTCCTGTTCAGACATGCATCTAATTAGTGCTAACAAATGGAGGCACTTGTGAATCGTTACGAAAAACAGCCTTCAGCTCTGCCCCGTGGCGACAAACCACCCATGAGAGCTCTTCACCTGCTTCCTCCTCCTCATGACAAAATTGTTCATTTATTCTCTACACAGAATAATAACCTTTCCTAGTAGGAATATTATTTCTTTATTCTTAATCATACAGTCCTCATAGGGCTGCTGTAGAAACACAGCTGTGGTAATAGTCCAGCTATACAGCGTGTGTATTTATTCTTTTAAAAAGTCCATCTGACCAAGGCGAAATAACTTTTTGCTACCCAGATTTAGGAAGTGTTCAAACACAGTTAAGGAACTGATTTTCTTCACTGCTTTGTCCCATCATTCTTCCTGCCTTCTGGTGATAAATTATGCAATAGCCACTCACAGCATCTGAGACTCTCTTCTATTTAATTTGCTGTGAGGATATCATCATGGCAGTCACACCAAGAGCCTCTTCTGGGAGCTGGGCTGCAATCTGATATATTTGTTAATAGAGCCACACTGACAATATCTTCTATGATATAATTGGTGGGAAAAGTAGCAATGTTCCAAGTATGATCTAGCAGGTAAACATGCAATAAATGAAAAAATAAAACGGGGGAAATAGTTGCCCAAAGGACAATAAACTAAGGTGACGTAAAAGCGCTAAAACCCAAGGGCTTATGCAGCTGTAACCATTCAAAAGGCACTTACCAAATTAGAGAAACTAAACAGGATTTGGCTGAATTAGCAGTGAGATAGGAGACCTCTAGGGTAAACCCAGGTGCTGCAGATGCTTTGTTTCAGCAGGTGCTGCTCATTCTCTAAATAGGTATTTAATCAGTGCCCCAGGAGGAACTGGGAAGGAAGTGAAGCTGGGGGTTGCTCGTGCTCTGTGACTTTGTGAGAGTAGCTGCAGTGTTTCTGCCACCCATCGATTTGAAGGTAATGTATATTCGGATTTCTTAAATGTACTAATGCTTCAGTTAAAGAAAAGTTCTTTCTGCTGTACCCTTGGAGAGGCTTGTGTCTGAAGGTCTGTGGTGATCCAAGCCCATCCTTCTTCTTGGGAGCAGCCTGTGAAGTTCTGTAGGTGTTTTGGAAAGTATGCTTGGTGTTTGATATTTGTGCTAGAAAAGCCTGTGCAATATTAGAAAATAAGCATGTTGACAGTCTTTTCTGATGTGTATGTGATGGGTCCCTGTTGCTTATTAAGGAACTACTATAATAAAAGTGACTGGCAGCGGTGACATACACTGTGAGTCTTCCCCTTGATTTTGCTGTCATTTACCATTCTAAGATCCTTTTTTCTTCCCTTGCTATGCATAAAGTCTATAGGAAATGAATCTTAAAATAGCAGGAGTGTTATGGGACTGCTCCTAATTTATCTCAAGTCTGCTTTACACTGTTTTTTTACAGTACTAAAAAGACTAGAGGACTTTTTACATGTCTATAAGAGTATTAGAATACATGAGACTAAAATCAAGTTCTTCAAATCAAGTTCTTCATATCCTGATCTAATCCAAACCTGCTAATCCTCTAGCTGATAGGCAGACAGGGAGGATTGCTTCCTATGCTCTCATGTACATTTTAGGATCATAGATAATATCCTGCTGGCCAGGAGCTCAGTTCTTGGTGGCATCTGCCATCCCGCTCTTCTGTTGAGATCTCTTTTTAATCTCTTGGGAAATGTGGACCCTCACAGAGCGTGTCTTTATCCTTCAGGGGATGAGGAAAGTAATCCTTTCCCCCAACCCCCCGGTAGCATTCAGGAGCTTCTCTGGGTATGTTTTTTAATATTTTGCCATGCAGAAGTGCTATTGTTTTTCTATTTCTGAGTGTAACTCAACCTTTCTTAACTTCCATCCAGTAAAACCCTGCCTCTTTGTAAAAATCTGCTTATGACAAATGATACTATTTTTTTTTTTGCCACCCAGACTGATTTGTGATCATGCTGGTCTTGGAGATTCGACAGGGTCAACAACCTCTATTTCAAGAAGCCACGTGGTGCTGAGGTTGAGTTAAAGCACTCCGATTCCTTTCCTCCACAAGAGGGAAACTGCTGTTTTCAACCAACAGTTCTAACAGTCCCAGAGAGACTCCATGCCCTGTTTTTTTTTCTTGTGTTATATCTAGTGCTGAGAAGAGGAGAATGCTAGCACTCTCAAATCTATGTGATTACACAAGTCCTCTCCTTTCATCTCATGTGTGTTAAGTAAACTTCATCTTGTGTAATATTTGGTCCTTTTTCAAATGCATTAATTCCTATAGAGATCGGTAGTTACAGAACAGACTAAAACCTAAGTCTGAAATCCCCCTCCATTGTGAAGGCGTTTGCAGAGGAGAACAGCAGCCGTAGTATCTCATCTGAACCGATTGCAGTAGATGGCAGGAATACAAATGTTGCAGAAAGCACAGGGTCCTGCAGCGTACTGGCAGCTCAATATAGCAGGAATGCGAGCTGCTAGATTTCTTTGTGAAGTAGGATGTTTTCTGTAATCACAGGGAAGTAGTTGCCTCTTCAAAATTCGTCCTCTTTTTTTCCTGTCCTCCATTTTTTTTGTGTTATGAACCTTTCCTACGCACTACAGTAATATGGCACAGCCAAGTTTAAAAGACTGTTTCAAGGGTCCCCTTTGGGCTATCCAGTTTTATGTCGACAGGACACCGAGGACCACTGAACTGCCTATTACTTTGGAGCAGAAATGGTGCTGCAGTGAGATTGATAGCAGCCACGTGCTGCCATATACAATGCTAGCTGCATAGATTACAGCCTCTTAACGACAAGGCATAGCTAAATTTCAACTAAAGCATAGTTTAGCTTCTGTTATTTCAGTTGTCTAATACATGAGTATGTAAATATGTATGCCAGGAAATGAAACCTGTATCTGAGATTGGGGGTGAGAGTGGGGAGGGAGTGTAGCTGCAGTATAAACAAATGAAAATTGCAATCAAATCTATAGAATTCACTGTATTTGAACCACACTGCAACTCAAACAGCTTGGCGTTTGTAGCATGGCAGGATGTTTTATTACGGTGCGTTCCCACAAGGTGAATTAAAATAAGGATTAAAAAGCCCCTATAAATCAGGTTTTATAGCTGCCTAAACCACCTGCAAACTGTTGGTACTTGTTTTCAAAATCCACCATCATTCTGCTGTCAAATTGATTTCGGTTTCATTAGCAGAGCTGGCATTGCCTGTGCTGGCATAATCTACTGGCTGCATAAATTATTAGCAGTGTAATTGTAAGCAATGTCTTAATTTTGTCAACAGCATTCCAGAGTGCCAACGATACCCTTTATGCACTATTTTTTATTGTTTCGGCTGGATGTTTTTTCAGTGAATTTTACCTCAATGGGAAATAACAGAAAGAATTACGTGAGCCTATGGTAGTTAGTACAGGCAGGAAGATGCTGTACATGAAACCCAAGAACATTTACCAGGGGACTCTCCAGCATTTGTAAACAGTTTATAATTCAAAAGGTAACTTCTTGAGTACTGAGGATAAGTGAAGGAGCATGTTTTGGTGGCCCTCTGTAGTATAGAGGCATCAGAAAGTATTGCAAATGAAAGCTGATAGTGCGAGCTTCACTCCAGGTGGGGGAATTAAGCTTTGGTTCACAGTCAAAATTGTGCAAGTGCTACAGGTGATGGGAACTCTCTGAGGAAGAGCTTGGTTCTGTGGCCATTGTGCCTTCAGGAGGTTGTTCACTCAGTTCAGTATTTTGCAACCTGGCACAAAGTCTATAAAATTTGTATGAGCCTCCAGCACGTTATATGTGACCAAGATAAACATCCAGGGGTGTTATGCTTCACCTCTCCTTAAGTTTTCACCAAGGTTAGCTGCATTAAACATAAGGAAGAAGATAATGGGCTGCACAGTCTGTGTCTTCAATTTGGTGAATTGTCTCAAAACCGTTCTGTATGAATGAGGTGTCTATAAATACGTAATTAATGAACACAAGAGAAGCTAACAGCCAGCAATCAAGTCTACGTACTATAAATCCTGAGTAGCGTGTGCTCAGTAAGTTACTCTGTACCAATATTGATTTTTACAGTTGAAGACTTCAAGTAGAAGATATCTTTTTCTATATGCTTGTGAGTAAATGTAGGCAGTGCACTAAGATTCATGTTGTGATGGGAGGGAATGCATTTGCCCTGTAAATGTGGAGAGTTAATGTTGTGGCGTATCTCTGCATGAAATAAGTCTTAGTAAGGTCGTTGATAGGTTCATTCCCTTCCTCATTCAAAAGCATTCATTATTAGCAATACTCCCTATATTAAATGGAATAGTAATGGATTTGTTAAATGTGAAAGTAAGAGTCCTTCTGTTTCAATTTCAAACCTGTAGCAGATTTTGCTAATGCTATTTTACATGTAAGCATTTATTTATCTGAAAAACCAAAAGTAGAGCCAGGGAATCTTAAAAGCTCTCCCAGGCTGTCTGCTGTGCTGTGCTCCAGCCTCTCTCCTCTTCTCTTCCTCTGAAACTCTGGACTGAGATGACCATTGCAGGAAGAGTTTTTCACATCAATCAGGACTGGATTCTGGTTGCCAATACGCAGAGAGCCAATTTAGCTGCCTACTCGAGTATGTGATCTAAGTCACACTGAGGTTAAAGCCTTATCTAAATCCTATTAAAGCCAATGCTAAGACTCCATAAACTTAATTGGGTTTAGTGTTGATCTACTTTACGAATTTCTTTTTGTATTTTAGCACATTCGTATTTTTTGATCAGCTGTAGTTAAACTTGTCTGGGACAGTACCATGTATCCTTACCTTCATTCTTTTAAATTAGAGTGGCATATGTCCTGTGTAATCTGGGAAGACAACTAATATGTCTATATTCAAGAAAAACTATCCACGAGAAGGGAGCCCAAACTTTTTTGCCGTTAAAAACAATCTCCGTCAATTCTGGTAACCTGGTAGTTGTGTTTTGTGTTGGGTACTTTGGGTAGGGTTCAGTCCTGCTCCTATTTACAGATTTTGGAATTTACTTTAATGTATGAAAGGCTAAACTGATGAAAATTAATGCATTTTTTAATATTTGTTATATGAGCTGCCTTAGATATTGCACTACAGAAATTTGGCAAAAGTAAAGTTGAAATACTACGTACAGAGAGGCCGTGGCATTAACCTCATTCATAGGGGAGAAATTTTCTATCATTCAGCGTCATAAGTTTAAGCAAGTTCTTTTCCATGATGTTCCTGTATTTCCGTTGACTTCAGTAAACTTAGTCTCCCTCACAAAAAAATGGCTGTGATAAAGGTTTTATTTGCACTTTATTTGCATCTTTATTCATTTAAGTAGGTTTATTGAGATAAAGGTAGAAACGGCATTTCTGCCTTGAGTGCATACTATCATCTGCACTCCAAATGATGTCTCGTATTAAATACTCGGTTTTGACAGTGGGCCAAGCTGTAGACGCCCTCTTGTTGGCAATTACTTGATTGAATGAATAATCTTACTAAGTTTGATACAAGTAATCTTACAAGTAAGTGCTCACCAATGTGACAGGAGTTTTGGCACTTACAGTGCTTTTCAGTCCTGATAATTGATCTATAGGCTGGAGAAGAAATGAATTGCGATGTTGTTAGCATCCTTGATAAATTAGCAGAACTAGTGAATATACGACTCGTTGTTGGCTTCCCTGTGATTTAGGATTGGGGACCTAGTTCAGTGGGGGTTTCTGGGTAGTAAGATGAATATTCCGGGGGAAGCAAGTATTGGTTATACACCTTTTGCACAAGGTGTTGAACTCGGTGGGACATTTTATTTTGACTTCCCAGAGACCAGCCTTCTATGAACATGTTTTATTCACTAGCCTAAAACTCTTATGAAGAAATAAGTCACAGCAATTATTAAACATTTGCTGCATTTAATTTATTCCTCTTAAATTCGTCTGTGCCTTAATAGCTAAGGAAAAAGTTTGCAAGGTGATAGTGCAAGACTCCATCTGTTCAGACAGATTAAAGGAACCAGAGGACAACTTTTAAAGGATGAATACTAAAGGTATTGTTATTGCTCTTGCGGAATTTAATTACAGAGAATAGGGACCGATAAATATGTCTACAGGACATATTGATTGCTCTGTGAATGTACACATCCATTTAAAGGCAAAGTCAAAGATGTTTCAGCTGGATATGACCTATCAAGACAAGTATAAAGCTGAAAGGCGAATATTTGGCAGAGTGGATGGTTAGTTTTGTTTCACATACTGCTCTAAGGTACTTCAAAAGGTCACTCGGTGCATCAGGTGAGTAGCTGTGTGTGTTCTTCACCACAGAAAGACTGGGGTTGGAAGGGGCCTCTGGACATAGTCTAGTCCAGCCCCCCAGCTCAAAGCAAGGTCAAACAGAACGGGTTGCTCAGGACCACATCTGTTTGGGTTTTCAAGATCTCCAACGATGGAGACTCCGCAACCTCTGAGGGCAACCTGTTCCTCTGTTTGAGCACCCTCGCAGTAAGGAAGCTTTTTCTTATGTTTAAATGGAATTTCCTGTATTTCGGCTTGTGCCCATTGTTCCTTGTCCTGTCTCTGGGCAGCAGATAAGAATCTGGCTCTGTCGTCTTTATTCTCCCATCAGGTACTTAAAAACATGGACGAGATCCCCCTGAGTCTTCTCTTCTCAAGGCTAGATGGTCCTGGCGCACCCTCACCCTCTCCTTATCTGACAGATGCTCCGATCCCATAATGATCTTTGTGGCCTTCCTTTGCGCTTGCTTGAGTGTCTAATGAATGAAAGTTTGGACTTGGAATATTAGAGGTTTCATTCAGGCAGACGAGTTCCTCTGTTAAATTACCATTAACTCGTATTCCCAAGAAGTTCTGCCTTTGAGGATACTTGTAAATTCATATCCAGGGCAACTGGACACTTACTGATTTAAAAAAAAAAAGTCAGTAAACTTCTGAACAAAACTGTCTTTAGTCACTTAGACGCTTTCAAAATTTCTGCCAAACTTGCAATAAATGCTCAATTAACCTATCGTTGTCATAAAGAGTGAATTTAGCAAAAATAACAAATTTCCCCAGTGAGACCAATAATTAGAGCTTGTGATGTGTTTTATAATCACTTTGAATAGGGCAATAAGTGTGTATATATTAGTAACTGTCATTCTGTCCTTTTCATTAAAAAAATTAAAAGTTGCAAATGATTTTTTTATTTTCCTCAAAGGTTATCTGGGTTTTTTCCCTGTAGGAACCAAATGCCCTAAAGACACACTGGATTGCTTATCCAATTATGGCTGCTTTCCTAACTAATAGTTTTTAGATACTCATTTTTAATGATTTTTATGCCTCTTGAAAATGCCAGCAATATTGCTCATAAATCATTGTCCTTTCCTTTAGCTCTCCTGGATTAATATAAACTCACTTTAATTACAATTCTAGTTGGAGCAACTGCATTTAATCCTACCTCGTTTTCAAGGTGGGTATTTAGTCCAGTACAGCTCATTAAATAGCAGCGGTATAGGTTAATGTCATGGTTAGATGTAGAATGAGATACTGGGGGAAGGGGAATTTATATGCTGCTGGAGATATGGCAGCATGCCTTAAGAAGCATTATTCTTTAGTTATGCACAGTTACGCTGGATGTTTTTCTTTTGATATTCTCTGCTTAGTACTGTATCGTTGTGTATAAGCTTTGTACACAATGCTTCTATATCTTTGAAATAACTGCATGCGTATTAATGGTGATAGTAACTACCGTAGGCATCGCTACCTCTCAGGTCTGACAGTGAATGCGTTGGATTTTAAATACATTGTTGTTCTCATTTGGAGGGCAGTGGCTGTTGGTGGACAGAACCAAGATTCATGACAGTTTGCCGATGTAAGGTTGAGCCGGCAATGTTTGGTGTTACCGATTCCCTGTCTTTTTGGCCAGCGATGACGTATAGAGGTATACTGAACCCGTCCCGTGCGTGTGGGAGCTCCTCTGCCACCTTGGGTATCCACTGGATATAAACACTCTCATGTCCATGCTGCGCCAGAACAAACGCAAGGAAGAAATCGGCTGCAATGAAACTGTATTGAATATGATAAAACTGCTTTTGATTTATATTCATGGGGAGTGGAATCCAAATTGAGCCCAAAGGTGTAAAAACAGAGGTGTAAAACCTTACGTAGCCCACTGCCTCTTTAAGAAAACATCTATTTCTTTTGCTAAATATCAATCCAGGGAATAAGATCTCTGTGTGTTTCATTTTTCTTTGCTGACGTTTAGATGTGAGTGAATTCATGGTGCTGCAAAGAAATATTGCCAGGCAAACCTCACAGCCGAAGAAATAGTGCGGTGTTCTTCCAAAGCCAGCAAATGCACAGCGGCTTTCTCTTTAGCATAATTAGTAAAAGCACAGTTCCACTCTAACCTGTAAATCACTTTTTCTCTGCACGGGGCACTTCTGTTAAATGCTGACTATCTTCTTTCTATCAACTGGCACAGCTAAACAGATGAAAATAGGAACACCTTAACACTGGCGAGGCATCTGGGGAGCCTGTTCAGTTGTGTGATCAACAGAGAAACTCTGCTAACACTGAGTAACTGCATTTCTCTAGCCATTCATTGCTGGGCTACTGATGAACTCAGAATTTAGGAGACTGATGTGATATTATAGTGATTGTTGTTTGTTGTTGGGTTTTGTTTTGTTTTTTTTTTTTTAAAAAGAAAATATGTTGTGACTTACATTTCTCTGCATGTCTCCGTTCCCCGAGGAAGTGTTGCTTCTGGCCTTTGACTAGGCACTAAAATACTTTCTTCTCAATGCTTTCACAGTGGAAAACCATTTCTGTGAGAGACCAGTCCTCCTGGTTTGAGAAGACGGGTAGTGTTATGGCTGAAGCACAGCCTAAGCCTCTGGCTTCATTTTTTTCTTTTAACTTTTTCTAACACAGGGAATTTTTGATCTGAAGGGAAAATAACCGACTTGCACTGATTTTGTACTTGAACCAATTTCAAGAAGAAAACCACCTTCCAACCAGCCTTACCAATTTATCTTTAGTTGCCTGGTGGTCTGGCCCCTCTCTGTTATTCTCCTTTTTTTCTTTCTTTAAAGGCGATACGAATGCTTCCCTCTTGATCCTGTGTTGGCCGGCTGGTTTGCTGGCTGCATGCCGGGGGGACGGTCCCCGAGTACAACCTGTATGGCTCCTCGCACATCCCAGCCCTACCCTTAGCTGCCAGTTTTTCTTTTCTGAGCATTCATTGGCTTTCCACAAACATTTAAAATACCAAGGTGATCGATTGCATATGTTATCACAGCCTCTTCCGTAAAGCAAGGTAGCTATTCTACAATGGCAGGATTTGGTTTCTTAGAAGAAACCCAGAGCTCTTCTGAAGCAGTCAGCAGCCACCCTTTACCGTGCTCGGGTGTCGTAGATAGGACTGGTTATGCCCAGTTTTGTGTTGAAAGGCCGAGTAGTTATTTTCAGGGTCACAAAGTGAGAAAATGAATGAGCTGGAAACAGGAGGCGAGAGCCCTGCTTCCCCGTCTCGTGCTCATACATCCCCTGCCTCCCCCGTCACCTTTGCAGCAGCCTTTGCGAAGGCGGTCAGTTGAACAGAGCACGGATGCACAGGAAGATTAGGCAAGACTCACAACTTCTGAAAGTCAAGAACAAAACGTGGGTTTCTTGGTGTTGAGCCGGACACTCTTTCACCAAACCCCAGAATCCTTTTACCCAGTACTGGGCAGACGTCTCCTGATCCCTGCATCTTTGCTCCTGGAAAGTTGGGTGTTCGGGAAAACATGTGGCTTACTAGATGTGGAAGGCTCTGTTCTGAGCTCTCTCCTTTTCTGACATTGGAAGAAGTTGGTAAGCCACTTACTTTTTCAGTACATCACATAAAATGCAAAGTGTATTTGATGAGGAGCCACTTAGAGTTCTTTACAACATATAGACAAAGTTATGAGGTTGGGCAGCAGCTTCGTTGATGAAAGAGTAAAGAAATACACTTTCTTTTTTTTTCCTCCCACCTTTTGAAATGGGCAGAACAAAAATTTTAATTACTTGTTTGTCTATAAATAATTCAGAGAAGCTACAGGTTGTGCTTGTACACATGCACACACACGTGTGATCTGGTGCTAGAAAATTGCTTTAGCCTCTCGTAGGTAGTAAATTCTCTGTGTATTTACAGCCAATAGTAGATGTGCCCACGCGTGCGGACAGAGAAGTCGTGTCAGGGTGGTCAGCAAAGGGCAGCAGGAGAGAGTCTTTTCTCTTCGGTAAAGGCAGCCAGGTGTCAGGCTTTCTCTAGGTAGTTTTTCCTGCGAAGAGTTTGACTTTCCTTATGGACAGGAAAAAAATCCTCACCTTGACAGGTCAAAGAGCTGATCGCGTGTCAGGTTTCACTATTATCCGTAGTCTTGCAACCATTCATTTTCATCATCTGTTCTTTAATCCCTTAGCCTGCAGTTCCTTCTTTCCTGATGGTTTGATACATTTTTAAGGATGTCCTGTACTCTGCATTTATGTTTGCATATCTGTCAACGCTGTCTTCGGCGTCCAAATGTGACGACAAAGTCTTGACACGTGCATTTGTGGTGTGCAGGTGATGCTGGACTTGGCATTAAGAACCTACGTATGCATGTTTCTGCCCAGTCCTTCCCCTCTCCCCAAATATTCTTGAATAATTATTTGCAAGATGAAGTGTGAAGGCATCTGTAGGTGAAATCAGGTGATTCTTGAATACACGAAGATTGATAATAGAACATTTGAGGGAGGAGGAATTGTGGATGAGGACAGGTAATTGTCTATAGAAATCTGTGAATAGGAGCTAGCTACCTATCAATATAGAATGTGTGTTGCTTTATTTCTTTAGGAAGAAATGAGATTGAGTCATATATCAATTAACCTTAAGCCAGATAAGTGGCTGAGGATTAATTTGCTAGATAATACTGGAATCTGGGAGCATGTGGAGGATTTGTTGGAAACTATTTAAAGTATAATTAATGTTCCTTTTAAATATACAGAGAGATAACAGAATTAGTTGAAAAATCGTTTTATTAGAAAATGGAACATTTTCAAAGGAAAATAAATGTTTAAGCATCAGTTCCCGGCTGCTGGGAGGTGATGTGGTTTCATGCAAGACAAAGGCGCTTTCCAGAGGTAGAGGATCGTGTCCCGGTATTAAAAGGACAGAATTTAAATGCTGAGTTGCTGAGCGTTTTTGCAGGCTGTCCATTAGGATGCCGATAACGTTAATTGGAGCTCTTCTGCCTGGCATGGGGCCTCCACGCTTGCATTTGGAACAGGATTTGCCTTGTGCCCATTGCTGTGATGGCCTGAATAGCTTTTACTGGGGTCCTGAGCTGCTTCAGTTTCTGCTGGCTTTTCTTCTTCCAGGGACGTACTGGCAGAAATTGTCAGCAGTTCTCTCTGTTTACCCTTTGGGGCAAAGTGCATCTTCAAAAAATGTAAATATTTCGATTGCTAATTTATACCCTTGGCATTCAGGGTGACTTTTTCAAGTGACTGACGTGCTGTGTGATTAGTTGCTCGTAGCCTCATAATTAGCTGAAATGTCATTTACATTGCGTTGCCTTGTTGCCTGGTTTGCTCTGTGTGTAATCGCTGGAAAGGAAAGCGCTCCGACGGGTACCTCTGCAGCGGCAGCGTAGCTGTTTAGCTGGGGGACAGCTTCTCTTTTAGATTAGCAACCTGTTAGAAAAAAAAAAAATAGCAATTATGTGCCACCTTTACTTCAGTTATAACACCATAAAAACTGAATCTGTGTCTAATTTATGTGCTCTCTGAGAGTCTGCGAGGACCTGACCTAGAAGAATTAGCACCCATGGAGAGTCTTTCCTGCGTGCATATGCTGATTGGTTTGGGTTTGGTTGGGTTTTTTTGCCTTTGGTGCATTTTTCATTTGAAGATATCAAAACCCTTCAAAATTTTCTGCCAAGTTGTTCACCTGCAACTCTAAAGAGTTTAGAGGTGTTTTTTCTGTTTCTGCTATGGTTAGTGTGCTTCAGAAAGCCAACGCTTTATGCTGCAGATCTAAAATAGTGTTAATATACCTTTCCACTGAGGTTTTGATTTTGTGTTTTATCATCTGGCACGTTGATCACCCAGGTTCTGCAGTGTCCTGCTGATGTATTTGAAGTGCTTTGTTGAAGAGAGGTTACGTTTATGGGTAAGGGTCAGATTTTTAAAAGAAATGAAGTACCTAAGCTCCTTTCAAACCTAGCCTGCGTGTTACAGGAGGCAACGTGTTGGGATCTATTGTCCGCTCCATTGTGTCTGGGACACTTTTATTTGATCAGTGTTGTTATGCCTCGGCTTCTATTGTATCAGTCCTGTGTTCAATGCATTCCTGGGCACAAGGTGCTGGTAGAGAAATAAAGCCCGAGCCAGCTGCTGCTAACAGGTCTGTAGGAGAATCCTTCAGACCCCTTTGCCGTCCATTTAGCACCGCGGGTAAGTGGTTCTGTTTAGCTGGAGACGCCAAATTATGAGAGATATTCTTTTATCATCACTTTTATATCAGAAAGAGTGCGATAGTATTTTTACCCATCAGTAGGATGCAAAAGTGCCTCTTCCTTCTGATTCCTATATAAACGGATTTCACGTTACTCAATACAATGCACTTTAGTGATTGGAAATGTCAAAGTGATTAGGGAAAGCTGGCATTTTGAAAGTGCTGGAGTGTGTCTATGGCTACACAGTCTGGCATGAAGTTTCAAATTATCTTAAGCTGCTAAAACACAGACTTTCTAACCCACAAATGTGACATTAATTTCTCTTGTGGAGATTACGGAGGAAAATGACCCTGCTCGGCTTCCTCTGGTCATGCTACGCATTCACAGCAGTTTCTGAGAGAACCGAGTCCACATGATTTATTTTGGGTATAAAAAAATCTGTATTAGAATAGCTGTAGTTCAGTGTCTGCTTGCATTTAGCCAATATGCTGAGATCATAATATTGATGATAATTTCATTTTGCCGTGAAAGGTGATGTTTTCTGATGCAGTCTGCAGCTCGTGCAGCCTGAACAACTGTTGCTCGGAGCTTTGCAAGATTTTTTCTTTTAGGAACAGGTTGAGCTTAGCCTGGCTTCCTAAGAAAGTGTATGCACAGGCGAAATTCAGAGTGACTCGAGGGCAGGTTAAATATCCGAGCACCTGAACGCAATGTGCCTGGCCCTTTCAGGTGCTGCAGAAGGTGTGAGTTAGACCTCAGGCTCCTTTTACAGTGAACAAAAAGAAGTGTGACCCCGGTACCAACAGAAGATGATTCACGCTTCTGCACAAGTGCTTTTAAAACAAAAGAAAACACCATCTTTATTGAACCTCAGACAAGTATAAAGTGAGCCAAGCGGCTTTACAGAAAATTAAGATGTTAAAAATGTTTCTTGCACCCAGCTGGTAGTTTTATGATCATGTCTCTTGGCGTGCATCTGTGCCACTTAAAAATAATTCTGAAATGGCAAGGTTCTTGCCCCTGCTGATGCTTTTGGGTTTTTTTCCTTTTCAAATAAGGTTTTAGGAAGAAGAAGGCTTTCTCTTATTATGATTTCTGATGACTTGCCCTTTATCAGAGTACTCGTTTCAGGTTGAAGTCATTGTAATAGCACAGCTGATGGAGGAGTTTGGGCATGAAGAAGTTATCAATATTAAAAATACCCTTTCATGACAGCAGCGCCTTTGTTAAAGAAGAACTTCCATTGTTTGCTAAAAATGGTCGGACCCTATACTCCTCCACGTCTCTGCTCTGTTGCCAGACAGCCTTTATTGAGGTTTTTTTTTTCCTTTCTTGCACATTGGCTTCTGTGATGAACAAGATGAGAATGGATATGTCATAATGAAAAATAGATACCTGAAGTCAGGTCCAGAAAGGTAAATGGGGTGTGGGGCGTGGAAGACGTAGTTCACATTCAATTAAAGTCACTTACTGCTGTAAAATATCTCCCCTTCAACTCCAACTCTGGCTTTTGAGTTCTCTTGTCCCAGCAATGACTGAAGCCTGCCTGAGGGGCAGAGTTGGGGCAGCAAGAGATCTCGGAATGGATCATTACTGCTTAAGTAAGCATAAAACATCCATGTATTTTCCCAGAGTTCTGCTAGGGGAAAATAAAAACTGCCTGTTTCTCCCTATTTACTGTAGTGGGTTAGTGGTAATCACCGTTTATGAAGTCACTCATAAGAAAGTAATAGCCTGAGTAGTGCTTTGGGATTAAAGCACATCTTTAAATGATACTGTAAGGAATCATTTATGTAATGCAACGCTGATCTGTAGCCCTGAGATGGGTTTACATCCCATGATTGACCAAACATTGCTGGTTTTATTGCCCGTGATGATATGTAGTGTTCTCGTATTTTTCTTCCTGGGTAAAAGCAGCTTTTGTGGCTGGCGATATTTAGCACTGGTGAAATGCAGAGAGCAGACGGTGACCGGAGCTTTCCAGTGGCCTTACGCGGGTGATGGGACGTGACGTTCGCACCAGTTCCAGATCAATAGCGGGTTTCATTCATGCCAAGTGACTGCATTTGCCAAAGGGGGAAGGGAGCTGTGAAGTGATGAAGGTTAAGAGTAGGTGAGTAACTGGAAAATAGCCCATTGCCATTTTTCTTTTTAGAGAACACGCAGGACCAAATTCAGTGGCAGTATTACGCCAAGTTCTTGCATTAGAAATCATGGTGACAGTTTATTTGCATCCTGGGAATGCAGGGAACCAAGTCGTATAGCCTAGGGCCCTCGTGAATAAATGCAGTACAAAATGAATTAGAAAATAATAAAATGGTTCCTTAGCCAGTTTGTATGACGGTAATTGTGAAAATGTCAGCATACAGGATCGATTTTCTAGAAGAACCTTCTCAAAACATACATGGAGTCAGAGCCTTCTGCCTTGGATCTCATTGTGGTGATGTTGGATGTGTTGAAACTTTTGCAGAAGGAAGATTTGGACCAGATTTTGAAACACTTCAAAACATGTTTCAGCGTTAACACCAACAGGCATACACAAGCACTCCTCCCTTTCCCCTTAAACGCTCTTCTGTGCTGTTTTGTCAAGAGATGCGATCATGTTTGTTTTGCGGATGAAGCGACATCTTAGAAATTTAGCAGTCGAGAGCGGAGAGCTGCAACCCGTGCACTGCCAAGCAGTGCCCTAAACACTTGACATCCCTTCCCAGCTCTCCGTGTGAAAACCACAGCCCCCAGGAGCCTGCAAGTAAGGACCCTCATTACTAACACACGGCTTCCAGGCAGGCTGTACTTGCGTTTGACCCGGGGGTTTGATCTCAAATTTTTGTTTTGGTTTTGTGGTGAGTTTTTTTGTTTTTGTTTGTTTGTTTTTTTTTTTTTAAATAAAAATCTTATTCACCCTTGCAGAGCTGAAACAGCTTCCCTGATGTCCTTCTGAATACTTGCTAAAAGCCATTAATTTGGAGCAAGGAGGGCAATTATGTTCATAAGAGAGCTAAAGAGACCGTTTTGCTGTTTTGGTTTATTGGATGACTGAACTAGTTCATTATTTGTGTAGGAATCTTATTTTTTACTGCTAGATGGTCATCGATTCAGGACTGTAAATCTAATTAATTTGAATACATGAGATTTGCAAGAGGGTGTTTCTGTTTTGGTTTAAATATAAGAAATAATTAGCTAACAAAAACTTTAGTGCTTTGTAACTAACTTTTTGGCAATTCTGCAGTTAAAGCTATAGGCAGCGTATTAAGTCCAAGAAGAGAACATGGTGATTAAAAACGAATTCCTTGCTACTTGGACGGCATCAACAGCTTAGCTTGTGTTTGTTAGGAGAGGGCATCTGTCTCCTGCCTTATATTTGCCTTCTCCTCATCTAATAAACACAAGAAGGAGCCAATCTAGCCCCCTACATTGCTTCCACTTTGCCAAAAGCCACTGTACTGACTGTTCTAGTGGGCTCTGCAGCTGCGAATACATCTGCTGCCACTGTGCCTCTCGCCACGGGGGTTGTCCCTGCAGGTTTTCTCTAAAATGGCAATCTGTCAATATAAATATTGACGAGTGCCATCTTACTGCTGTGTACTTTAACCAGATTAGGTTCCCCCAAAGGGATGGCATATGCAGAGGTGCTGAACAGTAGCTGTACACTTCGTTTGTACGGATAATAACTGGCAGAGACAGGCTGATGCGGGGGAAGGAGGAATGTCCTGTCAGCCTTATATTTATCTGCAGATAAATGGACGTGATCAATTCTTGTTACGTAATTAGCGCCAGATTTACACTGGGGAAAAAAAAAAAATCCTTGACTTTCCATCATTATATGGAGGAAATATGTTATTTTATTCTGAAATGTGTTGGAAGTGAGCCCAAAGGCTCACGTGTAGAGGAATGTCCACCATGCCAGGATTCAGACGGTGTTGCCAAGACGCAGCGGTAGGATGGAGGGAGAAGTCGATGTGCAGCGTGGTTCCAGGAGAAGCCGGTAAACATATGGAAAGGACACATGTTACGAAAGGTACTTCTGAGACTGAAGACCTGGACGGAGCCAAGAAAAACTGTGTTCAGTCCCTTATGTCGGCGTGAGCTGCCTGCAAATTTTTTTCTTTGAATGGATTCCTGTATTCTTGGTACCTGGTGTCAGAATGTCTGGGTCCTACGGCAATGAAAATAGATGTTGATGGCTAAAGTGGGCACCACAAATGCTTCTCTCCTATAGGCATCCAAATATATGCTGATAGCAGCCAAGGAAGCCAATGCTTTGAGTGCTAAAACCGCTGAAGCAGGTCTGCAGGTGGGATTGATTGCTGGGGAGAAGGGAGCGTGGCCGGTGGCATTGCTGTGGCTGTGCCTGCTCCGAGGGCACCCGCAGCTCTGTCCTGTGCTCATAAAAAGCCCCGGCTGATATCGAAGGCAGCAGCATTTGAATTGCCTTGAGTAAAAAATTTAGCTCCTATACATTTCAATGAACCTAACGGCCCTGTTGGCATTTTATATAAACTTTAGTGAAATTTGGAACGACTGCTTTAAAAGGAATAATCGGCATGCTTTGGATAAGACTGCTCACATGGTTGGTTTTGTTTTGGTTTTGTTTTTGTTTTTTTTTTAATGGGGCTGATGGAGATGTAGCAAGATTGGACTGGGCAAAGCCTGTAGTTCAGTTTCTGGATTAATTTTTAATGGAAATGTGATCCCTACACTGGCAAGTGTCTGGGTATTTTGATGAGGTTCTAGTGACGTTAACTGGGAAGAGGAGATGGGAGAAGAATAGGGAGGGTCCGTGGGGCTGAAATTCATTCAGATGATCTGTTGTTACCACGTCTGCTGCTGTTGGTGCCTGGCAGCTTGGAAGTGGATGCTGGGGCTCTTGACAATCCTGATGAACAGAGCTGGCCGCCTTAGCGTGTCAGTAGAGCCTAATGCTCTTTGCTTACGTCCCATCTCTGCTGCAGCGAACCGCCAAGAACGGCAGTTCAGCTTTTTTCAGCGTTTTGATGCTAAAAATCTCCGATAGGGACTTTTTTGGGGTCCCTGTTACTTGAAAATTTATGTAAAGAGAACAACTGTAGGACAGTTATAGTTTCTTCTGCTCAGTTTTGATTAAAGCCTCTTCATATTTATTTTCAAGAGAATCACAAGGCATTTGCTTGTCACTAAATATAAGCAGGATGACTCAAAGAGAATGCTGAAGTCCAGATTTCGAGAAGTGAATCAGTGGGACACTTTAAGCACTATTAAATCCCACTTCATATTTTTGAAGTTGCCAACAAATGTAAACAACAAAAATTAAGATAACGTGTTGTTTTGGTCTGTATTTTTAGGATGACATACGCTGCTGAGTCTTGGAGAGCACCTTGCAGACATGTGGGTGCTTTCATGCTGCACTCCATAATGATTCATATATACGTGACATTTTTTTTCCCCTCTCCTAACTTGGACATCTGCTATGCTCCTACGGGAGACTGATGCCGTTCCCATGTTAAATTGGACACTGCACCTTGCTTGACCATCCCTGCAGAGTTTTGAGTCTTTTTAAGGTATTTAGGCATCTAAAGAAGCAAATTGGCATAAGTTGTTTGTTTTGGAGGGATGTTTTTGTGCTTAAACAAGGTATTTGCTCTCATTTTTACACGCTAAGGTATTTTTGGAAATCCTGAAGAATATTTGTTTACACATTTAAGCAGGTAGGCACCTTCAGAAAGCTTCTGCATAGAGAACCTGTTACTTATCACAGCAGTAAGATTTAAAAACAAAAAAACAGCAATAACAAAAAAACCCCCATCAGTCTAGTTTCTAGGATAAATGAGTGTAATAAAGCCTCATAGGTCATCTCTAAGAGTGCTCAAGCTAAACCTGAATTTTAAGCCATGTTTCTTCCAAGGACTTCATTCTGTTTGCTAAGGCTACGATCTTGTATCTTTTAGTCCTCCTTAAGTTGCCTTGCAAAAGGTCCCTTCACATGCCGTAAATATTTTAAGTCCAGATTAAACGAGGGAGCATCAGTGCAAGTCATACAGCTTCACAAACAAATCTATTTCTGCTTTTGGAAGTGAAAATGAGCTATTTGACTGAGTCTGAAATGCAGCTGCTTAAGGTTTAAAAATGTTATAATTTCTGTCTGTGATTGTGTGGCCACAGTTGACGCAGTGGACCGTAAGTGCTAAACTGAGAGACAATCAGTTAGGTAGTTAGAGCCTAAGGATCTGGCTGAGTATGTAAGTGAATTCATAAGATGTATATGCCTAACTCGGGTGTATCCTTTTAAAAATGAACAGATTAGTAAATGTTGATGCATATGTAACTTTCAAGGAAAGAAATTACGTGTTGAATTCTTGGTTAGCTGTCTCTATTCACAGTGCCACTTAATGAAGGTGTAATTTTTTTTCCCCTATCGTTCCATTACAAGGAAAAAAACCCCTTTATGCAGAGGCTGTAGAATATGAGCATGAAGCTTATCCTGTGCAGAGGGAAGGATTCAAGAGATCATTGAAGTAACAAAAATCATTGTTTTATAGGCCTGAATTTCCCATTGATAGCCTATTTACAGGGTCCGATTCTCGATTGTGCTAAGATGTTTTCCTATAGCCCTGACAGGCATGAGGTGCCCTTCTGCTCAAAAAGTTGATTTCTTTGCTTCTTCATGTGTTGGGTTCCTGCTTTTCTAATATTGGGAATAAGACAATTCATATCAAATTTCAGAGGGGAACAGAGGAAATCCGACCACTTTGTATCACGTATGAAAACTTGTATCGACTCTGGGTTTGAAGTTGGAAATCCTAATCAACTAGAGTGCGTTCTCAGGTCTGATAAATCTTAACAGACTTTTTAATCAATATAGCTTAGAGCTTGTGCCAGAGCACATAGCCAGCTGCAATATATACGACTTTCGGTAAAGTTACAGAATTCCTGCATGTGTTTAGTTAGGATAAGTATCTCTCTAAGATGTTGTATTGTTGCTTTATGGAAGGGATTAAAGCTGACTCTGAGCTTAAAGTACTGGGTTTTTTCTTCCCAATTTAGAGCTTTTTCAGGTGTCACAATCAAGGGGTACTATTATCAATGAGCAGCAGGCCTTTGGAATGGTTTTTGAATGGAATTTTATAGATGTGTATGCATGTGTAGATATACTTGTGCTCCGTTATGCACCGTTTCTCACTTTTCAGTCCCGCTTTTAGTCACGTGCATGACCTTCCCGAGTGCCGACTGAGTACCACCGAGTATCGCTTACGGGCAGGAGCTAAAGGCCAGCGATGTCACTCTGTAGCTCAGTTCAGTAAGCTTTGGGCTGTACTTAAGAGGTTTTTTTCTGTATTTGCAGCCCTGATGTTTTTGGCAATCTGCTTGTTCCTGCTGCTGCTTACATGTAAGAACAGATTTACCACCTCCAGGTACCTTGGAACCGACCCCGGCGTAGCTGGCCGAGTCGGTCTATATTTACAGGGTTTTGTGCTGCAGATGAGAGCACAAATTGGCACCCACTGCCCGTGCCTGTGACAACAGCCTTTCCACGGAAGATGTGTGGCAGGAGCAGACTAACTCGGGCTGCTCGCCATCTCCCTCTGCGCGACCTGTTCCAGTAGGTCATATATGGCTTTTGGTTTTCTTGCTCGCTCCATATGGGAATGATTCTTGTGGAAGCAAAGGTTAGTCTAGCTGAAGTGGTTTCTGCTGTATTGCCTGTGCCGTGTGCCTCGAGGTGCTGTGGAGGTGATTGGTGTGGCCCTTATTCAACATCTTTGTCTTGGGCAGCTACAGTAAGAGTCATACCCTGCACTTGAAAGCAGGATGGAGCTGGGGGGAAAACTATTTTCACTTCTCTCGACTGTACATTTATAAAATCTTAAACTTGAAAAGCTGCCAGGATTTCTCTAAAGAAAAAAGATAACCTTGGCATGCTACTGTAATTGTCACTCGCTGTTTCCCTCGGCGCTGTTAGGACAAGTGTTGCTTGTACCCTGAAGGCAGACAGTGGTGCTAAATTCTCTGACTGTGACTGTTGCTTTATTACTATGAGGACGCAGGACTGAGCAGACGCTGCAGAAGAAGATATTTCAAACTCCTCTTATACCTTCAGTTTGGGAAATTACATTTTGCCATGTAGTTTTTAATCTGTCGACATAGACCATACAAAATGACAAGTGAGCATGATTTAATTTTATGATAGCGCTGCATTAGATGACCACTTTATGTTGCTGTAAAAGAGGGATTTGAAGTGGTGGTGTGCTTTGCTCTTCCTTCCACATTTGCAATTCTTGTTTCTCGAAGTCTGACAACAAAATCTTAAGAATGTTAAGAACCGCTTTACTGTTGTCTCCTGGGGCCTGGTTACCCACGTGGAGTCATGTTTGGCAAAACAGGATCGCATAGGCACTGTCCTATTTGGCAAAATAGGATCGCTGAGTGCTTTGCATCATTTTATCAGGACTTGTCAATATGTTTATAATGGAGATCAAGCCCGATCCCTTATTTCACAGATGGGACAAACCAGGTGCAGGGAGCATAAGCAATAAGCAGATGGCCAGAATCCCAATCCCAGTTCGGTTATCTGCCCACGTATGAGCTTGCATCGCTCAGTGGAGCGTGGCAAAGAGCCGCTGGAGGTAGCGCACCCGCGTGCCGTAGCCAGGCACAGCCCCCAGCACTAGCCAGACTCCCGAAGGCTCGGGAGCGGTGGCCGAGTCCCGGCCCCGAGTGAGCGCGAGGTGCCTGGCTCCTGGTCCTGGAGCTAACGGCATCGGTGTGGGCACCTCTGCGCAGAGCACAGTTGTGCTGAATAGACGTGACCCGGCTCCGGGGAGCAGAAATCAGAACTGCTGTATCAGGCTGATCGTCCTCTTCACTCGCTTAGCAGTAACTTCACGTAAGGGAAGGGGATGAAGTGGTGGCCGGTCATAAGGTTACACATCCTGCACTTGCCATGAGCAGCTGGGTCCCTGTTAGTCTCTTATTCTTTTTATTTATACTGCTATGAATTCAGTGCAAGTGGGCAGTGGTAGTTTCTTACATCAGCATTGCAGCTCTGCAAGAGGTAACAGAATCAGAATTGTATTGGGCACATACGGATGAAGAAAAAAACCAAAAAAACCTAGGTATTTTTTCGGACCCTTGAGTAGAAAGAAGAATATATATTCTTGTATAAATCAAGAGTAATGCAGTTGGTGTCATTGAATTTTTATCTGATAAAATCGAGATAGGGAAGAACTGGTACTACTGTTTATGATTCTGGTAACACCTTGTCCAGAAAATTGTTTACAGTTCCAGGCACACAAAGAAGATAAACTGAAACAGATGCAGAGCAGAGATTTTAGGGTGATCGAGGAAATTATTAACAAGAAGAGATTGGAATGCTCATGCTTCATTAGCTTATCAGAGAAAATTGTGATAATGCGTCATCTGGGTATCCACCTGGGAAGAGGAGGAATATGCAGAAATTAAGGCTGAGGCTGAAATGAGCATAAGTGGCCAAATCTGGACCTGAGAAGAAGTTTCCTTCTCATTAGAACAAGCTCGGTATTCGTTTCAGTTTCCGAACAGGAAGTGTGCAGGTAAAAATTCACTTGTTACGAGGATGGTGGTCTTGGTGGTCTATTAAACTTAATTAAAAATAAAACAAACTCAACACCCAAACAACAAAAGCAATAACATTAGGATTCTAATCTTATCATGATGTTCTTTATTTTAATTAATGAGCAAATTGCTTTAGTCTTATCCAAGTCTCTGACACTAGAACAGTTGATACCATCTGAGAATCTGATCCTGAATTTTCAGAGGTAAATTAATCCTTTTTATCTGCTGCATCATCATGGGGAGAGATTTATGTTCATGTGCAAGGGAAAAGAGGAGGGAAGTAGAGTTAAAATAAGAAGTGTTCCCCAGCGTCCCGGCCAATGAAGGACACATAAACACTGGGCTTCTGGTTTGGGCACTCGGTGAGGGAGCTTAAAGCAATGACAAATACGCAGCAGTTCTGTGTAATCATCATGCTATCTCTTCTATTGAACTAGGGAAATGAAATAAAATCCAAGGTGAGCATCCACTTAAGAGTTCCTAAAGGGTTTCTTGAGACCATGCCAAATTCAGTATGTCTTCAGGTGCCTTAAAGTTCATGCAGAGAAAACACTCTGCTGCCAAAATTTATTAGAATGGGCTGTTATTGGAGCTCTGAGGACAATTGCTTAGAAGGCACTTGTTTCATCGTTCTGTATCTTAATTATTGAAGTGATGGAAGTCAACAAGGCTAATCTGATTTGCGGGAGTAATTGAGGTCAGCGTGCAGGGAAGAGGGAGAGAAAGGGAAGGAGGCTTGCCATTTAATACAAATTAAATGATAACTTTCACTTCGATAAGCAGAGAGCAGCCTACAAACAAGTTGAGTAAATTTTCCTCTAAAAGCTTATAAGGCTTTGAAGATTTAAAAGCAGAAAGGGGTGGGGTGGGGCAAACCCCACAGATTTTTATAATATTCTGTAACACTTCATAGGAGAGTAGGCAGAGAGGGAAAAAACCACTACTGCACAAAACAATCTATTCCACTTTAATTATTTCACATGTGCCATAATTAAAGGAATATTAATAAATTAATGCTAACTATTATAGAGGACACAAAAGGAAAAAAAAATCTCAAACCTACGAGGAGTTGCGGTGATGGGGGTCCTGGTGAGAGATTTAGCTGCAGACTGTTTTATTTCCCCTCTAATCTCGGTACCCTACCTCAGCCGCGTGGCAGATACCACAAAGTTGTTCACTGATTTTTTTTTAACTGAACTATAAAATGAAACGGGCACAGCTAATAAACCTGCATTTCTTATTCTGTTAGGTTTCCAGTTTTAAGATGTACGATGGTCTTAGGTCAGCACACGCTTTGTGGTGAATGCTAAATGCTTCCCCTCTCTGTGTTTTATTTTTCTCTGCAGGATAAAGTGATGGGCTTTCCAGCACAGATGTGTACTGTTTTAAGATTAGTCTATTCCTGCCCCCTCCATCCCACTCACATAAACCACATCAAATTCTTCTGCAATTTTGCATCTTAATAATTGAATCCAATTCTTTTTAGATAACACTGTGTTCTCATTTACCAGCAGATGAAGCCAATGATTTGAAAAAATGGGAAGCAAGAGGGCACAATTATTCCTAAGAACTTTCTTATTTCTTGGCATTACAAATTAGGGATTAGACATCTCCAGCTCACCTGATTTTTCATCACTTTCATCATCAGAATGACTTTGGATTATTGAATTGTGAATTGAGAGCTATTTCCAGTTTAATAGTAGTAGCTCTCACACAAAGAAGTTAAGGGAATGGACGGTAAAAGAATCATAATAAATGTAATAAATGACAGCTTGGGGCCGTCAAATATGGCATTCCCATTAAAAAATATGTTTGCTGATCCATATCAGATCCATGTGCCTAGTCAGCGTGTGGGATGAGCAAAATATCCCCCCAAACAGTTCATATTTACCTGTGCAGAAAAAAAAAATCATCCTAGAGGCTTATTTACAATGTGAACACATATTAATAGCGCTGGTAGGGTGCTAACGGGGACAATACCTCAACATCTAAGTGTGGTTACAGCTTTCAAAATTGCCTCTGACAGGGCAGTTACAATTTTCTATTCTATTGACATAGGGAAGACAATCTGCACCATGTTGAGCCTTAGCCATGTTTGAAGCAGGCTGTGCAGGTATGCGGGACTTGAGTGGAATTGCCCCGAGGTTTTTAACTTCATGATAGATATCTTTCTCCACGAGATTGTTACTGCTGAGCGTGAAGGGGGAACATTATTTTTTTCCTTTTTCTAACTTCTTCAAACCTATGAGACATGCTTTAAGAGCTGTTTATTTGTAAAAGAAATGAAGTTTCCTTTAAAACAAAGCAAATTAAAAGCTGCTTTTAATGATGGTTTGCTTTAATCCACAGTTTGGGAATAGCAGCCTCCTTGTTCGTGGCTCCTTGTATTGTAACCTGTGCTGGAAGAACTAAGGCTGGACAAAAAGTTTTCCTGGCTTAAGCAGGAAGGGTGGTTGGTTATGGTGAAGTGGCCCACGGTAGGAAAGGGAACATCCCTCCACCTAGGAAGGAGCGGTGTGATGGCTTGTTAGGCAAAAGACTTTGAGAGGTGCAGGACACTTCAATCCCAGTGCTTCGTTCTGTTCTGCAGGGACAGACCCGGAGAGAGTGAATTTATTCTTTTTTTTTTGGTTTGTTGCTCCCCCTTCATGGATCCAGTGGTGTGATCAAAGGGTCTGTTAGCAGTGTTGGTCAGTTGAAGGATAATGCTTGATGTTATGTGGTTGAGTCTGTGTGTAACACTGCTTAAGTTGTGTTCCTCAGCAGTGGTTACAAGAGCTCAAACAAAGCCAGGCTTTAAATATCTGCAGACACCAGGGAGGTTTTGAATTCTGCATAGTTTTTGGATTGGAAGTTGTGTTCTTTTTGCAGCGAGTTGATCTAAATAGCTACGTATCTAAGAAGGACTTAAATTGATTAGCCAAACCTTGTAGCTAAGCCTTCCCAGATGACAGAGCTGCAGCATTAAAGAAATCCTGTTACAGATTGGACAATTAAGATGGAAGAACAGGTATGAGGCTTACACGATGTTCAGTTCTTTCATGAGCAACTCGCTGCAAGTTAAGGAAGGCAGTGCGATCAAAATGTCTCGGCTGTCCTGCCTCTCCCACCAGTATGAGGGTTTCACATCCTTCCTCAGCTTTCTGGAAAGCTGATCTGTTTCTACAGCTCTCTACTTCATTGAGGTTTAGAAATTAAATTAAATAGCTTCACGTTGAAATTCTTATTGCTTTTGGTCAGTTTTACTGTCAGGTTTTTAATGGACCTCTTAGTAAACTTAGCGCCTGTGTTTTTTACTGCTCCTCTGAAAACGCTCTCCCTTCAGTGCCGGGTTCACTAGCGAAAAGCTCGTGCATGCTTGATCATACCGCTGCTGAAATTTGTTTGAATTTCTGCTCTGCTTTGAATGTAAATGTGAACTTGATAAGCTAACAAGGACACTTGTGTTCATATAGAATTCATGAATGCATGTTAAAAACTGCTATAAAAGGACACTTCTTGTCTTCAGCTAAATTGACAGCAGCTCTTTCAATATATACTACTTGTACTTGAAAAATCAAGACATATGATTGTCTCTTTCTCAGCTAAGAAAGAAGATTTCTTTTTAATGTCTGTATAAGTGAAAATCTATGCTATTTGCTATGATGTTTCCTTTCAAGAGGTACTGCTTTGTTTTGGTATGTAACTACTGCTTTTCCCTTAGCTTGTCTGTCTTCACCCAAATTCCAGTGGGTACACACATCTCTGATTAACCTCCCTTCCTTCCACTGTCACTCAGAGCCTTCTTAGTAAGAGGTTTGTTTAGAGTTTTAAAAATCATGATGCTGAGAAGTTGCCTGAAGAAGAAATTTGACGGTAATATGTTGCAGTGAGTGGGATGCTTTTTTCCTTATGAATAATGTTGGGCTTCGTGTGCCTTTTTGTAACATGCAGCAAATCAAGAAGTTGATTCAGCTGGACAAAATGAGGCTAAAGGGAAAAAGGGGGAAGGAGGGAATCATCTGCTTTTCATCAGCAGACTTTTTGTCTCTCTTCAATAACAGGGTATTCTGCGTAATACCACTTAATGTCTAAACAGATGCACATTGACTGGAAATAATCAGATATTTTCTGCTGGACCAGATTGTGCAAATGGATATCCTGCCTTTAGATAGTTATCGCTGCACACGCTGAGACCGTTGTCCCAGAACTCTGCTCCTTGCAGGGATCATGCAAAATGGCTCTAATCAGCTTTGAACGAAGCCAGCCAGCTTCGCTTAAAAAACCATTCTCAGTTATTAAGCTAACTTGACTGATTTTGCTTAAGGCAGATTAAGGAGCATAAACTGCCCCAGCTGTAGACCTTTGAAGAAGGTAACTTCCAGCCCAAGGGTTATGCTGCAAGGCAACGACATGTTTACCCAACCTGACCATTTACAGAACGGATGTCTTTCCATTGCCTTTGTAGCAGAAGCGTTGAGATCAGTGGAAAGACTGATTCAGAAACAATTTATTATATTATTAGTAGTTTTTCCAGTACTGCATGAACAAAAGCACACCTTGGACCCTCACCACAGTAAAGTATGTATCTAGAGATCACTCTGGAAATCAGGGTAGGCTAGTTTCATGTGTCTCTCAATTCCCAGTCCTCTAGTTCATATTTCTATTTTCTGCCACTGTAAGACTCTCTTTAAAAATGCAACATTCTCACATTTTGGGTACTGGGACTTCAAGAAAAATATTGCTTAGAAATATTTCAAGACTGACGACAGGATGAGGGATGGCAGAACTCCTAGTAAGCTTTGACAGGCGAGCTCTGAAGAACCCTGCTGGAATGATTTGAAATGTTTCAGGCTCAGCTTTGTACCCCCCTACCTTGCTGAGCAGACACGAGCCCCAGCAGAGAACAGCGTTAGCACGACAGGTATGTGGTCTGTTCACTGACCTTCCCAGTACAAGGCTGGACATCATTATTTAAACTGCTGAAAAGAGGTATGAGGGAAGAAGAATGATGGCAGACAAGTCAAAATTTTAAGTGCCATCCTGAGGTCAGGATGAATTTCTAAAATCCTTCAGCTTCCCAGGACGGTGCATATTGAGATTCAGAGATCCAGTATTAGTATCTCGGTTTCTTTTGCACTTCAGTTGACACTCCTGGCATGGACTGCATTTTCTTCAAATGCATTTCTTTTAAAAGTAGATTTAATTTCTTCCAATGGCATGTTGAAGTTGATGGGAATAATTCCATCTCTTAAGCTGTTCTACGTAAATAGGAAAACACTCTCTGTATATTTAAATCAGAAACCTGGAGTTACACAATCAGACTGGAGGTCTGCCATAAGAACATCTGTCTACCTGAGCCTTGTGGCATGGTACCAGTTCAGACAAAACCTGTTCTCCTTCAATATCCCCAATGAAGTTGCAAAAGAATGCTCTGAGCAAACACAATTTGGCAAGGCTCATCTTATCTAGGTCACGTGCGTGAGGAAGGATATTCAAAGAGAAATCTTGAAAGGCACTCTGATTTGCCTAGATAATAGAGTGCATAACTGAAAAATATTTGTCTCCCTGGATTTAAAAAAAACAAATGTGTTGTAATACCTACGTACCACAGGATGGAGTTACAGACTTAACTTTAGATTTTGTTGCCTTCTAGCTAAACTATTATGTTTGTTGTAATGTGTTTTTTTAATACTCTGTACTTGCAACAGATGTGTACAACTGTATTGGAGAAGACTCTTCCAATTGCAAAGGGCAGAACAAGGTTATACCTAGCACAAATCCTGCCTACGTTGTATGTTGAGGGTACAGGTTGTACATGGTGCTTGTGTCGTTACTCTGTGTGCTTTAATCTGCTGTGATTTAGGATTCAGGAAAGATGTGCTTTCAGAAGCCCAGAGGACTCTGTTAGGGGTTACGTTCCGCACACTGCTCCCCTCGGGGAGAACAGGCTGAGAACAACAGTCCCTACGGGTCCTGGACCTGACGCCGGTGCATGGGACGGTGCAGCCTTAGTGTCATGTGGGGCAGCGCGGTGTTACTAAAGTCGTGGGCTGGAGGCAATAATGAGCTGAAGTCTGGAGCAGTAATAGAAAATCCTCCAGGAAGAATTTGCTGCTAGGAGTGAAAAGAAAGCCTAAAGGCATCTTCTGGGTTTTGGGTTTTTTTTTTTGGTCTCTTTGTTCCTGTTTGTTTTCCTGCTGAAGGAAGGTGCTGTGCTGTAAAAGTAGGTGCTCTTGAAATTCTCTCTCTGAAAGGAGACCTAATGCAGTGAAGCTGAAATACAGTGGGTCTTGGAGCTGGCACTGGAAAACAGCTGGTAACTACTGCTATGACTGGGAGAGGCATTCCCTGAGGTTTCGTTTCCAGGCAGCCAAGCTAACCTTTAGCAAAATTAGTATTCTTCAGCTTCTCTGTCTGTAGAAAGGTGATAGGATTTAATTACATACTAAAAAGAATCATGAAACTGAATCTACTGGTGTTTGCAAAACACTTGGAAACCTTCAGATAGTAATTATTAATATTGCCAATTCTACAATCTACATCACCCTTGCAGTTTTCTGCCTATCAATCAAGATACAGGAGTGCTTTCTCTTGGAAACTTCAGAAACGTCCTTTGTCATTAGCAGAGCTGCTTCAAAAGAGGTGGTGGCCCATTTGTGAAAGTCTGCAAAGCTGCCTTCATGTGGAATGACGTAAACAGTCTTGCTTCTCAATTCTCAATTTACAAACAATCGAAATGTTACATTTGCCGAAAAGCTCATCTTCAATTTTAAGTACTTTAAATCTAAAATTACAATTCAGGTTTTAGTAAATGCACTTAATTAAAAGCTAATAAAAACCTTGTTTAGTGTTTTATAATTTTTGAAAGGCTTTTTTAAATCATCATCTCCTCTTGAGATGTCTGTCTTTTTTTTCTTTATCATTCAATATATCAATAAAATATTAAGCAAAGTCTTGGATGCTATGCCCTATGCTAGAGAGTTAACATGGAAACCTTGATTTTTGTAAGCCTCTAGACTTCTGTATCCCCATAAAATAATTAAATACAGGGAGTCTTTATTACTTGGAACTGTTTTTCCTTGGTCCCTTGCCTTGTCAATTCTCATAAAGTGAGGCAAAGTCAGATTGGGTCAATACCTGGATGAGAAAGAAAAGGAATTGGCATTAGTGAGTCACCAGTGAGTGCTTCTCCCTGACTCAGTGCCTTGCAGCATGGAAGTAACCGAGTTATCGTCCTTTGGATGACACGTAAGACTAAGGTCTGTGAGAAGTGACCCAATCTGTGAGGATCTTGTAATGAAAAGAGAAACGCAGAGCTCTAACAACTTAAATACTAGATGTTATACTGGTTTTTGTCTAATTCATAATATTCGAAGTGTCCTTCTCAAATGATTATTTCTATCGGTTCTCACCAGGAGAAATCTCAATTCAATAGCAATAATGTAATGTCTGAAACAATTTTCTTTTCCTGATTTTATTTCTCACATCATCTTGTATTAACCACATGTCACACTAATATTTATTCTGTGTGTGGACTTCAGATCATTTTCAACTATCGTCTCCTGTATTTTGGGGTAGGAGCTTAAAAAACCCTTTAATATTTCACTGTGTATGTATGGGCTTAATAGCATGCTCCATCTCATCCTGAATTAGGGAAGTGGCTATAGGTTCAGTTTCAAGAGGCTATTCTTTAAAATTAAGGTATTGCACACTTGAGCTTATAAATGTCCAGGTGGGTACCCTGCCCTAGGTGGAGATAAGGACTTGATCTGTTCTTTTAATTGGGGTGTATCTATGTTAGAGCTTTAGATTTGACCTGATGTGTTTTTTGGAAGGAAATTGCTTTGGGTTTTTTCCTCCCCTCTCCTATTTGCCAACCTTTGATACACATTGTGAGGTTTGTGAGCTGGATTCCTTTAGGAAAATGTTTTTGTGGATTTTCTTTTTCATTCCTTCCTGTGTTGTCTCTTGAGACTTAACATGTTTGTTGGAGGTGATGCAAGTGGCCGGTAGTATGTTGTGTTGTGGTTGTTCACCTGCAGGTGGCTGGGGAAACGTAGCATACTTCAACTGACTTGTACTCCCAAACAGCAGTTGGTGTTATTACCCATATGGGTTTGACTGGAAACTACCAAGGATCTGAAAAACAAATTTAATTGTAGAGATTTGAAAGAAAGAATGATTTGTGTTCAGTCTCACAGCAGAGCTGGGCTCCTATCCTGGTGCAAATGCTTCATCAGCTGGACTTCACTTTCTCATAAAATTCCTTTCTGGCTTCTCCTGTTAGTTCCTGAGCTGCTCCCAGAATAAACGAATGACAACTCCTTATTTGCAAGGGCTCAGTTTGCTCTGGGGACACTTTCCAAGCCATGCATTCTTTTTTTTCACAGTGTTGTCAGCTTGTCTGTTCCCACCTGCTATACTGTCCACCATGCTTCTGGGAGGACTGTAAGAATAGTATTGACATTTCAGCTAGCTTTCAAAATTACTTTTTTGGCTGAGTAACGTTTTCACAGCATTACTGTCATCCAGAAACCTAAAATTGATAGCACTCCTGCACAGAAAGGAATGTCATGGAAAAAATGACGGAATTATTCTGGTGTGAAGTTGGTACAAATGAGAGCAAAACCTCTCCATAAATAACACGATTAAATGGATATTAGTGTTAGAATATTATAGTGCTTCTAAGCCACACATACCTAAAGATATCCAAAATTTTAAATAACATTGAAAGATAGTCCAAGAAAGTCAATGACTGCTGTAGGCTGCCTCAGGTAACGCGGAGGTAACACGCAGTTATTGTGGTGGTGTGAAATCTCTTGGCACCCAATTTCTTAACTTCTGTGGGTACCAAGCAGATAGAGGAATAGGAGTTTAGCACTAGAGTGTGTTACGGTGAGGATGTAGCTTAACGCCGAGTATTAAAAATAGCTTAATAGAGCTGAGCAATCAATCATGGCAATGTATAAAGACACAACATCCGAACGCCCACCCTCTAGTATGTGCACGGCATGCAACTATTTGACAGTCAGGTGTCGGGTATTTGCAGCCTCAGGGAGGATGAGATTGTAAATATTCACAGGTTTCAAGGCAGGAAAAAGCAGTTACGGTCACTTACCCCGAGCTTCCTATACACACAGCCCACGGAGTGTCGCCCCATCCGTGTGCCAGGCCTGTAACTTGTTTGCTATAGATGGTGTCTGTTACAAATATATCCACTCTGTCTTCAAAGTCTGAAAACAATGGCAAATTCACCGCATCCCTGGATAAGTTGTTTGCTAAGTCAATTTTCCCATGGAAAAAAATGGTCCAACTCTGGTCAGGATTTGTCGAGCTTCATGTAAAGTGCCTTTCCTCCCGCCTTTGGCAGGATATCTGTAAAAAAAAAAATCTTTCTTCCAGAGGTACTTCTAAATCATTATATGCTAATAATGGGCTATATCCACTTCCTGCAGTAGATTACTATAAAGCTGTCAACAATCATTTGGGTTTATAGCAGGAGCAATTATACTAGATTTTTTTGATTAAATTTTGAATGTTACATGAGTAGTATAGAAGAATAAATTACCCTTAGAGTTAGAATTATACTAGCTATATATTTCATTCATAGTTGGGATCGTGAAGCGTTTATAAGAGAATTGCATCTGCTCTAGGTATGCAGAGGGGTTGCTTTTAGTATGACAGAATAGAGAATCTGTCCTGCTTAAGATTGCTCACATCGATGCAGAGTAGCTCTTCAAGTGAATGTCTTTAAAGCAATTAAAAATGTGCTGAGTCTGAGATAATCTGGTGAAGCAGCCTTTCGCACATATGGATAGAATACCATGAGAGATCAATAAGTTTTCTGAGGAGCAGTGTTTGGCCAATGTCTGTGCTGTATCAATGGTCCCGATTCTGCCAAAGGTCTGGGCAGGTATCTTAGCCTCAATTTACTGCTCTCAGCAGCTCTCCAAATGGAGAGATGTGAAGTTCCCAATTTTATGCTGATTTCTAATTGCCACGCTATTAAGAAATATCAAAGGGCAATTCTTTATAAGATGCCTTTAAAAGACATGCTGGTTTTGGACAGTAATGAGAATCTGCTCTATTAATAGTAGTTTTGCAGCCTGGTCTGCTGATGTCGGCCTGAGAAGTATTCCAAAGGCAAAATGAGAAATTGCAAAATCTAGTTTTTGTTGATCAGTGTTAAATCAGATTCAAGATAATCGCAGCATGTGATCAGAAATAACATGTACCTAGGTTTACGCGGGTTTCAAAGAAACTTAAACACATGCTTGCCTTAAATGGTATACCTGAAAGCTGTTTCTAAAAGGCTATTTTCCTGAGTTGGCTAAGATATAGAACTGAAAATCTCTTCAAAGCAGAGACTCTTAGTGGAGAAAAAACACCCAATAAAATAAATGAACGTAGTGATATTTCCAGGAACCTTTGTATAATGTGTGTCTGTTCTATAGAATGAATATACAGTGGAAATGTATAGCTGTGGCATGACACAGTAATGCAGTCATATATATATCGCTTGGGCTGGAGCAGAAGAAAGTGGACTAGCAAGATACAAAGAAATAGGAGAATTTGGTGTTAAAAGCGGGACGGTGATTTTTTTTGTTGTTGTTGAAGCTGTACTATAATGCTTAGTGTGTATTAACCGTTTGTCCGAGTAACTCAAAGTGATAAAATTTCTATGACTGGATTTACTTAATTAGGCTGAACAAAAAGCTTTCAGTTCAATCTCCTGAGCAATATTTTATGATAGGACATGGCAAGTAAAGCTGAATACATGTCTGAATTCTGTCAAAGTTACTGAAGTGAGAGGAAATTTCCATGTGGTGGTTGATTTAAAAAAAACCCACCACAAAAAAAACCAACAACCACAAAAAAACCACCTCTTCAGGACATGTTCTCAAGTAAAGCAGATCTGGAGAGGTTATGTCCAGCTGCTCAGGAGACAGGGCGACAAGTGTCCTTTTCTTGTTCTTTGACTGGTCATGCCACAAGTAAAACTTGACATTATATTTTCATTCAGTGAAACATTCTGTGTTTGTATATCTTGCTGTCTTAGATTACATGGGTGGCTTGTATTGTCCTACCATGAAACAGAAACACATAAACAGCTCTGGAAAAAAGCTGTGTTTATGATCCATGCAGCAACCACTAAACCCCACTGAATTTCTCAAACTTCCCGATGCAAATTCCGTGCAGCTCTGTGTGCAGAAGCCCTAAGGTATGTAAGAGAACAGCTGCCTCCCCAAAGGAAGAGCCGCACCTCATCAGCTGAAGGGGTGGTTAACTTGGGCTTGGTCGAGCTTGACAGCAGTTGTGTTAGATCCTCCCAATGAAATTAAATAAAATCTGTGCTTTGAGTCGAGTTCTCGACTGGTGCAATTCGGTATAGCCACGTCCCGCGTCAGTTGAAGCTGCACTGACTCGAGTTAAGGATCTGGCTCTCCATCAGCGGATGGAGGGTCAGAAGCGCATCCACTTCTGTCAAGCGTCTGCGTCTTCGACGATCCAGCTCAACACTGAAAAACCAGGGGAAGTGGAGAGATGGGATACAAGAAACAAGCCGGCTTTATTAACAGCTAGCAGTTTCTTTGTATCATTTCAATTACGCTCCCCCGTAATGAGTTCAATATACTTTTGTAATGTTACTATAAAGCTGCCTATGGGATGGCAAGAATATATGGTACGATGTTACAGTCCTTTCATAACATTCCAGAGTAATTAGGACATAAAATTGAACTGAAACTTTAAAACACATTTCAAGTCTGTTCTTTATATATAACTCGTCAGCGGGCAAGGACAGTAATTTAATATTGACTTCTGGCTGCAAGATTACCATATAATCTAAATGCTAATAACAATTAAAGCACAGTGTGGTGATTAAAGTGTCTCTTGGAATATTGAAAATACTGGTAATAAATGGTGTAAGGATGTGAAGCAAAGCTGGAATTTAAGAATCTGTTCTGAAGGTGTGTGCTGAGAAAAAATAGGCTGGGCTGAAGAAAAGTTTTCTGCGCAGTGTGTGTACCTCTTTCATGCCGAGCCCTCAAACACGCAGTTTTGTTTGATATATTTTTATTCCAGGTTCTATCATACGGAAACCAGACCTCTGAAGCCCAACTCTGTTCTTACTTTTTTTTTCTTTTCTTTCCCTCCACCCCTCTCCCCTTTTTCTATAAGCAATAGTGTCTTGGGAGAGGTTAAAGTAATGGCTTCCCTCACAAATTGAGAGGAATATATTCTTTTGAAAGTTAGTTCTTATTAATGAAATACCCATTTCAGCATTTTCTAGGAGGTAGAAGAACTATGAAAGGCAGCTAAAACAAGAAAGAAAGAAAATGCATATGCCCTTTAAAAATATACAGCCATATGTGAAAATAGGCAAGATTTGTTAAGCAAGATGCATGCCATGATAAATGTGCAGCACGAAAGGTCTCCTGGCTCAGCTTTCAGTTCTTCCAAAACCGTGTTTGTGTTTATCTGTGCTTGTAGCTTAAAGCAGTAGTGCTTGTTCCCCGAACATGCTGAATTTAATGGATTTTTAATGGGTTTATTCACAGTAGCATAATGGATCTGGAATGCAAGTGTTGGAATCGGGATCTAGGTTCTGGGTCTGCACCTGCCTTGCGCTGATGGATTCCTGCGTTACAGCAGCAGGGGAGGTTTGGGAGGGACCCTGGTGACATGGCTGATGCCAGCAGATCCAGGATCTGTCCCGAGGTCTTCAGTTAATCCAGTCATCTTTGCCTATGTAATAATATATCAAGGGAAAAACTACCGATGTGGCTTCTGATTTCATGTTGCCATGTCCACTATAGTGCCAAACTTTCAGAAACCCTTTGAAGATGTTCATTGATGTGCTTGTGTAGAAGGCAGGTTCAAAAGCCGCTGCAGTTTTTTCAGTCAACAATTCTGAATTAATTCTCTTATGAGAACTGCATTTTTTTTAGCGATAAAAAAAACTGTGCAAGATTGTTGGTTTTTTCTTGGTCTCTAAATGTCTCCATCTGCTTCCACAGATGTAGAGTGACCTAGCAGTGCATGAAACAGTTGTCATAAGCCACGCAGTGGCTGTCCAGGGATCTTTCCTCAGCCAGTGGCTTCTTGGTTTTTTCCAGCCTGGTTGAATTTTCTACATCGTGGAACTCACAAGGTTGACAGACTTATTTTGCCNCTTCTCTGGACACGCTCCAGCATACATGAATTACCAACTCTTCCAGGAATTTTGCAGCACTTCCCCCAAGCAGTGCTCCTCTCTCTGGCTGAATTGCATGCTCGGAGCTGCAGACAGGACGGTGGCAGGGTGTTCTGGCACTTTGCAGCATACCTGTTCACGCAACTAGCCCTTGAGTAATGGGGCCCTCAACACTTCATCAGTTTTAAAGAACAGGGACCTGTATTCCTAGCGTATAAAGTAAACTATACTTTTGGTGCAATGTTTTATATCAGAGAGAGCATTTAAAAGAAACATGATGGGGAAGTGTTATGTTCTACAATAAAATATATAACAAATGACTTGACTTTCTGTTCCCCTTTGTGCTCAGAGAAAGGCAGACAGAAGAGAAAGAATTGAAATGGTTTTGGTTTATATTTTCCGCTTCCTTTGCTGTTCAAATGTCTTTGAAATGTCAGGATTTATATAGGTAGAGATGCTGTTTTGGTTTTCTGTTCTTTCTCTCTTCCATTTCTTTTTTTCCAATCCCATATTTCAGGATTTCCATAGTGGATCCAGGTTTAGCACAAGAAACCAAAAGATTGCTGTCTCTAGTGGGTTCCCTACAGACTCCTTGTGCAGGGTTCTAGTTAAAAGGCCCTGGCACTGCACAGTGAATACTGCCTGTTGAGCAGGAGCTGCTCGATGCTTTGAAGGAGCCAGGTTGTTCTCCATGTGTACCATTCTCCTTTTCTGTGTGACTTCTGGTTACAAAGGTAAGGTACAGGTGGTAGATCTTCACTAGTATATATGGGAGGAGATACTTGAAAATATTTTTCAAATCAGCACTTCAACACGGAGGGTGTTTCTACGATGGGGATTGCAGGGAAGTGAAATGGTTTAAAAAATATAAAATCCTCACTTATGCTCATATAAAAGTTCATTGGTGACAGAGCCTGAGTGGCTGCTGTTCATCTCTAACCAAAGTGTCTAAGCTTTGTCTCTTCCCTTTGGCATCTTTGGAAACTCAATTGAGTTTGAATGTAGACCTGCTGCTTTGTTGTGTGTCTATGTCAAAAGATAAGTAGGACTTGAACGAGAGGAGTTGTGGTCCCCAACTCTTAGGGATGTTACTTGCTCAGATCTGTATGTTAAGGGCACAGTATAACCCTGTGATTTGATAAGGAGCCATCTCTGAAGAGAGTTTGTTTACGACAAGTAGTGGAGGGAGAGAAGAAAACAAGTCTCACCATCCCAGCACTCCATCTCAATTTTTTTTTCTTTTTTTCTTCTTTGTGAGGCCATACAATAGGCTATATGCATGACAACGTCTAGAACGAGAAGCAGAAAGGCATCTCCGCAGGCAAAGGATAGCAGAATGAAGTAGATGGGTCATTTTGATTGTTTAGTCTTGCTGTAGCTGATTGAACAGGGACAAAGATCCTTGTATTGTTGTGACTTGGGAATCAAAGGCATTGAGTTGTCTTTGTGAAATGCTGTTTAAAATGAAGAGAGGGAAAAATAAACTCAACATTCTGGTAACTGCTTGAAAAAAACGCAAATAAAATGGAAAAGATTTTTGTGTCTCTTGTTGTGTTTGTGAGCTTAGATTTACAGTGCACATACATTATTCTTGATAAAAACATTTTGACTGCTTTTTGTCAAAGCCCTTCTGTGCTATAAGTGTTTCTCTTCATTGTAATGGGTTTTCCTGATAGATATCCCTGCCTGAACCATCTTAACCAAAACGATTCCAAGCTTTGTTTCTTTAGAATTTAAGAATGTGGTTTTTGTGATAATGCTTTTACTGTGGATGTTGAGCAGTACCCAGAGGGTTGAAGCATTTATTATTGTTAATAACACATGTTTAATAGATCTGCTATCTTCTAGAGATTGCAAAGAACTTGATTAATTCTGCAAATGGGGATTATTTCACCTGATAATGAAATGTCCTCATCTCATGGGCAAGAAGGGGAATAGGATGGGACATAGTAGTTCAGCAGAAGAAATACCGAATAATTTATGCAGTTGTAGTACAAGAGGAGAATCAGACTGAGGGAATGGAGCCCCAGCCTCCTTCCCTTGTGATCTCAAAAACATTGGGTTTTTGTTCAGACTGGCGAGGCAAAGCATAAGGGCTCTTCAGTGGCCTCTTGCTCGAGGCTGAAAGGAAGCAGTTGAGTTGGGAATAAGGAGGGCTAGTGAGCTCAAGTAAACCACAGCCTCCTGGGCAGCTTGCCTGGCATACCTACATCTCTGCACGCTGCCTGCCCAGGTACCTGTCGCAGGAACATGAGCATCACTGGAGCTTTGACAACTAGACGGTTCGATCCAGGTTGGCTACAAGTAAGAAGTCCCTCTGTGGGCTGTTGCACTTTGGTAAATCCCGATCTAACATAGCCAAGCCAATTAACTGAATAAGAGATTATAATCTATATCCACGTAGATATTTACATACTTAGCTCTCATTGATATTTTTGTAATTGTTGTGGGCACAACAATTCTGTCTTATTACTAAAACTCTCAAGTGGAATTCTGCTAACAGGCAAATAAAATGGTCAGGTTTTTGTTCAGGGTATATTCAGTCTTCTAGAGTTGAGAACCCTAAAAATCCCTGGTAGATATTTAGGAGGGTGTGTAGTTTCAACATTTCCATTTGGTGTATCTTTGGACAATTTTGAACTGCTGAAAATTATTGTTGCTGGGGGGGGATGCGGGCAGTGGAGAACTTGGTGGTGAGAGGGGGTGAAGTTTTGTCAAGAAATATGGACAAGAAGCTGCCTAACTCCTGTATGTAGGAAGGAGAGGAAGGAAAGCCTAAGAATTTCCCATTGGGAAGGGAGGGGCATAGTCTCAATAGCGTCCAAATCGCTGGGCATGTTCTTTCTGCATGAGGTCTTCCTTCACTGAATAAGTTCCGAGTGAGTGAATCAGGAAGGCTACAGGTAAAAATTTCAAACATAAAGAACAGTTTTCATGTTGCTGAAACTTGGATATCCAAATAGCCTTTGTTATCTTTCGTTTACCTCTCTTCATATCAGGCAGCCACAGACACAAAATTTAAGTGTGGTGCAGGTGGAGAACAAAGTCATGGGGAGATGAGGAAGGGTTATTTGCATGAAACAACTGAACATGTGCAAGTAGGAGAAACTCTGGTTTTTATGTTGTCTATCAAAAATATATTAGGCAGAGCATCTGCTTGGGCCCACAGGAGAGAACATGTCAATCAGTGCAGAGGATCTGCTGTGAAGGCATTATTAATTTCAGCTGTGTTTAATTTTTCACTGCTGTTTGAAAGGTGTACTGCTTGACATTCCCCAGCCCAAGGGTAGGACACAGAGTTCATGTTTAGCCTCAGAACACTGATGTTTGATAGGGCGCTGACTTTGCCTTTATGCTTATCTGTGAATATGTCTTGTATAAGATAGCGATAGAGAATTACAACATTTGAGTCTCCTGGCAAAGGGTTTTTGTAAGACAGGCTGGAAAACTTAGCTGACTTGTATTTCTGTGAATTACAGACATTTTAGCAAAAGCAACAGGAACTACTAGTAGGAAATGGTCCCCAGAAATCCTTTGCCATAATAGCAAAGAACTGACTGAACCTATACGCAAGCTTCTAGGTGTGCGTTCTTCGAAAACATAGTTAGCGATGATATGGACTCCGAGTACACAGGTGAGATTGTGGCTGTCATGGTCAATGGGGAGTTTAAGACTTTTGGTAAATGTCAAAGTATTGGAATATTGTCAGGCTCCAGGTTTCTAAACTGTATATTGCTTGTGTGGAGCTGTTCAAATGTACATGGAAAGAATGGGAAGTGGGCTGCAGGCTCAGTAATGAACTGGATAATATGTAAGATTTAAGGCAAAGTGAGAGTGACTGTTTCTTCAGCTTTGTTGGGAGATGTCTGTAATCCCAACAGCCCTGTGACTAATTGCTGTATGGTCCCTAAGAGCAGGGCTTTGAATTGTGCAAAACCACGCTGATCCTTGCTCATGTAAAGACTTTGAACCCTTAATTTTTGTTGTAAAGATATTTCTAGGCCAGAGGGTTTCAAGCTTTACTGTTGCAGCTGAGTTTTGTTCCCCTTGTGGGGTTTGTACCAGTCTAACCTTTTGTGTGTTGTGAATTCTTCCTGAAAGTGGTTTTAACTTTGACTTTGGAAACTTTGCTGTGACTGGTGTTAGAGATGCTCCAGTAAACCACGTGGACTGGTCACCTTTGTCAATTCCCACCTTATTGGCAGAGTTTACCTCAGAATAAAGAAATTTTAAGGGTAAGAAACGCTTACCTAGCTTGTCAAATGCTACTGTTGTAATTTTTTTTTCTGTAGCATGTTGCACGAGCTAGTTGAAAAATAAATTTTGCTTAATTTAAGGTTAACAGATCTGAATTTCTTTAACTTAAATTCAACTAGGAACTAATTTGGACTCACTAAATTGTACCTGACAAGTGTATCCATTTATCTTATTATGTCTATTAATTTGCTTTGCATTATATTTCCTTTCATAGACTGAACTTGACTGGCTTGACATGACTTTCCTTTTAAAAACTGTTTCTAGTATATATTTTCTAATTAGCACTTCATTTTTCATGTAGCTTAACCCTGTGGCCTGATGATATTCTGAAGAGGAGTAGCAGGATGGATTTTTTCAGCTATTTAACTTTGGAAAAGTCCAAAGTTTAAAGCACCAGCAACTGTACCTGTTCTTCAGTTGTTAGTTTTAATTGACTTTAAGAGCCTCCCCCCCCATCTCCACCTTTAGGACTCTGATCTTAGGAACTTATGCACGTGAGCAGATTTATTCGTGCGTAGTCTCACAGCTGGCCATGACATACTGCAGGTGAACGGCAGAACCAAGAAGGGTGGTCCTGACTCCCAGCTGAGTGCACTTTATTACAGGCTCCAACAATTCAATTTTCAGAACAAAGCAATATTTTAAAACATTCTGAAAAGCAGTAGAGACATTTTGTACTAAAAATAACGCTCCAGCTGAGGACTGTTGTTTGTTCTCTGAGATAATTAGCAGCCGTCCTCAGATCTTTCTGAATGGCTTTGTACACGTAACTGACAGTTTAAAAACAGAAGCAATACAGCAAGGCTACTTAGAACATAACACAAAATACTGGATTAATGAGTCATCTCCCAGGCTGATGGAAGAGTAAGAAAAGTCTTGAATAAAAAGAAAAGCCACTCATTCAGTAATATACATCATCTGTCTTTTGCGCTTGTTTACCATCAGACCGTCGCTCTCCCCTGTAAGCTTCCTCGTCATTACAATTCAAATGCTGAATCCTTCTGGTTGGAGCCAAACGTTTCAAAGTTGAGACCTGCTTTTTTGGGAGCAGGAGAGAAATTTGCCCCTTCAGAAGATTAACGTGAGCGTTCTAAACCCTATACATATAGTGAAGTATTAGATACCATGATTAAAACGTGTAAGAAATAGAAGTATAACTTAAATAGTATTTTGTTTATTTTATTTCAGAATTATTGTAACTTCCGTGCTTTATTAAAAGTAACAATTTGCCATCTGTAACAACTGATATGCAGTTAATCTGAGTATGATCGGTGTATGTGAGGCCAGATCTGCAAATATTCACACCTCTAAGTGGTCATGGCCTGAAGCTCCACGACAGCCCAGCTGCATTCATTTGGTGCGTCGCTGTTCTGGTACTGATTGTTTCTGACTTCTCCATCTCCCAAGTGAATTTCTCTTTAATTTTTTTTTTTTTTTAAATCATTCGGCAAAGTTGGAATACTGTTTCATGATTGATTCATTGCACTGAGTCCTTGGACATACCTTTCCAGTCACTTTGACCTACTTAATGGTAAGGCAATCAATGACTGATAAGCAAAAGGGAGAATTCCCTTGCTCTGAACGAACAATTTCCTGGCTCTTAAAAGTTCAGTAACCTCCCAGCCACGGGATTTGGACGTCCTACTGTATGTATGTCATTGGTTGAAGGTGTTGGGATTTATGTTTTGTTTCATCCACGGTTGTTTAAATACTTGCTGTGATTTTTTTTCTCTTGGACAGCACAGGTTGAAAGCAGTAGGCTGGCAAATACTGAGCCATTTGTTTCAGCAGCCTTCTATTTGTGCTTATTTCTGGGGACCTGCAGTGTGGTCTAGAGCAGACACTTGAGAAAAGTATGTGTTAGAGCGCACTATCCATATCCTCGCACGTGTGTGTCTCAGAACTATATTTTATGATGCCCATGTCGGGATAGTTTCTGCCACATTTCCACAATGAGATTAGTGTTTAAAGATTGGGCTAGAAACAAGAATATGGCTTGTTAGGTCAAAATAACTATGAACCGTGTGAAAGGTTTTGATCGTCAAAGGAATGCACAAATTAAGTACCTGTGGCTTTGATTTCTTATACATTCACTACTTTTGGGGGTTTTTTTGGTTTGGGTTGGGTTTTTTTGGTTTGGGTTGGGTTTTTTTGGTTTGGGTTGGGTTTTTTTGGTTTGGGTTGGGTTTTTTTGGTTTGGGTTGGGTTTTTTTGGTTTGGGTTGGGTTTTGTTTTTTTTTTTAAAAATCACACAAACCCACAAACACACAAAAAAAGCTGTCTAAGGCCATCATTTTGAAGGTACCTGCATGTACATCTTTCAGCGTGGAATGTGTGCCCGATAAATCGGATTATTTCCTATTACAGATTTTGCCCATCACGCTGCTTGTAAAGGTTTTGTTTATCTACCAGATGTGCTTTTGTGACAGTCTCTCAGTATTTAATGTGATTTCAGTCTCTGTTATTGGCATCTGCATACGAAATGCAGACGAGTGCCTCTGTGGCAGAGGATAATGCGACTTCAGGATGTGCCGTATGATTACAAATGATATGAAATTTGTCTTCTGAATAAACTTTTATTGACCATATGTAAGGACGATTTAAAAGCAGTAGTGTTATACATGGGGTTAGTTAGAGCTAGGGAATTCAGTCCCTGGAAAATTCCTGTTAGGAAAAGCCAAAGTTTCCCACAAGGGTACATATTAAATATTTTTTTTTTCTGTTTAACTTGTAACAACCAAAATAATTATTTCTAGCACTATCAAGGCAATAGTAATTCTAATCTCACGTCGATTGTATTTCTATTTAATATTTTAATATTGCAACCATCAAAGGCTCATCGTTCTCCATGCAGACTTACTTAAGACTACGTTGAGATTTCTCACTTTGCTGAAGAAGCGTTATAGGGTGCAGATATTACGGAGTTAGTTCCTAAAATGATTAGTAACCAAACAGTTATATAAAAATAAATTCTGATGCTCCTTAACATGTCTTTGAAATTGTCTGAACTGTTGTCATTTTTAAGCACGATATGAAAGAAAATAACCTTGTTATGGTTTGCTGGCTGACTTAGTATTTGCATCCTCCCCTAATGCGAAGTGCAAGATCTGTGGAGGATGTTGTGCTATAATGCAGCTGCACCTGGGATTACTCTGTGTTCTCTTGTTCTGACTCCTGCACAAGATTAAAGATTCTCAGTAATAGTTATATTTTTATGCAAATGAGTTTTCAGTAGTCTCAGAGAAAACAAATCTTTGAATATCTCTGCTTTGTGAGAACTTTGACATTCTTTTAAATATAGAAAAATCAATATTTCTTAGTTTTTAACAAATCAATATTCCAGCGTCTATTCTGTTCAGAAATCATGCAATTGTTCAGCATCATTCATGCCCAATACAGTTGGTACAAAGTTCATGCTGTTTGCTCAGCTGAATTACTCCTCTGTTATTTCTGTTTGTCCTTTTCGGGCCTATTCACAATATTAGATGTGATCAAAACCTGAACTTCTATCCCAAAGAAAATTCTTGTACTTGAAAGCAAAAACCTCAGTTTATTCAAGCTTTCATGAACTTCGGTACTCCAAAGCACTTTTACTGGGAAATGTGAAAGGATTGTGTTTTGATAATACTGACTGAAAATGAACCATGGCTGTGTTTTTTCTCCTAGTAGAAAGTGCCACAGAAAATTTTACAAAATTGATCAATGCAGAGCTTTTTAATTTGCCCAAAGCACATTTTCAGACATAGATCACTTTCACTTGTGATGTTATACCATCCTTTAAATAATACAATAATGCCAAGGAAATAACTCAGCAATCCTGTCCTTAAAGCCCAGCTCTAATTGCTAAAGAATGCAGTCTCTGTAAGAAACTGGTGATGAATGTAGAGCTCTATAGTTGCTCCATATTCCTTCTGACATCCATAAATGTCACATTCCTTTCCATTCACCATTTTTAGTTCCTTTCTGTAGTTACTCTTGCAAAAATTGAAATGTGCTGAGACGCAACCTCAGTCTATAAGAGGGCTCTGTAATGCTGGTTATTCATCCCACCTTTTTGATTAGCAGACGCGCTATTGTTAAAAACATCAGCGAGCCCCCACTGCAGCCTGTTGCCTCTCTAGTGATTTAACCTGAATTCTGAGCAATGGCTGTTTTTTCAGCAGGCGTGCCAGCGTAGCTAAAGCAGCCTCCAGTCTGAGCACCTGGAGGTCAACCTCATGAATCTTTCGGGATCTGGCCAGCTGTGGCACTTGCACATACCAGCTATGAACTCTTACTGAATTATGGGGTGACTTCATTAACTCTGAAATGGCTGTTCCCTATGGCAAGGTGATCCCATCCAAGCATTCTGCAAATCTCTTGCAGTTGTTTTTAACTCGGAATAATGAGCAAGGCTGGATTTGCTAACACTGCACCGGAGCAGTGGCCCAACTTGTCTAGGTTTTGTCCCTTTTATTGACCGGTATCAGCCCCTTCCAAGAAAACTGTGGTTTTACGTGCACAGTCTACAGGCCATGGTACAGTTCAAAGAGCAGCGACTGAAGGAACTGAGCAGAGAGGTTCTTGCCTGTGCTCTGGACACAGAGACAAGAAGAAAAAGGTCTCTCACGCTGGGCTTACAATCTAAGTGAAAGCTAAGCGTACATAGGAGATGGGCCTTTGGATTAATTCATAAATTCTAAAATGAATATCACCTATGGTTTGTTTGTTACTGTAATGCCTGCTGATTCTGACCAAGATCACAGAGATGGAGACTGTACAAACACACACTGAATGACAGCTCCTGTTGTGCTGCACTTATCTAACTAGATATAAAGCACAGGAGAAAAGCATCTCAAAGAGTTGCTCACACAGCTGGTCACCAACAAAGCCTGAAGGATGATGCTCGCTGTGGTGTATAACTTGCCAGTGTAGATTCCTCAATCTTTTTTCCCCTGCCCTCTCAGAGCTCCAAAGTACAGATGTGTAGAAATATCAGAGAATTGAGACCCAGGAGGTATTAAACAGCAGTGGCAAAACACAATAAGAGGCAGAAACAAACAAAGTACGTGGAAAATACTAAGGTTCCTTTCTTTAAAATATAGATCAAAAGGCAAAAGAATTTCACTTGATCCTTTAATATAAAAAGCTTCCTTCTATTAGGACTTGGCAAATATGGGGACTTGGGAACACTTCTGAGCTTTGTAATCTGAGTATCCTTCATGATCATGTCATGACTTTGGGCTGGGTTAATACCAAAGTCCACCCTGTCTCCTATTCACTTTTGACTCTGTGGAGAATAAACCTGTGTTCGCAGTAGGGGTGAAGCCACATACGGGGTAAGTCTATGGAGCTCACTGTGATGCCCATCTGACGTGATTTAAACGCTGCCCTGGTGATTTCTACTGAACCAGTGCACGAGTCTGCATGGCTTATAGTAACTGTCTGGTGTGCCCCAAAAATGTCTACTCATTTTATTTTTTATTATTTCTGTCTCAAAAATTTTGGGCATGCAGTACTATAAGTAGATTTACTGTGTACAATTTTCTAATATGTTCCTGTGGAGTAATACGGTGTGCTAATGAATTGCGTGCTTTCTGAATGAATTGCGGGTGTGTGTTGAGATAGCGCTATGCTTTCCATGTTGCTCCCTGTCAGCGGCTGCAGTTCAGTGGCTAGCGAAGAGCTTCTCGGGCAATATGCAATTCAAATCGGTACGGTTGGTGTCAAACTATATGAAATTTCAGCGTGATTTTACTACACTAAAACTCACTGCCCTTTGTCTTGTTGCTTAAATAAAACGAATAATTTTTACTTGCATAAGATCTCTGTGGTTTGGAAACTGAGAAGTCATGATGTTTGGAATTCAAAAGCAAGATCAAACTAGTTGTTCAAGTACAGAAAAACTACATCTATTTCTTTTTTTTCTAGAGAGACATGAATGACTGAAGAGGGTAGATTTCATTTAAAAAGGAGGCTAGGGAGAAGACTTTCTCACCAGAGTCTGAATATCTGGCAAACATGTCATTCCTCTGTTTATTTATCATCTACCCTTCATAAATGTCAAGTGTAATAATGAAAGGTTTTAATAAACCTGTCAGAATTGTTTCATGTCAGATTTGAGTGAAAAGGTTATGTATAATAATAAAAACAAGACCTAAATGCTAAATTCGGCTTCAGGAGGAGCCCTGGTCTATTCTTCTCTCCTGAGAAACTTAGTGCTTCACTGCTGTATTGGTTAGAAAAATAAATTCTTTTGTAACATGCATTAAAACTTACATCAGAGTCACATACATGCACACAGTATCTAGTAGAAAAAGAAGTATTTCAAGTTAGTCATTTCAGTACCTATGACTCAATTTGAGGAGCTGATGACAAGCTCCCTTTCTGAGATATGTCAGATAACGAGAAATATCCTGGCACCTTCGTGCTTGCTGAAATTGTTATTTTTTTTTTAAGCCAACAAGGATGAGAATAGTTTTTTGGACCCAGTTCAGGGAAGTCAAGTGCTTGCCTCACTGCTTGACTTTAACTGGATACGTGCAATTTGTTGCTATTTATTAAAAGCATAGAGTACATCTTATCACTGACTGAGCTGCTGTCCTCCCACGCTTCCTCCAATGCATTTAAATCTCTCCTTTCCATCCGCCTGCATAATCATTCCATTACAATTGCTTGGGAAAGGAGTAATTGGTTTCAAATGTTCCTGGTTGACCAATTTATATTTGAATACTTGGTTGGGGACCCTGTGTTCTCAATGGAGTGCTTGAAGTTGCCTGTATTACTGATGGCTCCCTGAGTGCTCATCTTAAAGATTTCCTTCTCGCCATGCTACTATTTTTGCTTGACCTTGCATAGGCATATTCATAAGAGGATGTTGTTGTTAAGATGTTCTGAACTGAATGACTGTAATAATGCGTACAGACTGCCCAGCTCAGATCAGCCATTAGCTGGTATAATTACTGCTCTTGTCCATTTTACTGCTATTTAATGATTTGTATTATGTTCGTTCCCAGAAGCACAAACGAGTGGGCCCCAACGCACTGCGTGCTGAATGTGCGTCTCCACAAGATCTGTGGAGGCGAGACACTTCTATTAACTAAACAGACAAAAGAAACAATAGGTCAAAGGCATGAATATGGGTAGCGATGTATCTGAGACTCCACAGTTTGTCAGTGGCAGAGCTGGGAATAGTCAGCTTATGATTTAGGGTGGTGAATTCCTTCCATTAGCAGTAGGATTCCTTTACCCTGCCGAGCAGTAGCAGTCGTCAGCTGGCTTAGGAGCACGTGTGTGCTGTACACGTACCTTTGCAGCATCTGGAAATGTGATATGAAGAGCCTTTCAGAAATGTGGAATTTCTAAGCCTCATTCACTCTTGAGAAATAAGTTGCTGCCTGTGCCATCTTGCTACTTCTGTGCTGTTCTCCCAGATTTCCATTCATATTCTTATGACCCACTCCTCAGAAAAAGAAATGTTTTGAGTATTTGGGGCAGCTGACCTATTCCACGTGGCAGTGTCCCCCTTGCAGTGGCACACATTGAAGCGTACCAAACTGTGAAGTGAAACTCTGAGGTCGTCAACCTGCTGATGGTGACTGCTTTCACATCAGTAGTTTTGGTTGTCCGTGTAAATATGCATGTGTTTGATTCCTGTGCTTGTTAGAGAATGATGTAAAGGTGGGGGTTTATTCAATTGAAAAGGGAAGAAATGTTCATTAAAAAGAAAAAAATCTATTGATTTCTATTAATAAGTTATTCTCTAATTACTAAGTAGTTCCAAATGATTTTTTTTTCCCAGGGCCCCAGTAAAAAATGAAGCCCAACAGACTAACTAGCAGAGACTGATGTATTGTTACCTATTTTTCCTCTCCTTTCTTTACAGCTGTTTAACACTGGCTTTTCATGTTTGATCAAAGATTGACATACTACTTAAGTTATTCTACTTAGCAGTCTAGTGATCAGCAACTGCCTTCTGGGACAACCAAATTCCAACATGTCAAGCATACTAGTAGCGTGTTGATAACTTCCCAATGACGGCTTTCATGAAATATTTAAAGAGCAAAATGTTTTAGGTCAGGTATATGCTGACAGTAACTAGCTCTTGTGCTCTAAATTGGAAGAATGATTATGGTACCACTCAAAGGCTATGAACATCTTCATGTAAACGGCGAATTCTTTTCTGCCCCAAGTCTCTGCATCTCTACGTTAGATGTCTCTGCATCTAATGTTGGTGTTCTGATTCTTGAGTGCAACCCTAGCTGCAATGGCAGCATAAACTCATTGGATTAAACGTTACTGGAGCTGAAGTTCACAGTTGCTCATTCAGGAACTGTACTAGGCTTTTCCTCCAACTGATGTACCTTGGATATTAAAAGGAGGGATTTGTGGTGCAAGCTGTGTGACAGCTTTTATTGGTACGAACGCTCCCTGTTTGTGAATTCTGATGACGGAGGTCATAGCAGTGTAAAATGCTGTATACAGATCTTCCGCAGTCTTGCCTTCACCTTAAGCCTGCGAAATTAAATGGGACGTTGTTGCGTAGTAGTTACTTTGCCCTGTGGTTAGGAGACAAGGGTGCATGTGAGCCTATCTGTGAATGAGAAACAAAGATCAATTTTGTTATATCCAAAATATATTGGATAGGTTAAACTGTGAAGTGTAAAACTTGAGAAGGCGGCTAAAATCTGGCTCTGGAACAGATGCAGCACAACAAAAAAATAAGAAGCTTTAATAATGACATGAGTTTGAAATGAAAGGATTTGTTTTGCAACAAAAGCTAAGGGAAAGAAGTAACATAAAGCAAAACAAAATAATTTTGGGGGTAGGGGAAAAAAAAAAACCCTAAAGCTGTTTAGAGAAGTGTGGTTCTGAAGTTCAGCAAGAGCTGTAAAGATTAAGGGAGTAGCTCGAATATTGTGAAATATAATGAGGGATAGAGAACTGATTCTGGACTGTTTAGTGCCTTCATTTTCTTGATGGTGCTGGATGAAAGACAGGTATGAAAATAAAATAAAAATAATACGGGAAATTAGGGGAAATGAATGAAGAACGTTTCAGAAATTTTTTTGCTCCCTTTGTTTATTACTGAATACTTAGGGGTTCCCGTGACAGCTCAAGGATTTAGATTCCTGACACAAACTGTAAATGTTTTACTTCCTTAAGTGACAATGTTAAAGGAGTTTTACTTGGGGCTTTGTCCCTTCTGCTCAAGGTATGCTGGCTACCGTTGGCATTACTTGGGGAATGGCAAAGATTTTTCTTTGTTTACAAAGATTATGGTGGGACTGTTACTGCTATCACTTAATACACAATGAGGGACACCTTGGATTTTAACCTGGTCGAGATCTATTATACAGCTGTCAGTCATCACGATTCTAGTGCCTATTTCCAAGGCAGAGACGCAGCGGAAGCATGTAGCCAGCCATTGTTTATAGTCTCTCTGATTTTGAACTTTCTTCTTGTGTGAAGAGAAATAGTTGCAGAGTTTCTCAGTGATTTATGCTCAGGCGTTTTTCATCTGGGAACTCTTGAGAATTGTTTTAGCACTATCACACCTCTCTGATTCATTTTTCTCTGGGAGGTCATTTCTGGGAGGCCAAATTGCTGGGCAGAGACGCATTAGGAGAAGGGGGGTGTTAGTGATGAAAGAAATAGTAATATTTGTTTCCTGATATAGATAGTGCTTTAACTGTAATTCTTAGCGATAGACCGATTTCAGATTCTGGTATCTTCTAATTCTCTAGGGGATGAGCGTTCCAGTTCTGTAAAACATAACTAATATGTGGTATCTTTATTGTGTACTATTTAAGTTTCCTCACGTGCTCTAGGACTTCAGCGAACTGAGGTTTTAAGTTTTCCAGTTGGGTTTTACGTCTGCTATGCACTCCATTAGAACACGACAGGCAAGCTGTGTTTATGCGCCAAAAGACTGTTTGGTGGTTCAGACACAAGACAGGAATTTTATTGCTGAAATTTTTTTCTGGTATGTAGGTCCAGAAAAGGATTTCCTAAAGCGAGAAGGTGCCATAGCTATTCCATTTGTAGTCTGACTGAAAATTATGAAATAGGCAGGGCCCTACTGTGTATTGAACTCATCTTGATGGAGAAAGTACTCAAAGAAGAAATAGACTTATATAATGTAATTACTTCTGTTTGACCCCAGAGTTATGAAGCTCACTGGCTTCATCCTTGTTTAATTCAGTTGTGGCTAAAAGAGTCTGCACAGACCCGATTCCCATTTTTATCAAGGCTATTACTCTGATAGAGAATCTTACTGATTTTTGTAATGCTGAAATGGAATAAAAGAGTCTCAGTAGAAATGGATGTTAAAGCTTTGGCAATGTATGTTTCTGCTATACATTGTGGTGAAGGTTTACATATTTTTTAGAGTTCCTTTTTTTAGTAACAAAGGTTATACACAAATAGTAGTTGAGTGGAAAACTGGAAGCGTGGATTTTAGACGCAACTGTCTACCACTTAATACACACTGTGAACACTTGGGGTGCAACCACCTTGTGTTGGCATTTTTGAGTTGAAATTAATCCTGCGCATTGTACGTATTGGCAGACTTTTACACAGTAAAAGCTAATGATTCCAAAATATTACAATTGAAGTTATAAATAGGAAATTTTTTGCTGTGGTTTAAATTCTAGTCCATGCTCTAGTCATTATTGACCTGGAGAGCGACACTGTTGTTAGTGATGTAATTGGCACATCTTGGATATTTTGTCTTGGTGTCAGTTCTTTGGAAAATGTGGGTGCTCCGTCAGGTCCTTAAATTAGAAAATCCATTGAATATCCAGAAAAATCTGGTTTTATCATTAACAGAAATGGTATAGTTAAAACATGCTTTTTAAATTCCAAAAGATTTTTAGTCTCTTACCTTCTTTTGACCCCTAGGAAAACAGATGAAGGGATTCTATAGCAGTATCGTTGTAGCTGATAATTTAAGAGAATGTCTTTATTTTCTGTGGAGCCTACTACTGACAAGATTCAGAATGGGTAGCCCTGTGGTTCAGATCAGTAGATATTTTCTTTTAGTGCTGATTTAGCTTTGACTGGAAAGGAAAGCAATTAAGTCAGGCGTGGAGAATTTGTAAGTGTGCATATAAGTATTCATGGAGATGGCAGTTTTGATGACCCACTTTTCATGATAGTATTGAAATAGTAACATGTTTCAAGTAAATATCAAATGCCATCCAAACAGTTTCCATAGTAATGATAAAACAAATTTAATTGCAGTCAATCAAATGAATATTCAGTTGATCCAGTTAATTTCCACAAAGATATTGTACGCTCACTTCATATCAGCATTTGATGATATTTAAGCACAGATTTTCTACAGTTGGCCAACAATTTTTTTCTTCTTCTTTAAAGCATTTTTTTGTGAAAATACCATTGTTGAACATTGGCCAATTGCACTGTTACTTTAAGATGGTGTTCAATATTTATTAGTTTTCTATATCTTTATGAAGATAGATATCCAAGTCAGTGGGAAGACAAGTCTCTAGGAATCCTGCTTAGGAAGAGTTATAGCCTGACCTCATTTCTTTGGAGGAAAACAACAGCACAGGACTCAATTTGCAGTTGAGCATCTCTTGTTTTCTAGTGTTTGACAATACTGTCATGTACAGATAAATGGACAAATTCTAATTGATTTGTTCAAGATTTCCCTGGAAACTTCCTGTATAATCTTGGTTAGGCTTCTATTCTTAAGCTTGCATATTCATCTTCCTTGTGAAATGTATAGCTTGCGCACGCTATATGGATTTAAATATCCTCTGTTGATGATAAAGACAGTGCCTGCAAGCATAATGTGTTAGAGATGGCAAGAAGATGGATCTGCCATCTATGGAGTTTTTGCTCCCCCGCCCCAAATCTTTCCTGGCCATTATTCCGTTATTACAGGATGATAATGAACAAGGTATTTGGCCAGCAATTGTGTTATTACACAGTGATGGTGTCTAACAGTGATATATCTGCTTTTTTCCCCCTGTCTTATTTAAAGATCTTAAGCATTAAATATCGTTAACGCAACCAGCATCTATTACCAAAGCTTCACAGAAAACTGACTGAAAGGGAGCGGCCGTGCTCGGTTAGATATTTATTTCAGATGGGGTGGGGGAAATTATGGTGCTTCCGGTATAGTTTTTACAATAATTTGTCCAAAACCCTGGTGCTCTTTTATAATTGTTGCTCTTCTCCACTGTCTTGATTATTCTGGTCCATGTAAAAGGATGAACTTCCTTAGAATGTAAAAGAAAATAAGATCCAAGTCTGATGTCAGCCAGAGTCAATAGACTGTTCCCAAAGCTCTTTTGCAACAATGAATACTGTATACATTTTTAAAGACAAAGGGGTTGTATTTGTGGAGTTAAAGCAGTAGGCTACAACTATTGCAGTTATAGCTAAAGTCAATGTCTTGCTTTTTCCAGGTTCTACAGTAGTGTTCAGTACTTCAGGGTTATGCAAATCATCACTGGGTTTTGGCTTGCATTTACGTTAAGCTAGTAGAAAGCAGTAATAAGAATGGGATTTGATTCAGTTTTGAGGCGCCTTTTTTTTGTTGTTGTTTGGTTTTTAATAGAAAACTTATGGAGCTTTAGAACAAGAAGCTGCATTATAGTGAACCCCATTTGGCAGTACTTCAGTTTTCTCTCATGTACTTCCAGATTCCTAAAAAGGCCAAGCGTATCCTGGTACACCACCAGTCCTGTAATGGTCTCATATGATGATGACTCCATGCCTGTAAAGTTGATGATTACATTCCCTCTGAATTACTTTGGTTCTTAATGTTGCTTAATTTTATAAGCCCCAAGTGATTATTGAGTAGCCTTGTCTCACCTGAAAGACCAGAAATGTAGGTGTTAATGAAATATAAAGAAGGATAATTCATGAACTCCAGCAGACTGCAGGATCTTTCCTTGAGAAGTGGCAGCTGGAAGGTAGGATGGCTTCGAAGACAGAAGGGATAAAGAGGTGCTGTTCACTGGGGAAAATAACAAGTTCTTTTTTTTCCAATTTGAGTCACACAGGTGTTGAGAAAGGCACACAGGCTTGCTGAAGTACTGCTATGTGTTACTATACTCCTTTAAAAATAGTGGATTTTGTTAATGGTTGCTACTAATGATAAATATTTATTTCCACTTTAAAAAGGAATGCCATTGCTGCTGTCTTCAGAATGTCCTTGAGTACATTTTTAGTGTGACTTTAATCAAATGTCATTTTAACTCTAGTCTTATTCTGCAAATCTCTAGTGAAATTCTATTAATTTTCAATTAAACTTCAAGTAAACCAATTAGCATTTTCATTTCTATAGAGCAACAAAGGCAGAATCTGTAATGAGTCTATCCAGTTGTTCACAGAGGAATAAATGGTCTGGATAGATTTCTCCAGTGTATCTTTCTGTGAAACTTTGTCAAGTGTACCACCTTTATCATTTTCTCCTCAGCTTTACGCTCCAAATTGGATTTCTTGTGGTATACAAAACTGTATTCAGCCACTTCTTTCCCTAAGCTGTATTCCAGTATTCCTTCTGTCTTCATCGCAAATCTTTAATATTGCACTAGTGTGTTTTTACCAAAGTCAAAACAGTGTCTAGGTGAGGCAGGCACTGTAAAACCCTTCTTGTCCTGAACAACTTCAGGATCTCAGTTTGACAGAGGGCAGGAGAAGGCATTTTACCTTTTCATTCTAAATATGTGAACAGAAGTGTCTGAATTATCTCACAGCTGGAAACAGACTCAGACCCAGATTGTTTCTGTCTCCATCCAGTATTTCATCCTCTCTTCCACTTTCTCTTATTGCTACCTCCTTCTCATAGGCAGATGTGATCCCTGCCCTGAAAAGCTTCATTATAAAGAATATATAGTCCCTGAGAGAGAATCCTGGAGTTCTTCCAGGGAGGGTATGGTATCATAAACTTTCATCATTTCTTCAAGCTTGTAGCTGTCTGCCTCTCCTTTAATGTTGTGCTAATTTAATTGCTGGGTGCTGCAGTCCTCTACCCTTGCTTGTGCCAGCTCCAGTGCTTCTCTGACCCTGTGTAGAGCTGTCGTAGGTCAGTAAGCTTAGCAGAAAGCTAATTAGTTTTTTTTGGTTGGGTTAGTTTTGTGCCAGGTTATGGATGAAATGGATCCTCTTAAGCTATCGTGGAACTGCAGCTCAAATCAGCGTTGTAGCCAAGCTGTAGTTATGCTCATCTCTTCCAATATCCTTTAAACTTGAAAGTGTGAGAGAAACTCACCCTGGCTAAGTTTCATACCGAACGTAAACGCTTGAGTCAAGAAGCTGGTCTGCTGAGGTTCCCTCGGTAGTTGAGAGAGGAGTATGCTCTCCCAGGGACACTTAGAGCACCTCAGGTAGTACCTCTTGTGAAATCCTAACGACAGAGCTAGTCTCGCTGAGCGATATCCAGGGAGCTCAGCCACCTAATTCAAATAATAAAGTTATTTCTGTTTATGGCAAAAAGATTTAGCTCAACCAAATATAAACCAGACAGCCCTGGGCTTGCCAGAAGCATGACCAGCTCTGACCACTAGCCAAGACCACAGAAAAGGAGCCCATCTCTCACGCAGCTGGCTCTAGTTAAGCCAATGATATGCCAAAAACATTAATTTCTGGCCCTGGCTTCAAGGATGCTTTAGTTTGAAAGGAAACGGAGTAAAGGTCTTGCTTTTAACCAAAACCAGCCTTAGTCTCTTGGTGATATCGTTTCCTTCTGCATTAGTGCTCTGCCTTCCCTGTGCAGCCCCAGAACCGCCCCAGAGGACCCTTCACGCAGAGGACTCTGCTCTTTTTCAGGAGCCCCCTCACAGACATGGCTTTTGGTGGGTGGTTTTTTGTGGTTTTTTTCTGTTTTGTTTTGTTTTTAAACCCTGCTGACTGTGCAGGAGTAACACTTTCTATGCTGTTGTCCTCTTTGCCAGACCACAGTGCCTGCAGGTCGCCCTTGCCTTGAAGAGCCAGCATTGGCATGTAAACACCGTACTCTGTTGGTTTTGTATTATTTTCCTGATTATATGAACAAAGTGGGTTTCCCCAGCTGTCAGAAAAGTGTGAGTATGCAACATATGCTTTTGTAATAAAGCTGTTATCTCCAGCAGAAGCTGACACCGAACATGTTTGCCTCCATAATTCGGATGCTTCAAGGCAGTGTGCAGTGTTCAGAAGCAGCTGTGTCTCAAGACAAATCCCTAATTAAGGAACCCCTGACTGTTTTCCAAAGCATTAGTGAGTTGGGAAGGGGAGAAGAAATAATGTTGTGTACATTTTGACAAGATTTGCAGAGGGCACCTCAGCTGTGTATCTGTTGCTTTGGTGTGTCAGACCACCTGCAGTGAGATTTTTGCATCCACCGCTAGATGTAATGCCTGACAGCATGCGTATCTAATGTGTGAATGAGCCTTATTCACCTGAAGAATAGATAAGGGGTTAAGTTACCAGACTTAAAAATCGGGAAGCCTTGCAGCTGGAGGTGGTTGTAGTGCCTGTGAAAGGAGCTCCCGTGGCAGCTGTGTGGGAGGCAGGCTCCTTCCCTGCGGCAAAGCCTAGCGGCTTGGGCTGCTCTGGCTTCGCTTGGCTGGCTGGCTTCTATCTGGCGAGGGTAAATCTCTTTTCTGTGAGGAGCCGCTGCCTTCTGCTTTGCAGAAAGCCTGGCTGGCGGAGCCGAGGAGCTGCTGCGCCCTGCGGCGCCTTCCCCGGCTTTTGCTCCGACCTCTGCGGGACAGTGGGTGGCAGCACCTGAACAGGAGAGAGGAACCTTGCCAACGGTGTTTCCTGAAGCCCCAGACCCAAATACTGCCTTTCACTAGTCTGCAGTGGCTAGCAGGGGGTTGTAGCGGCGGGAGGCTGCAGGGCGGCCCGTGTGGGAGGCCTGAGCTGGTCACAGCCGGTTCCAGCCGGCCCAGAAGAGACAAAATGGAGGCGGCGCCCCGGCCGCTCTGTGAGGGCAGGTTGGAGGCAGGTCGGGAGGCGCCCGGGTGGTTTTTTGGCAAGGTGCCGCCGGCGGAGAGGAGAGGAGAGGTGGAGATACCGGAGGGAGGCCCAAAGGGTGAGGTGTTGGGAGTGAAGCTGAGGGTTTTTCTCTGCTTAATACTTGGTTGTCTTTATTTCTCAATACCACAGCCAGTAATGTAAAGTTTATGCTAATGGGCAGTAAATTCAGTGAAATTCCCTGGCTTGAGACAGTTTTTGCCTGTGAATCTAGACTTAGATCCAAAGATGAAGGGAAGAATGTGGTGCCAAATGCCCCTGTGAGATTTTACTGTTTGCAGGTGTAAAGATAAAGTTCAAAAGCTCCTAAACAAGGCTCAGTGGGATGTGCAGGTTCTTAAGGCACTCAATTCTTTAAAATGTTATTTGTCTAAGCTATCAAGAACCTAAATACTCATGAAGAGCACAATGTTTGTGTCTCAGGAGAAGTCCTTGCTGTGTTTTGTTGAGCCAGGCCCCAACTGAAAGGAATGGCGTTTTACTGACGTGGCATTTGGCCCTTTCTGACTACAGCCCGTGCAGACCAGCAAAGCAGTTAAAAGTGGCCATAACTTGCAGAAACAGGAGAAATAACATTAAAGTAAATAGAGCAAAGAATGTGTGACTTTGGGCAAGAGGGGATTTTTTACAATATTGTTTTGCTATTTAAGGGAAGAACAGCAGGGAGGAGAAAACCCAGACTTCCTTTTTTACTCTTCTTAATAACATGCTGAGAGGTAAAATGTAGCAAAGATGTAATCCAGCCAAGAGGTTAGGCGGATTACCAGAGAAGGTACAGCAATTGGTCGGCCAGGGGTCTGTCTTGAAGCTTGAAAAGCAAAATCAGAGAGTAATGAAAACACTTGCTTAAGTCTTTCTGATATCCAAGGCAAAAGGATGCACCAAAATGTGAAGGGGTGTGTGGCAATGCCCCGTGCGCTCTGGTGTGGCGGGGATGTGACTGATTGCTAATGAACAATGTTATTGCACATGCTGTAGGTGAAAATCTTCCTGCTCAGCACCTATGCCCTGGGGCAGGCATCCAAATGACACGGGAGTGGGCAGTGTGACAATTAGTGAGCTATTCTAGGCAGGTAGTACATGCTGAGCATAATAAAATCGAATCCACATCTTGGAGGTGATGTGGGTCTTTCTGATGACTCCATTCCTGAGGTAGTATTTCAGTTTTAAGGTTATCAGTCCGATTGCTGAAAAATTTCTTTCTACTGTTACCAAAACTATTAAATAACCTGATGAGACAAAAGGTAGAACATGTTGAGCTAAAGGTTGAGGTTTTAAGGTACACAATTCTTCTACATTTCATGTTACTTTTGCCCACATAACTCGGTTAATCTGAGTTCAGTCTCACTGAAGTGAAAGACCCCTGAATTATGCCTCAGTGAACGGGCATAGCATCCTTTTTTAAGAAAAGTTCTATGCAAATCCGTTTTCTTTTTCTTTTGACTTTTTTTATTGCAGCAAAAATGCCTATGCAAGGTTATAGGATTGACCTTATGTTTGACAGAAAGCCATTCTAAATTACTTTTGGGTCATATTTCTTCATATGATACAGGTTAAGCTTGAAAGAAGTTGGTTTTTGTTTTGGTGGGGTTGTTTTATTTGTTGTTTGTCTTTTTTTTGCCTAGGATACCTAAGCACTTAGCTCGTTTGTGCCTGACAAGCCTTAGCTGTGAAGAACAGAATGCTATTTTCTAGGAACCTAAAGAATTTTTTAAAATCTTAATAAATTTCCATTATTTTAATAATAATATTATATGCAGTATTACATTGTGTGATATGAAAATGTGAAAATTGAGCATTATGTGGGAAAATAGGGATAATCCTAAGGTGTTCTTTTATACTTACTTTTGGGGTTACATTCTCGAAGGGTTTGGAAGTAAGAGCTCTTTGGTTTAGATTTTAAGTAAACCGTTATCACATCTGGATGCATTTCAGTGCTGCCCCTGAGATCCTGATTCTCCTGACTTGTCTCTAGTCCGCTCATTTTTATTAGAGCGGAGTTGGTGCAGGATGCTACACTTCGGCTGCAGTAACAATTCACGCTCACTTTGTCCTACAGAAGGGGCATCACAGGAGAGGGCTGGGCTCTGGGTGCCTTTTGCATTTTAGCAGCTGAGCCAATGTGCCTTATGTTTTAGATTATCTATACAGTGAAGCATTTTGAAATGATGGCCTTGAGCAGACCAACAGCATTGCTGTGACCTCTGGTGTTTGGACCTATTGATAATAATAATAACTTGGGAGTTGCTTTGTGGTCCCCTGATGAAAGTGAATGTGTAATTAGATATTTGAATTAATTATGTTGCACTTGAGTTAACTGAGGTGCCAGAAGGCTAAATGAGTCCCCTAAGGGCTCATGACAAGTTGGTGGCAGAGCTGAAAATAAAACATAAATATCTTCACTTCCATGCCTTCCCTTAGCCATAAACAAAACTGGTAATTGCTCTTACTTTACTTTTTTTTAAGGAGGGGCCATGTGTTCCAAAATACAGGCTAGGCAAAATGCCACGCATTGAAGAAAGAACAGCTTTGCATAAGCAGTGTTTGCTTTAGGTTGTCCTCAGTGTTCCTCTCTCTGTCTCCCACAGGCTGAGAGGAGATGCTTCTCAATGGAAAACGTATGGTGCGGTCAAAGAGCTGAAGAGCCTGCTGAGAGCTCCATTTGCAAATTCTTCATTGAAGGCAAGTTATATAAACACACTTCTGTAAATCAGTTTAATTTATATAATTGAGGCGACAAATTAGAGAAAACAACCTAGTGACAAACTATTGTAATTATAGAAAATCAGCCAGTCAACATTGAAGTAACAATCTATCAACAAAATTTATATATTTAAATACCATGCTACATACAGTAATTACAAGGGTAAAGCCAGTGAAATGTCGTCTTCCTCTGTACAAGGGGCAAGAACGAGTGGAAGTCTGAACTTCTTAAGGCTCTGTTTTTGGAAGTTGTGTAAAGGCAGGTTTGTGTCATGCTTTTGTTGCTGCTTAAAGTGGTCAGCTGTAGACAGGAACTCTTTGAATATTGGGTGGGATCTTAGAACCAGTGCACCCTTTGGAAAGGAACTTTTGTTTGGTTTGTGGTCCAGTAAGAATTCTTGTGACATGAGTTTTAATAAGTTGTGACAAGTGTGTCCTATGTTGCTGTACAGTGTTTTTCCCCAGATGTACTTGGAATACTATTTTCTGAGCAGCAGTAATCATAGTTAATTATTATTAAAATAATGAATAATAATAAAATGGTCAATTATTAATTATTACTGTAATTGATCATTTTGAGTAAATAAGCTCTAAATTTGCGTTCATGCAGGTTTTTTGTATTTATCCCTAACACAAGGAAAAACGAGTGGGAGCAGAGATAGTTCTGCTTAGCTACAGTTATTTTTGACATAGTGTATAATTATGTATAATTCCATTTAGTACAGTACAAATGCAGTAAATGAGACTAAGTATAAGTATGACTTCCCTTGTACAAATATCCCAACCCTCTGACACGGTCATGGTGACTGGAGTGTAAGAGATGGAGTTTTCACTCTTCTAGGCTTGTGCCCTACTCTACAAGTAGGCCCGTCAAGAACATTAAGCCCATTTGCACAAGAAACAGCATTACTGATTTAAATAAGGGTGGAAAAGTGAAGGAAGAACACTGCTATTTTACTTTTGGACTGCAAAGGCATTCTCCATGGGAATGCTAGGGAAGAAGTACACCTTGCTGCAATGTTAACAGAAACTGTGCCGCTAATAATGCTCCATGTAAACACTTTGTAAAAAGCTGATGGTATAAACAGCAGAGAAGTGAAAAAAGCGTGTGGGGACTTGTTCAGGTTCCCAGCAGCTAGAATTTTTGTTATCTTTACAACATAAACCAAGACAGTATCAAACACCGTGCCAGGACACAGTCACCATGATAAAGCATTTACACACATGTTCTTTTCTTGAAAAACAGTAAGAAAGAGAGAAGAGATTATGAACTTCAAAGAGCTGCCTTTAAGCTAGGAATATTTATACACAATCTGTCAGAAATTTGTCCCTTGCTGACACAGGAACAATACTCACTTGAGCAAAGTCTCTAAATGAAAGCCAGAGCAATAGCCAGCTTGAAACTTTGCTTTGAGTTTTGGCAATTAGACAGTTAGGGTGGCACTAATGCCACACATCATTAATGCAGTAAATGTATGCATGCGTGCAGCAGTTGTTTCAGATTCTGCGATTCTGTTGGTACGTTTGCTCTGCTGTCTAGATACACGTGTCACAGCTACAAGCACCAATAACAGGTTATTTTGAAAGACTTCAGAGGAGCACAGGTAAACTGAGGTGGTTCATTCCCTAGGTGTTTCCCATGCTTCTTTAGGAAATTGTTATTAAATGAAGAAAAGGCTAGCAAATTGAAGGCTAGGATAAATGATGTCATTCTTCCTTCACCAAAGGAGAGCAGTTAGGAGGAATTCAGCAGGGAGCTGAGGCTAGGGCAGCAGTGGATCACATCAGAAGTGTAAGGATAGCTCCAGACTGTTCTGTTGTTCAGCCCTGGCCTATGTGTAACATTTGGTACCTTTGGAGTCTTTAAAAATCAAAAAAGAAGTGTGGGGGTCTTTTTATTTGGTTTGGGTTTTTTTTATTTGTTTGGGTTTTTTTAGTTTTACATGCCTGGAGTATTATGCTTTGAGAATGTAGTGGGTAGGCCAGTCCGTTCTTGGTGTTAATGTATCTTGCTGTGTGATTTGGCAAGAAGCACGTTAAATACATTCAAAATACTGTCTGCTAAGCAGCTTTCCTCATGGCTTCAAAGTTACATGGTTGGTTTTTTGAGGAGGAGATGCTGACCAGGGGTGGGGGTGAATTTTTTTAAGTCATTGAATGCCCAATTGAATGTGCTAGAAGGTGTCAGTTTTAGTGTTTTTTCTGTAATTCTGCAAACATTTGTGCAAAGCAAAAACTCAAAATAATCTCCTAAGGAACTGAAAACCAAAGTAAAACAGCATTCTTTCATTAACTTTTTCATGGAAACAGAATTAGGCCACTCCCCAGCACTTTTTAATATGATTTTAATTAAGACTTCTAAGCTAATTTTACTGACCTTATTCAGTATCTCATTTCCATAACCAGTTCCATTTAAATCAGTAGTAGAGTATGGGTGTTTAAATTTTTTTTCTTATATATTCCGTAGTCTTGAAACATTCACATCATAATTCTCTTTATCCTTGTATTTAGTACATGCAAAGTTGTCATGAAAATATACTGGACCTTTTGAGTGATTCTTTGCTATACCATTCTCCTTGCATTCCCTGGCACAATTTGGCTCACACTCCTCTTTGTGATAAGATTCATAGTTGGAAACTTTGTGTGGTCTATGTGTTTATTTTACCCTCACTATTTTTGATATGTATCTGCAGAGAGGAATGGGCAGTGTGTGGCCATGCAGTAAAGGCTGAATCTTACTTTAGTAAGAGTTATGCAAACACATTTAACTTGTTTACTGAACAAACATATATTCACAAAGCTTTTGAGTTACACTGCTGACTTCTACTACAATGTAAAGTGGAAATGAATGCAGGGATAAAAGTAGAATAAAAATAAGAGAGATGATAAAAGTGCTGTTTTTTTCTCTTAAGAATAAAGCTGTTTTACGCTTGGCCACAAACTCCTTTCTTGGTAATATATATTTAGAATGATTTAAGAATACTTTTGCATTTTGGATGCATATTGCAGGATTTCTCAAGCTATGCACTTTTTGTAGGGCTTTGAATAAATGAAATACTATCTTAGTTATTGTTCTCCATTACTGTACTATCTGAGCAACCCTTAATCTTTAATGTACTTAATCTGACAACACCCCTGTGAGTTGGGAAAGTTCTATTATCCTTTTCACAAGTGAAGAACTAAGGAACAAAGAGGCTCAGACTAAGATGTTCTTTGTAGGCTCCTTGCCTTGATTTGAGTGAGAGCTATGTTATCTAAGTGTCTTCTCTGTTTGCATTTATGTTCATTAGTGGTGCAGTACTAATTGTGGCAACATCTAAATTCCTTTTTAAAAAAAAAAAAAATTAGGAAGGTCAGTGAGTAAGGAGTGTTTTGGGTAAAGTCAGTGAAAGTGAAATGATTTGGGTTTAATACATGGTATGAATTTTTTGCAAAAGGTAAATAGAGCCTGAACTGCTTTTTAGAGGAACTACTTAGGAGTTAGAGGGATTATATGATATGATGCCTGGGATAGTGCATTAAGACACTGGCTTTGGGTAGGAACCGGGGGGGGAAAAAGGCACACTCCTCTAGTAAACCAATAGTAAACCAGACATAGTAAACCCTTCTGTGATCAACTCAGACTGCCTAAAATTTTCTGAGATTTGTTGGGCTGGTGAACAAAACTGAGTCTCCATTTATGTGCTTGTTCTCTGGAAGCAGAACCTGCGTGGTTTGGGTCGCTGTCCTGCACACATGGCTTACAAAGCTGCCAGAGTGCAAGTGTAGCTACCACCCTTTTCTCTTCCCCAGCTGAGTTGGCACCTCTTTAAAACATCTATACGAATGTGTTAGTTTTTTCTCCTACCTTTGTCTGTCATATAATTTGATTGTACATTGCGGATGGAATCCTGATTTCAAGTGTGATTTCTTATAACTAATAAACTGTATAACCGGCTTATGTATTCATTATATACAGTTTGAACTTCATGATTTTTTTGACCCAGAAACAGGAAAGCTTATAGCAATGTTTGAAGTCTTAATGCAGTGTATTACTTCAGAGCCCCAGGAAGACGCTTTTTTCCCCCAGGTCAGCAAATGCTTGTAGGTTTTGATAGATATTCTCAATTATGCCTCCAAAAATGAATTATGAGTTGTGAAAGGAACAGAATACATACAGTCTTAAGTCTTTGCGGGATTCAACTGTGTAGTCCCAAGAGCTGTTTCTGAAAGGAGGAGATTATAAGAATCAGGCAAAGAAAAAAAGCCTTATTACGTGCACTAGCAGTACTGATAAAGGCTGCATGTTGTATGTATTTGTAGGTGTATTCACGTTGACTGAAAATGGTTTGTCAGCATGTCTTTTTTTTTTTTAAAAAACGCAGTTTTTCATCAAAATGTGACTTCTCAAGGGAAATGACTTATAAACATGGTTTGGTTTACTTTGATATGAAGAAAAATTCCCTATTTACAGCGTACAGGTACTGTCCCTACAGTACCATTTTATCTTGTGTGTGTCCACTGAGTGTGGGACTGACTGAGACTCAGAACTCAATTTCTACTGCAACCTGCGCTAGGGTTCTACTTCAAGATGTTGATGGAGTCAAATAACTTGGTTTCATTTTCATATTTATTCAGTGGAAAAAATGAAATTGATTTCTTTAGTTGCTTTGAGATTCACTAATAAATGTTGTATCCATTGGCTATTTATATATTTATATTATCTATAATATGCTGAATAATTTTCAGGTACTAGATAATAAATTACACTATGATTATTTTATGGCTGAGTTTTTTCAAGGGATTCTAAGAAGACTAAGCATCAGGTTGCCATGCAGTTTCTGTCATAATTGGGTGCTTTAATTTCCGTAACAAACCTGCATCATCATGCACAAAACTTCATTTTTTGTAGAGATGAGATGTCATGGAAAAGGTCTTTTGTAGGTTAGTCAAACTATGTATGATGACTTATTTCTTGTGCTGTTGAGACTATTTTGTGTATGCATACCTGTGTGTTAAGTAGGTAATGTCATATCCTAGTTAGCAGTCAGAGAGAAATGCCTATACTGAAAGACTTGTCTTACTTTCTGGGGCTTTCCTTGAATTTTAGATCAATCTAATCCTGGGAGGGAGGGGAAACTGAGCTGCTTGTGCCTGAGAAAAGGAAAAAGGTGAGTGATACCAGCTGTTCTTTATCAGTGAAGATAAGAGGGTTGTCTTCACTATCACCTGTTCACTTTCTGTTTAATTTGCAGCCCATTTCTTAGTGTTGAAAACCAACCTCCTTTACAGCCTATGGAAAAAAACCTCAATTCTCTTTTTTCCATTCTGGTTTTATTTCTGTTCTTACTAGTTCCCTCTGGGCTTCTTGCAGTTGATGTGCATCTTTTATTGGTCTGTAGTTGTCCAAGGCAAATGCAGTTCTGTAGCCAAATTCTTCAACCAGTAAGTTGTGTGTCTTGTCTCTTCAGTTTTTGTAGTCAGGATCGTCCAACATTGAACAACTTAAAAGAGAAAGTCCTTGGTCTGTGAAACTTAAGATACCCAAAGTGAATCAGAGCTTCCAAGAGCTTTTATTCCTTTTAGTATTTTGGCTCTATGCGTTATGAACATTACTTTTTTCTTCCTATACTTTTAATGCAGCAGGAGGAAAATAAATTAAATACGGTCTTTCTGAATAAAATGGTAGCAATTGAACTTGCATTATTTGGTCTGAGTCACTTAAAATCTAGTTTCAAGTAGTGCAAGCCAGATCTTAATACAAGCCTGAAATTAAGTATTGTCTTGGTTTTAAACCAGTTAGTGTCTTGTGCAAAGATTAAGAGAACTCAAATGGAAGTAGAGCAACACAGTTAAGGAATACAGTTTTAACAGCAAAAGGTGATTTTCTGTGAGGATTTATTTTACATTCCTAACGCTTATCCTACTGCTCAGTAGTGCAGATCATTTTGGCACTTTGCAGTTCCATTAAAGGTACAGATTTTCAGAAATGAGGGTGTATAGCGTGACAGTAGGCTGCAATTAAAACCTTGGATATTGAAGGGTAAATGAGAAGAGCTGCTTTTGGGCATCAAAAGAAAGAATGCACTAAGTATACCTACTATTTAAAGCTCTATAGTGCTTTTTGCTATATTCACTGATTAGATCGAACAGAGCTGTATAACACAATGACTAAGCAAGCAGCCTGTTTGGTACTTCAACTAGAGTTTTCTAAATGAAGTTATTTCTAGGCTGTTCATGGGCCATGGAACAATTACCTCCCAAGGAGAAAATAAAACATCTTGAGTGTTTCAGACAGCATCTTTGATACTACTGCGGCCAGGAAGCCTCATAATAAAATGTTTTACCTAAAAAAAAGAGATGAGGGGAAACATTCAGAGACTAAGCCACCACCACAGGATCTTTCTTTGAGAAAATGCACCATATTTTGGATTGGTTGCAACTGTATTTGTGTTCGCTCTTAGGTTTAACAGGAGCTGCAAATGCTCAATGTTGAGAAGACAGTTTGGAAAGCAGTTTGAGATCCATAGGAGCAACCTTATCAAACGAGCATGGCTGTTACTGCTCTTTGAAACATTTTCAAGTGAATGAAACTTTCAAAAAATGCCATGCAGAGAGTAATGAACAGAACTAGTGAAGTATTTTGCCCAAGCTTCTGTATGCAGCACCTGAATTTGAAGTTGCGTGGTAATAAGCTTGGAGGCATATTTTGGGAAGTTATGCTGACTGGAAATACAGTAAAGCTTTTGAGCTCTGGGAGTTCATAAGTTTTCCCCTTGTCTTTATCCTGGTAGTGGCTATTTACAGCTGCCTTTCTTAGCCACAGGAAATCCCTTTTCTTGAACTGAAGGGGTATGTGAAATGTATTCCCTCTAAAGGCAACATCTGTGCTTCTTTGTGAATCATCAGCCAGGAAGGGTGCTGTATATGCTAATCAATGTGTGCTGCTTTGTGAAAATTATGTTAATGGTAAGGAATGATAATTATTTTCGGGTGGGAGTAGGTGCTGTTTGACACCTAGGGAAGTAAGATTGAGACCATAAATTATTGCAGACATCTGCAAAGATGTACTGCTACAAGTTACCTTTTTCTTTCTGTTTAGCTGCTTGCCTGAGTGTGTTTAGATTTAAAAAAAGGGGAAAACCCATGCACATCAATAAAGTCTTCAGTTAATCAGAATTTGGTTACAATAAGAGCACAGAAATCATCATACAGTGTTATTAATTATTAGAAAGATGATGTATGTTGAAGTAATTGCAGTAAACAGCCCAGCTGGAAAAAAGTTGTTCAGATTTTCAGCCACTGAACTGTACACTCTGAGCTTGTTTCTATCCCCGTCTGTTAATTGCTTCATTGTTAATTTATTTCTTACTTTGTGTTATGTAAACGCCTGACATTTACCAGCTAGATAAGTATGTCATTGTCTTCGGAATTTTTTAGACATATGAGAAAACACTTCTCTGAAAGACTTCCTACATCTCTGTGCCTTGCTTGTGCAGTTAATAGTATCCTTTGTATATCTTGGCTATTTAAGGCACTATTTTTTTCCTGCCTGTCTTGGTTTCAGGTGAAATGAGTTGGCCCTGGCCACATACTGGGTTAATGGTAGAGCCAGCAAATGTCTCCCTGATCCTGTAAGTGTCTGTCTCGAGCTTTTGGAAAAAACCCTTTCTTTGAGAAACCTTTGGGTCCAGGCATTTTTGCCTCTCCTCAAACTCAGTCTTCCCTGCACTTGCTTTCAGTTCAGGATTGCTGGACTTCAAGATGATCAAAACCACTATTTATGTATTAATCTTCTCCTCTTCAGTAAGTAACAAAGTTCTCTAATGGATTATAAATTTCTGCCTCATTTTACTAGTGCCTCACTATATAAGCCTGTTGAGGTGAAACTACTAATGTTCAGGCTGAAATTTTACACCCCTCCTGAATTTTGACATAAACATGATTGACCAGGTGTGAAGAACTGATACAATTGTTTATTTTATAACTTCTTGCATATGGACACTTTCACCTTAAGCAAGATCCCTTGATAGAGCTTAAGTGCATTGAAAAGATAAGCTGTTTCACGCCAACCACGAGCTATGGGTATGCAGGTAGAGCATTGCGAAGGATCTGCTGATAAGTAGGAGTTTGTTGTGGTAGCACAAAGGTCTGTGCGTGTCTTGCCATGTTCCAATTTGAGTTCCTGAAATAGATTTAAGTAGTTCAGAAGCCTCTTCTTGTTCCCCTGCCAGGGGTTTGCATTGCAAATAAAAAATATGGATGGGGCATGGGATGCCAGCAAGAAATTCAAAGGACAAAGGTTTAATTCCTCGTGGCTTCGTGCAGTTTGCTTAAACTATGACTATACTGGAAGCTGTATTAGAGATGCTTTCTTGCAGCGTCTGGATATGGACATTTTAGCTTTGATGCTGGATGTAATACAGTTGTACTTTTACCTGGGCTGCCTGATGGACCCCCCTAAGGCAGCAGAGTCTGTTAGCTCCAGCAAAGTATCATGGTAATGTGAACATTCAACAGCTGGTGCTTGAACAGCATCAGTTATATCTGTGGGGCACTGTGGCATATTGATACACCTGAAGTCAGTGGTGAGACTTTGGTAGAAGAAATACTGTGCTTTTTCACTATTGTAATTCAGAATCCTCTTCATGTTAAGTAATAGATGGCAATATAAAATACTGAATCTGCTCCTGTTTCATGACCTTGGCAATAATAAAAGATCCCCTCTGTGTAATGTTAGAATGTTGAAATACATATTCAATATAGCTCATAAATTAGTTAGTGGATTCTTGCAGGTGTTGAATTTCAGTTTGAAAAAAAATAGAAGAAAAGAAGAATCGGGTTTTTTAAACCTTAAAATTTGATGGTTCAAGTAAATGTTAAATCCATGTATGCATATGTAACTTGGATCAATAATTTAGTTAGTTCATTTCTGATATTAAAATGACATAGCCAGCATTTTTGAAGAAATGGAATGCTATTGATTTACACAGTAAGTACAATTAAAAAAAACCTGACAAATAATGCAAATTTTGTTAGGGTCTGTTTGAGCTGTTTTGAGTGTGCATCCTCTTGGGTTACAAGGAATGAAAGTATAACTAATTTGTGATTGTGTATTCATTTGTGCTGCTAAAAATCAACTAAAACTTTTCGCTTTGAAAAGAAATTGTTCTAAATGGTAAAATGGTTTTAAGAGTTGCAGTATGCTCCACCAGGGATGGAGTAGCGAACCCAATTATTAATTGCATTTAGAGACGGGCAGATTTAGTATGCTTTAGGTTGAATATTGGTAGTGGCCAAGTCTTAAATATGAGATGGTATGGCCTCATAGCTAATGCTGTGAACTGTAGCCTAAGATTTGGATTTGATTTCCAGCTCTTCCACAGAACTACTGGCTGACTTAAGGGAGACCATTCCTTAATCTGTCCAAAAAGGAATTAAATGTTGCATAACAGTTGCAACGACTCTGAGCTTGAACTAAGGAAAAAATTAACCCATTTCATGAACGGTATTTAGTGAAATCATTAAGATCTTTCCAGAGTTCGTCCCACAGGGGTCCGAAATTCTTCACGGCTTGAGTAAAACTTCGAAGCCGTGCAGTCTTCCCATACAGCATTTCTTAAATTATAATCATATTCTTTTCATTGCAAGAGGAGTTCTTATGGGAGAATTTCGTCTTGGTTTAGAATTGACCAACAGAGAGCTCCTTATTTGATCTCAATGTAAAACTTACCTTGAGATAACACTAGGGAGATACATTGCTGTTCCCAAATATTAAGAGCAATGTAATGACTTGAAATACATAGCATGATGATGTGACTTTTTCTTTAATAATAAAGTAGACATGTTTTCATTAAGTGTAGGCATAGAAAGAAAATACTTCAGCTTTTGGCTAATAGGTTGAAATTGTAAAAGGGCCAATTGTGTGTGGCGTAGTGCCTTTTATATGGTAAAACATAAATTTTTGCGACTACAGATCTGTGACTATAGGGAGAAAAATCAAGGTTTGGAGGGGTTGTCTGTATCCTTTTATTATTCTACTAATCCATCCAATTTCTCATACCTACCTATCCATTCATCCTGCCCTTATCTTGAGGGCATTTAAGCTTTTGTTGAAACCCATATGGATAGCCGTAAACTCATAAATTATGATTTTGCAGTAAGAGAAGTACTAGAAAAATATCCATCACTCTGCCAGGTCCTTAGCTTCAGGCCTGAACCTGGGGTTTATTTTTTCAGTGAAACAGAACTTTATTAATAATACTCTGTTGCTCACTCTGCATGTTAAGGTGCAGGGGGTAAACACAATGGTACTTTAAGTTACAGGCAATTAAAGTCACACAAAATGACGAGCAGGTTTTTTGGAAGTGGACATCACTGCTTTAATGTGAAAAATGTTCATAGGCTATAAAGAAGTAATTCCAGTTCAGATATAATCTGTGAAGGGCCTATTAGTTTTTTGATTGCTAGGCCTATAGTGGGATTACACAGCAAAGCAGAGAGATTGTATTTGTCAAAAATGACAGAGTTTTCCCAAGAAATCCATACTGCAGGAGCTATAGAAGAATCAACCTAGTTTTCCATTATTGGAAAAACAGATTTATTAAGCATTTAGAAGTACTTATGTTATAAGGTAAGGTTGGGAAGGACAGACCGATAGGCCAAACTGAAAGGTAGCTTGAAAATGGTCCTTTCTTTGAGAAGGTTAACAAAAGCTTGCTAAGGCAGTGTGCAAATGCTGTATGAGAGAATATTAGCACCCTGTGAAGCTCATCTGCAGCACTGATGTAAGACTCAAAGACGTTGAGAAGAAAGCTGCAGCATTTACTGGGCTCTGGGTGGGTTCCCCGGGACATTGTATTCTGAGTGGTGGAAATGCTGAGTTTCCCAGTCAGATGTTCCCAGTGTCCTATGGTGTAAACACAAAACCTAGCGAACTGGTCAGGTGGGGATAATATAAAAATAGAGATAACTGTGGTTATTGGAGAGAAAGGAAGGCTAAGGAAGTAAACTAATAAATACCATTAGAAATCCTCCATTAGCTAAGTGGATTATTCTAGTAAGTAAGGAGGGGAGGACAAATAACTACCTAGAAAGGTGGTGGTGGGGTTGGTTTTGGTTTGTTTCATGTTGGTTTTTTTTGTGTGTGTGTGTTTTTTGTTTGTCTGGGGGTTGTTTTGTTTTGTTGTTGTGTGTTGTGGTTTGTTTTTGGGTGCTGTTGGAGTCTGAATTGCATTCTGGAGGGGAGAGCTGGAAGTCGTATCAGAAACGACATGTAAACTCTCTCAACTTTGATCTGTGCATTAGTGACTTGCCTCTGCTGTGTGGATGGGTTTTATGAGAGATGAAAGAAGGGACTCGCGGATGGGGCACTGAGATGTCAGTGAGCCCTGGATTCAGGGGTGTGTTTTGCTTCTGCCACAGTGTCTTGCAATGTTTCTAGTAAATCACTTAGTTCTTATAGGAGCTCCTGTGGTATTTATTTTTTTCTGGCCCTTGGTCTATGTTTTCAGATGATGCACTTTCAGAATCTTTGCTTGGTATCTTACACTAATAATTTTGGTCTCTAGAAGAGACTGACATACAGAAAATAAACTTGTTGAATGGATGAAGATGGCTTCAAGGATCACAAAATGGGAATTAATCGAATAAAGATTTCATATGGTGAGTATGTAGTGATTAAAATTGTTGTTTATCTGGATTCCCAAGGCTGTTAATAAATTGCTAAAAATGGAGAGGCAAAATGGAGGAAAGATTAGCCCGTCAGGCATGAGGGTAACTCAGGAAGGGCTTGAGATCCTTATCCTGAAAGGCATTGAGGATACTCAGCTCTCACAGGCTTTTCATCTCTCTGGAGTTCCTGTAGTAGCGCTAGGACTGTATGAGTATGGTGCGGTTGTTTGGGGAAGAAGTGAAGAATTTTAATGTATGCAATTTAAGCTACTGAGGAGATTTTGGATAGGAATGATACAGCAAGGGTAGAAAATGATGAAAACTTCTAACAGGTGAGAGCCATCAGAATTTTAAAGTGTTTTCTGTAGGAGGAGAGGAATGAAAGGAGGGGACTTCCTGGATAACTCTGTGTAGGAATAACATAGTTCGTGGTTTGACTCATAGCGTAATCACACCCAGGCCAAGGCCAAGATGTTTGTACCAGTTAACATCTGCCTAAATCTTTATAATGCCCAAGCAGTGAATCATGACTGTTTTATAGCATTATCTTCCCTGAGAAAAATGTCGGGCTGAATTATCTAAATAAATAAGCCTTTTCAAAGGGAAAATATGTGTAAATTCCAATGCGTGCAGTTTGACTTGCATGTCTGTATTTGCCTAAACCTCACATCATCTCTTCTGTATCTTCTTATCACCAGGATAATAGAAAAGACAATGTATTCATACAGGAAATATTTGGATTTTTTTCCTCTCTTGAGAAAAACAGTAATTACATGGTGAGGTGCATTTGCTGAATGCATGTACCTGTATTACAGATGTCATGAATGACAGTTATGCAATAGCATTTGAAATGAGCATTTCACCCATTTTTATGAACTTCTGCATGGAACAGAAAGCACAAAGGCAATATTTGGCAACTCGAGTAAGATATGTGGAAGAAGGAAACACCGGTCAAAGTGTCCCAAATAGCCTCTTTGAGCTTAATGGGTGAATACCGACCTGTGTACAGAGCCAGTCAAATGCATCTAATCACTTTATTCAGACTTAAGCTGATGGTATGCAGACCCAAGCCAGGATAAATTCTGCCCTACAGGGCGACCTTCATATTTTTTCACTGGATTAAACTGCAGAAGCTTGATTGTTTATTTTGCAGGAAACTAAGTCGTCTTATGTTATTGGTAAATGAAACAAAATTTTGCATTAATGCCTTTGCTAGAAAAGTCAGAATACAGAAAAGTGTTTATGTACAGTCTGCATACTGTTAGTTATGTCTCTATAGGTAGCAAGATCACTAAACATTGCCTTTTGGCTCATGGTAGAGTGGAAGATGCTACGAACTTAAACAAGACACATCCCTATGCTCCCCACAAAAAAACTCAAAACCCCACACCTGACAAACTGCAGAAATGCAATCAGGCTTGCTTATCCCTTTGAGACAAATGGGTTTATTAAATCATAGATTAAAGATAGGGAGTTGTTGATTTTATCTCTCTCACAGACAAGATCCAATTTAGCTGATAGAGAATTCTCTTCAGATTCAGCACTCTAAGTTGTTTATTTTCTTCACAAATATGTAACTAATACTTAATTTGCAAAACATGTTCTCTGTTATGTTCTTTCTGAAACCTTTTATATCTGTCGTGAAGGTTATGGAAAAATGGTAAGAGAACTTGTTGCATTTTATTCAGCTTCGGGAAGCAACCTAGGATTTTTGAAGGCCAGCAATAGCCACAGGTGTCTAATTCCAGAAACTTAAAATGGGTTCTGAATGCTCAAACCCTTCTGGCTTTGCTGGAGATTCTGCACTGGGCTATAATTTTCCTGTTTTTAAAGGTCTTTTAGTAGCTTGCTTGTAAGGAGCTTACAAAGAATACCTGTAGTCTCCAAACTCATAAAGCTTTTCAAGGGACTCCCAAGGGCACTGCTGTTGTAGCAGAGGTGGACAGGAAGAGGAAATTTTGGTGTTGCTTATAGACCAGAAGAGCCTGGGAAACGTATTACAAATTATACAAATAAAAAAATTATTAAAAAATATTCCTTCTATCTCAGCAATGAGAAATCAAATTTTCCAATGCAATTTTCCTCTTTTAATCAAGATTTTGGTAATATTTTACCACATTTGCTATTTCATTGAGCGGTTGAAGACTCACAGAAGTAACTCATGCAGCGAGTTCAGAAGACAGTGTAACTATGTGAATTCAGCAGACTGATTTATATAAGCATTTCTGTTTCCCTCATCATTGCATTAGCAAAGTGCATTGCAAATGCTGAAGAACCCTATGAGATGGGAAAATCATTGCTTCCACGTGATAGATACGTAGCTGAGATAGGAGGAAATTAGTGGCTTGTTGGGATATAGAAGGTAACGTTAGGTAATGAACTCGCATTGAAATTTCATTGTTAACTCTGATAATGCCCTTTGAATTTCCCTGTCTAAAATGAGGACTCCAGAATGGAAATACTCTCCCTTAGCTCATTACTGTGAGCAGAGAATGGATGCTTGTTCTGCTTTAGCATACAGTCTGTGGAGTTATTTTCTCACACTAACAATACTCTGGATTCCCTTAAATGATGAATGCGCTGGAACAGGGAGCAAATGGGAGCATAATGACATGTCAGTTCGAAATGAAACAAAGTGAATTTAAATACAAATAGAAATACCATTTATTTAAAAAAAAATGTTTTTACCAAACATTTACCATATGTTTGGTAAAATGTTTCCATGTAGCTTGTTCATCCTGTATAAATAATAGCGTGTTCTTCCCTCTGACCAGCCTGCATTACAGAAAGCACTGTCAGATACTGCAATCAGATGTGTGTAAAAGTGCTGTTTTTAATTTTCTGTCAATTATTCAGTCGACTGAATCTGTTGTTTGTAATTTGATATCTGGGCGTTTACAGATCAGCAATAATTCAGGTTAGATGTTTGCCTGTTCAAATGAGAGTAAAATGCCTTGACATGGGGAAATGGGACATGCATTGGGTTTTGTTTGATGTTTCATGTTTTGCCATATTTGTGCTTCTCCAAGCTAACGCTGCTCTGTAGGATAGATTTTGCTATTCTGACAGTGATTTTTGCTTGTATGTGAAGCAAACCATCTGGGACACCGAACACTTACCCTTCCTTATATTATCGTTTGGTTTTGTTTGCTGCTCTCCCCCCGCAAGATAGGCCTTCTTGCTACTGTTTGGGTTATTGTTTTTACTTGCTGCAGTCTCTACTTCAAAAAGACGGGAAAACTGCTAATGCAGCGTAAATTTAAAATAGTAAAATAATAGTACTGTGTTGGAATATTTGTGAGTACCCATCATCTTTCACAAGTGTCCTTACAATAATGGTCCTACGCATTCCAGAATGTTATGCTAGTAGTGTGTTTGGGATAACAAAGTTGTGAGAAAGGTGAATCAAAGTCTGCCTGGTAAATCACATTTTTGGGTCTTTGTGGGATTGAGATCTTGATTTGCAAACCCTTTCAGCACAGGTGAACTCTATCAATGTGCATATACAAATCCATATGGAAAGGTAGCCAGATCTCAGCTGAGACTCGTGCATGCTTCTTGAAATGAATAATTACAATGTTCTGACCATGCTTTTACTAGGTACATTTATGCAGCACCTCACGCTGCTGCTTCTTTGTACAGACTCTTAAAAGAGTTTTCAGAGCCTTGAGAATTAAAGCTCCTTGCACTGATTTGATTGATGGTCTTTTTATCAAGTGCTCTGCTAGTATGTTGTGCATACAACATAGAAAGTATCGCACACATTTTCCAATTGAATGACTCTTCTCAGTGAAGAAAATCCATATTCTCTGTTCTAAACAATGTAGACCAAAAGTCGAATACACAGTAAAAAACGAATGGAGTAACCAGGGATTAGCAGACAGTGCATTATCTTGATTACCCACATTGTCTTCAGCTTAATAAATTCTCTTCTGCTGTAAGTCAGTTCAATTGTGTGTAAAAATAGAGAAGGTGGAAAATGAGACTGAACAAGAGGGTTAAATGACACTGTGTCATTCCAGAAGCAATTAAAAAAAACAAGCCTTGAGGAAAAGAAAAAAAGGAGGTATTGAAGTGTAAAATAAAATACACAATTTGGTTTAATGTGGGAAGCTAAAATAGTCTGTCCAATCCTCATCGTTAAACCCATACAAAAGCAGTTGATAAGTACTTTTTAATGCATCTTGTGGCACTTGCAGTACTGCAAAGTTGACTTGTGCTGTTGAGTAGTCACTAAAAATGGGCAAACAGGAACTAGCAGTAATTCTAAGTTACAGTTTTGGCATCCCCATCCCATTCACTGAATCCAGATTAAGATCCCTGAGGCTTGCAGTGATTCAGTACTTGCTCTGGCAGATCCTGTCACAGAATAAGGACCTTTAACTTTCTGTCGTAAGTGAATCCCTCCTGAACAGATGTATCTTGACTCATAAGAATAATCTTGCATCCAGGCGTTCTTAAAGAGCTGTTTGGAAGGCTTAGTTAATATTAGCCTTTATTTATTTATCTGCTTTGGTATGCCTTGGTAATTATGGAATTTCCAGTAGACTGCAAGAAAACTGAAAATGCACAAAACATCTAAAGGGAACAGCCTGCTTAGGCTGGGGAGAGAAGAGTCAAGCATAAAGTAAAGGAAAAAGTATGAGAGAAAAACTTTGCAACATAGTTGGGCTGTTTATCTTGTAGTCTGTCAATAATTTTATTTCTGTATTGAAGTTAGGAATTGATACCCAGAACTCCTGAGCATCCAGAACTCCAGCTGGAGCCAACAAAAGGTGGAAGTGCTCAGAAACCTTGGAAAAGTGGGCTGGTATATAAGGAAGTAGTGTCATCTAGTGGTTAAAGAAAAAGACCAGGAAATCGGGACTCCTAGGTTATGTTTTAAAATTTACTACCTACTTGCCGGTTGATGAATGGACTTGAAAATCTCAATATTGCATTTCTCTGGGGGAATGGAGGAGGAGGTGGACAGATAAGGCAGCTTTTGGCCCAGCTGACTTTTCAGTTTTGAAAAAGCAGAAGGCTAAATGTGAAAGATGTGTGTGCCACCATCAGAACCCTTTTGTACAGAGGTAATCTGAAGCAAACTCATTCCTGTTTCAGGAAACACAGGGAGGATGCCTCTGGTGCATTTGTATTTGAATGTGACCAGAACAGTTTACAATTTGGCAGTTTTATATCCCGTGGAGTGCCAAATCTGAGGCATGGGGTAAGGAATGTGCTTGTCAGTCTGCCTGTGGATAATGGAGGAGAGAGCGTGTATATATATTCACTAGTAGGCGGCTTAAAAGCAGTTTATGGTGGTTCAGTAGTAGTTTTGTTCGTTGCTAATGATCACTTCCAATGTCAGCAGTTTGTGGAGGACTCCCAGCTGTACCTTTTGTTTCTATCAACTATAATCAGTATTATCTCCTGCTCTTCTTGGCAGCAAACAAGCAGGGATGGAAGGATGCAGTGGGAGAGTTGAATCCCAGAAAGCTTGAGCGTGTTGCAGTTGGGGGAAGAGAAATGCTGTAACGGATTTCTCCTTTCCACAATAGCCTTTTCTGAGAAGGGTCTCAGCCCTGGCAGGGCAAATCTGCAGCCTTGTAGTCACTGAGGATCCTTAATGCATTTTGGATGCCTGGTGGTGTAGCGCACACTTGCCAAACTAGGACAATCCTGTCCTGTAGGCCAGTTGGAAGTGGACGATGGCAGGACAAGGGTGGCAGAGCATTGCATATAGTTTAGAGTTGTTAACACCTTTTCTCTCTGAATTTTGAAGGTTTCTACTGAACAATTATGGTATAGCTAAGCCTGCCTGCTGTAAACTCTTGGCACCAAGGAATGAATTTGCATGAGTTGCCCTCCAGCTCACACGGTGCAGCAGCCTTAAACCAAAATGACGTAGGGGTTTTGGTCCCTGTGTTTTTGCATTTGGGGTTGACTCTCATTGCTACTGTGGTACTGGAGTGTATCACACTCCTTTATCAGAAATGACACCTGTATGGTTTAGGAAAAGTGATTGATTTCCTATCTGTAAAGAAGAAATAGGTATAGAGGGACTGAGGCAGGGATTTTCTTAAGTATTTGTGTATGTCATTCTCAAAAATCAGTGGAAGTTGTGCAACAGGAGTATCCTTGAAAGAGGTTTGTTCAAGCTCCCTGATGGCACAAGAAGCTTAATTCTCATCTCTCATGTTGCATGCTAGTGCTGTTTGCTTCTGTAACGTTCACTCAGAGGTCTGTCCTTACGTTCAGATTGGCTCTAGCTATGGCAGATGCTCTGTCTTTCGTAGGTTCATTGACTTACTGTGCTAGCAGTATTTCATTGGCTCAGTGATCCCATCGATAAACAGCCTATGTGATTGCTCACAGAGAGGGACCTGCAAATAAGTGGTAGGAGCTGGGGACATCTTCATAGCTCGTCTTCGGGTGCCGCATATGGGATTTTTCATGCAGATAGAGTCTCCGCAGCTCTGAATATGGGACTGCTTCAGTACTCCTCTCATGTTGCTCAGCGTGCTTTTATGATGGCCGAGAGCACATGGAAGTTTTCAGGGGGAAGGCTCCAAGAATTCTAGGATGTGTTCCTCCACCTCCTGCTCTGTGGAAGCTTTTCTTGACTACCTGATACTTTTTACAAAACAGCATAGACGTTTTCATGTTGGTAGTAAGAAAATGCTGGACTGACCGACCTCTCTGAGCAAACTTTTCTTACCAAGCTGGCATGGAGAAGCCTTGTCTCGGTACGCCAGCCTGAGGAACACAGCAGCATTTGGATCTGCAGCCTGGACAACGCGATTGAACAAACGGAGCAACATAAAGGGCAACCGACTGCAAAGTTGTTGGCATTCTGCACAGCACACAACTTCAGCTCAGTGTTAGATCTACTATTATAATTCTCTGTTAATTACATAGTGTTGATTATATAACTACTTAGCAGTTCCTCCTCTTTTAATGAGCACAGCTGTTTTCTGTCCAGCTTCAACAGGGAAAATTTCCCATCTCTAATTTAAAAGTAATAGACTCAAAGAAAACTCCAGAGGGCTCTTGGGCTCGCGCTGTTTAATATGTTTTAACGCTCACGGTGCCTACGGGCTTCCTTCAACCTAGAGAGCATTTATGGCCATTCCCCTTACCCTCTTAAATGAACCTTTATAACTAATGAACTTTATTAATAGTGTTAAAAAACCAACAAACCCCTCACCTTGTTGTTAAGAAAACCGTTTTATTTAGGCAGACTGATACAAGCTGTCATGTAACTATGCTAATTTGGATCCATGCACTGTATTCACTGTTCCCTGACCAAGCGCTTTCTACAAAGTGGGCCAAAGGGCAGTTTTCTGCCAAAAACTCTCCAAAGAGTGATATAAACCTGTATTTGCTTACGCTAGGGTAGCTGTGAGTTACCGCTTTCCAGGAGACAAAAGTATTAACATCTGCTGGAGACCAGAGAGGCTGAGGTGCTGAAGCATTAAAGGAAAGCAACCTGCAGGCAAACAGCAGCAATATGCTGAACAAAGACCTTCAGGTCATTGCTTGCCCCCAGGTTCACGCCAGACATGCTGCATCAGTGACAGTAACATCTTAAAGAGCTTGCTGAGGACTCAGTCCAATTTTATGCACTGCAGCAGCAGTGCAAACATTTTGGGCACGGACAGTTTTTCTTTGGAAAACATGTTTTTGTCAGAATCGAAACATTTCCTGGGAAGATACAGGCTTAGATAAAGTTTTAGGTGGAAGAATTGTCAAAACAAATCACTTCAACTTTCTAGCTCGGTTTTCACAATGTCAAATTCATTTCACTAAGATTTTTGGAACTTTTAATTTTTCAGGTATATGATAATATGCTGGCATGTTTTGACACTGACGGAATACAAATCATTGTGGCCTGAACAGAATGCACAAGAATGTTCAATTTTTTTTTTTTTTGTTAAAACTTTTGGTCTATAAGCAATTTTGAAGGTGTGACACAGAAGGAGGAAAAGGCTGAAGGAGGTCTGTAGCAATGGCAGGAAGCCTGTAGCAAGAGTTGAGCTTTATTCCCTAACTGGAGGCCCATTATTTCTGCTTCACGGTTCTCTTGTTCTAATCTCTAACAAGACCTGGGATTTTCTTTCTGATAACTTGACCCTACTAACAATATTTTAAAAGTTCAATAACTGATAAATACATGAGCAAATAATTGAACACACTGTGGAGCTGCAAGTTGATTGTAACCACCTAAAATAATTTTTGTTGATGTGCTGTTAAAGTACTACTCTCATGCAGTAGCATCTATTAATTATTTATTAGTCTGTGTACCCTCCATAGGTGTAACCTTAACATAAATTGAGACTACTTGACCTGTTACTGAGAGCAAAGACTGTTCCTAGAAAGATGATGATTTATCTGGAAGTTGCTCTTTATCTTCACCATTTTTAAATACTGCAATAAATATGTCTCTTTAGCTAGAGTGTCCTTTTGTTTCCCTAGAATGCTTGATTGTAAACACACAAGTTGTTTCCCCCCGGGGGCCCTCTTCAGGTGCAGCTTGAGTTACATTATGGTAATAATGTTCATTCTTTGCATTAATAATTACACTGAATGCCTCCTGTTCAGCAAAGTATTGTATTTCTTCGATGTTTTCCTTGCTGTTATGAACTGCTGTGCTGTTACTGTCTATTTTATGCTGACAATGCAGTTCACCCATTCTTCTTTTTTTTTCTTTTTCTTTTTTTCCTTTCCTTTTTTCCATTACTTGTGCCTCTGGATAGTAACATATCATACCAGATAAAACAGAGTTAGGGTCAGCTAATCCACTCAGTTCCTAGATCTGACAGGTAAAGACAAACTGAGTGTTGGTATTGACTATGTGTTGCTCTAGTGAACTTTTCTAACAAAACCAGGAATTTCCAGACTCGGTTGCTTCAGGCAACAAATTATCAGAGTCTAAAGTAAAATGGCTAGTGAAAGCACAATGTTGATAAGAGTGAAAATCAACTGCACCTGTTTAAAAACAAAACCCTACCAAAATAAACAAAAAAACCCAAACCAAACAAACACCAAAAAAGGCAGGCTATTGTAGCAGTTGTGTGATGGGTTTTTTTGTTTTGTTTGTGTGGGTTTTTGGTTAGGTTTTTGTTTGGGTTTTTTTTTTTTTTAGTTTAATAACCCTTTATATAATTCCATTGATGTTACTAGCAATGTACTAAGATTGAATTTGGCTCACAGTGACTGATTTAACAAAATTTATTTGTAATATTATTGAATATTTGCACTCATTAATGCCCAGACAAACAGAAAATCCTGTGTTTCGTATGTCCTTCTGTGTCTTTTTTTTTTGGACCTGAATGATCAAGTATTTTTTGGTCCTGTAAGTTGTTCCCATTTTGAGAACAAATAGAGAAGACTCAGGTGTTTTTTGAGTAATCTGTTTGGTTTACAAAGGATGTTCAAATTTCCCTAAAGAAAACTGCAGTCAAACGTTAGAACACTTATTATTAATGCTTCATAACCTCTTTTTTATATCAGCAGTGACCAAAAAGTTCTTTTAATCTTTCTTGTCTTATTAATATCATTCAGTGACTGTCCCTACCACCCACCCTATCCACCCCCTGCCTTTTCTTCTTTTTAGGTTTACAGCTGCAGTATCTGCATTACCTATATTAACTCAAGGAAACTGTAGCTAGTCCGCCTGTGTTTTGTTGCTTACTTCTTTTGATTCTGTTAACCAGTTAGAATGGGGGAATTTCTATTTCATTTTCACGCAATGCAGGAAGGCACTGAAACAGCCAGCGTGAATGTGGTTAAGCTTGGTTGAAACCAAATGCACAAGAGACTCCCATACCTGAACCTTTACAGCCTGTCTAGATAGGAGCTGGGAAGAGACAGAGTGTCCAGTTTTGCGAAGGAGGAAATAAACTCAGATGTTAACTTGCCCTAAGATCAGAGTGGAGTTTTGTTTCAGTTCTATGAAATTAAGACACTTATGGATTTCTAATCTTATGCCTTTACCATAAACTGTTTTTCTTTGTTTTGAGAGGCGATTATTCTGCATGGATTTTGCATTCCTGGGTGGCCTGAATTCATCCAATGCTCTCCTAGTGCTTTACAAAGGAAGTGGGGGGTGGTCACACATCTCCATATTGTAAGTGAGGAAAGGGGACCACAATGATCTCACAGGGTCTTCTTTCCTTTTTTTTTTTTTTTTTTAATTTGTTACTGGTACATACATTTGCTCCAAAACTTCATGGAGATTTTTTTTTTTTTTTAATATTGACAGGATGAATTGATTTAGGTTGGTTCATGCATTTAATGTATTGCTGACTACCACCACTACCTTCTAGGCAGTGTGTTGAATGTGTATTTGCATGTGTTTGACAGAGGGACCAATAAAAGGTGAAAAAATTCCCACTAGTGACACCTGAGCGTCCTCCTCCCAGGAGGACACCAATCTAGTGTAATAAGACAAAGCCCTGCAGCAGTGAAGAGGGTAATAGCAGCATTTACAGAACCTGCTTGCTAGATTTCCTGGGCAGAAAATGTATAGTCTGTGACTGAAGATCATCTTTTAACCTGGTTAACCTAGATACAGAGGTGGAGATGGTAGTACTGGGAAAGGTTGTTTAGCCTTTGCATATTGCAACTTTCAGTTTGTTGGTCAACTTGAAGGTCAGTCCAGAAAACAAAGGACAGAACTTTTCTTTCTCCTGGACAAGATTAGGGTGCAGAATTGCTGAGGAGAATCTTCTTTCCACTATGAACGGTGGAAGGGATGGGTAAGGCTAAGAAGATGGCCACAGGTGAAACCCCTTGCTGGTTTAGAAAGACAGAGGCTTTGTTCAAAGCCATGACCTTTTTAGCTCTGAAGACAGCTGTAGAAAGAAAAGGTCCTCTGGATCTTATTGTCCTTTCTCCAACCCTTTGTGTCTCCCTCTTTCCTTCAAAGCAGCAATTTTTCTTTGTGGTTTTTTTTTCCTTCTCAGTTCTGCTTAGCAAAGACTCTCCAGGGAGCCAGTGCAGAGTTGAACTTGGCACAAACAGCCAGGAAGATGGCTTGAGCTCAGTGTCTGTACAAATGTCCAGGATAAACTGCTATATTAATATTTCAAATTATTTCCTAATACGGTATGCACTGTGGCAGGGATCCAGGGAACAAGGTTTTCCTGGTGAAATCTGTCTTCTCTTTTTAATATGCAGCTATAAAGAGTTTATTTTTAAAACTGTTGTGTGGAAAGAGCAATTTTTTCGTTAATGGAAAATTCTGACACCCTTCTTTTGGCCTTATATTAATTTTGTTTCTATGTCTGTGGAATTATACTGACTTTTCTTGGGTGTAATACCGGAGAATCTAGTGCTGTAGTTTTACAACTTTATTACAGTAAATCTCTTCAGAGTGGGAATATCTTTATTAGTTAGAACTTCATTCTAGTGAACTCTCCTGTCAGACAGGTTTTATTTAGATTTACAAAGCGGGCTTTGGTTATGTTGCCCTAACAGCCTGTCCAGTGTGAGACCTCGAGCCTCTTTGAGGCTTTAACTCAAAACAGGCATAGTTCCCCCACCCCTCGGTCAGTGTCGAATGGGAATATAAGTGAGAACTTGCCCTCTTCTGAAAAAGTGGTTTAAAATGTTTTGTTGAAATGTTTTTGCATGCAAGTTTTCCATAGGAATTAATTTATTTCAATTTAAAAAAGGGAAAACGAAAATTTCTGCAATCAAAATGTTGTGTAGTCGAAGAAGTTCTTTTTGAAATCGCTGGGTTTAGTGCGTCATTTCACGATGACCGCTAGAGGTTTTTGTTTGTTTGAAGTTTGCAATTTAGTCCATTGTTCCAGCTGACATGAAACAATTTTAAATTATTCCTTGTGAAAAATTAATTTTTTTTCATTGTTTCAAGTCACAATGAGGAAAAATGCTAATACTTTCTCTGGAACAGAAATGCAAAATGTTAAGTCAGGTGAACTATGTTTTTATATATATATATTCTGCTAAAGCTAGTGTTAAAAGGAACTTTACAGCACAGAATGGTTGAGCCTGGAAGATCGTCTAGTCTGACCCCTCTGCTCAAAGCAGGGTCAGCTAGAGCAGCCAGCTCAGGGCCGTGTCCCATAGGGTTTGGAATATCTCTAGGATGGAGATTCCACCTTCTCGTTGGGCAACATCTTACGCGTGTGACACCCTCACAGCAAAAAAGGTTTCTCTTATGTTTAAACATAATTTCCTGTATTTCAATTTGCATCTCTTGCCTCTTGACCTGTCACTGCACAAAGAGGAGCCTGACTTAGTCTTCCATAGTCCCTTTCCTCAGACATTTATTCACATTGATAATAGTTCCCCTTCCCCACCTAGAGGCTCTCTCAGCCTATGCTAGTATGTATATTAATGCCTTTTCAGTGCTGGGGTGTCATGCACATTACTTTAATCTTGGGTTTGTGAGTAGGGGTACAAAACTAGAGCCCTCGGAAGACCAGGACACAGATGCTGATAGGACAGAAACATATGAGAATAAGAAGGCATCATGTGTGAACAGCGCCTACTACTTTTCACGGTTTTCTACTGTTAAAGCATTCTTCTTCTGCAGACAATTTCTGTTTCTAGAGTGGGAGGTAATTCTCTGATGAGAATAAATTTGCCAGAATGCGTAGAACTCCCTTCTTTTCTAATGCTTATGCAAAAAGCAGGGAATGCTGACACTAAGTGTGTTTGAAGACCAGTGACAGCTACCTTAAGGTCTGACTCAATAGCTGTTTAACTTGGCAAGGTCTTTACTTTGACTCTGACTTCTGGAAGCATTGAAAAAATGTTTACTGGTTTGTACATGTAACTAGATGAGTCATTTCATAAAAATACATGGCAAGGTAGCCCTCACAAAGGCAGTTATTACCCTTTTCATCAGTTTTACCAAAAGGATAGTATTTTTTTCGTTACTGTAGGAGTTGTCTGTTTCAAGTGATTCTGAACTTCGATATTAAATTTAATCTTGGGCGTGGGTTTTATCTTGCCTCTTGTGACTTCTGTGACTCCAGAGGAGTTGATTCTGACTCGCCCACTGTAGGATCTTTCAGGTCCAAATCCTGGCTGTGAAATGTCCCATTTATATCATTACTACCAGAATTCGTGAAGACAATTGAATAGAATTGTTGTGACAGCTCTGAATTTGCTTTCATTGTGGAATATTCCTACTTGCCTACATTCGTAGGCAGATGTTTACATAATATGCATGTTTTGAATTATGCTGTTAATCCCTCAGAGGGATGAATTTTCTTAACCCTTTTAAGTATCTGGGGGTAAAAAGCAGGGGGGTGACTTCCATTTATGCCAATTTAAGTTTGGACAACTGTATTGGGGTCAGTGAAATTAACTGTTATGAGCATATGACAGAGAAATTCAAACTGAAATCTTAATTCTGACAGCTAAGACTCGCAGTTTCTCAGGATGCACTGTTTCCAAAACCCCTAAAATCTGTCGGCTGAACCATGGAAAACGGAATCCCACCCTGGGTATGCCTTACCACCCGCCCATCGGCGTGGTGATGGATACGGTGCACGTGCTAAAAGACACTGCTCTGCGCGAATCCAGCTCAACCCAAATGGACGAGAGGAGAGAGGCTGTACTTGCCTGCTGCCTTGCGGCAGATGAGGTTATGATAGAGGCAGGAATAGAAGCCGGATCTTCTGCAGACTCACGGACTGATTTGGGGATTTGGGATTGTCTTGAAATGAAGTAACGGTGACAGGCTTTTTACTGGGGTGTCTGGGGGGGAAGTGAAAAGTGGTGTGCTTAGGGAGATTATTCCTTTTAAAAAGGGTATGTGGTCACATCAGAGAGGTGGCAGGAGATGGACTTTAGCGATTGGTAAGCAGCCACATCGCAATCCTAGACGATGACTTTGTTAGAAGTTCCCCTCTCCCCGTAGTGAACTGAAGTGTTCACTACGAAGCTAAGTGTTGAGTTGTGGAGGGACATGCCTTTTCTTGAGTGAAATCAAAAGCTGAAGCTGTCCTTAGGGACTTGGGGTTCTGAGATCTGCAGCACTTATGATCTGGGCCCTGGGTCTGAAAACTGTGGTGACCAAACTAATGGTTTGTTTGTTAATGCCAAATGATCTTGGCCCTTGCCAAGAGTCAGCCCTGCTTCCTTTAGTAGCTCTTGCAAGCTTTTGGGGAGCTTTTGTAAAGACTCCTTGAGGCTGTCAAATTGCTTTTGAAGTTTCTTTCAACTGGCAGAGTGAGGATTTGACCAAGCTTTATCGGTAGTCTGATGTGAAGAGGCAGCTTTTGACCCAGTCCTGAGCAATGCCTAAAGATCAGTGCTAAGACACTCTTGAATTCCTGCCTCCCTGGTTACTCCCTGTCGCAGACTAGATAGTTTCTAGCTACCAGAACCTCAATGCTTTTCTGTACTGCTATGAACTCTATTCAGGAGCTGAATAGGCATGGGATGTTTGTTGTGCTGTTTGCACTGCTAGAGCTTGGACATTGGAGGGCTCATGCAGCAGCACAAAAGCATGTACTTCTTGCTTCCTAATTTGATGAAAGGAGAGCACATTCTGAACTGCAGTTTTGCCCAAATGAGCAAAACTAAGAAAGGCTGGCTGCAAATAGAAACAAAGCATTTCCCATCTCCTAAGCATTAGTGTTTCTCATCCATTTGATTTAACAGGGCAATCACCTTGCCACTCTAATTATCTTTGTCAGACCCACAGTGCACATAAAGTAGACCTCTGATTTTTAAGAGGAAGAGAGTACCCTGGTGCCTGCATGCCTTTTAATCCATCGTGATGCACGCTTTATCAGAGGAAAGCTTTTGGAGGTTGCCTTGATAACACAAGCAGATTCCTGGCATATGGTGAAGGGCTATTTTTTATTATTTACACAATTAATGGAAAGGAAATGTTGACTGTCTTTGATTAGAATTAATGGTTCATTAGCCTGGGCCGTCATCACCTGCTAGCACTGTGGATCTGGATGGCAAAGTTGATGAATTATTCTGGTTAGAAGAATAATAGTGGGGACAGGGATTCACAGAGAAATAATGAGTCTGAGTAGGGCAGCAAAACTGTGGAAATGGTTTCTGAGGGGAAGGAGCCCAAAGGTCTGACTCTGGGTGCACTGCACAAACAGCTGGGCTTGCGGCAGATGTTACTGCTGTCTGTCTTCAGCACTAAATGCTCGTTACTGCTCCACTGATAGAGCTTACGAAATCTGCTGGCAGAGCTACTTGTGAGTCGTCATATATTTGTTTCCGTCAAAATGAGGGCAAAGTTAACAGAAACAAGTTACTGACACTGTTTCAGCAGATTATTGCCCCCCCTGAAGCGATGTGGGTGGTACTCAGCCAGTGTTGTGGGAGAGGAGCGTTTCAGGAGAGTAAACCTCCTTCTTCCAGCACAGCTGGATCTGTAAGACTTCCCTTTTGAAAACGAGTTGCAGCGGAGAGAGATGCATTTGGACAATGCTTTCCCATCTTCTAAATTGAAATTCTGATTCAAGACCTCAGAGTTTGAAGACTAAATGTGCTGTGTTTACTGTAGTGGGCTATTGAGTGCCCACTGTTGAGCAGCCACCAGCCTTGTTCCCAGGTTAGGTTTATGTAAGGAGGAGATGGTACCATAACACAAGTCCAGAGGGATTTTTACCTAACGCATAGTTCTCACATTGCTGTTGGGTGTTTTTGTAACTTAGTTACTCTTGGTCACAATTTACCATGTGTAAATTACAGAGGGGATTTGGAGCATGTATTTTATCAAGCTACTTTTGTGGACTTGGAGACCTGTTGTTAGTCTTTTACGTTTTGAAGCAGGAACTGTCTAACTGTCTTTTCACACCGCACTATAATAAAAGCTGTGGGTCCCAGTGCAGAGAATAGGATGACCCAGGAGGTCCACTAACTGTATTGACATGGACCAGGGTAAGGTGATAAAAGCTGAAATCAGACCTGTGTTGAGGAATCTGTTTCACAAACAACCAAAACATTAGGCTATTCTAATGAGAAGTTTAGATTTGAGTGTTATTGCTACCTGGGAGAGTAGCAGGGGTGAAAAAAACAACCCTGAGGGTTTCCAGGCACATTAGAGAGAAAAACAAAACTCTCATGGACAAATAGAACAGTCTGCAGCACTTGGAGCACTCTGTTTTAGCAGAGATGGCTTTTCCCTTCTATGTTGGAACTGCTGTGAGAGTGGGTAGAGAGTTAATGTAACATTTGTACCTGGCCCCCACAACAATGCAAATATAATAATTTTTTCTTTAATACATATTCTTGGTATTAATAACAAAGAAGCCAACAAACAAAAAGTAATCCATCACTTTCTGTAAAATTGCCTATATAGACAGAAAAAAACCCCACTGCTCCCTGTGTTCCTTTTCTTATTTCTGTTTTATTGTTTCTATTTAATGAACTGGCAAATAAATTACAAAAATCTGTTTTGTAAGCCAGTTACTTATTAATTCCGTATTTTCTGCAACGGGTCCTTAGATTAATGAATCAAGGAGATGGAAAAGCCTGCTAATTTAATTACACAATTACCATTGCTGTAACATTTATTTTAAGGACATGACATAGCTAATGGATGTTTTATTTATTTATTTAAAGTGATCTTAAAATTAATATTTGCAAAATTTTTTCAATTCTGGCTTTTGGTATTTCTTCCCCCACCTTTTTTTTTTTTGCTTTCTCTGAATTTAATGAAAAATATTAAAAAAGGATTGTTGGTGTGGCTAAAATAGCTACTGTTTTGTGCAGATCCCAGTATGGTTACAAACTACAAACTAGTTCTTGCTCAAAAAATGTCTTTGTTTAATGATAAGTGAAAAAAAAAAAAAAGATGTTTCTGAATGAATAGTGAACTCCACATGGCTAAATACCACACATCTCTATTATTAGGTGGCTTGTATGCCACCTCCAGATTATACTGCTTGTACTTATCATACTGTAAGTGTAACCTTAGGTTTAAAAAAAGAAAAAAAATGCAATTCAGCCAAGACAGTAGCAGTTCCATCCACTCTGTAGTGAGGACTCTGCCAGAAGGACACAGCAATACTGTATAGGTTATGCTGAAGCATCTGCCTAAAGGAAGTGTTGTTTTGGTAAAACACAAATACGTCTTTGAGAAACAGTCAATTGTGAAGGAGGTAGGGATTTTTGCTGCTGTAATAGTCTGCAAAAAGGTGGAAAATTAAGAACTATATTTTTGCATTTTTATGGTTAAATGCTGTTCCAAGGGATACTAATGGGAGATTTGACAGCCACGGGAATAGCTATTTAGTTCCAGATCCATGGTCCTCTCCACAGGCTGCAGGTATCTGCTCGGTGATTGAGACCTACTTCAGAGGGCTGCATTTCTTCCAGTTAAAGGTGTCATCACCTTTGAATATATTGAACATGCAAGAAATTTGTCTTTGTTTCTACTATAACTGTATTCATGTGTTTAAGCAAAAAAGAGATAGATTAATTCTTTATATCTATTATAAACATTTAACACTTGATTCATTTCATACCTGCTTGAAGCTTCCCTAATGAAACGAATTCTTAAAATGGGGCTTTGAGTAACTGTTTCATGCTGAAAAAGTATATACCAAGAAAGGAAACATCTCCCATTAATCTTGGGAGTGTAGGATATATTATTACTATTAATTCCAGTAATTAGGAGGAAAACATAACAAATTACTCTTAATAAGCCTTTCAGATAGGATTTTCTTTTAATTTACAGGTGAATCTGTATCTATTTATTTTTATTTTTTCACGAAATGAAACTAGCGTTCTCTGCACACTCTGAAATGACCTTTATTTGTTCGCTGACAGATACAACACGTCTTAAAATCAAAGTAATAATATTTCTTTTTAACAGTCAGGGCAAGATACAAGGGAGAAGGTACTTTATTTTTTCAGTATGTGGAAGGACTTCCACTCTCTCGATAAATTTCTTCCTTAATCTCTTGGTATGGGAATATCCATGGTAAAAGACAAAGATCCTTCTTTGGGGGATCATATTGCCAGTAGTCCAGGAAAATGCAGACATTCCTCTTGCCTTTCAACCGAAGCAAAATGCTTTGTACTCTCTCACTGATTTGAATATTTTGGCTTATGTGATTTCATCTGTTTATTTAGGTGATAGAAAAGTAAGGATTGAATTTTTAAAGTCCTGTTTGCTATGAAAAGTGGGCAGAATTTTGTTTCAATGGCTAAGAGCTTTTCTCTCTCTTCAGCTGTTTCCAAGCTATGTATTTTCATATGCAGTTGTACAAGCCACAGTGGAAGATGAAATACGGCAGCAGGAGTTTTCCACATACTTGTTATCCTCCCTCCTCCCTATTGAAGTCAGTAGTTACTGTGACAGTGTCTGCAGAGATGTTTGTAGTTTGTTTATTTACACAATATACAGCCTAAACCAGTAACTGGGACTTGGAAAACAACTGTATTTTTACTTCTGTAACATCATAATCCTTGAGTTAAGGGACAGAGCAGTGGAATCATTCCTTAAGCCTCTGAAGCATTGAAAATTTCAACAACATACTCTCTGCAAGTTTACCAGAACTATCAATCACCTAAAATGAGATCCTCCCCCCACCGCGCCTTTTTAGTCAAATTAGATGAACCCTTGTTTTTTCTTGGTCAAACTTTCAAGCCATCTTCCAGTTTTTATTTTTTTAAAGTTAACCTTTGGACCAAAGTATTTGTTGTTAACATAGAAAGATGTACGATGTTTTTATTTTAGTCTTGCAAGTAACAAATTTTCCGTGAATAAGGTTTTGATAATGCTTTAAAATAGGATTCTTTACCAAATTAGTCAACCTAATGATTTTTGAATGCTATTTTTTAAGTATTCTGCTGATGTCACAGGCTATCTAGAAAAAGTTTTAAATATGAAGAATCTTGTATATAATCTCTTGTGAGGCAGAAGATGAGTAGTAAGCCTGTAATCTTCTACCAATTTATTCACATTCAACAAAATACTGCATAAAGTGAGTAGCTGATACAACTCCCAGTAATTTTAACTTTTTATTTTGTGACTTTTCAAACTACTTTCTAGTCATCATTAGTGCAAAGCACAAAAGAAATCTTTCTTCAACTCTCCTCTTCTTTGCTTCTCCTTTATTGGAATAGATATTACGGTGAGGAAATTACTTTGCTGAAAACGTAAATGCTTGCAGAACTCCATGAATTTTCGTCTTCTGAATTTTCTCTTCTCTTGGTGAAGAACAACCTTCAAATTTTCTTAAGAAAGTAACTTCTGGATGCTGAGATCTATAGTTTTCACAGTACTTATTTTCATTTAAAGAAAGGCAAGTGCTGAGACATTATGAAAATGGGGCCTTTTAAATTTTGTACAGGTCCCTTCAAGTTAATGTCATGGTTATTCATGAAAACCTGTTAGTTTTGAGACCCAGATAATCTGTTCACAAGAAACTGGGTGATGGTGTGGTGGTGGGTTTTTTTGGTTGTTTGTTGTTTGTTTTTTTTTTTTTTTTTAATTTCTGTTTTCAAGAGAAGGTAACTTTTTACTAGTCCCTTTTAGTAATCTTATAATCTCAAACTAATGATCTAATTTGAAGTTGCTGCTCAAGTCTTTGAGGGATCTCCTCCTGTTTATTGTTCCAGAAGCATTTTGGATGATAGAAGATACTTCAGAAACACAGCAAGTTCTGAAGCAGTCAGTTGAGGCATCGTTTTAACACAGCTAAAATACATGACTACTTCATTTTTCTGGGAGCTCTAGCTATTACTAACCATGTAATCTGCCTCCCTAAGAGGATTTTCATGTGTAAATCTTTATCAAAACTGCACTAGTATTTAATTTTTTTTTTTTTTTTGAGAGGGAGAGAGGGGAAACTTGAGAGAGTTGTAGAAGACCTTCAAAAGAGAAAAATGCATTTTGAAAATTCCCTGATTTTTCAGAGTATGGAAGCACTGTAGATTTTTGTCTTTTGGCACTGGGGTTTAAAATACTACTTTTGAAAATTGGATGTGATCATCTCCATTGTTTCAGAGCTCTTTTAGCAGTTTCAGTCTTTAAGGCTTCTAAGCGTAAACATAACAAGCAATTGTTTCCTTCTTTTGATTTAAATCCTGTTTGGAATAGACAGTTGGCTGGAAAACTTTTCTGAAAATTAAAACAAGTGCATTGCACAGCAGGAAAAAGAACCTAGATCTCATAGTTTCTAGTTCTTGCCTTAATCAGCAATTACTTTTTTAATCCCTTTCCTCAAACATAGTAACAGTATTTTTCAGCTTTTTTTTTTTTTTTTTTTGGTATGAATGCATAGCTGCAAAGGTTTCTTGCACAGCTGGCCATGTTTGTCTTTATAACCTAATATGAAACATAGTTGCTGCTCATAATTTAAATTTTCCATGGGTCTAATCCTTTTCCTTTTGGTAGCCTCTTTCTATGGTTATCAGTTTTAGGTCAAGATCTGACCATAAGTTTTTGCTGTGCATTATAGAAGAAAAGAGAAAATTTTCTTCCTGGTTCTACTGAAAAGGTTGTTCAAGAGTTGACACAGAATACATAAAAAATAAACCTTACCTTAACTCCAGAACTGTGAGCTCATCAGCCTGTTTCTTATAATATCAATGTTGTCTGTCAATGTCTCTGTTTTTCCCTGTGTTATTTGTTTATCAAGCAGAATTTAACGTTTTCTGTTGTTCCACTTGCTTAATCTCTTCCTTTTCTTCTGAGTTACCCCAAAAGTCTCTTAAATTAAAAGATTTATTTCAGAATCGCTGCAGCTGCCTCATTGTATTCCATTTTGTATTACCTGAGCATGTCATAATTTTTTTTTTCACTAGCATGTGAGAAAACTAGTTCTGCAATGTATGGTGTGCTTAGAAAACATCTAAGGTGTTCAGAGTGGTGAGAAACTTGAAAGAGTTAATCTGTTGCTACAGATGACAAAGCTACTACTGGTTGAGTTGAAGTTGATAAGTATCGCTGCTTTTAAATTATAAGTACTATGTTAGAAGAGTAGTTGGAAGTTGCATAAAATACGGCTTTGGGACTTTGGGTATAAATAATAGACCACATGTATTTGTTAAGAGCTTTAAAATATTTCTATAAAAAGTTCCACTTTTGTGATTACTGCAGTATTAAAATATGTAATGTTTGTCATATAATCCCACCTGATGATTAGGATTAGTAGAATAGCATTATTTTCTAAACTGCCATGTTAAAGTTTCACCATTATTAAAAACTGTATTAGAGATTTGTTCTTTAGAAGTAGAGTTCAAATCCCTGTGAAATGCAGGTTACCTTACATTTGTTTTCCTGCTGCCCACGGCTTTAGAAAGGATTGCCCTAATTCCATCAGTACAATAGATAGGCATAGAAAATGAACAGTCGTGTGGATAAAAAGGTACAACCAGTGATCTAAATGAGGCCAGAGACATAATTGTGTTATACCTTAGCTTGGTAGTAATTAAACATAGCCAGGAATATTTAAGTTAATTGCTATCTATCCCTGTCAATACACTGAAACGGAACTATTTTACAGGAATGCAGCAAAAGTTTTCAAAGAAAAATGTTTTAAGTTCAAGTTGCAGTAAAACTGATGGAGGAGTACTAACCAGTGCTGTAAAAGCTCAGTAGTTAAGGTTATCTACTTGGGCCGTGGAAAAAACTAGATTAATAGTCCTGTTTTGCCTGAGTCAGATCAGACTTGAACACTTGTTTCACCAGCTATGGTTCCTTTCTTAATTGCTTACTAGCGCTTCTCTGCCGAGGTTTTCTTCAAGAAGAGCATCTGCTACCTCTTTGATGTCTAAGGTGGAGGTAAAGAGCGACAATGTTGTAAATAATTGAGGAAACCCTCTCCTGCGCCATTCAGAGTAGGTCATTCACAACCTCTTTTTGTGCGATCCTGATAAATGGAAGTATCTTCAGTGGTGGGAGGAGGATGTGAAGAACTATCATCTTAGTAGTAGATAATTAACTTGCATATGATTGTTTGCTCTTCTCGCTTTTGAAGTGGCACAACCATCCACCTTTAGCATGATATATCAGCACTATATTAAACTAATATAGTTTGCATTCTGCCTTTGTATTCATCCACGATACATATTAAACCTTGTTACCATGCATTTAATCATAGCTGCTGTGATTTAAGTAAGCTTGGTTTTCCAATAAAACCTGATATAAAACAAAAGGGAGGGGGAGGAAAAGGAAAGCCCAGTTTGCAAATTGAATTGATATAACCTCCCACCAGCTGCGTTAACTACTGAGAAACAATAACTCCAAAAGGGAGTTGAGACAGCATTACTGTTCCTTTACTAGTTTTTTTTTTTCCTGTCAAACCTTATGAGAGATTTGAAGAAAAAGCATTTTACTACGTGTGAGTTAGTAGAAATATCCAATTCCATATCCATTCGTGCTTCTTCTGAAAATCTCAGTTTCTAAAAGTTAGATTCTCTGATTAGGATCCTGTGATAATCATGCTTTCAAGCCCCCAGCTGTTAAAGGTGGATTGGTAGTTCATGAAAGATAGCTTGTGGTAACTAAAAATGTGCTTCTGTGTATCTGGCTTTAATTTAGAGGACTTCACACTGCAACCTGCAATACCTAGCACATTTGATACCATGTGATAATTATGCAGAAGTCTGAGATGGCTTCAAAAGATGGTCCGGAGCTGGCTGGCAAATATTTGCGTTCCTATAAAATGTAGCTGCACAGCAGAAGCTCAAGGAAGATAATATCACAGGATAGAAGAATCCAGTCAGATAACCACTATAAATTGTATTTATGAAGGCATTTTCCTTTTCCATTCTGCTGGCTGTATTTCAGAATATGTTCAGACAAATAGTTGATGTTTGGGCATTGGAATATGCTTTCCCCTTTAAGCAAATCACTTAAAGATGTCTTTAAGGCTACCATAATCTGTACTAGCATTCAGGGGTTTCAAGGTCTCTAACATTAAATGCTTCCTTGGTCATCTTCCTTCGCCAGTTACGAGAGGACATAGGCTCTCGTACTACACCTTTCTGTTTCTTCACCGTGGATGGACGCTACTGCAGTGTACGTGGGCCCTGTGCAACAGTGTTTGCATTGTACGAGTATGAGCTGGAGTTCTACTGCCATTTGGGACTAATGTGGGGCACAGTCTCTTTAGTCTCCCTACTAAATATGTCACTTTAATATCTTTCTTTCCAGGTTAAATTCTCCCAAGGTGAAATACTGTAGGTTTAGGAATAAATACTATTTTTATATTCCCCAAAAGCGGCAAGAAGTTATCAGATTTAGAACTGGTTGCACTTCTTTTGTTCTGATAGTTTCTTAATTAGATGGAGCAACATTCACTTTGGCTTTTTTTTCCTTTGTCCATAGTGGACAGTTATACCACAATTATTTGGGGAGTGGAGAGATGAAAATTTTTTTTTTTTTTTTTTCTGCAGCTTTTTAGGAGTGCAGGAGGGATGTGATGTGTCGAGGAAGTGGGTGGATGCTTGCGTTTCAAGTGAAAAGCTTATTCCATTTGTCATGGGGGTGAATTTATGTTACATAAACAGGTTTTGTCCTGTTCTCTCTGAATGCACTGCTATGAACTTTAGAGTAGCTCCAAATACATACGCTCAATAGCTTTGCCGAAGAATAACGGCATGCTGTGCTGTGGGTTATTCAGGTTAGGATGCATCACGGTTGGTGCATGAGATACACTGCGGAGCTTTAAAGAAGCCAGTTTAAAGTCCTTGCAAGTTCTTCATAGCTTATGATCAGAGACTTCTACTTCTCAGTAACATGTTGCAGTATTTATGGACAGGAATAGAGTGAACCTAACCCTGTTGTTAGCTCCTTTTTAGCTGTTTAACTTAACACAAAGAAATTACCAGCCTTTGTTAATTCTTATTGAAATTTCATCTAAGTGAATTTGTTTGGAATTTAAGATTGAATTAATTTAAATAACTTTTGACAGAATACTCTTTTGAAAGGCTTTGCCTTGTAAGTTCCCCAGCAAAGTAAATCAGTTTCATTGAATTATTTACGAGACAATTTCATAGGGAGAGCTTCAAAAACCCTCCAGGCAATAATAAAATGATCTTCACTGTTACAGTCACAATTTGTTCTGGATAATTGGCTGCCTTTTGCCATTAGGGAATAGTATGGTTTTACGTGCTAGATAGGTGCCTCTTCCTGCAAAGAAGAAAAATTGGTGCCAATCATATGGACTGAGTCTGTGTCTGCATTTTCATTTTAAAAAAAAAAAAAAAAAAAAGGCAGCCAAACCCCTTAGTTTATACAGCAAATCTGCCATTCAGATTTGCAGTGCATTGCAGAAACACACTTTCCTTGTGTTGTTTGCTTGTTTATTTTTAATTATTTTACCTCCCAAATGGGTAACTTACTGATAAAGGGATAGTACTTACCAGACCATTTTGTTCTGTCACGTAGGTGTTTAAAAGTAGACTGTATGTTTGCAAATGGCTGTTTACAAAGCCTAATGGAAAATAGGTTTCTTTTTGTGGAGGGGAGAAAACAAAGTTAAATGCAGATTTCATAATTCCATTGAAGTACTTCAGGGGAGCTGAGCCAGGTCATGCTTATCCTATCCTTCCCACGTTCAGCGCTTGTCTGCTGCAAGCGCTGCGGGAAACATAGCACTGGGGTGTAAGGGGACCGGTGATTTGAACTCATTTGGGTGCTCTGATGTTGTCTGCTTCTTCTCACTCCTCTACTCCTGTGAGTTGAGCTTTTTTGATGAGATTTCTGCAGGTTATCAGAAAGGGGTGTGTCATAACAATTCTGTTAACCTGCTGCAATGAAGAAGACTGAAGAACACTTGCACCTTAGAGAATGGAAAAAAATTGAAGCATTGTGGCAATGCGTAGTCAAAATCTCTGGATTTTTAGCCTAAACATTATGCCTTTCAACCATCTACTGAAAAATTAGAATTTTCCAGGGCAAGTGGACTTGTACTGTTGAAAAGTGAACCAGAAAAAATTGTAAAAAAGAATTCCTTTTGATTAATTAAAATAAAAAAAAACAAACCACCACCACCACCAAAAAAACCCTCAGTTTCTAAAGTTCGGGCAGCCTATGGTTGGATTTTGACAATGTCTCTTGAAATAATTTGAGTCCTTTAGTGGGTTGCCTCAAGGGTGGCCACCAGATTCTATCAGAGCAATAGCCAGAATATAAAACACGTTTGTCCCCAAATGTATTGTTTTCTTCAGTTCAGTGGAGTCTTTGCCCAAAAGCCTCCCCTTTCCTAGGTGACTTTACTGCTCTAAATCCCCACATAACTTCGTAAGAGATTTTTCTACCAGAGTTCAAACTGTAACAGAAGGTGTTACCTCCTTGTTCCCTGTGTGATATTCAGTAGCACACTTTGCATTACAAGAAATTCTCTTCTGACAGATTTGTGGCCTTTGAGAGGACCAAGGCTGAAATGCACTGGAAAGAGAGTAATTTGCTGTGGTGGGAATTCTGTGCGTTTCTCAGCTAACCATTGCAAGCTTGATGGGATTCCCTTCACTGAGAAGGAAAAATGGTAGAGCAAACTTGGGATATTTTCTCTTCGAGCCTGAATGATGTCCTGACGTTTTGTAGGAACGTATCTGGTAAGATTTAATGAAAGTTGTCACGTCAGAAATTGCTCATCCCTTAAAGAATTTTCTATTACATTTTAATTTTAAATAAGCTTTTCAGTCAGAATGGAGTTCCTGCTTAAAACCAGAAATAACCTCTTCAGAGTGCCTGGTACTCCCGCGTGTATTGACATTAATTTTTTGCTGGGTGAGGCCCTTCTAGTGGTAGAAATCCCTCTACAACCCAGGGGACAATGCGGATTAAAAGTTGATGGTCTTTTACGCTGCAGGTGGGCGTTATATACTCAGTAATGTATATAAAATGTAGCTTGAGTTCTCCTTTCTAACTTTTGTCAGTGTTTGTTCTTTCCCCTGTTTTCATTGTAATTTTTTCATTTCTATTGAAGTAAAAACAAAATGAAACTTCTTTGTTTTTAAAAGATACTTAAAAATCAGCATAATGTTAAAAAGCAAAGAGGGAAAGGACTGGGAAAGGACCATGCTGTATTTTTTTCGTTACTGTTGTATGCTGTGGCAAGCGTCATAATTCTTTTGTCTTATAGTTCTTTTTTAAAAAACCTTTCATTCCTTTCAGAACTGTTCATGATATGTGCAGTAATATTAACTTAGCCTGTCTTTCCCTACAGTCACAATGTTTCATAAAGGATCATAACAAAGAAAAATGAATAAAATACCTGTTCTCTGATAGCTCGTGAAAAGTCCTCCAGAAGATGATTTATTTAGTCTGGGATTTTCAAAAGATCCTGTGAACTGGGTGCCTAATTCTCCTAAACTAGTTGAGTGAATCCTACTCTTCTTTCAGTAATTCACTATAAACATTTATTCAGAACTGCCAAAACTCTACGTGTGTTATATGCATGTAAATATTAGATTTAATGTTTCAAATAATATTTTATATTAATTTGATTATATCTGGCAATGCTTTTAGCTGGTACGAGACTCCATTTTCCATACAGATTTCTCATTGTAATTTATCATTATTTAATGAAAGCTTAAAATAAAGTGTCCAAACTTATGTCATATCCCCTCCAATGCTTTGAATATTTCATCTTCGCTGAATGAGCTGCATAGCAATTTGAGCACACCCTTTAGAGAGATATCAGAGCTTCCTGACGATTTTTTTCTGCCAATATTCACTGCCTGCCTTCAGGCTCCGACCATGGTTGATAAAATTACAGAAAGGATTATAGTGCTTCATTCTATTAAATGTCAGGGTGGAGAAAATAAAATATGTCTGCTTATGAGCAGCACTCATCAAGGACAACCTTGATTGTTCAGGCTTGTTTGAGCAACAATTCCCAGTCTTCAGACCACATTAGTGGATTTGTTTGTCTTCCTTTCAATGTTCAGTTGATTTTTCTTCTTTTTTGGGGGTTGGGGGAATGAAGATCGCCTAGATTGTGCTTTCCCCATAACTTGGGACACAGAATCTCCTGTTGAATAAATATGAATGGTTCTGAAGGGTTTTCTGTCGTTATTGAATATTGCCTAATTTGAAGTTTGTTATTTATGATTTAGAAGGTAACAAAGCCATTTCTCAGAATGTGTAGCATATTGCGTCAGACACAGAATACAATGACCTTGTGTGCCTGCGTTCTCCTGAGAGCTGGCTGCAACCGTAACTATCAGCTTGCTGTGAGTTCTGAAGTAAAAATGACGTTATTTTAGTATAATTACTGTGACTTTATGCATTAGTATAGGGAAGATGCTGGATTTAATTCTCAGGTGTAGCTGTATATTTGCATATGTGTGCATGTATGTACTTTTGTGCAGAGGTTTGCATTCCTGGTAAATATACTGGGAGCTGGCCTTTATGGGTAAGATTGTATGTGCTGGTAAACTGCAGCCTGAAGCTCCAGGCTCTGTAAGAAATACTTGCAATAATTCGTAGTACATTGGCCATTCTTTATTTATTTTAACATCTAAGTTACCTCAGATAGATGCATTTTCTGTTCCTCATGTACTGGTTCTCAGAAGGCATCTTGGAAATGTCTAAATGTGTGTGTTCATCTTCTAACATCTGGTGAATTCTGAGTTTGCACACAGAAATGTGGAAGCCATGTTACGTGTATATTGATGCTTTAGGAAAATACCCATTTGTTTTTTTAGTGGCGAGGAGAATACTTGGGAATAATAAGAAAGTCTGAACAAAGAAATTCAACTTGGTGTAGAATTGTATCATTCTGAGTGAATGGAGAATCAGGCCAGATGTGTCCTGGGAGAGCACTCAGCTTTGCTTTAAACACACTCCTTTGACTCTGTTAAAGTGCTCATGAGAGAAAGCTCCACAGCAGAAGAGGAAGCTTCGCATCAGATGCACTAAAAGTATTCCATATAAGATGATGCAGGTTGGAAAGTAAGAGTTATATTGCTGTTTACAAAGATCTTTATGGTCACATAGACAAGAGAAAGAAAAATAATTCCTGAGAGCTTCGTTGTGTGTCAGCTGGTAACTTTTGCCAGTGACAAAGTTTTAAACCTGTAATATATTCACAGAGGTATATATTCATATACAGAAATATGATTAAAAAATTCTTTGATTCATTACTTTGAGCTGGGGCAGACAAAAATGCTTTGAAGGGAGGCAGTGGTGTTGAGACAGAATCCCAGATAAGTAATGGGGCATTTGAACCACCAATCTAGTTGCCCCTGAGAAACCTGTTACTTTTGGGAATCTGAAATACAGCTCAGCATGCAATGCTTTTTGACTAAGTATGACCTTTAAAAGAAGAAGTGGGGAAAGAAGAGAGAACCTGTGTGTTTGAATGTGAATTTCAACATCTGTTAGGATGTGTGAGAAAGTTAGTTGGTGGCATTTTGCTTCTTTCTGTTCTGCAGGCTTAAAAGGGCTTGTTCAAATGCAGCTGATGGGAAGAACAGTTTCATTTGCAGATCGGGCCCATTTTTTGGCCATAAAAGGGTAAACAACAAACAGCTTTTTCCTCTCTCCTCTATCCCTTTTAAGTAGAAAGCTGTCAACCTTTTCAATGATTCCCACTTGTAAGCAACTGGGCAATTGTTCCTAAGTTAGCTCATCTTTTGTCATTTTGCTTTTATGTGAGTAAACAGCAGCTCCATGCCTGTGAGAGCTAACGAAGCCTGCTTTCCAGTGGCTCTGTGCCTTCTGACTTAACTTTTCTATCATAACTAACTTTTGAAGGTTGTATTGTGAGTTCCCTCATTTTTAAATATAGGAGAGTCTGCACAGGAATAAAAACATTTATTGGTGTTTGCTCCTTACTAAACAAACAAGAAATTGCATTAGTTAAAGGTGATGTTTGGTGTCTAAAAAGTCATAATCTTCCATTTGGGTAGCCTGATGATGCCTGTTGTGTATGTGCATTCTTCTGTGTCTTATAAGCTTAGAGGTCTTCTGAATTTCTGGGTGGGATGGGGAAAAGGCATTAGCAGAGACTCGCTGCTCTTCTGTGATCTCTCTCCCTTTGTGAAATTTGATTGAGACTGGTTATCAATTGCTCCTTCTCTTGAAGTGAGACAAGATGCAAGTGTGCACCCACGAATCGGAATTACTTCAGCTTCTTCAGTCTAAAAACAGCAACTTGAAAACTTACTGAAATATGCTTTTCCTAAGACTGAATAGAAGGCATTGTGTTGAGATTCACAAGAAGTAGGTTTGGTTCCCGAGTCTGTCATGTGAAATATCTGTGCCGCTTGATGGACAGCGTAGCTAGTTTTTTCAGAGGTGTTCAATACTACTAGTTCCCTCTGACATCAACTAGTCTTGAAAGTGCGCAGTAGCTCTGCTTGCTTTGACCTTGGAATCTGTCTCCATCTACTGAACAGTAGCAGCTTTCTGCCCATCCTGGACACTGATCACACACCATCACCAGGTTCTAGAGGCATCAGGACGCAACAAACAGTAGTCTACTATTATGTTATCTTTCAACCATTTAAAGAACTGGTTTTTAAAGTATTGGGCATTGCAGTATGTAACTGGCAAAGTATTGTAAATTCCCTTAAAGCCAAGCTTTGTTCCACACTTTGATCACGTTTGTCTCATAGAATATAAATGGTTGTCTTTCCATTTCCTCTCTTCTTCAGTTTAAGACATAAATTGATAGTTTTTCATTCCCCTGTTGTGACAAGTACGTACTCAAAATGCGTTCATCTCACTGTCAACAGACCTGGAAAAATTCTCTGCTGGAATTGAATCTGAGACTTCTGAATCCAAATGTATAAGCCCTCGTCACTACAGTTTTAAAGATTCAATTACAATAGAATAAAGGCATTAATAGATCCACACCCCTGGAGGGGAAAATGATGCTACCTGAGGCCAGCCTGTGTTACATCCTGTTCCACAGACATAATCCTTCAAAAGCCGTGTTCACAGAAACCGTATCGTTTCTTTGCCTTGTGGGTGAGTCAAGCATACTTGATTCTCCAGTGGATTCCTTGCTGTGCGTTTCGGATCTGATGGAGTGGCATTAATTCACTGTGCACTAAAGGTATTCTCTTTCTGTTAGAAAAGAAGAAAAAATAATCTTTTTAAGACATTTGCTTTTGTTGAACTTTCTTAGAGTCTACAAGATAGAAAAAAAAAATTACACTTTTGTTCCTAATTTACTCCTATTGTACTATAATAGAGTTAAATGGAGTTAAATCCAGTTGGCGGCCGGTCCCAGCGGTGTTCCCCAGGGCTCAGTTTTGGGGCCAGTGTTGTTCAATCTCTTTATCAACGATCTGGACGAGGGGATCGAGTGCTCCCTCAGTCAGTTTGCAGATGACACCAGGCTGGGCGGGAGTGTTGATCTGCTGGGGGGCAGGAGGCTCTGCAGAGGGACCTGGACAGGCTGGATCGATGGGCCGAGGCCAATGGAGGAGGTTCAACAAGGCCAAGTGCCGGGTCCTGCCCTTGGGCCACAACAACCCCAGGCACCGCTCCAGGCTTGGGGCAGAGCGGCTGGAAAGTGCCCAGAGGAGAAGGACCTGGGGGGGCTGGTCGACAGCGGCTGAACACGAGCCGGCAGCGTGCCCAGGTGGCCAAGAAGGCCAACGGCATCCTGGCCTGTATCAGCACTGGTGTGGCCAGCAGGAGCAGGGAGGGGATCGTGCCCCTGTACTGGGCACTGGGGAGGCCGCACCTCGAATCCTGGGTTCAGTTTTGGGCCCCTCACGACAAGAAGGACATGGAGGGGCTGGAGCGTGTCCAGAGAAGGGCAACGGAGCTGGGGAAGGGCCTGGAGCACAAGTCTGATGAGGAGCGGCTGAGGGAACTGGGGGTGTTCAGCCTGGAGAAGAGGAGGCTGAGGGGAGACCTCATCGCGCTCTGCAACTGCCTGAAGGGAGGTTGGAGCGAGGGGGGGTCGGTCTCTTCTCCCAAGTAACAGCGATAGGACGAGAGGAAACGGCCTCAAGTTGTGCCAGGGGAGGTTTAGGTTGGACATGAGGAGAAATTTCTTTCCTGAAAGAGTGGTCAGGCCTTGGCACAGGCTGCCCAGGGCAGTGGTGGAGTCCCCATCCCTGGAGGGATTTAAAAGACGTGTAGATGAGGCGCTTGGGGACATGGTTTAGTGGGCATGGGGGGGTTGGGTTGACGGTTGGACTCGATGACCTTAGAGGTCTTTTCCAACCTTAGTGATTCTATGACTCTATGATTCAATGATAATTATAGCACAAGCCAGTTGTTTCCTTAGCTTTTAGTCTTTATAGTTAGATGCTGGTACCAGTCAAATGTTTGGATGGTTACAACACAAGAAACATCTTTCTCCATCTGAGACGTTTTGGATGCTACCCTAACACAAACAATAACAGTATTTAAGAAATGAATGTTTTCAGGAATTTCTCTTATTCTTAGTGGGAAATGCTGAATATAGCAGATTGGGTGTTTTATTCAAGACTGCAAGGAGCTTATGTGGAAATGATTGTAGGGATGTAATTTGAGAGAGAGATCTTACCGAGTCCCGAATAACAAACACAAGAGGCACTTAGGGCAGAAGGCAAATGTTTGGGACCTTGCTCTGCCTGGTTCATTCTCCATGCACGTGTACTGATTGATCACTATTAGGGGTTCTCTTATTCATTCCAAAACAAAACACAGTCACGAGAACTCTTCTAGGATAAGAAATTGGCTTTTCATCCTGTAATGCAGATAGGAGAATGTCACTTCTCGATTTGGCATTGCATAACAGCATTGGTCAAACATTTTTTAAGTAACTTAATCCAATTAACATGCAGCTAATTTAGCATGACAGGAACTGTAGCTGTGCAACTCTACTCCAGCTTTGTTCATTAAATTAAACATTAAGTCATTGTCTTGACACCTAAAAGATGTATAATCAGTCACCACTTAATTAGCATCAGTATGTCAGGTACTCATTAGAATAATTGACTAAAGTCTGTCTTTGAAAATGGCTTTTTGCTTAATTTTATGCACTTAGTGAAATGGAAAATACAGTCCTAAAAGATGTAGACGGATCTCATAGGTCATCTGCATAATTTGTTTGCCAGGTTAATTTAGGCACATCCTCGAGTGCTTTCTGTAGCTTAGCTGACATAGCTTACGCAGTAAGTTTTCACCACTTCTTTCAGAAAACGTATTTTGTATTATTGTTAGGTGAACGTAGGTAAAAACCACGTGTTAACTCTGAGTAGCCTGAAATACCAAAATAGTTTATAGTTAGCCAGCTTCAGAGGAGGGAATGTGATAGAGTGGTCTGCACAAGTCCTCCTCAGATTCTCTGACAAGAACTGCTTTTGAGACAGGGTTTTGCAAAGACAGGTTATCCTTCTGTGTTTCATGCTTTCATCCTCCTTCATTAGGAGATATTTTTTGCTATGTCTGTGTCGTATGCGACTGTGAAGCTAGACTCAAGACAGACGATATGTGCACAAGCAGAGACAAAAGGTGAAATAGCAGCATGCGGAGGAGACTTGTGCCAGATGATGTACTGTGTGACAGAGTAGGCAATTGAACTCGGTACTCTATATTATTTATATAGTATATAAGTGCACAGATATTTAAATTGGCTTTGTTTATGTGAAGGAACTTTTAAGAGACTTCTTGAGTGCAAGAGCCATGTAAGGTGATGAGAGCCGTGTGCTCTGTGCTGATTCTTAGTGCTCTTGGGTCTGGTCAACTGAGGAGTCTTTGCGCTGCATTTGACTGGAGGGGGTTGGGAGCTACATCAGGTTTTGGAACTTGTGCGTGTTCTCCTGCGTTGTTGCACTCTGTTAGGTGTCTCTCTCTTCTCTGTTCCTATTAACCTTGAATTGTTAACATTATTATCCTGGTCAAATGTCTAGATCTGGCACTTCGCATCTGCAGCGAGAAGGGGAAACTATGCCAAATTTTCTGGGCTGGTGGCTGCTTCTGCTCATCACTCTTCACAGAACATACTGTTTGCTTATGTTATGCTTTGCATACTGTGCAGTTCAGTTCTGAGCACTGATGAAATGCAGCAGACATGTCACAGCAATGCGCTGAGCAGCACAGGCTGCAAATAATCTCTTATTCTTATTTTAATACTTCAGGGGCCTCTCTCTGAAACAGATAACGTGTGTACTGTTTCTTTTTGGCTAGCAACATACTGTCAGCTTTAGTTTTAATCTATGTTAGAGGAATTAGTGTTTGGTTTGTTGGTGTAACTCATTAAAGAAATGATTTCTGTAGCTTTGCTCTAGTTCAAGCAACATCCGTCACTGAAGATGATTTTCTTCAACACTGTGAGACACAATAGAAATGTTTTTATTTATTTTTATAACCATCCACAGTGACATATGTTTTCAAGGTGAATACCAATCATGCAAATGCCCATGTTTATTTTTCCTGAATTCCCCTTAAGAAAGGCAGAGAATTGTCTGCAGGATCAGATGAACAACCTATTTAAGAATACTAATACCACCTTATTTTCATTCATAGACCTCAAAAAACTTTTCAAAGGAAGTTGAATAGCATTTTATATATAACATGCATATAGTAAATAAATAAAACAGTGAGAAAAAGAAGGGAAAGTGACCTTCCCTGAGGCCACCCAATAAATAAATTTGCAGTCTGGGAGAAGAGCTCCTGTCACTTGAGCTTCTTGCCAGAGATATAAGATTAGAAATGGCAGAATTTGGAATAGAAGCCTCAGTTCAGCGCTTTATCCAGCAACCAACACAGGGTCTCATTTCCAAGAGTGGAATTAAAAACATGCTCTAAGAGAGGATCTAAACTATCAGTTTTCCTAAACTCTGAATTAATGGGTTTGAAAAAAAGCTGCTTGAAAGCTTTTGAGATGATGGACTGCCAGTGTTTCTTTGAAGCATCCTGCACTGCCTGACAGATGATTCCTTTAGGAAAAAGGGTAAATAAATTCCAAATTTACTGGGAAGTGAATCCTTTTCCAGGCAAGGCTGGAAGAAGGAACTGTGAGAATAACCATTCAAGGGAGAATTTTGAGATGACCTTTCTTACTCTGGGTTCCTTTGTTAATGAAGGCAAAGACTCTTTGAAGGGCAGCAGGTCTGAACTTCTGTGGATGGGGTTTGCCAGTCTGGGAATTGTTCTGTGTCTTCTATTACATGAGCCTCTCTATGAATTGTAACCTTTAAATATTAAATACGCTTCAGGTCAAGATAGCCTAGTTTATGAGGTGGCGGGTACAGTGAGAGAAGAGTAAATACCTGCGTTTTATGAGTGTAATTTCAATCCAAATTCCAGGTTTGTTATTCATGCCAAAGATGTACATAAAATCACTATAACAATCAAAACATGAATCAAGGCTCATAAAGCAAACTTGAATTGTTAATGAAATTTCTTCCAAGAGTTTGTTGCCACTACCAAATCAGCATCGTTGGCTTTTTCATAGCCTAGAGGACAGAATGCTGTAAAAAAGAGCTGTTGCCAGTGTTAGTTCTACAAGGTGAATCACTATAATTCTGAAAGCCTTTTCAGGAGTACAGTGTTCATTGGAATACCTTTCCTGGGTATTTTCTGCATTTAGGAATATTGCAACATGCATATACAGAATGGGAACTTTCTGTGGCTGAACCAATGCTACATTTTTTTTCAGACCCAACGGAAACTCAGAAATGCAAAAAGAGCATGATAGGAATAGGCATTACAACTTTGTGCAGTATTTTGAATGGGTAAGATTTGTAACTTCAAAAAACGTTCTTTGGAGTAGTGAAACATTTTCATAAATTTGATTATAATTCAACAAGTGGCTATCAAGATTAGTAGAAATGCTTTGATGGGAAATAAGATATCAGGATTTTTTCCTGAAGTGCCATTGGAAAGTAAAATTTTGTTGAAAGAAGGGAAATAATTGAGATACCTAATATTATTCTGTATGCTGTTATTCTGGGTTTTGTTTAATTCAGTTTTACCAACCAAATTACTTGTTCTTCAGTCACAAAGAAAAAAGAAGCAATTATTCACACTGCCTTAATACTGCCTGTATAAGGAACATAGTCACACTCGATCATAGTTTCCAGAAACTGAAACTGGATTTTGCATTCCTTAAAAGACATTGTTAAAAGTGCCCAGTTCTAAATGCTTTAATGGGGCTAAGACCATAACCTGACAAATGGAGCGGGTGGAAGAAAACTCTGCTGGAACTTATCGTATTAAAAGAAAACTGCAGAAACCTGTGGTCCACTTTTGGAAGTCTGTTCATGAAGTCCATATATGAATATATGCATGGAAAACTAACTCACCATTTCCATTAAGGAAAAATATATTTTAAAAAAATACAAATAGAATTTGAAAATATTTGCTGGGAAAGGAGAGATAAATAGGTATGGTGGGAGAGGAATAAATGGGCTAACATTATTAAGCTTTTGATGCATCTTGTGTTTTAACCACTGTGTTTCCATTAACTTAAGGAAAAAAAAGTTTACAGAAACTGAAGTCCTTTCTTACTGTTCTGTCTCCAAGGTACTGATTATCCAATAATGTTTTGTAAAATGTCCATAGAAGTTCTTAAAGTTTCTGGCACTTACAGAGTGTCTTACAGAGCTCTGCAGTCAAATGAACAAAGTGTTTCTGTTAAATCCGTATGTTATGTGACTTAATGCTTTTGAGCTAAGCAGAGTCTGTTAAGTTTTGCTTTTAATAGAAAACCAAAGAAAAAATAATTGCTCAATTCCCCTGGGGAAATTAAACATGGCTTTTGTTTTCTTTCTTTTGTTTTGTAAACTACTACACAGGGCACTGGCATGAATCATGCAAACCTGAAAGTGATGTTCTTGGTGGAAAAAAGTTCTCAGGACACTTGATTCAACACTAATATTCCTTGTTTAGACCTGGTGATGTTGTTATTGTTAGCATACAGAACAGGCATTGATTTCTGTGAAGATCACGTAAAGGTCTATTAAATGGCTTGACAGCTGGAACAGAAGCAGTTGCCTGATTTGCATTTTAAGGGAGCTGAAAAGATGTGCTATCTGAATATAGTTCCTCTGCTGTATTCCTGGTAGATGAGTAAATACTTGATGTGACTGGAAACATCCAAACTTTACTTGTGCACAGTTAGGTGGTCTTAAAAATTTCAAATAAATCTTAGAATTCAGCAAGGGTAAGATCCCCTGTTTATCTAATGCATCTGTCTTTTAATACTTTGAACAAACTGCTGTTTTTCTCATCGTTGAGATTGTTTATAGTTGTTCCAAAAGTTTAAAATCAGAATTTTTTCTAGTTTTCCATGACTGGTGTTTTTTTGCAGCTACCTCTTTGTTTCTGGGACTCTGGAAGTTCAGCAATCCAAAGAAACTGCCCCTTATGCCAGTGATGAAGAAAACATTGCTTGGGTTAGCAGCAAATATCCAGCTGTAGTAAGCTGAAAGGTAATTTATTTGCTGTGGTACCTACAAAAAACCCTGTCCATTGAAGATGTGTTGGAAGTGATTTTAATGACAGTCAGTATCGTCTTACGGTTTCTTTGTATTGCCTTCGCCTGTCTCTTGCCTCTTGTCTTTATGGTTAAATTATAAACTCTTGGAGTAAACAGTAAGTTTTGGGTCATATGACAAACATAGAAAGGTACTATTTTAGTTTATGACAAATTTTTTACGATCTTCTAAGATACTAAACTTCAGGCTGGAAGGTTTATACTATGAGACAGTATGTGATCCCGGGTTTGGTCCTGTGCAGTAGTTCCTAAATTGCTGGTGTTTGATATGGGAACATAGGACATTGTGTTAGAAAGAACTATTCAAAAATTCTCAGATTTTTTTCCCCGGTAATCTAAATACAACTGAAAAGACAAAATTTCATGGTATCTCCACTCAGTGATATATTTGCTTTGTTTCACTGTGTGCAAAACAACTTGACTTTGGTGTTTTAATGGTAGCATATGCTTTAACTTTTAAGAGTGAAAATAATGATGTGGAAACAAAGCAACGTTCTTTGGAATATTTCTCCAAGTGAATTTAGACAAAATTAAAATATTTCCGTGATTTTTTTTTTTAATCAAATCAGCTTTTCTTCTCTTCGAAAGACATTTGGCCAGGGAAAACAAAAAGCTTTAAAGAAGCAGTTCTTTCAGCGGATGGTCTGAAAATCAGAGAAATTTTTTACACTAATTAGTAGGTGCAAGTAGGTCAGTCACTGAATGCTATTAAAAAAAATTGAAATACCACATTTAAATTTGCAACTATACGTTAGGCACTGAGCGACAAAGTTAAAAATGGAGGAACAAGTATACAGTGGGTAGGAAAAATGCAAGCTCTCACAGAGTGTTAGACCGTGTTCTAGGGGGACCTGTCTGGTAATGACCTTCATTTATTTGTGTCACTGTGTTGTGTATTGCATTTTCCTTATGCCTTTAAATGTTGAAATCTTTGTGGATGAAATCCATTCTTGGGCGCGGTACACTTACTGTAGAGCGCTAATAGCAAGAGCTAGATAAATTTGCATCAAAATTTTTATTTTGATATAGTGAAGCACTCTTTTTTTGGGTAGTATGTGGTTTACATAAAATAATTGGAGAAAGGGGGAAAATGCGGTTTTGGGAGAAGATGGAAATAAACATTAAAACCAATTTTGGTCATTTTTGTAAAGTTGTCAATTGACTGTAATTTTAACCGAAATGAATACATGGCCCACCCTTTCTATCAGATGGGAATTGCCATATCAAATTGTATAGCATGTACATTGTGCCCGAGGTACAATTCCAGCGTTCTGTGAGAAGCATGCAGCTACTTTGCTAACTCACATCAGTAACTACATCAGTGATTTTCTTTACCTCCAACTTGTGTCTAAAAAAATTTGTCAGGACAGATAGTGCTGACAATAGAAAAGTCTTGCAGGAAGGAATTCAGTCATTTTTAAGAAGTGAAAGAAGCAGCTGCGGTTTTGATTATTATTAATGTAATTATGAAAGGGTGTATTATTGGCACTGAGTCACTTGGTGCACCAGTGACAGAAATGGGTCTTTTGTTGTGCTTCGTATTGAGCCAGTGATGGCCAACATCTGCCCTGCGTTAGAACCAGGGGGATAATGCTTTGCGGTCATCAAGATTCATCACCTCTGTTTTTGGCACCTGAGTCTTCTCATAGACGTTGCAACTGTAAGTCTTCTGTATTCGAGCAGCGTGTTTCTCGTTCTGCCTTTTGGAGCCGTGCTCGGCTCGCTGCCTGCCACGAGAGCTACTGGCACGGCGTTTCATGCATCTTGTTTGTTGAGCAGTGAAACAAGATCCTGCATACTGCAACTGGTAAAGCAGAGCTAAGGCCTTGCAATTGCTATTCTGTAATGTTCGGGAAGGAAAATCGGTGAGTGTCTCGCATGGTGTCACAGCATATGTTAATGTCATCTGTAATTTTTATATCCAAATCTTTCCAGCTACTGTTCATGTAGGGCCAAGACTCAGGTTTGTAGAGGTAAATGGGTCTATATTACATAGAATAAAAGTTAATCAAGGGGGCAATGATGCTGTGGAAAGCAGTGCAAAAATGTAGAGGTGCATTGTTAAAAAAAATGGTGATGAGAAAGCTTTCTTCAAAGAATTAGAGGAAATAAAAATAAATACCATGTTTAGTACATGGAGAAAAACAGCAAATGCATAGTGAAATAAGTGAGTGTGTATGACTGGCTGTACCAGACGAGAGGTGCACAGAGGAAGGAAGGGTCTTTCACCACTGGTGCTGTTTTATGACAGTTTAAGCCAGGAGAGTCCTGAGTGTCATGCTCACTGACAGAGAAGATCCAGCTGAATAGTAACCCCTTTTCTGATTTTGGTTTTTGCTGTCAGGTTAGCCCTCAGCTTCCTAAATTGTCTTGCTGTGCTAGCACAGAAGCATTGATACCTTGCCAGGCTGCGCATGGGAAAGTCATGTCTGGCAATCAGGAGGTGGACCTGTATCGGCCCAGGCTTAAAAGTGCTGAAATGGCTGTGGTATTGCAGTCAAAGGTTCAGCCAGTTGTGACAGGCTGAAACTTTCTGCTTTGAGAGGTGTCTGTTGCTGTGAGTGAAGGTGAATTTTTAATGCATATTTTCTTTCGTCTCAGCTGCAGTGATGTCCAGGCATATCCTCAGGATAAAAAAGAATATCCTTCTAAGATTTCTGGGAAGCATGGAAATATTCTGAGCATCACTTCAGAGATTGACTGACTGCATTCTAGAAAGATTATGTGACTTTTTAAAGAAAAGTTCACAGTGAACTGAGGAACGGGAAATCTCCCAGCTAACATTCCTGGGGTTTAACTACTGTTGTCTCCAACTTGCAAATGTGTGGGAGTCGCCTCAGTATGGAAAAACATTGATCTTTCCATGATAGTGGTTCTCGGTAGTATCCTGTCCTGGACAGACCTTGTCTTTGTATTTCATTTTACTTTTTATAAGAAGTCACTCATAGTCATATTTTCGATGCAGAACTACTAAGCTGGTGTTTGGCCAATAATACCCAGTTGAGTTCAATCATGGCACCTATTTTGTCAGCGTCTGCAAATGAAGCCCATAATGAAAATGCCACTTGAACAGGGATTCAACAAATACTGCTTAGTGGTCTTCTGCTTAATAAAAAGTATTAATGGATTTCTCAGAAAAATATAGCTGTAGATTTGGTTTACTGAAAATCTTTTATGTAATGCTGATTTTTGAGTTTACCATTTATGGGAAAATTTAGGCCCTCTGTGTATATAAAATAACTCAAAATGAAGGAGCACCAAGGTAATTCTAGATTTTAATAGTTCTCCTTCACTACAGTGTAAATTCCATTTGATTACACTGAATTCTCATAATGCTTAACCTGTGTGGCTGATGGAAATGTGAAGTTTCAGGGTGGTAACAAAGCTTGGTGCTTTAGCCTCATTGTATGGTGTCTAATCGTCATCGCAATCGCATCACAAAGTCTTCATTTTGTGTTTGATCATTTTCATCTAGGGCCTTGATGGACATTACACACATAAGACTTGATCCCTTATTTGCAGTAACTCCTCTGCACACACCTGAAGGGGGAGCAAATTATTTACATTGGCTTTAAGTCCTCTCTTTACATTAGTGGGGTGGTGTGCAATAAACTTAATGTAAATAAGCCTGGCTAGATGTGACGTGCCCCAGACTGACGAGTCTATGGTACAAAGCTCAGGAGATGGGTCCTGAAGTCTGGACTCATTCTCTATTTCATCTGCTGCTATTCTCGTGATGTAAGGTTGGTTTTTATAACACGTGCAGTACAGGGCAGAAACGCGCGTGTTAGCCTAGGGACAGGCAGCAGGACAGTCGTAGCAGGAATGTTGTTACAACTCCATCCAGAAGCAGAGCGTGTAAATGTGGGTCAGGACCGCTACGTTACCACTGTTGTACTTGTGCACTTGCTTCAGCGTCTTTGTGTACTGCACTCTGCCGCCTAGAGATCTCTGAAGTCTCTTCTGGGGCTGCTGGGGGGCTCAAGTTTTAAAAAATGGTGACCTACTTGAGAAAGTTGTCAATGCAAGAAAAAGAGACCATGCGATATACGCTCTGCAGGCTGAATAGGGATTAGAGGCATTTAACTGTGAATCTTGTATCCTTCAGGTTTCGTGGCCAGATCCTTTTATTCTTTTTAATCTTCACAGAATAAAAGGGTAGGGAGAAGGGGAGAGGAAATGATCTTATTACAAGTTGAGAAGCTGTCTTTGTAACTGAGAATATAAGAAACTCCAATGAAATGGGAACGAGACAATAAATTATCTCCACTTACATGTTACTAACTTGCCATTATTTTCATTAAACATTCATAGGCACAATTTCAGTTACTTAAATCAACATGATGACCTACTTTTATAAAATCAGTCGGAAGAAAATATACCTTTAATTATATTCAGTGATGGCTTTATAAACTTTACAGAGTACATAAATGTATTAATGTGTATATAAGGCTCCCGCATCAGCAAAAAGTCTAGCAGAATGGTGAGGGGTGTCTAGTCTATGTATCCTTTCTGTGTAGTTGACTTAAAATAGTTTTGCATCCAAGTTACAGTTTAGGGAAAACAAAAAGAAGTCCCTACATCAAGTGTACTTAAGCACACTCTTTATTATAAACTTCGGGGAAAACATGTTCCCATCGAAGCTTATTTTTGGTGGGGCCAAGATTTCAGACATTGTTCTGGCTCTGAGAAAATTCCAGATAAAAGTTCAGCACCTGCAGTATCTTCACCGGTCATTGGGAATAATCCATGTAGTATTTTTTCATGCAAAAATTAGTGTAATTCTAATCCAGAAAAGTATTTGGGTCAGGTAATTAATTTCAGTTGTGTGAGTACTATAATTTAATTAATTTGGAGAATCCAAGTATTGTTTTATTACTTGCATTCACTCCCTGGGGATGTAGAACAGGAATATATCGAATCAGTTCTCATTTCTGGTAATACTGAACTCTAAAGAGAAGAAACAAACAAAGGAGCAAGCAAACAACTAACCATTAATACAGTTCGTCCAGTGATGAGAAGGTGAATAAGCTCAGGTCTGTCATAACATCTTGTATCTACGCTGAAGTTCAAAATTGTCTAGAGCACAATATCACTTTCATTTTTATTTTATTTTGGCTTACAGGCAGGCTGATTTCATTATGACAACTGCTATTCTATAGAAGTATTAATAATCCATGTTTCCTATGTGACAACATAAATTTTATCAGTTACCAGTAACAAGCATCATAAAAATAGTTTGCAGTAGTTCTTTCTTGGCAGCTTGATAATCCACACTGCAGAAATAAGACATTCTCTGGGGCTCCTTTTCATTGCTAATGTAGTGCATGGATGCAGAGCTTTTATTTTTAGTGTATCTTAGAATTGGGCAAAGATACTATTTGGCATTATCACAGTACAAATGCTTTTTGTTCAGGTCTGCTCCGATTCCTGTAAAGCACTAAATCTCGCCTTCCTAATGTGTGATCATACCCTGCTGTAATAAATGTTAAAAACAAATGAAAAAGAAAAATTAAAGTATACCATAGTTGAACTCCAGAGATGTATTGCAACAGCATTTTAACTTGCACTTCAATTTTGCACAAATAGCTTTCTATTTTAGGTGCTTTGCATTTATGAAAAAAACAGCCTAAAGTTCCATTTATATTGAAGATGCAAGACTACCAACATGCAGCTAGATTAGTTACTGTCATCTATTTTTTATACTGCAAGCCCTGTTGGCAATCCATGTCAGTTACAAATTAAGTCGCATGGCGGTATAGTTCTCAATAGAAATCAATTTTCAGCACAAAATGCCTTATTTGCAGTTTTATGGCTTAAAACTACTTACATGAAGTGATTTATTGTTTGCAGTTAGGAGAGAAGGCTATTGAGGGGATGACTGTCTCATTTTGACTTTTTTAGTCTTTATTGGCGGCGTTCGCTTTCAAATATTAAGTGTAAAAGAATACACTATTAAATATAAAATTAGTCTCAATCATTACAGTATACTAATCTGTTGTCGCATGGGAATTTGCATAATATGCAGGATTTTGTCCTGTGAATGGCATGATGTTTCTCAAATTATACAAGCTATATTTCAAGCTGCCAAAGAGTGGAAAGGTGAAGACCAGGGTTGCTGAAGGTAATGCAAACTGAATCTTAATTACTGTATTTATAAATAATGATGGCAGTGGTGCCATGGAAATATCATAAAAGGGTAGCTGGATTACTGTGTATCCCAGGTCCTTTGTAGCCATAAACTTGTTTCAGTGAAGGGGTGCCATTTGGCTTCAAGTTAATGTAAACTGTCTACCTTACCTAAGGCTCAGTTCTAATATGACTGTATTTGTAGCCTGGAGTGAGAATACATCTTAACAGAGAGTGTAATAGAATGCTGAAATGGAAGGCCATTTCTGCACTTTGTCTGCACTTGAAATTAACCTCTTGTTCATGTTATTAGTGGGGATTTAATCCAAATTTAATATGCAGAAACAGAAGTCCTCTCTCTTTTGCGATCTATTCTTTATGCAGAATACCAGCAGCAGGGACATAAGGCTGCGCAGAGTTGGAATGCGGGTGCGTTTTGCAGTGTTGGACACGCGCTTCTTTGGAAAGGAATGTCACTTCAGCAACAGCTTCTGCAATTTGACCTCACATTGATACCGGTGTTTTGGTGCTGAGGTTTGGCTACAGTCAGGCTTTTTTATGCTTGCTTGTTTCAGCAATGTTTGGTTCTGTTTGTGTTTCCAGTTTTGTAGAATAAATATCTGGTTGCATTACACATTGCCTGATTGTGAGATGTAACATGAGCAGCTGAAAACAATGGGGAAAATGTACCAAATGAAATGCATACTGTCCTAACATGACTGCATAGCCTCAAAAAATTGAAGGAAAACAGCTGTCTGCAGCCATACACTTCCAGTTTTTCATAGGCTTGTATTTGACTGCTTCTCATATACCACAAGACTATTTTACTGTCGTGGTCACTCACAATCAATACAACAATAAAGATTTTTCTACTTTCTTGTGCTCTTAATTTCGAGGCTATTCATTACTATCTTCCAGTGCTGCCTAATATCCATCTGTTCATCCTCACTCGAGTGGCTTTTCTTCTTAAAAGATGGAAATGAGACACCTCTATATCTTGATTAAAATATCTTTTTTTTTTAACTTTTTAACTACCACTGTGTATTTAATAATCCTCGCTCTGAAGCATTAATTCTTCAATATTGTGGAAACGTACTTTAAAAATTACTCCTTTGTCATTCTTCTTGTTCTAGTATACAAAATCATTTCTGTGCATTGATGAGGTCTTCATCATACGTGTAATCTAGTTGAATGACCCTAGTGTGGTAGGTGAATTTACTGTAATAGCATCCCCTGCAATAATTCCTTTATAAAGTCTCATGCTGAGGCTCAGTGTTGAATAGCGTTGTTCTGTGAAATGTTGTTAAATGAACTAAATATTTGATGGACATGGTCACGATATGTGGTGTTGACATTCTGAAGCTGATGGCTTAATGGTATAGTCGCTAAGTTTAGTAGTGTTATTTTCATCAGTGGCACCGACAATCCACTGCAACAGGCCCCGAACCCTTTCCATCAGGTGCTGTACGGACAGGATAGAAAGGTGGCTCTTGCTGAATACAATCTACGTAGCGGTAGCATTTTTAGGACATAGCATTTTTAGGACAAGCGTAGCGAGTTGTTTGTTCTGTCAGTGTTTGTGCTATCTGCCTCTCCTGTGCACAGGCATGTGAGTGCCTGCATTGGAAGGAGTACTGAACCTCGTGGTAGTATACAGAACTGGCAGGCACTCAACTTTTTCTTACACTTTAGTTAGGTTTGTCAGCCTGTGAGATTTGCTTTTTGTTGTTTACAGGCTCTGTTCTCTCTTTCATTACTTGCATTTTATTTTCTGCAATGATAACGTGCCTCAAAGTCAAACACAAAAGGAGGCTGGGTATAGACAAGCTGCTTTTTATTATCTTTAGGGAATTACTGTCATTTGCTAAATATGTGACCTGTTCTCTTTTGCTCTCCTTGCATCTTGGAGTTGAATATGTAGTGCAGCTGGCAAGCAAAAAAAAGTTGCCATGACAAGAAGAAGCTGGTATAGTAGCTGCAAGCTCTGTGATGGCCCAGCTATATTCCTCCATCGAAACCGCTACGACTTGTGCCGTGGTGATTTATCGGGGCATGTGTGACAACTGCTACTAAGTGCATTTGATGTGCTGGGTCTTCACTATTTAAAAAGCATCTTTGAACATGCTGCTTTCTACTAATTTTTATCAGTTAGAAATCTGGGACTTACGGCTTCTATCTTTTCCATGTATTTATCCCTATGGAGTCAGGAAGTATTTCTTGAAGGAACTGTGTGTTGTCTTAAAAGCCTCTTGTCTGTGGAAGACGCAACGTACCAGCAGCTCTTTGCTCTGAGTTCTGGGAGAACGCAGGATATTTGGATCCTCTTTCTCTCTTTATGGTGTTTATTGTTGGCAAGACATTGATAAATGTGTTGCTGAGGTTGATACAGGCCATGTCGACGTGACACTGCAGACAGGGAGCTGAAACAGCATAACCCTTGTAGGACAGACTGAAGCCAGTCAGCAAGGGACAAGGGGTTTGGGACCAGATTTGCAAAGGTGTTTTGGTGACCGTGTGGTTATCTGAAGTATTGTTTATCCCCTAGTGTGCTAGGCACAAAGCAGAGTAGACTGTTTTTCAAAGCATTAATAATCTGAATATAAAACTGAAGGAAGCAGGTGGTTATAGACAGATGGAGTTGAAGGACTGTGGAACAGCGTTGGTCACTGTGACAGACAGTGGTCTCAGTACCTGTGTCAAGATTTTTTCCTGTCATTGCAACAAAAAAGCAGTGTCAGAAGAGCGTTTGAAGGGAAATAGGATGGCTCCTAACAAGGGCTGAGATGTGCCATGTCTCAGATTTCATGAAGGCAGCTGGAAAACTTACAGGATACAGCTGTGAGAAAATGCAGGAGATGACTTCTCAGTTCTGGAGGAAAAAGATTGCGATACGTGCGTAGCGTGTGTCCGCTGACATGATGCAGGCTCATGCAGAGACACACAGATTTTATATAGAAATACCAAGCTACTCTGTATCTTGGGAAAAGTAAAATCAGATGGCAAAAGAGAAATACTTAGACACTGTTGCTTTCTGCCAATATCTAATAATCTCAAAAGTCTTGTCCCATTGAGACACCAGGCTCACTGCCTAGGATGTTTTGACATTAATTGTGATGGCACTTGCTATACAAGGTGAACCTGTCGCTCAAATTTTAGCTGACAGGAGGAGCTGACACTTGAGGGGGGCATGAGGTTGCTGCCCTACACTTCTCCCACCCCCCCAATATGTCAAATGCATATAGGATGGGTAATGCATGCATCCACAGTTGGTCTCTGTCTGAAAGAGCTTGCCATTGGAAGATAGGTAGCAAAATAAGTATTTTCTCTATATAGCAGGTATGGAACTGAGTTAAAGAGGTGAAATGACTTGTCTCGGCTCACAGGATAATTCTACAAGGGAGTCCAGACCTCTTGAATCCTCACCCCCTTCCACAGACACCACACACTGGTTTTTGTCTCAATTATGTAATAGTTTCCCAATTCTCTGAAGTATCCCTGGATAAACAGATCAGCTTGTCTTCATCAGAAAGGAAATAAGCTATTTGCCCTTAGCAGTTCGCTGCATACACAAAAGTAACTGTAGCATTTGAAGTTGTCGCAGTCTGTGCTGGCAGATCACTTTCTCCTCCTAACTGGCAGAATGTTTGAGCCCAGTGCAAAGGGGAGAGGCCACCAAGAAGACATCGCTATTTCCTCCTCCAGACTTTCCTCTTTAAATCTATTTACATTTGATATTTCCTCAGATTGCTTCTGAGAATTACGGAGGTCATTAGTGACAGGAGGTGGAAGGAGAAATTTAAATCATTTTATGCTCCGGAGAGAATTCCCTGGGACTTTGAAGCATATAAAAACCCCTCTGGAGTCTATATCCTTAAGGAACAAGTGAACCTGAGGTGTTGTATCCTGAGCTGGACTCCTTAATAACTGTATGTACACTGTATGTACAGAGTTGAGGGAGAAGATTATTTAAACCCTGGCTTTAAAATTTGGTTTCATTTAACCTTTTTCAGAAAATTTAATTTTAAACATGCTGAACTTTGTTTCTTCCCAATACACTGATGTTACTTTCTGGTTGTTAACTTGTTTGGTGCTGGCAGAGTCTTTTCCGATGGTTGTTCCTTATTCCTTATACTTCTCAGCTTTCATTTCACTAAGCAGGAAAGGCATCAGAAGATGCCTTTTCAGTCTCCCTGACTAAAGGGAGAGAGTTGGGTTTATTGTCTGAATACCTCGTGAGGATCCTTTCTCCTTTCACAGGTCATGTGCTAAAATGACTGTTTCAGACCTCTTACCCTGAGGATTACTTAACTTCATTCTCTTGCCAAAATAGCAAACTGAATGTCATTTTTCTCAGCCTTATTTACAGTAAGCTCCCTTTATTCAACACAGAGGCAGGAAGGGATTCTTAAAGTGGGCATAGATCACATTTATGTTCACTTAATTCCCCTTTACACTGCCAGAATTATGTAAATCAGCCTTAGAATAGACCACAATCAGATGCTATCAATGGTCTTGCAGTGGGAACTGCAGTAAAGCTAACTCATTTAGCCTTCCTTAATAGTAGGTCACTCATTATTTACATGGTTTACAAGTCATGTGAAGTTATGTTTTATTAGCACCAAAGCCAGAAAGATGATGCCAAGAGGAACATTTCCATCTATTTAGATATGCTCCAGTTGACTCAAGGCAACATTTATATTTTTCATTTTCACTATCTATACCTGCCACGTGTGAGCTAAATTCCAGGGGTGACAGAGACCTTATGAAGTTATTAAGAAGTTCCAGTTGACCTAAATGAAACAGCTTTGAGACATCTGTGTGAATAAGAATCCTTCTGCAGTCATTGAGCTATCAACTACTATTCCTTTGCAGAGAACCTACCTACTGTCATAAATTCAGGTCCCATTTAATCCTTCTCAAGCAGTGCCATCGGTCCCGCTCTCTTTTGTTTGGTTTTGTTCTTTCTCCCTCCTGTGGAGTATTTGAGGGTGAAAATCTGTCAAAAGCTGCCTGCTACAGAAGGAATATGTAAGACATACATGCCTGTCTACTGGGAAAGAATCTCTTCAACTAAACCACCAGACATTGCTGGCTGAGATAGTTAGCTGACCAGAAATGCCACTAAGAAATGTCTCTCAAGTGTGACAATACTGAGCAACAATTTTAATATTCGCTACAACTACATTCTGGTACAACATTATAGCATTAAGCAATGTGAGAACTTACTGTAGCAGAAACAGCTAAGAAACATCCTGGCAAGGGCTTCGGATATTAGCCTCCTCTGCATTTGCGTAAAACATGTCCTAGCTTCTCTAGCATTCTGTGAAATGAAGAGGATGATTTTCTTTAAGATTAGTTACTAACACCTCAAGATCCTGAATAGCTCATTCCAGGTGCAGATGATCTTACTGTCGAATTATAGAGCATGGAAGTGCTAGGAGAGGAGTGTAAGAGAAAGAGAAGTGGAAAAAGCACAAAAGAAGGGACATGCTCTCATCAGGATTGTGCAATGTACCTTCTTCTGTGTATTGGTTCTAAAAAAGTAAGGGATCATTAACTAGACTTTCTTCCCAAACCTTGTACTGTTAGCAATTCTATTAATAATAAGCAATCTCCTATTAAGCAAACTACCCAATTATTAATCCATTAGCAATTCTATTGCAGAAAAATTCATTGTAATGTCTATTCAGAAGGCACATTCTTGACAGACTTTTTTTCGGGGGTGGGGGGGGTAAGTATTGTCTAATTATGATTAAAAAGCTTGGCTTCCTAAACTTAATGAAGAGTTAATGAGTTGTGTTATTCCAGTGTACTCTAGCAAAATCTGCTCACAAATTAACTGTACCTCCTGTTCTCTGCCTTGAAAACTTCTCATGGCATGCTCGAGCTTTCTACCGGTTGCTCTCCTTTTTTGTTAGGAGCAGCAAGATTATGTGAGAAAATGGCAGCAATTATGATATTAACATAATGGGAACAATTAGTACAGCAAAATCCAAGTTTTAATTGAAATGCACTCATGTCTTTTTAGAAGGTCTTTGTCATATCTTGATTTACCTTCTGGTGGTTATAATGTTCTGTTTTCTATTAGCTGGGGTGAAAGCCAAGTGGAAGCATTCAGGCACACAAGACTCTAAGGGAAAAATATGGAAAAACAGCCTTGTAGCTTTGATATCTGACAAGGGCTCAGTTATAGTGCTCATGGTAATTTTCCCTTCAATCCTTTTGGAGAGCAGGATTAGGTGTTCAAACAAGGACATCATGGAACCTGTATTTTGTTGCAGAAAGAAACCCTTGGAAAACAAAAAGTTTGATGGTGGAAACTTGAGTGCGTGGCAATTTCCAGAGTCAAAATTAAAACCAAAATTGTTTTCACATCAGCTCAGCTGAGAGAAACATAGATCATGTTCTCCACTTTCCCTGCTTGCTTTTCCTAACTTCAGACAAGGCAATTTATGTCTTAAATTGTCTTAAATGTCTTAAAGCACTGTTTTCCCCATAGAAAGAGATTATAAATATTTACTCACAACTAAGGGTGTTTTGTTAAGTGTAAAGAGTGTGTGGTACAGGAGGCTGGTAGGGGGATATAAACTTTCTGTCCAACTTTATTAAAGCTTGTATTTAATTTTATGTAAGCAAATAGCTACATTTGATTTGAAACCTTTCCTTGGGAACTGGAGAATGTTTGGGTGTAGTGGGTTTTTTTGGTGTTTTTTGTTTTTGTTTTTGAAATCTACTTTTGCCCTTTCTCAGGTCTTTCCCAGAAAAGAAGATTCGTTTATCGTAACTGATTATAACATTCTCCCTCCTTTTCAGTTACCTGGCTCTTTGCACTGCATTTCTTACTTGCTTCCATGAATATCTAATTCCAAATGAGAATTAGAGGAGCCCCATCTGCAATGCTAAGCATCTGTATGACAGAGTTGGAGGCACATGGCTGTCTGTCTGAAGCTGTCTGTCTATCCCTATAAATTGTCTCTGCCCATGCTTCCCTCAGGCCCCTGAGTGAGGGCAGCGCTCCCTCCCCGCTCCATTCTTCTCTCTGTTATATCGCTAAATGTCATGAGCTCTGACAAACAGCTGATTTATGATGGACACTTTAAAACTCCCTAGGAAAGTCAGGAGCTGTTTTGAAGAAAAAGCAGAGTATTAACCTGAAGATGTTAAACTAAAAAAGTTCAACAGTGTCCATGTTTCGCAATTCCTCTAGTTAAAGGATGCTGAAAGGGATTGCTTAGGTCCAGACACATTCAGTCGTTTATGGCTTACCTTCTGGCGTATGTTACAGACACATAGGTTTCTTTACAGATAGAGAGGAGAACAGTTTTCACTTTTATACTTGGTGAAAGTACTTAGCACCCTCTGTGCACGTTGGTAACATTTCTGGAGAATAAATATGACTTAGGTATTTATGTACCGTACTTAGTTGTTTTGGAAAACAAGAATTTTCATCTGTAAATCAGTGCCTTACTGAGCGGATCAGTGTTTGAAAATCCATAGCAAGTTGGTTTATAAGTCTTTTTCTTCCCATCCCATAGGGAAGTTGTTCCTTCTTGGTTCTGGTTTTACTACTTCGGGGAGGCTTGGGGATATTCTGTATCAAAAGCGTTCGGCTGACTTCAGTAATGTTTAAGGTACTGCGAGTAGCTTTCAGTGAAAGACACTGAGATACGTAGATTATGATGATGAGATGCATGTTCTACAATTACAACTTACCTACTGGATTTTTAAAGGAACTGCAATAGAACAGATGACAAGCATTTTCTCTGTAGCTCTAGATTTTGATTAACCAAGCAAACTAAGTTTGGGGTTTTTTTCTTATTCTAAGAATTAAGACTAATAGACTTCTGCATTTAAGTGATACTCAGACTCATTTAGGAGGAGGAGTGCACTGTTGTGTCCTTTGTTTTACTGTCTAAAGTACTTTTTTTTTTTTTTGAAGAGACGTAATTGTTTTCGAGGGATTTAATTTCCTAGCATTATTAGTCACAGGTAAATGGAATTAACACCCGTATCATCTTTAATAATGTGCAAAGAACAATTGCACTAAAGTATCCTCACCAGCTAAGAGGACATCCCAGTTTGCTGTTCTGTCTTACTAGTTGACCTTTCCCGCTAGACAGGCTAGCTCTTATTTTGCAACTAAGCTGTTGCTGCTGTGGTTTGTATAAACTTACTGGTTTACAAATACATGTCTGTAGTTGAAATCCAAAAAATTAATCCCTAATCAGACAGCATTTGCTAAGCTACTAGTAGTTTTGCAGTAGAAGACTCCAAATACCCCACAAAAATAAAAAGCCCATGAAAAGAGTGGTGGAAGAGGAAATTGTCCTGTGAAAGTGAACTTGTCCTCTATGTGTGCGGCAAAGCAGAACGAGGACAAAGACGTGTTTAGATATTTATTACTGCTTAAACAGTATGCACAGGTTTGTCTAACTTGATATGTAGGGCAGTTTTAGGATTTTGATTAACAAGTTATAGTTAATCTATTGTAAAAACTAGTAAAGGTAGAATTGTTTTCTAGTTTATGCAACAAACCCGAGTTAGTGTAAAGAAATTCATCCTTTCATGTAGTAATAACAGACCTTTCTTTCTTCTCCCCACTGAAAATTTTACTTTATAATTGCTTAAAACTTAATTTTTAAAAGTGACTTTTCCTGTCTTTCCTTCCTTACCTTTACTGCAGCCTTTTTAATAGTGGCATGGTAATCACATAAAGAGTTGGAAAAAGAAACTCCATTTTCTTTATCTGTATGCTAAAATTCCTGTATACCTAACACCCTTTTTTATGGTTGTGTTATCTTCTCTCAGAAAGTTAGACTGGCAGGGGCTCTCGGCAGCACAACTTGAATCTCTAAACCTTCTTTCCCTGGGAGGTTAAAGGGAGTTAGCACCGTACTTGCTCTTTGTGCCCAAGAGATGATGTCCTAAATGCTTGAGCAAACATGATCTTGAACCACCCACGTGTCTAACAAGAAATTGTGGTCACTGAAACTCTGCAGTGTAGGTCTAGACAAGAAGAATACCTCATTGGTATACTACAACCTGCTCCCAAGGAAATGGCACCAAACCACTGGGTCTGTGTTTCACATAGACACGTTGAGGTTTTAACGCCTTTCAATCTCTGCGTCGTTCGCCCCTTAGTGCGGGCTGATATCGCTGGCCTCAGAAATCATTGCAGACCCTGTGTTCTGCGAGCTAATTGTGCAATGCTTTAAGTGCTAAAAGGTTGTGAGAAATATGTGAGGGCATGGCTCCTCACGAGGGGAAGCATAGCTTTAAATTCGGCACGGCCAAGATTCTGTGGCCTCGCATGAGGACAAGAAGTACTTGGTCACTAGCTCCCAGCGAGAGCGTGGTTCCCCGCCCGCAGATTCCTGACAAAGCAGTGGATCGAGCTGCAGCACAAATTGGAATTTGCCATCAATGAGCAGACTGGCAGAATTTTACTGCTGTGTGAAGCAAAGGCTCCCACGCCTGATTTGATCAACAGTCCATGTGGGACTTTGGAGAGAGCAGGAGCTTTGCCAGAGAAGCCCGTGAGCTAGATTCTCTCTGATGTCCCGCTGATGCTCCAGTGTGTGCTGTCATTCCAGGCGTAGTTTCTTTGCCTAGAAAAACTGAGGACTTGTGAAACAGCAGCACAGCAAACTTCTGCTACAGTTTACTTTGATTAATGGATAGCTGAAGGAAAGTATTTTGCAGAAAATTTACAAATTGAAAAGTGTTTCAGAATATCAGCAACGTTTCAAAAATGCGTTACAGCATTGTCATGAATTGATGCGTTCCATTGATCATCCCCTTCTGGACAGAAAATGAAATAAAAAAAACCCAAGCCATTTCTTCAATCACAAATGGGCATAATAATGAGGGTGTTTCATTTTCAGGATGTTTGGCTTCTCATGTTTAAAAGATATAATGTCATGTACAGAACTTAGAAATTGTAGCCGGTATGGGAATTATGATTCGACAGCTGCTGACTCCAAACATTTAATTAAAAGTCAAGGCAGAAAGGTAATAATTTATCAGTATTATAAAAGAATTTGTCTTAGAGGCATTTGGGGGTCAAAGATCCAAACCTTGCTGAATAAAAAAGGGGCCTGGTTTAGTGATCACTGATTCAACATCATTTAAATGTTCAGCTGAAAAAAATATAATGGAATGTAATGGTACATAAATTCTCCAAGGAGAAAATAAAGCCTATATGTATGTGTATATTTTATATCCTGACTGTTCTGCAGTTTGACAAGGACATGGGTGAAGTTATCTTATGCTGGTGGCAGTACAACATTGATTAAGAGCCCAGTAGCAATTATGAATTGGCTGGTGCCAGCAAAACGTTATAGCCCACTAGTTTCATGTGGGTGGGTTACCTACAGCTGTAACTAACTGGTTAGCGTCCAGAGAGGATAGCTTTCTGTTCTTCAGCCTAACGCCGCATCTCTTCTAATAATAGCTTGCCAAAGGAGAGTCTGATTCTCTTGGGTTTTTTCCTACTTTGATGTTATAGATATATAGACTGAAAATATTTTCTTTTTAAATAAAGATATTCAGTACTCTAATCTCACAGTTTAAAGAAGCGGTTGTTGGAGTTGGGGAGGGATGGTAGGAGGAAGGAGTCTTGGCTTGTTGGCCCTGTTCTGGCAAGAATTTCTTTGTGACTTCGCAAAGTTGTTTATCTTACATTAACCTAGTGTATATGCTACAGAGTTACTACCTCTGCTCTCTGAAACAAACTTAATTAGGCCTTTATTTTATAGTGTCTACACTTAAACCTTGTCTCACAATTTTGGGAACGTAGGGGTGATTACAGCATGTCATGCCAGAAAAATAATTCCTTGTGCATTAATTAGAACGTCTTCAAAATTAGATCTTCTTTCAGAGATAATTTTCAAAATGGTTATCCCTCATTTGGATTTTTTGACCTTATCAAACAGTGTTGTTATGATAAGATGAAATGAGTGCCTTTTGACTTCAGTATCCTGATGCTTCAAATGATTTTAAATGTTATTTTTCTGCTGCAGTTATAAATTCCTCACATGATTTTAATGAAAGCAGTGTATTTGCATAGGCTGTCTTTGCTTCATCCGTGTTCTGTAGAAGAAAGCTGTTCTGTCAGAATACTGGCCAGCTCCATTGACCACAGGAACACTACTCTGAATCCTAACCTTATTATTTATACTTAATTTTGATTTAAAAATGCTTAGTTGCCTAACCAAGATTAGCTGTCTGCTGTGCCTTCAGTAGAAATAACCACCTCCTGGAAGCATCGAAGTAAATGAAATGGGGAAAGGATGAGGAGTAGGAAGCAGCATTTTTAGAGACTTTGTGAGGAATAGGATCAGCTCTTACCTGCGTCACGTGCGAGTTTACAAAAGCAGCATAAGACAGAGGCAGAGACTGAATACCTGTCTTCCAAGACCTAATCCTGAGCCAAATTCCAGGTTTCAGGGCATGAAAACTCTGCTAGATGTGTTAATACTGAAAGTGCTAGTATGAAGTGAACCTCCACCAAGATGTTCACGTTACAAAAGGTTGTTTCATCTTATGTAATTAATTCCAGACTTGCTCAATTTTCTTCTGTTCCCTGATTTGGCTGCAAGATCACAACTAAGGCAACAAATTGCACATTGCCACTGCTCGCAGTAACGATGGCAACAAATAATTATGAGCAATTGGTAGTCAGAGATATATGTAATAAATCATGTTGAACAATTTTGAATCACAGAAAATGCTTAAAAATGAAATCTTCATATGGATAATTTATTAATAGAGGAGGACAGAATCAGTAAAATTAGGCTGGAATTTCTGAGGATGCCTAAATTGGTATTTAGATCCCACTGAAATGCAATAAGAGATCAACACCTTTTCCCTCCCCACCCTTTTCCTTTAGGAAGATCCCATTTTTAAAGTTTGTACTATTTATGGTTTGTCTGTGACTACTTTTAGTGCTAACCCCATAAATAAACTGTTGGCTACAAGAAATTATGCTTCAAAATGCTTGAATTCTCAGAAACCATCAATCGTGCGTTTCAACAGACACAGGGAAGCAGTGGTATGCTCACACCAGAATTTGCTAAATGAATTACGAAGCTTAACTTAATTGGAGCACTTGATATCTTCAGCAAAAAGTATATAGATGCAAAACCAGAGCATTATTTTTAATATCGCACATCTCTCTTGTTTAAGAGTTATTTGACTTCTCTAGCAAGTGCCCGATGCCAATTAGAAACACTTTTTCCTACAGTTACTATAGTTACTTGATCTGCTGCCGTGGTCAGTAGTTTTCTATTGATTCTTCTTCAGGGTGAAGAATTTGCAGGCTGAACTGTAAAACAACTTTGAGACCGTTCTGACAATCTTTCTTTACTGTAAATCAGCTGATGTGCCTTGTCGCTTGTATGAGCAGTGCAAAGACCTTTTCTTCGGTGGGATTTTTGCTTTTCCTCTTGAATGGTGCAGAATCAGGCCTGGAAGGAATGATCTCTTAAAGTTAAGTATGTGCTTAAGTGCTTTGCTGGATCACTGCCTTGATCTATTGATGTTCTCGGTGTAATTTGCAGGAGCTATAATTGCGTTCCCATGTTTTCAGTGGCTGCACAGCATTAAATCTCCACGGACTGTCCTCCTCCTGGAGTTGGTGCATCACCGCTACCTCTCAGAAATGCTCCCTAACGCTTTGAAGGTTACTGCAGAATAAGAAGTCTTGTTTGACGAGGAATCAAATGCCTCGGAAATCTTTCGGTGGCTGCTAATATCTCTGGTGGCAAAGGTACAGGTGAAAGGTTTTGTGGATCTGTCTCGCCATCCTTTTCAGGATGAGTCCATACAGCCTTTTACTGGGGAAGCTGTAGAGAGCACAGGTAATGAAGCTAAGTCTCTTTAGCTTGATTTCTTGAAGGGTTGTGGATTGGGATTTTTTTGCTACCTTTTTTTTTTTTTAAATTGAGTTCATTTCAGTCTAGCTATTAATAAGCAGAACATTCAGACTCTTGCCTGGGGATGGAGCAGGTCATGAATCACTCCTCGACAAGTTTAAGATCGTGATCAAACAGCAAGAACTGTAAGGACGTGCCGCTGTTGGTCGGGCACCAGAGCTCTGCACGAGGAAGGATCCCTGAATTAGTCACACACACAGCACTGGGTTCTCCTGACAACAGCAGAAAAACAGCCCAGTTCTTGAGCATCATTAGACTGAAAGCTGGCTCTGCGTGTGTAGCATTCCCTTCATGTAAAGGCTGCAGTTTTTCCTGCAAGGAAACTTTCAGTCTGTGTTCTTTTACATTTCATATAGATATTTGCACCATTGCACAGTGCATACAAATTGCACCATTTTCAAAGGGGAAGGTGTGACAATAATGTTGTCCTGGAAGTTTGGTAGCTGCAGAGATACTGGTGGGTAGTCCAGCAGCTGCTTTTTCTTTAATACAGGAGCCCTAGTAATCTAATGACAACATTAAAGCTTTAAATAATCTTAGACTTTTTCTGAAGAATGTGAGTAGTGGCTTAGGCAATGTAACTGGACTCAGTTGAATCAATCTCATGTAAAATACAGGTATAACCAGTTGTTCTGTAACTTGGGTATTTCTTTCAGTGCTGCAGTGGGTGTCTTATTAGCATCTAGTGGTGAAAGGAGGTACTGTGCTAGGTAAATAAACGGGGCACTGATGTCCTGTTAGCAAATAAATAGCATGCTAAACAAAAATTGTTGCCATTTTATGAAGGAAACTTACTTAAATTATGAATGGTTGTAAGGCTATTGCAGGCAGCAGCGTAATAAATTAAACGGGTGTTAGCCTCCTCTCTTCTACTTTCTCTGTATTCTGTACAGAAACCAGGCTTTCGGAAGGGGAAATTGTGCACTTCTTGGCAAAACATAATTATTAGAAGAATCTTCACTACCAAATGAAATTGTAATCGATCATCCTGGCAGAGTGATATTTTCCTTTAATCTGTACCCAAAGTAAGACCTGTAAGAGAATTTAGTATTTCTGTACAGCTTTTATTTTACTTCTCATTGCAGTATTTGAGTGCATTTCGATGGTATATCAATTAGGTTCACTGACAGCTCTGTCGTGCGGTTGCTTCTCCCAGCTTCTCCCTAAAAGCACAATGATGTACACAGCAAAGTGTTTTCTGTTCATGTTTTTGTCATTGCTTTGCTTTTGGGTTTTTTGTATATAGTGGCAAGGTCAGGCAATAAAAGGCAAGGTCAAAAAAGCATACCTCTTACTTGGAGCAACAGATGCCAAGGTTATTGCAGTCCTCAGTTCCCATGGGATTTTGTGAACAAACTGTTTGAAATTCATTCCCAAACCAGCCCCAGCGAAGCGCTCTTTGCTGCGCAGAGGAGCTGCAAGCTGTATGGAGACACTGGAGCAGAAAGAGCTATCTGCAGCTTAAAGTGAGAGACGGCCCAACTGGAATGCAAGCAGTAAATGTATAGGGGGATATTTTTCTCTGCACATTGAGATTTTCTTGCACTAATGAAACCGATCAGAGCTATGAAGGAGGAAGGAAAGAAGAAGAATCTGCTGGTCATAACCATTAATCCCTGAATATAACAATCTAATAGATAAGTAACCATTATTTTTGATTTCATATAGAGGTAGAATGCTGTTAAGTTAATTTCAGAATTCATTGTACTTTTAAAATATCAAGCATATTTCACAGTGGTATATGCTAAGAAAGGGATGAAAAATCTCAACAAATAAAACCAAGTCTCCTAACAAAAAAAAGCAGGGGGGAAGGTCAGGAAAAGAAATGGAGTGGGCTTGGTGTTTCCTGGAATGAAAAGAAAATGCAGCAGAAACTGGACGAAGCAATTTTAGTTTTGGTTTTGAGATTAAGGAGCCCATCTGGGTAACCCATTACATTCAACTGCTGCTGCTGTGTCAGCCAATTTTCTGCTTGCTGTGCCTGAGTATAGGTTTCCCCATTCAAAGAAATATACTTCCAACTTTCCCCATGATTTCTTGGAATTAATAGCCAACTTGGTAAATCTTTTGTAGGAGCACAGTGTGTGCAGCTGTGCTTCAGGTAATCCATTACTGTGCTGTAATTTCTGTCACTTCTGTTTGCTTGACTTTTTTTTTATTTTTAGTGGAAAGAAGGAAGCTCTTCATTTTAAAAAGGGGAATTAATACTTACTTGTGGGAGACAGCTTCCTTGAAAATGAGTATTTATACTGTGCTTTATACACAGAAACTAGGAAGTTGGAGAATCTTTTATTTATGAAGCTTTCCCGACAGCATTTAGTATAGAAAGGAGGAGGAGCTTAGATGTTAGACTGTTTCAAGTTTCTACTGATGCTTAAACCCTGATTGGGAAGCATGAAAATTAATTCCATGGTTATCGCCTTGAATCCACAATGTTTGCTGTACGCATTAGATGTTTGGCTGGGTGGCTGGACTCCCAAACCAGGGAGGCAGGTGGGTAAGTGGCCGGGCTGTCAGATTGGCAGTCAGGAGACTTGGATGTATCCCTGCTTCCATCAGCTGCTTTGTATGTGACCTTGGCATGTTAATTCATCTCTGTTTCTCCAGCCTGTCTGTTAAAATACCAATGTAAGTATTAGACCAATAACAGCTGCTCATGTCAGCGTGTACAAGGTTTACTGAACTGGAGCTTAGGTTGTGCATGGCACCTCCAGCCACCACTGTTAGGAGACAATTTCCAACGGTATTTCTAACAATGACTTCTGCCCTCGTAGCTCCTGCGGGAAAAGACAAACTTTGTACTTAAGTGCTATAAGACAAATTCTCAAGTGATTCCTTCTGTGAGGGTTGCATCTGGGCAACTCATAGTTTTCCAAATGCTCAACTAGTAGAAGCTGGTTCATTGCCCAGTGAAGTCTCTGGAACTACATCAGTTTACAATAGCTCATGCTTTGGCCCAAAACTTCTTGTCGTGAGACTAAGCTGAAAAAACATTGGTACGGACAGGCTTGCTTTGTATCTTTACTTTCCAGCTTCTTATTTCTGTCCCATTCAACTGCCAATAAATTAGTAAATGGTCCCCCAAGCTGAGGTGGTGGGAAGTCATCCTCTGCCGTATTTCTTTTGTTTTGTTTATTGTGGGATAAGGAGGCAGAAAAATGAATAGGTTTGATAATATCATTTCCCCTCACCATCTCTGAAATGGGAGAAGAGGTCCATTCTCTGCCTTAATGCAACTGAAGACAAATGCTTGGTTTCTTTTCTTCTGATCTGGAGTTTGATTTCTATATAGTAAACTGGTAACACACATGTAGAAATGGTATAGAATTTTCAAAGGTTTGAAGAGGAGAGTGCTAGAAGGTAAAATTTCATCCAATGTTAGGGATACACTATAGACTTGATGAGTGTAACAACATTTATGTGTTAGAGGTTTGGAAATCTTTTGGCATTTAGAATGAGACAAGGTATAAATAATAATGTCTACCATTGCGCTGCATCAAATTTTTAGTTGGACAGTTTAAAAAAAAAAAAAGCAAAACAAACCACTACTTATCATTCCCATCTGATGAACAGAAATAATGCCAGGAAATCTGTTTCCCATTCAGCCCTATTTACAGAGGAGTTGCCTCTGTTGTTTGTGTCCCTTTACCAGCCCTGCAGCTCCTCTGTGGCATCCTATGCACCTTGGCCAGGCTCTGCTGATTTCAGTGCTGAAGATGCTGGCCCCAGGAAGCCACTAGGCAGAAGTACATATTTTACAGCTCATAAACTGAGGAGATTGTATGGCTCCGAGGACTGATAATAGGATGCAGCCCCATTCATTCTCCCATCACTGGCTGGAATTTAGCCCAGGCATGGATGAGCTACAATACATTGGCAGGGGCAGCATGAGAAAGCTGGGACCAGTGATGCTCATGCTGTACCTGCTTTGCAAATAAACACTACATATATTTCCCACTCTGCCAGCTCAACACCTTCAACAGCTGCACACAGGAAATAATATGGAAATTGTCTGCATTTTATAGGCATTAGGCCTACAATAAGAGCTAGAAGTTTTGGATCCAGCCCTGTATTTTGAGCAAACCAGCACGTGCAGCATGGTTTGGGGAGAGGATGCTGCCTTTCTGGAAGATCTTTATGCATATGTGGGAGAGAGCTGAATGAGTCACGAGTTCTCTTTTGACACTATTCAAAGTGGCACAGTTGAACTGATGCTTGTGAGAGGATTTTGTACTAATGGACTGACGCGAATTTCTATTCGCAGCGTAAGCAAGCAGGAATGAGTGAGAGTACGTGGCAGCTTTATTCACACTGCTTTCTCTAGCTGCAGGTGAAGAGATTAAGGCCCCTTGTGCACCTCCAGGATCTCTTACCATTTTCCTACCTGAGATGTTTGGTCAAGTACCTGTTGTTTAACTGCTCTTTCTTTAAACCCATTCTAGTCTAAATGAGCTGAATTAGCTGAAAGAGATTTAAATACCAGGTTTGTTAGTCCAGGTACTTGACCGAAAAAAGCCTTGTGTGTTACACAAATGTAGCAAATCAAAGTAGCATTTGATAAGTGGGAAGTAATGGATGGCTGGAGAGAGCTGGGATCAATAACCACTGAGTCACTGTTTCAACCCAGCTCTGTGCTAATGCTCAGGTCTGCGAGCAGCTCTTCTGAAGTATCCTAGATGTTTCTTACAAGATGAAGAGGATGCCAGAGGGCACTAAGGGGTCCGTTAACCCCGTGCTTGTACTGAGGCAAAGTGGGTGCGAAGTGCTCGTGGCTATTTTGTCCTTGCATAGATGTTTTCACTCCAAGCAAGGCAAAGGCACAAATGGTGTCTAGTTGACCAAGACATTTTTTTTGTGTCCAGCTGAGAAGCAAGGTGGCAGCAGCAGCTAAATGTTCATTCGTCAGCTGGTAAAGGTTGGAATTTTTTCTCTCTTCTGTGCCTGCAGAACTTCCAACCAACCATAAAAAGTTCAGGGGTGTCAGAGTAAAGATCTATGCTCTAATCAAGAGGGATATTTCCTCAGAGCTCTGTTAGTTGCCAAGAACCTACTTTTGCAAAAGTGGAAATCTCTAACCACTCCTAAAACAATTGACTGGATGGACAGAGTGACCTAGCTGTGCTCAAAGATTTCCTGGAACAGATGCTGAGATACCACAATAAGGAGTGTGATGTAAATACATAGAGAGACATTGCCAACAAAATGGGGAGTCTAATTGGATTTAAATCCTTCTTGTATAGGAAAAGTAGCATAGATTCCTGGCTAACTGAATAGCTATTGAGGAGTGCGGGTCCAACCACTTAGGCTTTTCTACTCTGTCTCTGGGCTGTAATATTAGCAATTAATTTTCCTCACTTTTCAAGAGGGGAGTCTCACACTGTATTGATCTTGTCTGTTTGGACTATAAATTCTTCAGTGCCTGTCTTTTATTAGGCATTTACAAGGCAGGGTGGACCTATCTCACCTCATATCATACAAATCACGCTGACATGTATCAAAACCGAAGAACTTCGGGGCACGCTTTGCTTCCTTTGGTAAATGCAGGCGGTTAGCCAGCTCTCCTTCAGTGTGCTGAGCTGGCTGCAGTAGCTGGGCTGATGGGTGCCACTTCGTGCTCACTTAACGCGTATACAAGGACTGTGTGTGCACATCAGCAAAAGTTTAATTCATGTAGTGCAAAACAATATTTGTGGGGTTCCCATCTAGAGTAAATCTCAGATAACAGATGGGAATAGAAAGTAGTGCTAGACTTTTGGTATTTGAGTGTTTCTGTATGTATTTGGGTAGTATGGCAAACCAGCTTATTGTAGCTCTTTCAAACTCACTTGTTTGAAACTCGTGGAGTTACATCAGCTGAGAGTCTTGCCTTGTATGAGGGTCTCAGAAGCAGCTGCAGCCTTGGAACTTGAAATAGAAAAATATTTGGGAGAGAATTCTCTGGAAAAAAGCTTTGATCTAGGTCTTGGATAAACAAATTCCACCCTTCCAGGTAGTTGGCGTTCATTTTGAGTGAAGGATTTGTTTATTTCTGAAGGATATGGCTGCACCTGAGAGAGTCTGCAATTCTATATTGACTTCATAAACCTAGAGCTGATGGTTAATATTTCTTGTCTTTTCGATGTGTAACTTCTTCTTTACTATTTGTATATACAGAAGCTTAAAATGTATCAGATCTCTATCAAAACAGACAAACAGATCATCCAAAATCTTTTCAGTCCTGTGATTTTTGGGAATCTGGAGTTTGGAGAGTTAATAGTTTTTATTTCAAGTGTCTCTAGTCAACCCTCAGCTGCTGCTGCCATGCTGATCTCTTGCCCTCGACTTTGTGGTGTATGAGGCCCCATTTTTTGAAAAGCAAAAGCAATTTTACTGTAGTCTCCATGATTTAAAGCTTTGTTCCATGCTAAAACACAAAAACCTTCTGAAGATTTAGGTGCTGTACCAGCTTTTACAACAAGGAGAATTTAGGCTCATGCCTCCTGTAGACTTTTGTTGTTGTTAGCCACAGTTGTGTGAGAAGTTTTCTTCAGTGAAGAAATGTGCTATCACAGGACAAAGAGTCTACCCAAATCGCAGATGGTCTTCTCCAGCATCGTGTGTATGTAGCAGGACGTGACGTGACATAAAGCCTCAGTCCAAGGTCTTTAGTGCCTGGACAAGGCGTCTGCTTATAGTCAAATCCACTTCTCTGATATATTTTAATGCCACAGAAAAAGCACTGAGAAAAGATCTAAAACTCTAGCAATCTAAATGTGAACGCAAATAACCTGCCCCTGTACTATTGGAAGTTTTGCATGGTAATAAAAATTAGCTTAGGAGAATTACTAAGTAATTTCGAGTACCATAAAGTAGCTGTTGGGAATAAAAAGTGTCGTAACTGTTAAGCCTCAGCCCAGTTTCTGCAGGATGAGTTATTATCATTAATTATCGCTCTATTTTATAGTTATTGCCTGTAATTTCAGACTTTAAATACTCTAAAGCATAAACAATGCTAATTTAATTACGGTGTGAGAGTTGTTGAAATTTGCATGCAGAGGAAGAAATCATTAATAAAGTTTATTCAGTGAGAAACTTAAAATAATAATTAGCATTTTTTGGCATTTCTAGTGTAATGGAATTAACCATCCTTTCTTAGCTCGGCCCCAATTATTTATAGAAAACAGGCAGCACAAGCTGGGTTAGTCATTCGAGATACGGAAGGCTAGAGAGAGCCACGTGACCTGTCTGTGCTGAGCAGCCACAACAGACATTCCCCGCTATAAATGACTTACATCAAGTTCACTCACCTGTTTGTGTCTAAGTGTACTGTCGGAAGAACCGTTCTGAGCTTTGGGAAAATCCAGATCTTGATCCTGTTGTCGAAAGCATTTTCACATAAATGTGAAACGTGCCCCCAAGGCAAAGGCAGGAAACTAAAATTGCATTTCCTTTGATTTATTCCGTTGTTTTCCTTAATTTCATACTTATCTCCTGTCCTCTGTCAAGAATCACTTCTCTAACTCTTGTTTCATCTTTGTCTGTATGGTGGTCACTTATGTCTATTCTAAGCCATTGAAAAGAAGTTAACTAGTGTAGGACAGCGAGTAAATCACCACAGTATTCTGCTGGAAGCACAAACATTTGACAAGAAGTTATTGTTTGCACATCTCTGTTACAGCGTGAGGCCCGTTTATATACAAATGAATCTATTTAATGTGTGTCTTTCTAATTTAACATTATTCTAATTTGTGAAGTGGTCATGAAGTGCCAAATTTATTACCAATGTCTGTGTCGATTATATCAGCATTTTGCTTTTGTCATCCATTCATATAATCCTGTAAAAACAGCAAATTGGTTGATGAGGCCTATATTCCATAACTGGATATGATTGACATTTAGAATATTACCTTTTTTAATCAAATCCCTTATTGGCTATTCTAATAGCTATTGCCCAGACTGACAAAATCATCCCACTTAATCTTTTTGAGATAGTGCGACAACACTGTTTCTTTACTTTCTCTGGACTTCTTTGATTTCACAGGATATGCTAAAAGCTACTATTATGCCTCTAGTAAGATTCTGGGCCACCTCTCAACTTTTACATACACGTTATCTAGGTCTCTCGTATTTAAAATGCTTAATTTTTGAGACTGCTGCTTCATATTATCCCTATTTACTGCTGGAACAGAATGTCGTTAAAGCTTCTCCAAGGCTAGTTTGGGAGTGTCCTAAAGGTGTTTCCAGTGTATGTGCACCTGAACATAGGCACCTCCTTAACCCACCAAAAGCGCTCTGTTTCGTGCCCAGCACCTCAAAAACCCCACGATCTTCCAAACCACCCTGTTCCTGGAATGGAACAAAGGAACTGGCTGCAACATTTTGATAACTCAGCTTGTGAGTAGGAGCTGGTTCCTTAAGTCATAAATTGTCTGATACATACAGCTGTATCTCAGACAGTAAAGGCTTTCATGGATACAATAGGAGGTAGAATGTGGGCTGGCAGGTTAAACACAGAATGGACAGGAACCATGGCAGTTCAGGGGAACTCATGGGTTTTATGCATGTAGCTAGCTTTTACATCCTTTTTTTTCTTTCTTTTTTCTTTAACCTAGTTCTCAAAGCACGTCACATAACAGGACGATGTCATTGCCCACAGATAAGTAAAACTGCTGAGACTAGAATCCCCAATTCTGAAATCTGCCCCTCTTTACATTAGACCACGCTCATAATCATTTGCCTTGCCAGCTTTTGGGAGGAGTATAAATCACAGCTCTAGCAAATGACTTCTGGATCCCTACTGATACTACTTAATCACTCTGCCATCATGCTGAAGTCTAATGGACCTAAACACAGAGTATATGTGTTTTAGTCCTGCCTTCAGTGTGACTGCCATCCTTTCCGCCAGAGGATTTCTGCCATGCTCATTTTCGTAATGATTTTTGCATGGCTAAAAATAAATCAACATATGGCAAATAGGTTTCTCTCTGAACAGATTACAGCCCAAATGGCAGATTAGACAGAGCTTCTGATTCTGCATTTCTTAAGTCTGAAAGAAGTCAGCGTGCCTTTTGGACTTCATCAGGCGTGCTTTCTTCCCTAATGAAGGTTATATTGTTAGCATTCCAGAATGTTTCACGTAGGGATAAGAAGACGCTTCCTATTGAATTTTACAACCCATTGGTTGTCCAGAAGAGGCAAGCACAGTAATCATCACTTCTAATAATTCAATGTGATCTAGTATTGCCTTGTGTGCATATAATGTTGAAATACCTAATAATGTATAATAATTTTCAGATTTTTCATATACATAAAACATTGTTTTATTAAATTAAACATTATATAATCTTTAGTAGTTTTCATTTATTTTCATCTCCATAGCATGAAAAGAATCTTGTTACACAGCACTCCACCCAGAAGATGATAAAGCTGGGTCATAGCTTGAATTACCTACTTATGAACAATGTAGCGTCAGTCTTTTTCTTGTAGATATTTCCAAGATAATTTTCACCTTTGCAACTAATTTTGTGTCAGAGCTTGTACATGCATATGATACCTAATGGCTTTTGAATGGAAATGAACTTTTAAGTGGCTATTAACAGAAAATGGCTTTGAACCTATCATCTGCAGATAAAAGACCCCTTGAGCTGTCCAGGTCTTACAAGCATACTTTTCTTCTGAATACAGAGACAGACAAATAGTTATAAACTGTAAAGTGCAATTATTAGCCTTATTTTTCTTTCATTCTTGTTTATACCTTCTGTTTCCAAGCTTCTTCAGCTGACTGATCTCACTTCATGTCGAAGGAAGCTTGATGTGAGTATGTTCAGGAGACCTGTCTGGCTACAGGCCGTTAGTCTGATGCTGTGATTTCTACCCGGGAGCTGCGTAGAGGTTTTCTGTGTAGGTTCCCACCTCCTTGGGAGTAGTCAATGTTGAAGAGAAAACAACTGTTTCTGTGACATCGGGGTCTGATCTGGAAACCACCGCCTAGGCTCTTTTTGTCTTTTGCAAGTGCCTCTTCCCAACCTTGTTTTGAGAAGGATTTGTGTGTTGCATGGGCCCTTAGCTAACTTCTGCAGCACTGCCGCTGGAACCGTAGGGGTGTCTGTGGGTACGTTCTGCTCTTCCCCTTCTGCCCAGCCTCACGTGGGGTCAGCCATAGCTTGGCTCTGCATGTGCCATCATGCTCAAGACTGCAAAGAACACACTAATTCAACTTAGAAAAGCACATGCCAATGCTTTTAAGGATGCATCCTTAAAGTCTATGCCAGAGTGTTTCTCTGGTTCAGGTTGCCTTTTCTATTGCAAGACCGGGAGCCCGAGGACATCAATTCTGGATTCATTTATGCCAACAATGAATGTCCATTGATTTTCGTTGGTGCCCAGCTAGATCCTCACTGTGGAAATAACCCTTGTGCAGAGCTGTTTCAGTTCAATCTGAGATGAATTGTTGCAGAGGCTTTTATGTTCTGACCCCTCTGCCCAGGGTAGGAGTCTCACCCCATACCAGAACATTTACTCCTATGAATATATATTGAGTGTCTGTTTATAAATATGCTGCAAGGCTGAATTTGCAAACAAAAGGACATCTGTGTACTTGTAAGTATTTAGCCGATGCTGAACCGACAGTGGAAAGACCATCCCTGCACGACGCAGCATTCAGCTGCGAGGCTCGCTGTGCCCCGGGCGCAGGGGCAGGCAGTCAAGCCTGGTTACAGAGCACCAGCTCAAACGCTTTTCTGAGCAGAGCTTTCTCATCTTGCTCCTCTGTGAAAATGCACATTCCTTAATTCCACTTGGCTGGAGGGGACCCATAGGTGGCCACCTTTATAAAGTAATATTGATCTTCACTAATCACGTGTGGCCAAATCATCTCTCTGGTAGCCGTAGCACATAGGGCTGGATTGCTGACATGCATTTCTTGCAGGTCTGCGAGGCTGACAAATGAGGGAAGGTTGCTGGTGTCACACCAGCTGACAAGATCAAGTGTCATTTTGTTGCCAAATGTTTTTTTTGGTTCTACTTCCCCCCGCTCACCGGAGGCAGCATGATTGCAGAGAAGGATTAAGCAGCCTATGTTTATTATTTATATACTTCTGTAGTAAAAATTGAGCTGCTAAATTTGAGTGAGGGACAGAATTGCCCTGGAAATAAATACAGAAATTGTTTTTTGGGGTGTCACGTCTGTCTACTTTCCTGTCATATTTTTTTCATTATTCATAGTGTCATATAGTGTTATGTGTTTAGTTAGTGCTTTGTAGGTAGGCAGTGTTATGTATTAGCGTTACGTGTAGTCTGTGGTCACGACAGCCATTAATGTGATGGTGGACCAATATTTGTGTTTCAATTTTTGGTATACTTTAAGAACAAATGCTTGCCTACTTTTTTTTTTTTTACTACTGTGGTATTATGCCTGGAATCCCATATTCATACTTCAGGTCCTCTGTTAATCTGGTTTCATTTCCCTTCTCTTCCTTTTGACATAAGGGGAAAATAGTGCCTTGCTTACGAGACGATGGCTTTCCGTGGTGATGTATGTATTGCTGCACCTGCTGCTCAAATCTAGAATATTCAAAACTACTTGTGCCCTGTCAGCCTTTGCTGACATGACAGAAATGAGACTTATTCAGTCTGTTACTTCCAGAAGTAGCCAGGTCAAGTAATATTAGATTTGTCATGAGAAAAAAAAGTCTACAATTCATTAATACTTTACCCACACATACCTCCTCTCCCCCACTCAGGGTAATGATACTGTGTAATTTTGAGTACTACTTACTAGCTCAAGCAAAACATAATAAAAATTGCTTAGGTGTAGGAAGAAATGCTTTAGGATGTGAATTCTTTAATAGGAGTTTTGTTATCCTTTGTTTATTCTTCCTGCTTTCTTTTAGTATGTTATTTAAGTGATTAGGACTCAGTTCTTAGCATGTTCACTTCTTATTATGGTTAATAGGGTACGTAACCTCCTAGATGCATTTAAGAACAACCAAAAGATGGTAAATGGAATATAGATGTCTTTATGCCGTGATACTCTACGGCCAAATCCAATATGGGATTTAGTTGTCCGCGTGTCAGTTATTTGTATCTCCTTTTAAGGGAAGATAAGTACTTCAGAAAGGAGAAGCTGTCTAGAGCTATAGGAAATAATGAAAACAAAATTCCTGTGCTTTTCAAGCACTTTGGAGCATGAGTTGGGGCTGTAAGAGAGGTCTGTATGCATACGGGATCTAGGACCATACGGGTGCACCACAGAGCCTGACAGAAAAGACCTGGGAGAAAAGGAGAGAGAACTGGAACTTGTTAAACTGGCTTGACTGACGAAGGCAACCCACTGCGTAACCGAATCCTGTGGTAATTTGCACAAGGTTAACTAGACGGGCTAAAATACGCTGAGGGAACTGAACTTCCATCTTCATTTCAAATCGCTAAGTACAAAACTGTGTTTTTAGTCTAGAATAGTATGAAAAAACAACTGAGAGTTTTTAGTCACTGGGATGAATACACGGAAATTCTGTACTTAGAGGCATTAGTCAAAAGTTACTATTACCTAGCAGAAAGCGAGCTTGACAGAAACATGGGATAGCTCTCTAGTTTGTTAGGTCTGTCATCAGTCATTTTATCAGGTCCTTCACACGCAATACAATGTCAGTGTAACCATTACGATGTAAATGTGGCTATGCAAATTCCCAAGATCCTTCTTATCAAATTCATTAGAGCTGTCCAGCCACTATATAAATGATCCTGTTTGATCTTCAGATACTCTTAGATAGTTACGTAAATTTTTCTACTTGGGCATATTGCAGGAATCCAACCTTGTCCCCAGAATGTGGCCTAGTTTTATGTTATCTGCTTTCTGCAATATTTCATGCTGTTTTCCCCAAATTAATGCTTGAATGTGGTTTTTATCCTTAACAAAAAAAAAGGAAAAATCAATGTAAGAACCCACAATAGTCAAACCGCTGGCAATAAAGCAGAACATACACATTTTGGAGAGAGAAGACTCTCAATAAGAAATTGATTTTTGTTCCAGATTTGCAACAACCACAACAAATTACAAAATTATGAATTAGCCCATTAGTTTTTTTTTTCTCCTTTCTTTCTCATGACACCTTCTCTTGACTTTCTGTCTCTCTCTCAAACTAATTGTGTGAAGAAGTATGTCAAAGGAGCACTGAAACCATATGGTATCAGGTAAGGAAAAATGTTCTGATTTTAAACATGCACATGCTTACTTTTGTGCTTTAAAAATTTAAAAAAGAGACGTTTTGTTCAAAACGGCCAAATATCTGGATTTTTTTTAGTCAACTTCTGTTAAAAATATTGAAAGATCCAGTTATTTTGGAAGAAAAAAGTTTGATGCATTTTTTTTTTCCCCCCAACCGATCAGCTGCTAGAAACAAGGTTTTCTCATTAGCTGAACTAGTCAATGTAGACAAAGGTGGGAGGAAAAAAGCTGAACTATCTAGACTGTGACCCGGCATAACTCTGTACCTGTCCACTTGCTGAAATGCCATCATGAGGCAGTTGCAGGTGGTGAGTCACATCAATATGAAACCTTGGTGGTGGATGTTGTATAAAGGTGCGTTATACGGACAGGCTGACTGCTGGGGATGGGTGGTGAAGGATGCCCCGGGAGCCTCTGCCTTGTAGGAGTGGGTTAAGTATTTCCCTGTCCCGTACAGGCACAGCCGCGATACCGTACATACCAGGCTTTGGTATGTGTCTGTTAAGGGGAGGAATCTTTTTCCAAAGGGTAATTCAAGCAGGCAGTCTAGTTTCTTTCACGTTTTTTGAAATATTGCTGATCAGTAATTTTAATCCAAAGTTGATCAAAGACAATGAAATAAGTACTTGTAGATTTTTCTACAGAAAAATCTTTTCCCCTATAAAAGTTTACAATTGTTTCTTCAGAGCCTCATTAATTTTACAAAAAATTCTTTGGTGTTTTCGTTTTTTTTTTTTTTTTTTCTTTAATTTCCTTTAAATCCTGTAGAACTCATCCGCATGGGATAGAACACAGACCATGACACCTGCAGACGGAGAAATCTAGAGAGCTCTTACAGAAGAGTTCCCTTCCCAACACTAATTCCCCCGATCAATAAAGACAATAAAAATAAGAAACAGAGAGAGTTAATATCCTCCATTTCCTTTTATTTTTTTTCCAATTGCAACAAGCCTGGATACTTGGAATATAAATACCTGGCTCTTTGTTTTTAGGAGACAGTTTAAGCCTGGGCAGCAAATCATTTCACTTGCCCAAAAACTGTGACAGTGGCAGGAAGCTCCCAGGAGTGCCACAGCTTGGAGAGCCGGCTTTAATGTGGAGCAGTGAGGAGACCAAGCTCAAGATATGGGTGTCTTTTAAAAACACAGTATTGCTTCCCTGGATTAGAAGCCTGTATCCACTCTCTTTCAGGAGAAACCATCTTTTTTTTCAGTGCCTTTTTTTTTTTCCCCCCTTCCAAAAAGTGAAAAGCACTTGCTCCCAAAGCCATTTCCTACCCGTACCCCTATTGTATTGTTGCTATCACTTGCAATTATGCAGAAAGGCTTGTTTGTGCTCAGTGCTGTACAAACAGAGGCAAGATTGGACCCCTGCACAAAGAATTACCCCCAAAAGCCCTACACATACCATCCCAAACACAAAAGTTGATGTTTAAATGCAATTGATGTAGAGAATTATTTATGCCTATGGCTACATCTTCTCCATATTTTAGAGTTTATCTTTTTTTATAGGGAAATGAGTAGGAAGTGGATGCAGACGACAGAACGGTTTGTTTATATAGCCCTAAAGAAACTTCTGGAGTGGGAAAGGAATAAATTCTGTGTTAAATTGCTCAGCTAGAGAGTTGCCCAGTTTTCTGTTTCCTTAAGTCTGTCTGTTCCTCCAGCGCTTGCGCTGTGGGGCGTGTTGCAGCACGGCCAGCTCTGCTGCTGCCCCAGTGGCAGCGCTTCTGAGCGTTCTCAACCCTCACCTTTACTCTGTGGCAAGGCTTCCTGTCGTCTACATAAAATTCAAACCTTGTGCCTGGTCCACGTTTAAATCTTGCTGGAGGAGTCAGGATTTGGTCAGGGCATGCTCGTTCTGACCTATATGAGACTGAACTCATCGAATGCCTGAATTAGCAATGGAGAGGGACAATGGGAAAGCGTTCTGCTGTGCGCTGCAGGGAGCTGCCCCTGCTTGTGCTTTGGGCTGTGACGATGGCTTTGCTGCTGCTTCACTCCCCCAAACTGGGGTCTTCCCACAGGCGACACGGAGAGAAACACACCCCAGTGCAACAGTTCCTGGCCCAACAGAGAGGGACGGGGTCACACCTGGAAACCTGATGTGTGTTTAACTTTCTCCTTGGAGCATTTGTTTTTTCTTTGTATGTGGAACCAAGGGCAGGTTGTCTGGTGTGAAGATGAAGACTTCTTAGTTTAAAAAAAAAAAAAAGAATTTTTCCATCTAACCTTATGTTTCTGGGACAAGCAGGCTTCCCCGTCCTCTGGTTTTCATTTTGGCCTACATTGTAGGCATAAAACTAAAGACTTTTGCTCATAGGGATTTTGCTTGAGGTCTTTGTTTAGACCATTTTCCCGTTTTTCCCTCTATGCCGCCAACATCCCGTGTGAAGGACGGTGACCTGTCTTTAGGCAGCACTGAGCCTGGGTATAGCAGAAAGGAAATTTCTGCAGTTCCAGTTTTCAAGCTGTAAGAGGGCATTTGAAGTTGCAATGAGCTTTTATTGAAAGACTCTATAAAATGGAGCCCAGCATGCTGAACGTACCAAAATATTAGTTTAACTGCTTGTTTACAGTCCCACCATAAAAGAAAAAATATAGTCTATAAAAAGACCTCCTGAAGCAACATTTAGAAGAGTGGAGGAAGGAAAGTATTGTTTAAACAGGTGCCGTAAATTTAATATGGTAACATTATTGCCACCAGGATTTTATCGATTATATCTTTTTCAAGTTACTTATCTAGAAATTTATTGTGTCTCTTTCCACTCTCATTTAACCATGATTTCCAAAAAGAAATAATTAATGAGCTATTATCTGAGAAGTAAAGGGGAAAGTGATTTAAATAAAATGAAGCATCACAGGCAAACACAAATCATGATAGTGTCATCTTTTTTTAATATCCTAATGAAGAAAAATTTAGAAAGGAATCAGCTTTTGGGACAAAATTCTGCGCTTTTTTCTCTTCAGTTGCAGCACAGTGGTTTCGTTTTTTACTGGGTGATAAGTGCCCTCCAGCTTCCCTTTTCCCTTTCTCCCTCCACTTTCCTGCCCTCCCAGTCCCCTTGACGAATCTTTGCCTTGGAGGAAGAACACAGTATTTCCAGGGAAAGCGGTGCTGGGATTACTGGCCGCTCCTCAGGTGACAGGAGTGTTATAGTTTGCACGTGCGGCGCGTTGCTGGATGCGTGCTCCACTCAAGTAATTGCTAGAAAGCAACACATGCAGGAATTGCTGAAAAACTGGTCAGTGCTCGTGTTTCTGGCATTCACTGAGAATACTCGGCACCTTGGCAGGGATCCAGAAAGGAGAAAGAAAGAATCCAGGACTGCTCTGTAATCAAGATAGAGGAAGGTACCGAAAGCCGTACCGGCACAGCTCAGCTGCCGGCGTGCCTCTGTTCCGCAATAGTGCTCTTGAGGAAGGTCCCAAGGAACGTTTGACCTTTAGCTGAGACTGTTGGCACTGATTTAGGTCAGCTGGCTGGGTTTTGTGGAAAGGAATGGTAAGGAACCAGAGAGGGGAGCCGTCCTTCGGCTGTGCAGCCCAACGTAAGTGCTAGTGGGGGCAACCCCTCAGAAATCAGTTCTGTTGGACTCATGTATGTCATCTGAATATATTCTTCCCTGCTTCCTTTAGCCTTTCATCTGCTGTTGCCGTCTGTGCTAGGCATTTTATTGATGATGATATATACATTTAAAAAAATCATCATAACTACCCGTTGCTATAATATTTTAAAAAATTATTTTAAAATGGTAATTAATAGAAAATTTAAGTAATTCTGTAGACACTGGATTTGGATGCTGTAATTTGGCATTGACTCTGGAAAAAGAAATTCGAGTGTGTTCTTCCAACTTAAGACAGACACATAAGAGGAATAAAACATATGGCAGTCCCTCTTATTCCATATTCACTTAGGTAACGATCATCTCACGTGCTATGTCAACCTTGCTGAATACCATAAGTGCTTATTTCACCTGGTAATTGTCCTATGGGTTATCTACTAGGATGACAGCATTATGTGCCATAAATTCTTTTAACGTGCTTTAATGTAGTAAATGAGGTCTGCTTACCTTACAAAGGGTAACTGTTCAGTTCCTCAAAGCTTGAAGTAAGTTTCTTGATAGGCTCCCAAGTGACACATTTTTTACATGTACCCTAAAGGAGAAAACAAATTCTGCTGTTGGTTTTCCAGAGGGAGTTTGGCCCAAAGCAATGTACAGAGAAGGAAGAGAAGCTTAGGGAAGACTGCAGCGTACCCACAGATAACTAGGAAGTGTCTGGCAGAATATAAATGGAGCTGAAATTTCCTTTTCGTTACATCCTGTCCTGCCGGTACTCGCAAATTGTAAACAGAAATAACTTCCATGATGCTCTGAGTAACTGCTCACATGTTGTTGGTTTTGGACCTAAAAATAATTGTAGAAGTTCTTCAGTTGAATCACTTTGAATTTAGAGTAAACTCTAAAAAGTCTCCAGCTTCTCTAGTGCAGAAAAAGTGCTGAATAAATTATTTTCTGTGATGATTTTCTATTTGCTCAGCATTGATATCAACATCAGTGTGAGAAGAGAAAGTTTCCCTGCTTAGAGAAGTCTAGTAACATCCTGAATACCACTTAGTGAGTCATCTTAGGCTGGCACTTTTCAAGGATCTCATAGTACGTCTGCATGCAAGCTGTGACACCCTCTGAGAACTGGAAATAGATAAATACCAATCTCACCAGACAACAACTAAGCTGGGTCCGTAAACAATATGGTCACGTTCCTGTGGCACTATTTCGGAGCGGCCCCTCAGGGGCAGGAATTATTACTCCAGGTCTAACCCATGTAAACAGGGCTGTACAACATTGAAACCCGAGCTGATGGGTCCAGGTTGTGTTTTGGTGCTTGGTATTTGTATGACATAAAAGCTAGCACCTGACTTGTGATAGCTTAAGGGAACTGAGAGAGTCGGTTCTTAGCGCAGAGCTCTCCGCTTCTTTATTTCTTAACCCACATTTTGAGCGATGGCTGTATTCGCCTTTGCTGAAAAGAACGGATAAAACCCTGGAAAGAGCCAAACTTCAGACAAGTTTGTTCTTTGTTCATATTGCAACGTAGCGACCTCTCTTTTCTTACAGAAGTAGATGCATTCTCATGTGAAGGATGGATTGTTGGGCAAGAAAACAGCATTCTCTCCAACTTGCAGAAGGCTTCTCCAGATCCTCATTCTCAAGTGTAAGTTTGCTCCACTTTATTTCCTATGCTTGGCATTAAACACTTCCTTGGATATTCATTACGCTACTATGAAAAATGAATTTAATTGATAAATGAAGTCCTGGTTCGCTGCCACTGCCTTTCCATCTTCAGTTCAAAGCTTTCAGCCTGTAACAGATGTATAGCCAAAGGACTAAATTCATCCTCATTCAGCAGTTCCCGTGCAGCCTGATAGCTGTCACTTACCTTGCCAACCCGCATAAATGTGGTTAAAACTTAGTGTTTATATCATTTTTGACCTTGCAAACAGAGTAAACAAGGGGCAGGGCTGTAAAAAGAAACATGTATGTAACACATATGCTGTTACACCCTCCCTTGCAGCAGGACAGATAAGCCAGAATCTGTTCTATTGAATGAATTGATAATTTCTTTTTACTTAGAACTTGTCGTTGTCCAAAAAGCTGTGGATAAATTCTCTTCTGTAAACATCTTTAAAATTGACTTTCTGTGTGTGTTTCAACAGCTAAAAAAATATTTTCTGTTCTCTGGAACAAAAATATTATGTAACAAAAAACTTGTAATCACAACACTCTGAAATGTTTTGAGATTGTCTTTTTAGATGTTTATATACTTCAGCACTTTTATAAACAGTTTGAAGTGGCAAAAGAGATTTCTTTTATATTTTGGAAGTGCTGTAACTCTTATTCCCTTTTGAAAAAAAAAAAGAAAAGCAGCTTTAGATACACTTTTTTATGGAGAACTTCAGTTTTGCCACTGTCTTACCTAAAGAAGTGGTGTTAAATTATCCAACATTAAGCAATATCCCAATGCTGACTGATTTCTAGAAATGCTGATTTTTTTTTTTTTTTTTTTTTTTTTTTTAATTCAGCCATTATTTAATGCAAATGCAACTACTGGGTATGTGCTGTTGAACTCTCTGCAGGAATTTTAGCAACTTCATAGTCCTTGTTTCCTCAGCATGAATAACAAAGCATCTTCCATCATTGATTGCCCTATTTATTGCAATGGAAAACCTCTGTGAGAAAGGTCATTTCTTCCTGTGTCTCATTTTGGTATATGTACTATCATCATATAAATAGCATTAACATTAACAGGATCTTAAGGATGCGATGGTTGGAGTAAATACCTCAGTTATTTGTAGCAGAGTCTTCCAACTCATTCTGTTCCAGGCCGGACTTTCCTCCCTACTTAGGATCTTTTTGAAAGGCTGCTTTATTCCAAACATTTAGCTAAGAGCAGATAAGGGGAAATCCATTTCCTTAGGGGGAAAAAAAAAAAATCAAAACAAAATTATATGTAGTTCACAACATGTCTTTCTCTTCTTTCATTGCAGTCTTTGACACTTGAATGGATTAATGCTCTGTCCTTCTCTCTCTCTTTTGCTCTCTTCTCAGAAGTGTGAGATAACAATAATTTTAATACCTAATACATTGTAGTAGCTCAGGTATCGTACAGTATTATGTTGACCTTTTTAGTATTTAGTATTTTGATTATCTGGTTATCCTTTCCCTACTGAAAGGTTAGTGAGATTTTAAGCAAAAGTATGCAGTGAACAGGAAGAGTAAACAACAAAATAGGTCAGAATAGTACAACAAAGCTACTACTACTGTTTTGAAAATGTACGATACATCCAAATATTTGCTATCTTGATATCAGCTTGCCAAAGAGAATAGAAACTATGAAGGAATAGACTGCTGTGGAAGAACAGGAAAAATGAAGGTGATCAAGGGTTTGATTTATAAGGAGAGATTAAAGTGACAAAGTATGAATGGCTTGACTAAACAATTCTTAAAATTGGACTATAAAAGTTATCTGAGAGCAGTTGAACGGTATGTGCACCCACAGGGAAAGGGAGGTTTAGGGTGCTCGAAGGGGGGATATCACTTTCAGTAGGGGATAGAACAGCACAAAAAAATTGAAGAGGCATAATTCAGGTAAGAAGCGAGAGGTTGATTACAAAATGTGAGAGGTTGCGCTATTGATTATTTGTCCCTTGCTTGGAGTGAGAGAGGTGTTAAGATCTTCCTGTATGGCTCTTGATGAGATACTGCTCCTTAAGTTGTGGCTTACAAGCTGCGGGTCTCAGCTGACTGCCTGCAGGGAACAAGCAGGTGGGGAATGGGGAAGTCGAGCTGGTTCTTCTCACGCTCTCTTACAGTAAATGGAAGCCATAAATTATTGTTTCTCTCCAGAACAAGGAGGATTTTTTTTCTTTTGGAAAAAATAGTGTAGACAACATGGTGTGTAAAATCACAGGCCAAGAGAACAGGTTTTAGCATGAAACATTCACTGTCCTGGGCTTCGTATATCTACTTTGAAGTTACATGGTATTATTACACAGCTTGCTGCCTTTTGACACAGCACCTTGACTGCTTTATGATACACAGCGAACCTGACCAGTCTGCTTGGGAGTCAGCGATGAAATACAGCTGCAGACCAGGACAGGGAGTTTCAGCCAGACACTGAGGTCCTCCAGCAGCACGTAGTGGCACGTGAGTCCACCTGCATTGTGCGGGAGTGGGAATTCAAGTTGTTCCTTCCTACCAAAACGCTGTGAATACAGTGTAACAGGAGATGTGAATCCTGTGAGCGCAGAGACAAGATTCTACCCATCTGCTGTTTACACCCGTAGTACCTGTGTCTAGGGGAGATGCAAGCAGATGAGTAAGCCCACTTGCTCTCACCTCGAATGGAGATACGCTGAATGCTGATATAAGAAGCAGCTTTCTGCTTTGCACAGGTATGCAGCTGCACGTTCTGTATCTAACCTTTTCTTGGCTCCATTCAGTGCGAAAAGGTGGGTAATTATATTAAAAGACATACTCGGAATAATGTTAGTTTAACTGTTTGTAAGGGAGATAAGTTTATTGTGCTCTCTACAAGCCTGCAATTTAGGTAAGGAAAATTGCATTGGATTTTCTGGATTTACTAGTGGTTGATCCTGATGCAAATAACTGGGAGAATCAAACTAAAAATACATCAGTTTGCTTAGCGTTAGGTCTTTTACTTTCACTCTAAGTAAACAAATGCAAAAAGAATACGTGGGACAGACTTTGAGGTTGTTATCCATTGGGGTGCCTGCTTATTAGCTATTGTCCTCATGAAAAAAGCAGCTTGGAAAGCAGTAACATAAAATAGCTTTCTGTGTAATGCAATATGTTGAAGTCAATGATTTAGAGATACACAAACTCTGTGTATAGAGCATCCACAGCATGAACTGGGTCTTTGGGAGTGTAAAATGTTAGAGCTCTGAAGACATTGAAGCAACATCACTTTACACCAGCGGATGGGTTGGCCCTCGTTATCTTTTATTTGTGGTTTGTTTGTTTTTTAAACAGATTCTGTTTGCTTTAGTCTCTAATGGTAAGACTAAGCTAACAGAACAGAAAAGCTCAAAGGTACTTTCCACATATTCATCCTTAAAAAGATCATCTTTATCTTTCCTTTTGCTTCAAGTTAATTCATGGCTGTCTTTCATAATAGGAAGAGCTCTGGAAACATAAATACCTCCTATAGTTGTATACTTTTCACCGTTTGCATTATGAGAATTGTTTCTGGGTTAAGGTTTGTGGTTTGGGTTGTATGTTTTGGGTTTTTTTGGTTTGTTGTTTGGGTTTTTTGTTTGGTTTTGGTTTTCTTTTTCTTTTTTCTTTTCCCCCTTGGCCGAAAATCTAAAGTCTATAATTTAGCCCAGTATATTTTTGTGAACTTGCTCTTTTGATCTGGTAAGAAGTTACGAAGTGAGAACTTGGTGTGGAGCTGAGTGGGTGGTATCATGCTTAGCCAAAGGAGTAAAACACAGTACCTGCAAGGAAAACTCTCTGCTTGCAAGAGAGATACTTCATCTGATAATTACCTGAAGGTTGTTGCTTTTTTAGAATGACAACTGTAAGCCCCTGTGGAATTATGGAAGCAGGGGGAAAAGGCAGGAATGATGGAGGCCAAAAAAATTGCATGTTGCTTATTTAACATGCTGTGGATTTAGCTTTTGTAGTTTCCATCTGAGAAAACAATTTCCTGAGGTTCTACCTGTAAAATGAGTAAATTGGGCTGAACAGGCCACTTGGGTAAAATGCCCACATGCTTCTCCTGCAAGTAGTGTCAGCTGCTTCTTCAGGGGCATTGGTCTTTCCAACATCAGTGCGGACACAATGTTTTGTGGCGGTGCTGTAGAGCGTAGTGCTTTGGAGGAGGTTTACTTTTCCAGGAAATAAACCCAGTCGTCTCACCGTGTACCAAACTGCGTTTTCCTCGTTGCAACAGATTATCACAGACATACTTTGCAAAAACAGTTTTCCTTCCTGTTTAATATCCTTTCTACTTTCACTTCTGCTGAAGTTCTCAGATGGTGTAGGTCACTGTAAGAATATTTTCCAGTATTCATTACTCCGTATATTCGCCATCACTCGTATGCTACTCTTTAACACTGTTGTAATAGGTCAGAAGTAGATAAAAGATGCAGGGTGATATGATTCAGAATTTGTAATCATATTTTGTTTGTTCACTTCTGATGGAGTACAGCACAGCTCCAAAGTACTGTGGAATTATCTTGCTTTTATCTGTCCTCTTCTGTAAAACTGTTGTAGGCTGAGGACGTATCCTGCAAGCACAGGAAAGCTTCTAACGAAACTGAAGTCTTGAATGCTGCTATGTTTCTTTACACATCCTTTAAAAAAATAAACAAAAGCACCACAACGTTCTTTTTGCGTGTTTGAGAAGATTGTCCTCAGAAACTGGCAGAGAAGAAGGTAGTTGACAGTAAGTTCTCTGTGGCTTGTTGAATTAACTACGTGGAATTAAGAGGTTTGCTTTGTGTAGAGTTGGGTCATCAGCCTGGCAACGTTTTGTCATGGAAGTAAAGCATGGAAATATATCTGCAGTTGAGAGAAGTCTTAAAATATTTATTTTATTTGTTTCTCCCCTTGAAAATACCTTTCTAAAACGAGGCACAATTTATATGACTGCTTTTGGGATTCTGGCTGAAAGAAGCTTGGTTGTATTTATGTTTGGATCTCTCGGGGGGCAAGACACTTTGTTCAGTTAAAATAAATCACTTCATGCCAGCACCTGATCTCAGACCCACAGACTGACTATCACCATGACGGGCTTGACACACAGCTATTGTGGGTCTTAACCTTCGTATTTCATCTGCTAACCTCACGCTGTGCGCTCGGCCTCTCTCAGTTTATTCCTCCATTTTCTTCTCCAGCGCATGGACTGGCAGCTTGAGGCGACTACAATTTGTGTTCCCATGTCTTGGGGTCTTTTGGTGTCTTTCGATGTCTTTCGAAGATGCCAGTAACTCTTACTGTATTAGAACAACGACATTAACTCTCGTGCGGCATTTAAAACGTGTCGGAGTTGTTTGCTTCATGGTGTTAGCATGAAGTAATGCGCTGTACGAATTCAGAGCTAGCCTCTCATGTGGTCGCTTTTCATGCACATCAAAAGCATCTCTGTATGACACGGTTTACTTTAAAGGTGTTGTCGACAGTTTTTATATGTAGCCTTGATATTTAATATTAACTGTGCTACACTGCACAGTGACAGCTTCGATTTGTGTACTGTACACGCTCATTTTACTTACTGATTTTACTTTATTTTTAAAGAAAGTTGTCTAGCACGGAGTTGCTTCAGATTATTGATGTAGGAAATTACTGTGGAGTAATGCATGCTACAAATACATGCTTTAGTTGGCTAAGCACTAACTTCTCCAAGCAGAAAAGTCCTAAAGCAGCAACTGTTAAAGGATTTGCTAATCTTGTAGGGCTTTTATTTCTGTCTATAGGCTCTTGTAGTATTTTCATGTCACTGTGCCACTTTCAATTAAAATGTCATCTTTCAGAAGGGTCAGTTTGGTATATTCTCTGATTCCTTCTCTGTCTTATTTGTGTGTTGGTTTTTTAGGACTTACGTACCTATCCTGGGCAAAAAGCCTTGTTTGCATTGCCTAACTGGGATTTGCAAAGCTTGATACCGTTGGGGCGTGATTTTATTACTGGTTTTGTATACCTTTGCTTGTAGTAGAGATGATGTTTTCTGGATACTGAAGAAGGGACAGTGTATGGAGGGAAATCAAAGCACGTAGGTCTAACACATTTTCTGTAAAGTGCCTTGAAGTTTGTAGTGTGTACCAGCATGAGTTGGGAGATGCAGTGCCAGAGCCTGTGTAGCTGCTACTGGTGGTTTGGTATCTCCAGAACGCCCATTGCAACCATCTCGTCATGTCTGGAGAAGAGAAGGCTTGGGGCCAGATGCGTTGTCAGCTTGGGCTGCAACTTTGCTCTGGTATAAATTCTATTCCTGAGACAGAAAAATAAAATGTGAAGACCTGCTGATCTGCATATTCCATGTGTTCCATGCTTAGGTAGGGCTTTAAAGAGCAATATCCTTTCACACAACAGTATTAGTTAAGTAAAGGGAGCTAGTCAGCACTGAGTTATCTTCCTTTAGTTTTACACCTGCAAGAGCCACCTGTGTGTGAAATCCAATCTTGCCAGTACTTCATGATTTCATCTGAGGTGAAGGTTTTGTCCACGGGAGTGTTTTTTAGCCCTTTTCCCTGAAAGGGAGGGGAGGCGGAGAAGGGAACGGCTAGAAAAGTACTTCTGTGGCTATTAATACATACAACTTAAAATGCCTGGCTTGCAATATATAATTCTGGGCTCCAGGCAAGACTTGGGGATTTCAATATTTAATAAGCTCATCTTCACAATTAGGTGATGGTGTGTAGACAGACGTAAAAGGGCCATTCTGGTTTTGTTATGGCCTTGTTTGAAGTGCAGGATCTTATTAAACCACAGGGAGCAGAGTCTTCAGAAATGCCTTGCTGCATTGTGTTTTAGTGGAAGCATCCTAAATCACTTCAGACTTTATGAAACAGGTTTTGTTTTGTGTTTATTCTTGCTTTTGTTCAGAACCATTGCATAACATGGCAACTCTGTGACTTGCTGCCAAACTGACAGTTGTAAAAGTGTCCTTCATGTCCAAAAATCTCAAACTGCCTTAATAATAATTGTGGTAAGACCAAGTGGCTGGTCTGAATGGGTTAGTGAAAAACTCCCCGGTTCTGTGTGTCAGATTCCCATTTTCATTCACTAACGACATAGCCTCGTGTGGAAGGCTAAGGCAGCCTTACTGCACCACCACTGAAGGTGACAGCAGATCCACCCAAGATGAATTTGAAATTTGAATCTAGGCAGGGGGGTAGGCATGTCACTCTGATAAATAGTTAATTAACGATGTTCCATCTGTGGTATATAGAGGTGAATAACACACTTTCATTAAATTGTTTATTCACAAGAAAGGCTGTTTAACAGATCAGCAAAACAATTTATTAATTTTGCTGAAATACCTTTAAGTGAAATTCAAAATGTTTGGGAGAAATCAATTTATCAACTTAATATCTTCATAATATAGTGCTCTTACTGCCCTTGCATGTTAAACTGCCAAAATACTTTTTTTTTAAAAGGATTAGAAGTTAAAAAACCTAAACCATTTTGTTTAGCATAAAACCCCCCTACAGTATTTGTATAGTATTGAAAAAACAGAGATTAAGTTGACAATCGGGGGGTATGTTTTTACTTGTTCAGCAAATAAAAGGGTATTAATTTATATAATCTTGAATGACAGCCGCTTCTGAATTTTGCCTCCACTATATCCCAGGGCAATGAGTTAGACAATTTAATTATTCTGAATGTTGAAATTCTGTTTGTATGCTCTAACTTTTCTACCTCTGAGGTTTATCAGACCCTTCTTATTTTTAGTACTGTGAGAAACAGTGAACAACTTTTTTCCATTTGCCACCTCCACTATTCATGACACAGGCTTCTGTAATACCCTGTCTGGTCATGTCCTTCCCAACCGTAAGAATTCTCGTCTGAATTATCAAGCCTGATATTTCAAGTCTTTCAGTCTTCCCAGGCTGGGTAAAATGTGTTCGAGTAAGTGGATAGGTTTTATGGGACTGTGAACTGGAGAACTACTCTAATTGCAAAGGAGAATCAAGCCAAGACTCCACTTACGAGAGCGCTGTTTGTTCAGTGGTATCTAATGGAAAAATAACTAGTGTAATGGGCTTTCCTTCCTATTATCCACTCGAGCAGTAGCCGTACTGGGTGACCTTTGCCATTTGGAGTCATTTACTTGGCTCGTGTTAGAAACGAGTTTGAAACATGAAGAGGATAAAAAGTCACTAGAAGTTAGAGGGCAAATCTCAGGAGAATTTTATTTTAGAGACTAGCACTTCCCTTTGCCCCCAAGAGCAGGATGGTAGTACAAGCAGAGTTGAACTCAAATCAGCAAGTACCAAATAGAGTGTTATTAATGGAAGCAAAAGCAACTTTTCCCAAGCCCTATAGACAATAAAAACATGGCAGAAGCTTTTGATCCAATTATAATTCAGATGACCGTGATGTTTAGATAACTCCATTGTTTGCGTTATAGCAAATCCTTTCAAGCAAATACCTTTAGTTTTGGCAATTTTGCCAGTTATTAATTTGCAGTGGTGGTGTTAGACGGTTTTTTTCAGTACTGAGTTATAAGCATGTAACTAAATTATACTTGTGTTTGTGTAATTGTTAAATTTTTAGTAAAGTGTAGTGCTTAAAAAATGGTGCCTCTGCCAGCACTTCTGGATACTCATTACACCTTTATGTGAGACAGCCAACAGAAAATAGAAGGCCACACAGTACTTAAGAATCCATTGTGGGGGGGTGTTTTAAATGCTACAAATTATTCATTTGGGTAAAATGCTCTGCCAACTGACCATGTTAAGTTGTAGAACAGAATGGACAGAATAAATGGTGAGATACTAGTTGGTTTTGTCAGTTGTTTGTTTTTTGCAAATGGTTGAGGCACCCTGTGTTTTTGGGATGCTACCTCCAACAGAATCTGTCTTTTTATTGGAAGTTTATGTTTCATGAAATAAGTTATGGAAAAAATGTGACTGAAAAGAAAACAATCTGCGATCTATGCTCCATCATTAGAGTTCGTCAGGGATTGTTCTGTGGGAATACCGAGATCTCGATGAAATGAAGGGCTTGGAAAAATTTAATTGACAATCAAAGGTTCATCCAAAATTAAAGCTTGTCTGGATTTTCAGTTAGAATGAAATTCATCTCTGTTAGCACAAGCTGGGTAGGCAAGTTTAAGGGCTTGTTCTTTGAGTGTTCTTACGGCTCCTTTTACGCTAAGGTATAAAAGCAATTTATCTGACCTGTATTAGAGTGGCATGAATCAGCCTGTGAAGTGCCTATTTCTTTCTTTCTTTCTTCTTTTTTTTTTTTTTTTAAACCAATTATATAGCCCAATGAATAAGTAACCTGGATGAAATTCTACCTTCTTTTGTAGAACTAAAGTTAGAGGAAAATTGAGATTTTGTATTTTTATCCTGATTTAGCAGAGGAGATATTTCATTTGTTGAATGTTTTGTAGGATGATAAAACAGCTTGTGGTTTGTTTTTCTCTAGTGCTGTAATTTAATTCCCCAAGTGCTGTACGTTTATACTGACAATGTTACTTGGGACTAAGCTTTAAGCAATGGTAAGTATTGTCATCATCATCACTTCACTGGTGGGGAATTGAGGCAGCGAACTGAAGCAATTTGTCCTAGACTGGACAGTGAATCCACATTCAAAGCTAAGATTAGAACTTCCCTAAACATTGTGTAGAGGAGTATTGAAAAATGTCCCTTGTTGATCATTAAACAGGTGAAGGCATTTATCGAGAGTACAATAGTCCTGTGTGTGGGCCAGCTAATGTGAGGAAGAAGAAATTTCTAAATGCTAAGGAGCCAGGATTAAACCTTCCTTTCTGAGGAACCAAGCAGAACTTGGAAAGGGCTGTGGTTTCCTAGATGGTCCTTGGTGAGCAGGAATGTTATGGAAACCCTGATAGAGGGTGGATTGTTGGCAACTTCCCAAGCAAACTTTGTGTTAGCTCAAATTCATGCTCCCTGTTAATCAGGATTTAATTCAAAGTCATGGTCTGTCTCTTCATTTGGGTATGCATGCCATTTCCTTTACTAATGAGATACCTAATTCTGTGTAAAATTGGCTACATTAAAGCTGCTCTGAAAATTCAGCTGCTTTTTACATCTACTCACTCAGTAAAACAGGCTGTGGACCCATCTCGGCAATATAGCATAAAGATATTTTTCTGAGCTCATGCAAAGTAAAGTACTGCTCTTGAGGGTCTGGCTGATGAAATGAGCTAGTGTGGTCCCAACAGAGTAGAAAATCGCCTCCCTTACGGTTTCTTATTCCTACTTGATTCTTATTTACTTCTGTATTTCTGTAGTAGTGTATTTAGTAGGCATATTAGTAACAAAACAATGCCATTTTCAGGGAAGCTGCCCCTTGGGATGGTCTTTCTATTCTTGTCTGAATATCCCTGACCTCTGCTCGCACCTCTTGTAGGTTCTCTGTTGCTGTATTCTATTTTATGTGCATGACTGCTCAACCATGCCTCCAGCATGTGTCTCCAATAATTCATTATAGTCTATATACAAAATGGAATGCAGAGAGAAGGAGGTGGAGAGGAGGGAGCTCTTATAGGATTGAAGGCATCCAGTGCAATTGTCTGATTTTTAGAACTGGTGGCTTCCTGAAAGCACTGTTAGTTTGCCGTGGCTCATGGGTGACTAATGTGAAGTTCTCAGCACAGATCCTGTGGAGAGCAAGCCATAGAAAACTGTTTGCAGCTGAAGAAGAGTCTTCTTTTTCAATGGCATATAAAGATTTGTCCTGAGACATACATATTAGGAGAAATATAGCAGGAAACCAACTCCTGTCCTGCCTCTTCTCTTCACAATTCACATGCCAATGGGTACAGCGCTTTCCACCAGCTCGCACACTGAAGTCCATAGTGTTTGCACCGGGGATGGATTTGGGTAGTGACACCTGCAGATGTGTGTTTAATTTGCATCAGCTAAAGGGCTCAGCATACATTTTGGCTCAAAGTCTCTGACTGGGATATATTTTTGCTTCCTTTACTTAGCTGGTGTTTATACAAGGGATAATTTGTAGAATGGATCATTCCGATCCAGAGGTGTACTTGTTGTGGCAGTAATGCGACTCGCCTGTGCAATGCTTTTGAACAAACAAAGATGGAATTTATTACAGTTCTTGCACAACTACCCTTTAAAGACAGCTTTACAGGTAATATTTCAGAGGATTGTGGGGAATGGCGTGCAAAGTCCCATACAGGCAAGTGGCAGTAAGAGCATTCGGGGAAGGCAACGGGTGCCAGCCAAGGTCCTCTGTAGATTTGCCAAGTGAATCAGCAGCCACAGACACGCGTCCTGTCCCTCTGAGGGCTCGCCGGGTTCTGCAGCTGCCTCCTCCCTCGCAGAAAGTGTCTCTTGGAGTTACTTAAACTGGCAAGTGTTGGCACAGCTCCTGTGGAGGAAGGAAATCTGCTTTCCTGCCTGCTGTCTTGATGGCACTTTGCATATTATTGCTGATTCGGTCTAGAGATTTGACTTTTTCAGGATCTTATTTTCAGACTCCTTATTTTCAGACCCCCTTATTTTCATTTCCCCTATGCCCACTGCATTCCTGCCCCTGCAGAACTGCTTACGGTGCTCAGCGCCTCTGCGTCTTGTGCCTCAGAGCTTTGTCGATAGCTCCTCTAACATGCACGCAGATTTTTAGATGCTCCTGGATCTTCTTCCAGCTAGTGTATTCTTACAACCTCCAGCGCCTGTAGCACTGGAACGTGTCTCAGATCTTCACAGACTTTATTCTTAGAAGTGATTTGCTTTAAAGCCTGTGTGATTACTGGAAGAAACCCTTCACTGCAAAGGGGTTTCAAAACAGCCCTACTTCTTGTTGCATATTTGAGTGCATTTTTATGTTGTTTATGCTTAAGGAAGAACTTTGCTTCGGCTCTTTTTACAATCGGCGTGCAAACTCTTAAAGAAAGAAAAGAGGGAAAAGCAGTTGAGTCCCATATTTTTCCTGTATCTGAACATCCAGTGGCATTGGGAAGCATCCTATGTGGCAGATAAAATATCATTCAAAGGACTGTTTATTTCAAAGGGCTGGCTGTGACATACACTATTATTTTTCGGTATTGTTGCTCCAAGGCTGCATACCAGACCTCAAAAGTAAAAAGTAAAGCACATCAAATGTCTGACTCCATTCAGTGCTGCTTTAGGTGATTGTGAAATTGTTGCTTGTGCAGAAAATAATAGTGATTATAGCCAAAGCTATGGGGGTTTTTTTGAGGTTAGGAAAATGCATTAATGAAACTTGTACCATTGTTTTAGATACCCACTATACTGGGATTTTCATAGTAGAAATCCCAGAGTGCCATTCAGGTCTGCAGGAGCTTGCATTTATAACCAACCTGGTTATAAAAACCAACAGTTACAGTTCTATTTAAAAGACTATTTGGTTAGGAATGTTTCAAAGAAATACCTGCTATCATTTTTTTCCTAGCTTGATCGTTAATGTCACTGCTTGCAATGATAACCATTTTAGCTCTGTCTCACAGTTTGAGTGAATTCAGAAGTTGAGGTTAATCTGCTTTTTCAACACTAGAGAAGTAAGTTGTTAACGTGGTTGCTTTTCCAACATGATTTTGGGATGATAGTTTGCTGTGAACGAGCTAAGTTTTAAAATGTTTGGAGCAATATTCAAGTTCATCGCTTATCTAGGATATCACCTTCGTTAGCTGTCAGTCTATTTCTTTCAAATTCAGTTTTTTCAAACCTTATGATGGAATCATCTTGCTCTCCACTCTAAATCTTATGGTAGGCTACAATAAATAAGACTAACTCGTCACATTCAGGGTTTTTTTCAGCAGTGTACATTAAAAAAATATTCCTGCAGGGACTGCTTTCAGAACCAGAAAAAAACCAGTGTCGTCTTAAGAGCTTTAAAAATGTCAAACAAATAGACGTGGCCATGCACAGATGTCCCGATTTCTTCAGGATGACCTCAGAATTCCTAAAACACATTGGGCTCTAGAGAATTCTTCTGTCCAACTTCTAACAGAAAAATCTTTACCTTTTTAATTTTATTATATTGTAGGATATTTGCTAGAAATCTGCTGACTAGATTCAGTTTTGCAGATCTCGTAAGCATTTGTAGCCCAGAACTAGGCGCTACTTCAAGTGACGATATATCACTGCTTCTCTCAGTCTTGGACCTCTTCCCCCCCCGCTCCCCATATTTCTAGGAGAAAAAGAAAAAGAATGATCAGAAGGGACAGATAAAGCAGAATTGGTCTAAATGGGAAATATACTGGTGTCGCTGTGGGGGTCTGACTTGCTTTACGCTGTGCGGGAGTGTGTGCACTACCCCATGCTACAGAGTGATGGAAAAGGAGCTGTGATTATTCCTTCTGCTTGCCCTGGTGAATTTGGAAACAGGTAATATCGTTTAGGCTTCGTTAATGACTGCAACACTCAAAGTGGTCAACTAATGCAGCTTGAACAAACCTCTGCAAGAAGCTTTCAACTTTTTAAAGCCACTGCTTTCTTGCATTTATTTAGCTAAAGAAATTCTGATAATTATTTAAATTGATGTAAGTTTGTCTACCCTCCTCTTTCATCCAATATTTTGCCCTAAGAAAAGAGATTTCAGTAGGAAGGTCCTGTTCATATAGCGGTTTCAGTGTTGTGCTTTCACTAGAACTAGTGTTTTGTGAAGGCATTTGTCTTTTTTTCTAATGCTGATTTATGTGGGATTATTTGCATGCATCAGATGGCCTGAAGTCTTTCACACACGCTTTCTAGAAAGTGACGTTTTTGTGGGGAAACAGTTAACCACATACTCATTTTATTTCTACTTTAAGTAATACATACCGGGTATGTGTATCCTCTTAAAATTTCAAAACAGGTATTATTTTATAGGTTAATAGCATGTCTTCCTCTGTGTATATATTTTAAAAATCAGATGATAAAACAGGTTCCATCATCTCAAAGTGACAATAGATCTTGCTGGAGACAAATTTATAGCTATTACATTTTTGTGCTTGTGTCAGCTAACCTTGGCAAACAGAATCCTACTTGCTATTGGGATGAAACTTATAAATCTTTTCTTTTCCACTTTCTCTTCCTCCTGGTTTTGAAACCTTGTCTTAGACCTTGTCGCCTCCTTTATTCATGGCAGCAAGAGTATCCCGTGGGTTGAAATTTCTTCAAGGACTAGGATGTAATATTTCACCCCTTTTTTAATCCTTTTTAAAAATTTATTTACTTCTCTCTCTCTCGCCTTGATGCGTAAAAATGTGTAGACACCTTTGTGATGGCTTCTGAGATCACTGTTTCAAGATATTTGTTTATAGTCAGTAATTTTCAGAAACTGAAAGTAATCTTCTAATGCCTTCCATTTCAATGAATAGTTTGATCAGTAAGAGTCCTTGATTCATTTTATTTTCTACCATAATCCTGTTCTTCAGCATCTCTGAGTAATCCAGTTTTTCTCTATGCAATCCTTGCAGTAAGTACTTCAACACAAGCTGAGAAGCTTTCTGTGTCGGGACCCCTTTTCTTTTCCCCATGTCTCCAAAGTTTAGAGTATATTTTTTTTTAAGGCATGTGAAATTTTATTGCATTTATTGAACGATCTGTAATAAAGTAAGCATCTCACTCTAGAGCTAAGTGAAAACTTCTTGCCAAAATGTTGTGTGACATTATTTCTTAGCAAAATCTAAGGAAAAAAAATCAGAAATATTGAATGCATTGTGTTAAAATATTTTTCTTGAAAAATTGAAATGATAAGTTACATTTTTCAAGACAAAATGAAGTAGTTATTGACTTTCATTTCTGAAACAGCTCGAAGTTTCCATGTTTAATGGATTTATAATGTTCATGGTTTTGCCTTTGGAAAAGGTGTGCCAGTTGCATACCCCTAACCTGTGGCCTAACGTTCCATTTCTTAATAACTGCAAAACACCTGCGGCCTCTCGGGCACACTGAGAGCTTTGACAAGTGAAGTGTTGGAGGTGAATTTAAATATATCTATCCTTCTGAAAAAAAAGGTTTGTGTTTTAAAGCATTTAGCTCTAATTGCAATAGTGCTGGGCTTGCTCTGTCTTAACCATTAGGGTTTTACTGCTAATCGTCTCCGTGAACAAACAATACACCCGCCTCCTTCAGCCAGCCCCAGCCTCTACCTGTTCATCCAGAAATACCTGCACTGTTGGGTCTCATTAATTCCAAAATTTTTACACAAAACCTGACCTGCTTACACTACAACTCATGAGATTCATAAAGTCAAATGGCAGATTTATACAAGCAGGCAGCTGTCTGCATGCAGAGTTATGGTGTATGGAAGAAATATGCAGATGTCAAATACAACCATGCAGTTGGCAAATCGACTTTGGGTATTTACATATAATAATTATCAGTATGGGGAATTTGAGCATAATCCTATTCAGAGAGGGCATGCAATGCATATGGAGCAGCCCAAATACAGACTTCTAACTCTTTGGCAACAAGGATATGTTTCTCCCAATAATTCTGTGTTATTTGCTGTACTTTAGTTATAGGATTGCAGGACTTTTTACAGGATAGAGCTGTTTATCTCTTCCAGAGATATTTTGGGTCCAAGAACGTAGAATTATATATAAATAAACTCTTCTAGTGCTTCTAGAAGCAACTTATTGCAGCCAGTGCTAGCTATGGAAGTATGTTCTTAATAGGCAAAAAGAGAAGAAAATACAAAGATATGTAGGTGCATCTATACGTGTAGTATTCATTTTATGGCAGAAGCTTTACCTCGGATATTAAATAGCAAGTACTGAACTTTGAAAACTGAGCTGTGCATGTATACATCCTCCCAAACTGAGTCAGCGAGCTGGCAGCTTGGAACGGCTGACTTTTTGTGGTGTATATAATGAATGGGTCTAGAGGAAGCAGGTTCAGATCACCTGGACTGACCTTGGAGATGAACATGTCTCAGATTAGAGTCCAAAAATAAGTATGTAGGGCTGTGTGTTTGACGTCTGCTGGATTGCATGAGGATGTTCTACTTTTTCCCATTCCTCTCTCACCCGCAATCTAGCAGTGTTTTCATCTATTTTTACCATGATCATATTGCTTCTCTGTAAGGCACGTAACTTCTTCAGTATGCGCAGATCTGTGTTAGGAATGGTAAAGGTGTTCTGTGTTTGAACTAAAGCTTTTAGTGTCACTGCTTTCCATCTCAGGACAGATGCTGTGGCACAAGGAGACAAAGCTGTTCTTGTTCATTATTGATCTGTAGCTGTAGCTCAACTTCTCAAACCGTGCAGTTTATTGTCCTAAGTGAGGTATTTCCTGCCTAATATTTTTCTAGAAAATAAAGGAGACAGCATAAAGATCCTTCCCCTGACTCATTTCACCATCTTAGACTAGATGAAGATTCGTTTCGTTTCCTTCCTCTGACAAGGCTTTTTCAAAGACCTCGAAGTACCAACTCAATTCAGATGTTTGGTCCGAGTTTCATTCCAGGGCAATGCAAAAAAGGAGAAATATAATCAAGGTTTCCAACTGGTAAAAAAGCAAAGAGGAGGGGAAGCACCTTGTTTTTTCCATTTTGAAAATGAAGTCTAGCATTTGAAATTTGCACCTAGCAACAGCAGGTGATGATTTTCTGTGGTTTTTTCCCCATCGATGTATTCCAAGAATCATAATTATTGTAATTTTCAACAAAATTATGGTTTGAATATGATTCGGTACCTGTGACAAATTTGCACGGAAAAGATTTCCAAATTCATAAATAGCACTGTCTACATCTCTCTGAATTTTCTAATTCTAACTGGGATAGGAGGTGGCTTTATGAAAATGGATTTGTTTTGCATCAACACTAGCATAATTGCTCACCCTTTTTAACAGTTTTAGATGCGTGTTGATAGGGAAGGAAAGCAACGTTTTGGAGGATCTGATCATGGAGTTAGATGCTGCAAGTGGCAGTGAAAATAGAAGTTCTATAAGCCATTGACATCTTGCACTATTAAGCTTACATACATACACACTAGCTATAGATGAGGTTTCCCTTTGCTGATTTTCTTAATTTTGATAAGAAATATTAATAGAAGTAACAGTAGGGCCATCTCGAATGGAGCTCCCTATCTATTTTCTTATTTTGATTTGTTTTCAAGTTGGGTTTTTTTGTCTCAACTTTTGCTGACAACGGGCATTTGAAGTTGCTTCCAAGTTGAGTAAAACAGTGCTTGACATCTGTATACAGACTATAGAACCTGACAAGCATAAAATCATTGCCAGAGGTCCTTATTTACGTGAAATGCAGGACCAGCAAACCTGCTGGGATGACGAGAGGGCTGTTCTTGAAGAAGTGATCAGAAACTTTCTGAAGGTTCATGGTCTATATTATCCTCCCTTGGTGCACAGACTCAGGTATTTCTACTGAGGCCAGCGGAACTACGTGCCGTCTACACTCACTGGGAAGGTCTGGTCACCCTGAGTACTGTGATTCACCTGCCCGTTTTATGCTTTCTCTATTGCCACAGAATTGAACAATTTAGAGGTGTAAACGCTCTTCCCTCCCTGTCCCCCCAGTAAGGGTTGGAAGTACTTTTTACTGCGAAGAAATTGAGAATCTTTTCTCCTTGCCCGACATGGTGCAGAAGGTTTGTACTGGAGTGGGCTGTGGTTCTCCAAGTCTTGAGCTATCACGCCAAGTCCCCGCTCTAGGTATTGAAACCCGCTGAAGTGCACATAACAAGTCTTAATTATCTCTGTGTTCAGCATTGATTTATTTTTTGCCTTTTAAACTTTGCCTTTTAAACTTTCCCTTTCAGGGTCCACAAATTTGTTTTCCATTACTATATAAATCCACCTTAAAAAGACGTGAAGGAGAACAATAGGCAGATTCTTACGTGGCACTGTTTGGTTTTTTTTTTTGCCATCCATCCTGGAAGTATGTTCATTGTGATTCTTACATAATGAACAAAAAGCAAGGTGATGATTTGTGCAGATGAAAAACATATTAAAAGTTTCTCGTTATATTATCATTGCTGGAGAATCATTTTCTCTTCTGGGAATTAAATACCATGAAGCTAGGTTGTCAAATAATCTCCATATATCCTGGTGAAATCTCTAGGGGCCTTGTGTCTGTATAAGCACACAAATAGTAACTGGAGAGCAGGGTTAAAAATAAAATTAGATACTCATTTTTTTCATAGATTTAAAATTTTTTCAACTTAGTTACGCAAATATTCTAAAGTTAATCATGCCTTCAGTGACAGCAATAACATTTCTAAATCTGACCATAAAGTCCTTGGTTTTGTTCCATTCACTTGTGCCTAGATAATAAATTTCTTCTAACAACCAAGCGTAGACTCACTCATGATCCTCTGCCCATTATATGTATTTTAATTCTATTTTTAAAATATTGTGCGATCTTTGTTTTATCATAGAGATATAGTAGTTACTTGGATGAAAAATCATAACCTCCCAGGGAATTCTCCAGGGAGTTAAAATACCAAGGATGCAGTAGACTACTTTTTTTTAAAAAACTCATTTATGTATATGAGGTAGCTTAATTTTTATCACTGAATGTGGGCTGTGAGGAATTCTAATCAGACAAAGCACAATTCTCTATCATTTCTGCCTGGATGCAGTGCTGCATATTCTAATAATAGCAAGCATTTTGAAACATAAGATAGTAAATTCCAGGATAAAAGAGAGAGTTTGGCTTGTTATTGTCAGCCTAAATTCCAATTATTCTGCTGAGAAGTTAATAATAAATAAAGACCGAGGGGCATGTATCACAGTTGCTCCCTGGAGATTTTTGCTTGTCTGAGGATGGCAGGATCAGGATCTTACTTTGCATATAAAGTACTCAAAATATCAGCAGGTTGGGGAGACAAGGCAGTTTTGAGTATACATGTGCTTGATGCTTGATTTCCTGTGTAGAATCTATAGATCCCAGTTAATGGGAAAAACACCTGTCAAAAAGGGCTGGAGTGAAGACTGGGATGCAAATAAAGACAGAAGCATGTATATGTTCATGTAAACACATAAACACGTGTGCCATATGGCAACTTCTAAAGGACCTAATGAATTCCTGAGACCCCCTATACAGGCTGAGACTTAAGAGGAAGCCATTCTTCCTGTTAACATTTCATAAGCTTAAATAGGTGAAGAATGGCAGAAAGGAAGAACTGAGAAGCGCTGGTGTCTCTAGCAGTGGTATTCCTGCTGCTACTTTTCCTCCTGACCCACGCACCATCCTGCTTTAGTCTCTTTGCCTCTATTTGATATTTGGATTGTGAGCTTTTAGGGCAGGGACTGTCTTCTAAACAGCTGCGTGCAGAACGCAGCCCAGTGTAGCCTCCCTCTTTGCTTTCAGAAGATGTCCTGAGGCCACCTGTCTGATAAATTAAGATGCTTCTGCTGAATAAAACGCTGAAGCTTAAATCAGATAGATCCTAGAACACCTGACTGGGAGCAGCCTGTGTGCAATGAATGATACACCCCTGCGGCACAGAGTTCGGTGCAGGATACGGGATTCTTCTCAGACCCCGGGTAAACGGAATGATCAAGTGTTGGCAGTCTAGTGACACAGCCGTATTGCTGTCATTGCTTTCACTGCACTCACTGCAGCCACCTCTGACTTAATTGTACGTGCACCCAGTCACAGTGTTTCTGGAGTAGTTATAATCTATAAATAAAACAGAAAAAGAATGTGAAAAAGGAAGTTTTAGTGAGGATTTGGTTTTGTGAGTTTGCTGGTGGATAGAAAAAGAAAGCCATGCTTCCCTTCCTTTTTTAATAATTTTGTGGCACACGTAGTCCATGAGCAGCATCATTTCACAGAACCATTGCAGTGTCAGTCTCAGTCTTTCCACTTCTGGGCAATAACACTGAAAAGACACCACCTAACATAAAACAAAACTCCAGATATGATTATTTCATCACAAAAAAATTAATGCTGCCCTGTTTTACAACCTGGATTTTAATACAGCCTGACATCCTGTTCTCATATTTCTCTGCTAAGTACTTATCTAGTTACTGCTGTTCTGTCCCTGATGCAACAAGCTGACAAGAAAAAGCATATTCACAGGGAAACTGGGGTAGGAGCCGAGATGCATCTTTTGAAGTAGATGTATTTAGATACATTGTGATGTCATATCAGATCTTTTACCCCAAATTTAAATCTGCAGGGTTCCTCTGGGTATTGGGGTTTTCATATTTTTAGCTTTTGCCACCTCAAAAAGGGAAGGAAGATGGAATGCAGACCAGATCTCACAACAAAACAATGCCAAAAGTAATCCCCCAAATCCCAACCTTCAGAAGCCTTCAGATTTCTGGTAAGAAAGTTGAGGTTTAAAAAAATTCTTTTTTTAACTTTTAATTTCTTTTTGTTGTTGTTGTTTTTTTTTTTTTTTTTTTTTTTTTTTTTTTTAAAGGCATCTCTGTTTAGTGTACCTCCTGTATAATTCAGTGTTTGCTGATTTGATAATGCTTCTGCAAAACCTCCGATTTCAGTGGAGGACCTTCTGCACGAGAGTGCGCAGGCCAGGTGCAATCCCTCTTGGGTGACAGAGAGAATAATCCCATCTTTCACCACCGCTGCCATTGCTGGATTCCCCTTCATACTCACATTCTTGCAGTCCCTTCTGTGCTTGTGCTTTTAATATTAGTGCTGAGGTACTCTCATTTCTAATTCCTGGCAAGGACATTTTCAGGAGTAGTGGTATAACAAAAGGAAGGGCTGTTGCAATGCCATGTTATGTTTAAGAAGCCATAAATGCTGAGATAGGATTTAAAGAGCTCTGCATCTGTCAGACAGTTGCATACGTGTGATGTAGAGGAGGAAAAGCCCAGTACTACCTGGGCTATTAAAGCTTTACTTTTTAATTTGAGTTTCTCTCTGATCAAAACTGTCCAGAGGCTCCACTCCGACACACCAAGCTGCCTACCTGAGCTGTACATCAGAACAAGTGTGTCTCCACAAACTGCAGCACAACTGTCAGCACAAGTGCATTTTCCATTTCAGTTTGCCTATGATTGTTGATGCCGCTCTTCCTTCTGCTGTCATAGATTATCTTCACTCTGAATAACATCTAACATACATTGTAAACTTTTAGAGCTTATACAAAAAGTCTGCTTATTTTCCTTCAGCAATGGATGCAGCATATTTTCTTGCTTGTTAAACAAACTTAAGTTTATAGCAGCATTTTTAAGAGGACCTGGAGTCTTGGACCTTGGGAAAGTCGGGTTTCCAGTCTCTGCTGAAGCTTTACTCCCTGGCAGTATGTTTACAGGCCCGGGAGCAAACCAAAGGGCTGGACTCGTTCCTTTAGCTCTCTCCAAGACAAATCTGCTGTAGGGCAGGCTGGCGGCGAGGAGCGGAGGTGTCTTAAAGCCAATGGTTGGTCCCTGACTTGTCTTTATTTAATGATATGACATAGCCTGAGCTCCTGAGGAACGTTTGCAAACCCTGCAGAAGTTTGTTGGTGTATCATGTTTTTTATGAACCTCTGAATATTTTACCATTTGGTTTTCTGATGTGTCTTAGATTCCTTTTGTATTCAGTGAGAAGCCGGCCCTTTTCCACCCTTTGAGAACACTGTTTCATGTGGAGCAATCTGGCTGTAGCCAGCAAATCTGAAAGACCTGTCGAAAGTTACGCTTTTCCCACACAGCTGAGATGAAACATCATCTTAGCAGATCACACAGGAAAAGAATAACTGAAGAAAAGCTTCAAATAACACTTTAACATGTTTTAAACAAAGGTATTGTTTACGTGATACTCTAAATGTTATATACCAGCATTTTTCTGACTGAATTTATTTCTGCACTTTCATTCTAATATTAAGTGAGTCAGTTAAAATGGATTTACGTGAATCAGGCCCCATGGTATTTACGGGGGAGAGGGTTGGTTGTTGGAAGTGGATCTATCTTTCTTAACTTGATTCTTTGAACTAGTTAAGGAAGAAGGGGATAATGTAGTGAGTAAAAATGGGAGAGTTTTGTGGAAGAGTGGGAGAGAATTTCCAAGTACTAGTGGCTGCTTTATTTTGTATAGCACACAGTCTTCATCACAGTGTAATAAATGATGTTGTACTGTCTGTATTCTCTCTGTGGAATGGACAAGGGTTTTTCATTTCATGCTTCATTCACAGCCAGCTACAATGATTTCACAGAGTCAGCACCTACGCGTAGCGCAGAGGGAAGAACAACAATATATTTATGGCCTATAGGAGATGCATCACAAATGCTTCCAGTTCCACTACACGGCAGAACACCAAGAACAGGATCCCATCGCCTTGAAGGAGAGGAGGCCTCGTGTATGCGGCCATACGTTGAAAATTTTTACGGAAACATCCAAGTTTCATTCAGGATGTGCATTGCCTTTTGCAGACTCGTGTGGAAACGGCATTAGTGGCTTCAATAGGGACCTTATGATTTTGGAGGAAAAGAAAAAGATGTTCATTTTAGAGAAGGGAGGCCAGTTCCTCCGCAAATACAAGACGATGAATAGTCTTGTTGTGGAATATTGTTGTGATAGACTAAGCATCCACCTTCTTTTTGCTGCTAAGGAGGTATTTTCTAAGCTAATCCTTCTCAGTCCTGTTTTCTCATTCTTACGACCTGCAATTATTTAGTATCTATCCTCCGATTTCCAAGAGCAATTGAGTTTCTTTCTACACAACATCAATAGTATTCAAAGAATTAAATTAAAAGGTCTCTGAATATTTCGAAAATGAGGCATTTGTATTTTTCTTATCATTGCAACCCATCCCACTGAATTAGGAAGCGAAATTCAAGCTCAAACCCCAGGTAACTTTTTCTCTTCTTATCAGAACTGTTTTGCAGGGTAGGGTGCTTTCTTTTACTGGAATGTGAATAGCTTTTGGTGGAATATGAACAATTATCTAGAAAGATCTGTTAGTGATTTAGCCAAGGAATGGAAAAGAACCGAGTATCTTCTCTCTCATACAAATAAATGAGCTACATCTGAAGATTTAAGCAATCAGATTTGCATAATGAACATGTTTATGCCACATTATAGTCACCTGGTTTACAAATTCAGTGAGCATTTCACCACTTATCTGCTGTCATAGTAGAAAAATGAAACATTTGGGCGAAAATAGTTTGTAAGGCAATGCGAATGTATGTTACTTTGTGCTTTTTAACATCTGATCTTCAAGAAGTTTTCCTTATTTGAGGAGTGAACTCACATCACCAGATTGGTGGTTGAAAATGTAGGATTAGTGCACGTAGCTTTTAGTGATTTGGGCAGGGGATTGTTTGTCTTGAATTCTCTTCTAGATTACTTAAACTGATCAACTGGCTGTCTATTGTATCTTTTAATATTTCTATCGCATTTTCTATTTTCTGTTATAAGCTTTTCCACACAGTTAATTCCACCCCCCTCTCCCCCCAGAATTGTCTGGTGCAACAGTGTTTTGATTTCAGCACAGTCCCTTCGGCCTCATTTTAGGCAAGATTTTCAAGAGCACCAAGAAGGGTTTATACACTTGTGTATCTGAAAGTCCTGCAAATACTGTTGTACTGTTTGGGCAACCTAAATATAGTGTTTTCATGAATTACTGTATGGATGTTTTTCCCTTGTAGGTCTAATTAATTTCTCTCTGACCTCTAGAAAATCAGCTCACAAAATGTGAGCTACATCTCTCATCTTTCCATACTTTCTATACTTCCTCACTTACTGAGTGGGAGGTTTAGCATTACCTATCTCTTTCCATCCCTTTTGCTCAAAAAATCCATAGGTACTACAAAGATGCATCATATTAGCTCTGTGGTCTGTTCTACAGTTTTTCGTGCGTTGCATTTACTCCTGTGGTTCATGCTTCAAATTGGGGTGTCAGTAGAGACCTAGCTTCTAAGTGATGAGGCAAAAGAGTTTTGCACGTTTGAATCTGCAAGCAATGCATTTGCTTTACTTGAGTTTCAAGCGAGAAAGGCAGATTCCTGCGAAGGAATGCTTTCCTGAAGAGACGAGTATTTCCAGAAATGACCGTTTACTTAAGATGCATCCATTTCATTGCTTACCCAAATTCATGCATCTTTGAAGAGGTCTGATTTTCTTTCTTCTGTGTAAAACTTAGTCTCCCGGTCTTGACATTCAATGCTATTTGTCACTTGAGAAAAACTGTGGCTGCAGCCTCAGCGGGTGTGAAGCTGCAAGCATGGATCTGCCCTGCGCAGTATGGTTACCTCATCTGCTCGCACAAGCCGCGTGCATCTTCTCGGTTTTAACATTTAGAAGCACTGTGGAATTTCTTCAGAGTGCTAGTTTTATGTGCTGCAGTGTCATACTCCATGGAGTGGGAATCGTAGCAGTTCAGTTATGTCAGGACCGCTTCCAAGATCGTCTCCTCCTATGCAGCAGACATTGCTTTTTGGGCTGCCTTCCTTTTATCTTCTGCAAAATTGTACATCACAGGCACAACTACTTGTGAGAAACTGCTACTAAGTCTACACAGAGCAGCACAGGGTGTGAGAACCTTCCTACATGGCAGCAATAGAGGAGAAGCTGTTATTGCACCGTGTGCCAGCTGGACTCTGCTGTTCCTCAGGCTTTGTTCTCCAAGTGCCACGACGTGGGTTGTTTATCATCTTTCTTGTTTCCCTCTGTAGCTTGCAATGAGTTCAATGGATGTGTTTTTAATTAAGGCAGCTGGATATGACTTCCAATTATTCCTCAACACCTCGAAGGTTTGAAGCACAGACTCTGTTGTTCAGGCTCCCTTGGTCTGGGGAGCGGACCCAGCTGCGTGTGCCGAGGTGTTAGCGGTGCCCGTGACCAGCGCAGGCTGGTATTTATGTGGCAGGTACAGCGGGGTAGAGGTTTTTGTGGTTATACAAAATATTTTCTGAAAAATTCAAAACGGGTCACAAAGAAACTACTTGCAAATTCAGGTCACATTTATTAGTTTTGGCTACACAAGAAATGAAGAGGAGAATTTTATCCTATTTACCCAGTAGGTGAGGGACCTGTTACCTCCAAGGCGTGAGGCTTGGGTTTGAGTCCATCCTCACTGCAGGAGTTTTGAACGCAGGAGCTCATAGAGCAGGCTCTCGTGTCACACGTACCTGTGCCTGAAGATGTCACATCATTTTTTTTAAATACATGTTTTAACAGTACGGCTTGAATGCGTCCAGTTGTATCAAATGACATGATGCTTCTTGTTAGCCTGTTGTTGACCTCCAGCCGTGCAAACAGGTTATATTCTTATAAGAAGCAGTCTTAGCAAGGTATGGGATTTGCTAGCCGAAGTAGTTTTTCAGTTATAGGACTGCACACACATATATTTTTATGACCACGTTCTCAATAAGGTAATGCATCTTTAATTCATTGGAAATTAAGAAGCAACTGAGAGTAAATAGTGGCTTCTGTGGGTTAGTGACTGAAATGAAAAGTTAAATAACTTCATTTCTTTTCCAGGTATTGGATCCCCCTTCTGTTTCCAATATTTAACTTTTTATTCCTTCAGGTTTTTTTAGAAAAAGACTCCCACTCCACAAACACACACCCCCCACCCCCCAAAAAAAACCCCAAACCAAAACAAAAAAAAAACCAAAACCAAAACAAAACACCCCACACACCAAAAAAAACCACCACTAAAAAAACCAGAGAGACAGAAAAAGAAAAAACTGCATCAAACACATCAAAACCACATCAAAACTTGAAATCACTTAGTTATGCAAAGGGTTGAATTTTCCTCCCCAGAAACTTGCCCTTGCTTTCAGTCATATTTGAAACAAGTTTTGGATTCATCTTTTTCCTCCTCTGTATTCTTTCTGCACTGCACTTTTCAGAGCATTTGCTAAAAATATTTTTCCAATTCAAGTGCTCAGTACCTGAGGGTCAGGCTACTTTATTTTTTCCCTTGCCTGTTGTTGCTCTGGCTAGAAGTAGAAATATCAGTGAAAAAGCCAGTCATGCTGCCTTTCCCAAGCTCCTTGTCTAACTGTGCAAAATAATGAAGACCGCACAAAAAGCCTCCTCCTAGAGGAACACATGTTAGTATTAACATTTAGTACCTAACGTACAATCTATAATACAGAATGCCTGTAGTCTGATTCATTCCAAATTTATGAAGTTGTTATCTTCAGGCTGTAAATGAAGGACAAATTTAGCATCCAAATTCTTAGTATCTAATGTACAGTCTGTAATACAGAGTGCCTGTAGTCTAAGGGACTAAAGTTGACTGATTTATTCCAAATTTATGATGTTACAATTTTCAGACTCTAAATAAAGGGCAAATTTAGCATACAAATTCTTTTTTTATCTCCCTTTTGTAGACTCTAGGTGACAGTGTCAGATTTTTATGAAGTGCAGCTTTCTTCCAGAGTAGAATAAAGGTTTTGTAGTGATTTATACAGTGGTTTTATTTTCTTTTACAGATCTTTGGATGCGTCTCCCCCTTTTATTTTTGTTCTCTTTTAGCATGAAGCCAATTCTTACACTAATGATTTTTTTTTCTTGTACAGTGGCTTGTAATAAAATAAAATGTTGTTAAAAAGTAAGAATATAAATAAGACTATGTAGTGTGCACAGAGGTATTGGTATGATCTGGTTCTTATCCAGTGATAAGGTATCAAAACACCATGACACAAATTTTAATTTGTCAGAGAGACCTCCTGTGATAGACAAAAACAAAACACCCCACACACCAAAAAAAAAGAATCTTTTTCCAGGTCTGCAAGGAGACGGTCTTTGCTGTCGGTAGGGTGGAAGCATACATATTGTGTCATGTCCACTAACACTCAGAAGTCATAATCTGGGGAAAAATGTGTACCCTGTGTGGGGAAAAATGTCTTTCTGAATTCACACCCCTAAATCTACCCAGCTGTGTTCCTGTTTTATGACGTCATACAAAATAAGGCTAAATGGGATGAATCGTTGCTCGGTGTTCTGCTGGCTGTCTGCAGGCAAAAGGAGGGCTAAATCAGTGGAACAGGCACTCCAGCAATAGCACTTGCCTTTTGCTAGCCCCCCTCCCCAAAACACAGATTTGCTATCCTGGATGTGGACTGGCACCCATTCGGATGAAGAAAGGATTTTTAGTTTAGATCAAATCAAAACCTGCATGTGGAGGTAGATACTTGGGGGTGCTGAAAGCTGCACGAAAAGTCAACGGCAGGACTGGAATGAGAGGCCGTATCTCATAGACCTTTATTCGGTGGGTTGTTTTCTGTGCTGTTGTCCTTGTTGTAGCACAGCGAGACTTCTGCCACACACTTTTGAATGAACTCTGTCATCATGCCTGCTGCATCTGTTCCCGCTTTTTAAACCTTGATGTGTGATGTTCTTATGAAGTGACTGTGCCCCCCTATGTTTGGATTACTTAGCGATACTAAGTAATACAGAAGTGATACATGTCATGTATTGTTTCTCAAACTAATGTTGACCTTACGAGGCTAGGAAAGATTCTTGAGATAACTTTTTAAACCAGCCTTCCAAACTATCTATTGAGTCATCTGTCCCACCATTTTGACTCTCCAGGTTTTAGGTTGGCAGTTCCTTTTTGTAAAACTTTTGATGTGAAATCACCCAGTTGAAGTCAAAGAAGCTTAAGCTTGGCCACCAGCCAAAAAGCTCTCAAAGTGAAGCCTCCCAGAAGGATAATGTTTTCAACCTTTCAAATCTCAAATGGTTCACTGCGGTTCTAATTACAGTCTCCCATCAGAATAACCTCCCATAGCCAGAAGTGAAAAAACCCACAAAAAGCATAATTTCTCTATACAAAGATAAGACGATTGATTGCAACCTATAAAGCTACTGATTATACAAGATTTGCTTGTTGGGTATTTTAACTGTTACCATAGCATAAACATGGGTTTTCAGGCGCTATCGCAGTCATCTAGTGTGACTGAAAAAATGGTATGCTTTAAAAAACAGGCAGTAAGTCACTGAGCCTTCGAGAGCCCCAACTGTAAGCATTTAATTGCCACTGACAGTTCTGGCCAATTAAGCCTCTGCAATAATGATCGCATCAGCAAAAATTGCTGGATCTTTTATGTTCAGAAAACCACAGTTCCTAACTGGAACATGATTTCAATGAAATCTTTTCTCTCCATTACCAAAACTAACATAAGGGATCAGAAGGATCAGTGTTTCGATCAGTGGGTTGTGAACTTTGCCAGGGATGAGAAGAGCAATTGGGATTATTGCAAGGCAGTGAAAATGTTAGTTTAAAGTGAAGGAAATACTGCTGCTTCTCTCCTGTTGCCCCTCAAGATCAGTTGTTCTCGGGTTGTATTTGCACCATACAGTGTGGGCTTAACGAGACAGAGCCAAGCCTGAGCTGCTGTGCTCCTTCTTTCAAAGGGAATTATAGCCTGATGTTACCCTGGGGTGGGATACGGTTTCGGTCAGAAAGATACTCTCTCTTTGCAACGTAGACTGCACTCACTCATAGTTACCAATGCCACACTGTGTAGACAAACCTTCTGTTAATAGCTTAAGCACGTACATGCTTCAGTGCATTTACATGTAGATTCGTGTTTATGTAAACATACAACAATTAGAGGATTATTCTTACTTCTTGTACTTCTTGTACTGTATGTAAGGAAATCATACCAGTATGGTACTCAAAATAAGGCATCTTTTACATGAAAGTACTAACAAAAACTCTTACTTGACCAGCCTTAGGTTCTACCTTTAATGTCTGGCAGTACCTATCAAGTATTTTTCAAGCGTTAGCTAGAGGAAGGCCTTGTTGGAAGTATTAGCTCAACCCACCAGTCTGTCTGCTCTTCCTCGCAAGTACTGCAATTTGAAAAGTCCAGTAATAAGCCTCCCTGTATTTCACCTGCCCATTAAGTGTGGGTCTTGAGTGACTGATCTTCTACACCATCTAGTGCAAGTAACAAGGCAAGCCAGGGGGAGAAATCAAGCTGGAATATTCTATCTGCAAGTTGTCAGGACACTGGGGTCTTTGTTAAGAAAGTCGACTCCCCAGAACCACCGGCTGAATGCAGCCTCCGTGGGTCAGCACAAGCCTGAGGACTTGTTCCTCCTGCCCCATGGACTGACACGTGCTCTTGTGAGATGGGGTTACGTGATGTTTGTTGTGAGGGGCAATATTGTGTGTTTTCACTTTTATGCATCCCAGTTAGTTTTTTATTCTTTGAATTTCAGTTTTGAGCTCTTTTTCTTTATAATTCATCTCTCATTCTTTTTAAAGTGATCTAGGCTAATTTAATCAAGCAGTCTGTAGAATAATAGGAAAGTTATGCTAATTTTTGGAGATTAAATTGTATCTCTCTTTCCAGGCTTGTGAAATAACGTGTTCTTGCTTTATGAGAAACTTGCTCTCTTTTTTATGGAGAGTTGGAATTGTTTCTTTAATATATTACAAGCTCATCAGGAGAGGATCGCACGGAATGAATCCTGCGAGCAAAGGTAATCGAAACTCCACCACGTTAGCACTGCAGCCTTTTATGCCTTTTGGGAAAAGCCTGTGTGGGAATGTGTTTTAATAGGAGGAGTTAAGGCAAGCCTAATACCTGGATTCAGAAGGAGGAAATACTGTTATGGCTATTTAAGAATGCTCATTATTTAAAGGTCCCGAAGTTGTTATTGCTGACACTATGGATGTTTTCATTTATAGGCTCTGGGCTACAGCACTAGACTGAAACTTGCGGGTCCCATGTTTGCCATTGCTTTCTGATAGTCTTTGTCCCTCACTTCACTGCTTTTATCACCAAATATGAAATGGGGATAATACTGGTCTAAGTTTAAGTGCTTTGAAATCAGTTGTTGAAAAGAAATATTACAAAACCTATTGGTGTGGTGCTATTGTGCTTTGCCAAGGCTACAGAGATTCACATGTGCATTTTTTTCCCTGTGTGGGATTTCTGTTTGCTTAAGGGGGTTTTCACAGCAAGATTTCAAACCTTAGCAAGTGCCAGTTGCAAAACACTGCTTCATAGCATTAGCTGCCATGTATACTGATTTTTCATGGTAAAAACAACTGAATAAGGGCAAGGCACTGGAGAATAGTACCTACTAACGGTACCTTAAAATAACTTGCTGCTCCTTAGCCCCACAGGCACTGTGGTTTTAGCTTTCTTTTGCTATACAAAATTAAGGCTGCATCCCTAATTGCATAGCGTAAAAGCCATGGTCTCCTATCAAACAGGGTAACGTCTATAGTTCTCCTCTGGTCTCGTATGCTTGTCGCTGTGATGCTTTTAGGGCTGTAGTAACACTTGTACCTTTTAATAAACAAACATTCATAGGAGTGCTCGGGAAGACATCAGGTTAGATTCCTGTGATAAACAGTATGAAGAAGCCCTTAATAATGCTTAACTTGGAGCAGAATTCGCTGTAAAGCCAGATAATTTTCTTTGCCTGGGGTGGAACACTGAGAGAAAATTATGAGAGCAAGGACACGAATTTTTATGATTTCCAATGCACTTTTGTCTGTGAAATGCTTATTATTAGGTCTGTGGTGAGAATTAAACTGGAGATAAGACTAGCCGGCAAGCCCAGATTTGCTGAACAAACACAAAGTTTGAAGCATGAGCATGTGTTTGGGGTCAGAATTCAGACTTAAATGTGTGAGCATCCAGTGGGTGAGCGCTCGGCTGGGGGACGGGACATGGAAGCCCTAGTCATGCCTCTGGTGTTGATCTGGTGTGTTACTTGTTCAAAGACAGTTCTTTCCCAGTATCCCTTTTTTTTTCTTTTCTTTTCTTTTTTTTTTTTAAACCATGTTTTGTTTGCCTGCAGACTATGAAAATCTGTGGGGATAGAAATTCTTTCACTGGCCAAGTGTCTGGCCTTGTCCTGTCTGTGATCTGTAAGCAATACGATAACGGAAACAACAGACATTAGTTCAAGTCCTAATTTTATTTCTGATGGAAACTTAAATCTGTTTTTAGTTTTTTTGCTTCTAGGAGGAGGGTGAGTAGATGACAATACTTTCCCCTTAGTGATCACTGTCACTTTCTGCTCTTTTCACAACGTGGCATTGACTTCATTTCTTGTTTTGCTCTGCTGCCGACCCAGGGGTTGGCTCATGGTCCTCTCTCTCACTGCTACGCCCGGATCTTTCCAGGAATAGAGCAGTTTCTCTTCTTGTGCGGAGGAAGAAAGGTTGATGGTCAGCCGGTGTTACTGCTCCTGTTTTCCCTGACCTCTTTTCCCTGCTGCACAACTGAAATAGAGATCATCCTTTACGTTACCCAATCTCACTCCGTACTCAGCAGTGCGGGAGCCAGATAATGGAATCGGAATTTCTACCTGTGGGTCACGAGATCAAATTGGACTCACAGTGGTGGTGATCAAAACTTGCTGCATTTGAGTGGCTCTTTCAGTGTCCTGCGAGAAAAGAGTGTATTGGTTCAGCCAGGTCCAAACCCTGTTGTCTTTTAGGACATACACAGCATTTCAGTCTCAGGTGCCTCTTCTGCTTCAGTTAACTAAACCGGAGCTGAATTTGCTTTAAGATTCATCAGTTTTGTACCTTCCATGGGAGTTGAACTTGCTAATGAAAGAAATGAAAATACAGTGTAAATTCAGAATTCAGATACTTGATTCTTGAAAATCAAGTGCAGTATTATAGTGCATAGTAGGGCCAAAATTTTGTATATGTGGCAATTTCTATACATACTTTTTCCGTGGAATTTTTTTAAATTTAAAAAGGTATACATATTTATGCGTTCTTCAAATCTGTTTTGTATTGAGAGAGTGGTATAAAGGAGCATTGGCACAAATGATAATCCTGACCTTTTTTTTTTTTTTTAAATTTTCACCTTTTGCAAATTTGTCCATATATGTTAAGTAATTATGGATCAGAAGATGTCTATTATAGATGACTCACTTGGGTTAATAAATGTCTTGGTCTGTATTAGTCTTTTATTATTTGAGTTGACCTACTCCGGTCAAATCATCTTTGTGCGTCAGGAAATAAGAAAGTTTGACGCTCCGAATTGCTGCGGATTTGCATTGCTACATGGCTACTTCTGAAAAACCAATTGTAACAGAAGAGCCCCACACACCAGACATTCACAAACTCACCGCATGCACCTGTGACTACTTTACCTGGCACAGGTTGAAAAATAATGAGGAAAAATGAGACTGTGGCCATCTGATCAGATTTTAGATTAAAAATAGAACAGTTGCAAAATCGTAAGTATTCTGAAGTTTAGGGTTCATTGGAATGCAAACGGGTCACTTTAAAGCCTTTTACAATGAGTAAGGAGACAACAACAAGCACAAGTAGTTCAACCAGCGTGGAATCAGACGCTTCCCCGAAGGGTGGCTCACATTGCTGTTTATGTCTTCTGGCGCTGTCATAGCGACGTAAAAGGGCACTATGTAACTGGAAATCATGTCCAGGATATTAGGAAATTTGGGCATACCAAAGTGACTCCTATAGTAGTAAGTTTTCATTTGGGTCAAGCAAAACACTCAATTTATAAGGCTGTCAAGATGTTTTGGGCCGCTGACTCTTGTGTTTTGTTTCTGAGAGTAGCGTTAACTAATGTTTAAATGAAAACCAGTAATTACATCTCATGGAAGGTGGAATTAATTGGTGGCATTTTGTTGAAGACTATGACTCTTCAGTTTTCCCTTGAAAACCAGTTTTGTCTGTAAACATTTGCCAGCACAAATACAAGTTCAGGTTCCCATATGGCTCCTATAAGCCTAATTTAGAGGACCCAGTATATCAATGTTAAGCTAAGTTTTTTGAGGACAGTGTATAATCCCTTACCCTTATATTTATCTTACTGTTTACAGTGGAAGGCCCATCTATTTTTCCATACAGTTGCTCATGAATAAATAATCTGACATGCTGTCTCCTTAACAGCTGCTTTTCTTTCCTTCATTCTGCCAGTGATGCAGAAAGTCACCGCACATTTGCATATGAAATACCAACTCCAAATCACATTTGTGCATCCTGGACCAATGCACAGGAGAATAATGAACCACCAAGCAGTGCCCTTGGATCTCTGTGGGCCAGGTAACTTATCTGAATGTGGCTCAGGTGGTGGCCTATGGAAATTGTTTTTCTCTTATTCAGACGTAGTGTAAATTTAAGCATGCATCCAGCATGCCCCTGCCCTTTGGAACTATCCATTTGAGCATCGGTAGCGTTTTATAGCTTGCCTGTTGTAATGGAAACAGTTGGGGTCTAAACTGCTGGAAGATGATGGCACTTAAAACTGAGCACGTCTTGGGAATTGGAGGCGTTGTACAGAATAAAGAGGGCTGAGCGATAAATTTGTATATCATAATTGTCTGTCTGTGTTATAGAACGAATGCCTTTCAAATGTGTCTTTTCCAAATTTCTCTTATTGTTGTTTCTTCAGGGCATAAAGATCTTTGATGAAAGAAAGAGGAAAAAATAACAACAGCAAAACTATCTCTTTATAATGGTAGAAAATAGTTACATAAAATATGGGAGTCTGAGAAATCTTAAAAAAAAGCAAAAAATCCAAAATAAAAAGACCCCAAACCTAAAAGAAGCCCTAGAATAAAAAAAAGTCTTCAGCCTACCAGAACATATGCGTGTGCTTGTCCTTCTGAACTCTGAATGCTTGTGTGTCTGGTGCTTATGTCCTACACCGTGATGTCTCAAAAGCTGTCCTGCGTATGCCACAGCTGTGTGTTGACTCTAGTGCTGGGAACTCTTTGTGTTGGGGATACCCAAATTGTGAGCCGGAAAGGGTCTGAATTTCTCTCCTGGATCTGGGCACCAGGAAAAGGGCTTCCGCGACTTGTGGGATCCAGCGTGAATCACATCTGCCTTGCAGTGTAGAGACTGAATTGCTTCTCTGGCAGTGCAGTTACAATACGCAGAGTTGTACAAGGCTGTCCATTTTTAAAAAAAAAAAAGGGGCTTTAAATATCAGAGATGTACATAATATATAACAATCCATTAGAAAAATATAGGAAGCACTGAGATAAATTTAACAGCTGAGATAAATTTAAGAAACATAAGCAAAAGAAAAAATAGTCGTGTTGCGCAACTGTGATATAAACAGGTAGAATGACAAGAGCTTGCAAGAGAGAAGGCTCCAGCAACCAGATGGTTTATATATTTAAGTGCTCAAACCCCAATATGTGTATTTTTACACAAGAACAGGGTTAAGATTGTTAGTACAGTACAGAGATGGTACACATGCAGGGAAAGTAAGTTTTGTAATAACTGTAGGTGGGCATGAATGATGAAGGTTAAACCCAAAGCAATGGAGACAAATAGTGGATGAAAACTTTTTGCTTACAGCACATCGGTACGTCCACTTGTGAAATCTGGGTCTGTGCCCCGTTCTGAAATTCAGGATGGTAGAGTCACAGCTAAGGCATCCCACATTTGTAGAAATTCTTAATTTTGCTGCTTTAATTTTCAGTTTCTTTTAGATGTGAAATTTAGAGTGCTTTATTGTCATCGTTCTTCTGACTGGATGGAATCCAGCACCCAAAGTCTTCTGAGTAGGGCAGGTTGTTAAAAGGCTTGATAGAATCAATGCATTGTTTTGATTGCTGTAATTTGTAAATCAATTAACTAAATCAACAGATAAAAAGCTGAATTGGCAACAAGGGCAAGTTGGGGTTTTTGTTGGTGGTTTTTTTTGTCCTTCTTCTAGATAGCGACATACATTTGCTAGTACGTAGGAACCAGTGGCAAATCTGGAAACATCAGCTCTGTTGGTGGAAATATGAAAGTCTTCTGCTTTAATGCTCTCTCTTTTTGTATTTTATAGTTAAAATGCTGCTTCTGTGTTTGCTTCTATTTTCCTTCCCACCTCTCTTTTTTTGCTTCATCTTTCCCGATGGATTTCCATTTGCTTTGCTTATGTGGAGATAGGGTTCAGTGAGCCCCCAGTGCTTTCTGGAACTAATTTGCGCAACTCTATGAGCAAAGTCATGTTGAATGAAGCATTTTACAGGATCAGTTTAAACCCAGACAATAGCAGGCTAAAAAGTGCATATTTTCCTTCAGTTGCTAATTCATCTGTTGCTAATTAAAGGGAGGACCAGATCAAATACTTGTTTTGCTTTCAAGCTATGAATTATACCTGTTGGTAAAAGCAATTAAACTTTGAATTCAATAAAATATACTCTGCTTCATTTATGCAGAGGTTTGACGCTTATGTATTAGTGTAAGTCCATCCAGATGAACGAAGCCCAAATGGTAAAGGGGTGTCCAATTACTTTTGTCTCAGCCAACAAATGTGCTACTTTAATTAAAAGTCTGCATGGAATATTTATAACCAAGGAGAAGAAGAAAAACTCCCAACAGTAAGTCTGCCAAAAACAATGAGTGCAGAGTGGAAATCCTCCATGTAAGGGAGTCAAACTTTTCTGAAATGTTTGTCTTTGTTTTCCCAGCTCTGAGGGCCTGCATGACAGTTTGGATAAAATATATATGGTGTAATTAAAAAATAAGTTGTTGAGTTCAGTGCAGAAATTACTAGATGAAATTGTGTTGGTTGCATTACGTAGGAGGTCAGAAGATGGTTATAATGTTACTTACTAGTCTTAAAAAGTGCATGAATGCCTCCTAGATACAGGTGTGAGCCCAGTCAGAGAACTTGGTGCTGAGGGCTGACTACAGATGAGCGGCTGATCCCAGACCTAGAGTAGTTTCCCTTTCCTCAGTGATCTCAAAATGTCTCTTAGAGTACTTTTCATCAGTGGAAACACGAGTCCCTGGATCGCTGCTCTCTTCCCTGCCTTAGTTTCCCGTACTTGGGTTGTTTCTGAGGTCTTACGCACCCTGCTGGCATTCACAGATATCCTTCATAATGGCCCTTTTTTGTGAGGTTTTGAGTTTAGCATGCTAAGCAGCACTGGAGTGAGCGGTTACTCAGCCCTGTGCTGCACACAGCAGCATATGGATTAATAATGCTTCTCGAAGCGGTATCTGTAAAAGCTGTGGGTGATGAGCAGCTTTTAAGAAGAGTCCCTGTTGTCTTTCTGTATGGGAAAATGAAACACTAAGTGTCTGGTTCCAGAAAATGGAAAACTTTTATAAAAATTTTATACACTGTTGACATATATTTTAATTGTTTTTTTTTCCACCAGTGATGATCCTAATTATGTATTATATACATGTAATTCTTGCGGTGATTGGTTTTTGGTTTTTATTTTTTTTTCTCCCCTACCTTCTTCCTGGAGTACTGAGCACAACACTGTACATCCTCTGATGGGAGGGGAGAAAAGCCCAGTTGGGTGGTTATGTGCCCTACAAGTCGTCTTTCTGGTGAATGGAAAAGGGATGGGGGCAGCTGGGAGCAGATAGGAATATTATACTTCATTTATATCATCTTTATCTGAATGAAGTTCACCTCATAATTCCTGTGAGGTCTCGTCGCTTTGCCTTTCCGTAATTTCGTTGCTTGAATCAGTGGCTCTGAAAACTGCTATTTATAGCCCGGGGCGGGTTGGGGGAGAGAAAAGAAGGGGTCTCGCCCTCTCTTGCCTCTTGCACTCCTTTAGCATATTGCTTGAATAGGTGGGTTGGGAGCAGCTAACAGCTGTTAAATGAAGTCTTTGCATTCTCCAGCCAACGACAGCCTTCTGCAGACCTGCTCCTAGAATCCAAAAGAGAACAACAGCGGGACTGCAGGTGCTTACGTGCCGTCGGGGCTTTCTTATAAATCCCTGCTATGGAAATGTCCAACCTATCTATAAAAGTCTTAGACAGTCTCTATGTTATCTATGTAATGCTATTGGAAAGGCTTTTATTTTAGTAATCCATGTGTAGCTAGTTAAAAACTCATTTCTGTAGAATGAATTTTATACAGAACCTTGTTGATTTTTATCTTTGCAAAAAGTTCCTGTCAGTCCGATAGAGCTTTTAATTTTTATTTTTTTTGGTAGTTTTTTGGTTTAGAGAGGCATGTTAATTGTTGGAGGCAAATTCAAATCTCTCGACCTCCGAGAAATTTGTTTATCATTAAATATATATATACATGATATGTAATATGTTTAAATACATGTATTTAAGCCAGGGTTTATAGCAGCATCTGCTACAATAGACTGCATTGCACAGTTCTCCCGCAATAAGTATATCCTTCTGATATTTTTAGCACCTCAGCTAATACATCCACTCTGCTGTCCACCAGTATAATTATAGCAATCATCATCTTGTTCCCCAAAAAAAGGGAAATAACCGAACTTTCCTTACTTGCAGGGACTTTTGAACTGCTTCCCTGTGCTCAAGGGCTGCATTTGATCTTATTTTGAGTAAGAGGGAGTGGAGCGTCCTGTGGCAAGCGCTTGCGAATCGGGACTCTTGTAGAATCAAGCTCTTGTACAGGGACTCTCTTTTAAAGATTCTGGATTGTTTGCAACAGGTTTGCTCCTCTCCCTGATATGGAGGAAGGCAAGTTGTAATTCAATTCCTCAAAGGTTGGAAGAATAACAAGGTTAGTAGAAATATAGGTGTTTTTTCTGTTGCTTCAGGTTTTCAGAATTTTCTTTTTATCTTGCATATGTTTTATAGTATGTTGGGAAATGAATACCCCAGATTTGTATATACTTGAAATATCTGACCATCTTTTTTTTTTAATGATTCCTAACAATTGGATTTTTTTAAAAGAACTGTGGGGACTGATAATTTTCAATGTGGATGTACGTGCGGTATGTTTTTCAGAGTAACACTGACATTGCTGTCAATGCTCCGTTTTCTGATTTTTTTGAGCATCCCTCTTTGTGGTTTCTTTTTCTCATGTCAGAAACCTATTGCAACAAAATGTAGACATGCTTTTCCTTTTAACATAGAGTTTGGAAAAAACCACACAAAAAAAAGGGCATGAGGGAAACAGTCTTATTCTTCAGTGTAAATATTATGGTTTTATTACTGAGGAGAGTAGCTTGGCAGAAGCAGAAGAAATTTCACTTTGGAAAAAAATAAAGGAAAAGCTTTAAAATATTTTTAATAGTGATTTTAAGGAGCTAAGTTTTCTGAATTAGATACAAGAAGTCATTAAGCTGGAATTTGGGTTTGCATCATGAAATGCACATAGCGGAATGTGTGACAGAACTTTCTCCATCGCTAATGAAATTTCATTATGGATCTTTGCATATTCTCCTCAACAAGGCCAACTCATTCTGCCCCAGTAGATCAATTAACTTTTCTTTGCCATCTGTTCGGCCAGCCATTAGTTCTGTCAATATTGCATCTTCTGGTGGCTTTCAACAGCATAAGGGCTTCAGCACTGTGTTAGCAGACTGAAAGACCTGAAAAGAGTCTTGAAAAGAGGACTTACCGATGGTGGACAGTGATTCTATCTGTAGCTTATTCTTCATTCAATTAAATAAAAGTTGGATTTGGTGCTCATCATGGTTTCCAGAATCATGTGAGCACATCTGCCACTTCAGTTGTAGCCCTAGTTTCGTAAAAAAGTGATGTAATCTCTCGCTGCCCTTCAGTGAGATTCAGATCAGCCCATAGGAGACCGAGGAGTATGGGCCTATTGAACTATGGAAGGACTTTGAACAGTGTACTGTGCTCAGAAGCTCCCACTCAGAGTGTCATATCTTTGTTGGGAAGGCACCGAAAGTTGAAGACTGTTGAGAACAAGGACTCCTGATAGCTACTGACTCTTTTTGAAAGTCTGTCTGCAGAGAGCTCTGCCCCGAGGTACACCATGTACTTACATAGCAATGAAGGTATTTCTCAGCTCCTGATGCTCCTGTAGAATGGAACATAGAAATATAGCTATAGGGCATACTATAGATTATACGTGTCAGTGTTAAAAGACACTTGCAAATCCTTGGGTAGAAAAAGGGAGTTTCAACAAATGGGATGTTTCGTGGGTACAGTGCCTCTGTAGAACATCACCTCTTTGGGGCTGTGCAAGGCTCGACATTTCTTTTTCTTTTTGAAGAGTAGTACCAGTGTTGCTTTTTATTTCTGAAATACGTTCTTAGTGGCTATCCTGTATTCAAAAATAGTATTGCTCAGTGCTCAGAACTGCTGGTCATCTGTGCAGTAACCAAGTGGTATGAGCACAAAGAGGAGAATACAAAGAAACTTTAGGAAAGAAATCTATTTACTATTTGAGAGGATTTTGCCATACAGAAAAGCAAAGAGGAGAGTTTTATTTTTAAATCATGAAAAAAACTGTCAGGCATCTCTTAAAACATGGAATCAGACTTGCTACGTTATCTGCTGTGGCAAGTAATTGAGCTTCAACTTTAAGCACCCTGCAGATATTTTGCCTTCTATCATTATATATGAAATACAAATACCAAAGCTATGGTCTGTAGGGTTTCTTCCTTATTTGTTGCGTAAGTTAGAAGGCAGGTACAGTGGGTGAAGCAGGGGATTGTGCACAGGGAAAGTACTGCCTTCTGATTCAAGTGTCCGAATGCCACCCTGGAAGAGGAGATGATGTCCCTGGCACTGACAAAGGGGTCCCACCTGGTGGTACTGCAGTTAGGTTAACCGAAAGTGCCACAGGTAACCTCTGAAAGTAAAGATAATGCTGGCATATCTGTTCATGTAACAGTGAGGCAATTTATGGAACTGATCCAACTAAAAAATAGCCTATTTATTAACTTTCTTGAGGTGCTTTTAAGCTGGATTCATTACCCAAACCAATTCACCATGCAAACAAACACACACTCACGCTGTCGCATGGGAAAGAATGTTGTGAGAGTACGAGTGAGTGGTCAGGACAGAATTGGAGATATTTTGGAAACAGTCTTGTCTAATCAGATTGTAATGACATGTAGTGACCTTCTTCTTGGCATGTGATCCACGAACTCATGTAAGATTTTTTTAATGAGGAAACTGTGTACATAACATTAAAAGGAGGAAGGGGGGGTGGGAGAAAAAGATTGTTTTCTTCCTCTGTGATGAGAATGACAGCAACTCATATCAGGAACTAAATGGTCTGGAAAATTATAATTAACTGAAAACGAACATTTTGTTGTGAAAACACAAAACTGAAATGCAGCTTTTAAGAAAGGAGGCAAAGTATTCCAAAGTATACCAGCAAAACATCAGAAATTGTTTCCTTCAAAAGTATTTGGGTTTTTAGGACCACTCACAATTCCAGGAAGAAATCTAATGTAATTCACTCTGCAACTCTTTTATTGTTCTGTTCTTTTCTTTTGAAAAATGTTGTTTTAATCTCTTAGATGTAAGCAAGCATCCAAGCGACGCTGGTAATGACTAGCTGTTAAGAGTTCTGGAGTTTGAGGTTTTGGGCCTTTTTTAAAATGAGATTGCTTTAGGTAACTGATGGAAATTTTCTTTAGATACCTAAAGTTTCTTTTGTTATTTTGGCTTAAGGTTCCTTATTCTGTGGATGGAAATTCTCGAGCTGGACATAAAGTTGTTTACAGAACTGGGTGCTCTGTACACGTCTGGCAGCATAATGAGACACCTACTAAGACAAAACCATTCCATATATTCCAAAATATTCCATATTTTCTTAAGTGAATATATGGTACGTGTCCCTGGCTTTTGACAAATTTGAAGCTAGAAATTGTCTATCTCATAGAAATACTTATAGGTACTTACTCCCACTCTTTAGTAGAGTTCAGTCCTAAAAGCCACATAAAAGCGATATGAATGGTTCTGAAATAGGCTCCGCACAGTGAACGTGCCAAAAAGTCCCGTTGATTTTCTAGTGTCAGGAGTTTGTTTGTAGTGGGGCAACCAGAAATAGGATAGATCCTGTGTTACCTCTAGCTGTCATCATTTTGAAAAACCTGGAGATTTATGGAGTATTTAATGCATCAAATAATACTCACAGCTTTATGCTTTTCACTTTCCACTGTCCTGAGTAGTCATAGGAGAAAAATGTTACTAGCAAGCTTTTAAGTTACTCCGAGTCTTATTTAAAACCCCTTTAGATCTGTACCCAGCAAAGTCCAGATCTTGTCCAGCTCTCCTTAGTCTGTGTAAGGATTAACGCCCACTTACGCCTGGCCATAGGTCACAGCTCAGATCTCAGCAGATCTCTTGGTATGTTTGTATGGGCTGAGAGAAAAGTGTTTATCTGCTGAAAGAGCCGGGTGCTGAGTTTACTATTACCCAAGGCCTCTCTATGCTTCTATCTTAATGCCATTAATAAAGAATTAATAATAACAGAAAATCAGAAGAGTCTAGGGCAAATATCCTCCTTGAAGAGCAACTTGAACAAATAAAACAGCAAAATTACATCTTTTTTGTGTGTGTTAATGTTACTTAACTTGTTATTGCTCAGTAGTATTGCAGTATTGCAGACCTCTGGCTTTCAGAGTTTTTCTTTTCATCTCTGCAGAAATGAATCAATATTAACAACATTATGGTTTAAAATAATAATAACTTACTGAGTTCCTGTTTCCTTTGAGATAGATTACTTTTCTACAGAAATGGTTACTCTGGGCCCTTTCTGGCTTGCCATTTCACACTCTGCACCTGGGTACTTCAGTAAATTATTCATTATATCAGATTTTACCTTATTTGTCAATATTGTAACCAGCTGTTTGTGTCTCTTCCGATAATGTCTTGTTGATGCTTCCCTCAGAATTTCCCACTTTCTAAGACTTAGAAATTAGCTTTAAAAAAAGAAAAGCAGAACAGAAACCTCCAGCTGAAAATTCAGACTATTGTCAGAAATGAAAGTGCTTTAAAGATCTCTTAAGCTGTGTAACAGACTCGCAAGGGAGGAGATGGGAGCCCTTATTCTTGAAATGTTTAAATGCAGCTCAGAAGAAATGCTGTGTTACGTACTGCACAGAACAACCCGCATTGGCAGAGGGATTGCTTTGGATTTTATTTATAGAGTAACAGGAGTGAGCAGTGAGAGAACGAGAAATGCCACCAAATAACAAGTTAACAAGCATTTATTGTGAGTGTAAATCAAATGTTTGATATGTAGAGGTGACGCTGAATTACTAATAAAAATAGAATTGGGTGACCTAGTTAAAGCTTGTCACCTCTGTCTTCGGGGATGCAACATCTGAAGATAGCCACGTTAACGTAAAAGACTAGAATATAATACAATGTGTTTGAGGACAAGGAGATAATATATACCTGTAGCTTGGGATTCTCTGTTAAGAAAATTTCACAGAAGCTACTCGCGTCTAAATACTGTGCTATTTTTAATTCCTGAAGTGGTCGATTCTTCTTTCAGAAATAGTTTTTGCATTCACTCTTCCTATCTGAAACGTGAGTGCATCCTTTAACCCGAAGTGCAAGATCCTAAATTATAGAAATAGTTGGAAACTGATTACGGATCAGAGGTGCCGCAGTGTTGGGAGCTTTGCAGTTGCACAGTGCTTCCCTTTCAACCAGTGGCCCTTGGCCGGTTCAGCGCAGAGATGTGCATTTGTTGCAGAGGAGGTTTGACTAAGCCTCTCTAAAGGCGCGGGAGGAAGGGGTCCTGGCAGCGCTCAGATGTCAGACCAGCTGCGCAAACACCATCTCCTTGTCCTCCTGGCTGAGGAAGGTGGGTGGCTGCTACTGTAGGGTGCTGTAGGGTAAAGGATGTACAGTTAAACAATTTCTGTGTTCACCTCCACTCTGCTTTTCTCCAAATTTTACTTTTAAATCTGAAAAAAAAGTGTATTTTTCTGNCCACACCAGTGCTGATACAGAACATGTGCTTGGCCTTTTGAAAGTGCAATGCAAGCAAAATCTATTGGGGAAACAAAAGGCATGTGCTGCTGCTTGAAAAGAAATCAGTGTTAAGATTAGGGGAAAGGACAGTTATTCATTTTGTTTAATACAAAATGAGGAGTTCAGTTTTCATCATCTTAAACATCTGACTCTAAATTTGTGTAAGTGGATAATGCCGCTGGAGCCCTGGAGGACACGGTACCCCGGTAGATGAGTAGCTGGAGTGGGCTGCGAGAGTGGCCTCTGCTGCCGATTCTCTCACGTTTCTGCGGTGATTGCAAGCAGGTCACTTCCCTCGTGTGCTCCTGGACCCCTTCCTTGGCACGAGGGGAATGATGTGTATGATGTGTAGACATCAATAACAAAATAATTTGAGGTGTGTGGATGAAAAGAACTAGATACATGCTTTTGGTGTTATGATAAATGTTTAATAGTTGGGTAAATGCCCATCTGATAAAGTGTTTAGTGAATTTAAATTCTATTGTTGACAATAATCCTCGAAGGAGGATTAAACTGCAGTGAACAGAAGATGTTTCGCTTCTGAATGACAATGCTCACATTTCTTTTACGTTCATTAACTTGACCATTCTAATTAATGCATCTTAGATTTCCTGCATGTCCATCTACAGATGAGTGCAAGATCTCTGCGGAGGGGTGTCTCGGTACTTCTTCAAATTGGGCCTTTGTTTTCCAGAGCTTTTTTAAATGAATATGAAGACTGCACAACAGAAAAACAGGCTCTTGTAAAAACAAAATTAACATCAAAAAGATACTTCTGACTCTAGTTCCCTCAGTTTGTTCAGGGGAATGAATAGATTATTAAGACTCAATATCCTTATATCATCTCCTGCCATCAGTACAGAAAGGAAATAAGTATACAAATCACTAAATTGCTTCAAAGCTGCTTGGCAACTGCAAATTGCAAAATTGATCATCCGATTCATCATTTCTTTCAAAGAAGAGAAGAAGGTAGAAAACCAGTTCAGGATTATCACAAGGAGTAAATCCTGTTGCAGTCTTACTATATAACAGCATCAGGGCTTTGTCAGAAAAATGACAAAGTGCAAAACATGCAATGGTTATATTAATAATAATAAAAACCAGCTGTACGTCCCTTTGGGTTTGACCTTTTCACTCCCTTTCATCCCCAGAGCAAGCCTAAATATGAATATAATTTAAACTTGGTTATTTCCATCCATGAGTGCTTCTATATGCAAACAAGTTATATTGACTGTACTTTTTTTTGTCTATTCCTTCTTTCTTCTAACTGGTGTTAGTAACCTGGAACTGTAATAGGGGAAAAAAAGTCGTGTGTAGGGAGAGTTTGTGGGCCATGAATATAAAACACCATCTCTAAAGGGTTGCAGGGAGAGACCCTTCTGTGGATAATTAAAAGTAGCTTAAAAAACCTAATCTTCTTGTTCCATATCCATTAGCATATCTTATCTGGGGCAGAGATAATCTGCTACAAACAACCTGTTTTTCCACCTGAATATTCAGTGACTTGTAGGTTAACAAGAGTGAAGTGAGGTTAGAGTTTTTTCAAGCAGCAGTCGCGATAGGCTATACAGTAGTCTGTGCAGTATGGAATAACATATACTCAAACCTTTCTATGGACTGTATACCTGCTCTACATACCCGTAGCCAGTACTGCTGTTGTATAAATCTGGGACCTTGGCGTGCAGTTGTACCGTGATTTGAAGCGTTGGAGGGCTGAGGCTGCTGTTGCGCGGCTTCGCCTCGCCTGCGCGCCCGTGAAGTCTGGGAGGCACCGGGTGCTGCTCTGGGTGCGAATCCTCCGATGTGAACTGACAGACACGCATCGCTCTGGCTTTTTTCCTGTGATTTTTTACCTGTCATTTTTCCCTTTGCTATTTTCCCCGAGTTATAGGGTTTGCTGTTTATTATCCTAAATTAATGATTGTCTCCATACTTTTATTTAGTGACTTGGTGCTAGTTTAAGTTCTTCGGTAAGGACTGAATTTGGCAACTGCAGCACGTAAAACAGTATGTCCTTACTCTGTATTTCAGGAACAGATAAACACTGAAATCTCTTTGCTTTCACAATCATTTGGTTTTGTGGATATCAGGTAACTTTCTGGAAATGCTATTATATTCTCTAACTTCTTGAAGAAGGATCCCAAGAAAATTCTATCCTGATTTCAGTATATGACAAATCTTAAAAAAAAGAAGAGGGGGGGAAGAGAAAAAAAGGCAGTTTTGAGTCAGCTTATGCTCGTCTCTGTAGTTTCATAACACTGTCTTAAGCTACATTTTTATTTGGCTAAAGGAGAAGTTGGGTGTCATGGCTGGTCTTGAGTAGTAGTACTGGTAAAAAATTTTGTTTGGAAGGAATGGCTTTCTATTGATAAATCATGTCTTGGCACAATCTCAGTATCTTTCTTTGCCGTGTTTTATTCTACTTTTGCAAAAGTGTGTTTTCTTTTCAAGTGAAGATTTTTTTCCCCCTTATGCTGGAGGAAAAAGAAAAGGGAATTTGTAACAAACTTTTCTAAAGCTGGAGTGTTGGTGTTCAGAGACTGGCAGACTGCTCGTGCAGGTCCCACTTATGTCCCCAGGGTGGGTGAGGCTCCCTGGCTGCAGGGCCTCTGGCCTCTGGCCCTTCCCCACTATGGAAAAGATGAGATTGAATGCCTTGCGCGTTTATAGCTCAACCTGGGACTTTGGACTTATATAGAAGACAGTAAGAACAGAAATCCCTTGACTGCAGCTGCCAGCAGGCTTCGTGTCAGGAGTTCCAATATATTTATCTTCCCCTTGAAAAGCAAAACAGTTTTCCATTGTCTGACCAACTTCTATCATCGCCTGTGTTATTTCTGAATGTATTTGGGTTCCTGATCAGTTTGGGTTTTATGAGTACCACAGCTGTCTCTGTTCAGCTATTTATCTGTCTTGATATCTGTGTCTCTTGGATTTGAAAATGGTCTTCATTAAGCATTCTTTTCATATTAGTATTAGCTCTAATTTAACTTCTTTTTCATTTTGGTTCGTATCTGTCTTCTGCCTTGACTATTAAAATCAAGGCAGCGATCTGTTGTTAGACTCCTATGAGTGCTCCAGTGAAGGGACAGGATGAAGGTCTGTGCAGTTATGTGGACGACCCAGCCTATGTGGAGGCAATTAGATTTCTAATTAATCTAATTGTCCCATAAGAATAGGCTTGTGGCTCCCAGAAAAGAAGTTGTGTCTTTTTTCCTTCTAAAGCTAGTCCTCTGTGTTTATAAGGGGGTCAAGAGACTTTTGACTTAAACACAGGCAACTCAAAAGTGCATTTGAAAGTTCCTTAAATGAGAAACTGAAAAAGGGCAAGAGCAGAGATAGTTTTTTAAAAGTGATTATCTTGCACTGTATTGACAAATTCTGATTAATAGCTTTTTCTGTACACATTTTATTGCTTGTAAGAGTATGGCCTGCATTATTCTAAAAGGTTATTGTTGTTGTGGATGTTATGATGTGAAATTCCTTCGATTAGGGTGTTCCAAGATCATCAAATAGCAGAATAGCTTCACATAGGCTACTTTGCCTAAGATATTGATTACATTCCCTCATTTAGATATATGAAATTTCTTCTTGGTGCTCCTAATTGTTATGGAGGAACTTTGTACATGGTTCGGGGGGAAGCTGCTCTTGCCAATAAGGGACTAGGCTGAGATTTAGGAGCACTACGAACAATGTTCCCTCTCTGCCACAGACTTTGTGAGGGTCCTTAGGTGGGTCATTTATCCTCCGATTATTCCCATTCTCCAAATTCTACTTGAAAGGATGGAAAAAGGAAGGAAAACCTCAAAATGACACACAGTTTTCTGCAGGTAGCAAAGTGGGACATGAGAGACAGACTTTTTCAAGACAGCAAAAAATGGGAGATGAGCTTTTGCTTCCTATGTCTCCTTTCTGTAACCAGAGGATCAGGTGTCCTTTCTGAAATGTGCCAAATGTTTTATTCACTGTGCGGGTGTCTCAAATCTTAGTGTGGTGCTAGCTTTCCATTTTTAAAAGCTCTTTAAATCACTTGTTAGAGGTATGAAATTGCTCGGGGGTATCTGGTCCTTTCTGTATTAAACACCAACACAACGCAGGAGCACTGCGTCCCAGCTCAGTCTGCCATCGCATCATCTGCCTTGCTGCTGCTTGTCCCAAACAACCTGCTCTGGTGAAGTCCAAGTTAAATATTCTGTGTTTATAGAAACATCTTTTGGTGCAGCAGGTAGGCACCATCTACAGGCTATTAACGGTTTTTCGAAGTAAAATACTTGTCTGGGCAGTCAGTTC